>OX346727.1:2412500-3646326 GCA_947063395.1 Hemistola chrysoprasaria | reverse complement strand
AGAGTTATGGCGCGAGCGCTGGCGTCGCGGTCGCGTGAACGTAGTGTTGGGACACAAAATTAGTGTTGTACAAATCAGTCGATTTTGCATGAACAAACGTAGACTGGAATTGTAGTATGGTATAAGAAATCATCTTCGTTCGATGTATTTAGTGTCACAGATTCTTGTAGAGCTATTTTGGAGTTGCTGAAGTATAGTTGG
Organism: Hemistola chrysoprasaria; assembly: GCA_947063395.1. Taxonomy (NCBI): domain Eukaryota; kingdom Metazoa; phylum Arthropoda; class Insecta; order Lepidoptera; family Geometridae; genus Hemistola; species Hemistola chrysoprasaria. Next base: position 3,646,125 of record OX346727.1, on the reverse strand, counting down.
CTCAAATCGATGCTGTAGAATTTGATAATCTTCTTCACTGCTTCATTATATGATTCCTCCTTCTTGACTGCTATACTTATTGTTAAAAATAATTTACACTTGATATTATATTAAAATTATATTACTTCGTTTACTACTATATTACTACACTTAATTACTTCGAAGGTTCAAAGTATAATACGTAACATTAAACAATTATATCAAGCACTTGACAGGTGTTATTCGCCAAGGTACGAATAAGAATAAACCAAGAAACATTCGACCCCTTATGCTGGGCCTCAACGAACACTAGTTTTGTTATTGTTAAGTTGAAATTTGACCACGTCGTCCGGGGCTCCAAGCCAGAGGCTCCCACAGTCCGTCCCGATGATGTCATCGTTGCTTGGTCGCAGCGATTGCCAACACGGAATATGTTCATTATCTGTCCCTTAACTTGATCGTGGTAGTTGCTTGCGGTGAACGACGGAGTTCGAAGCAGGAATCCCTTGGGTATTATAGCGAGGTAGCTTCCTTGGAGTATCTTGTACTGGTCCTGAGAGTAGACTAGATGAACTTTCGTGGTGTTAGGAAAGCTCAGGACGTAGTGTTGGTCGTCTAGTTGTTCCATGGCGTCTGACGACAGGATAACTAAAGTGAAGTGGCAGGACTTATGGACGCGCTGATGGAGTATGAGATCTCGAATGCAGTCCGATTGTGGCCCATGGTGATGACTCAGGCTGCCTTCGCAAAGGTGACCGTGAATGTACTTCGGACATTCTGTCTCTATGTACAATAGATCTCCCTCGTGGATTGCTACATAAGGATAGATAGGGATCAGAATTTTATTATCACGATTAGGAATAAGGGAGAAATGAAAAAGGACATCGTTAGTAGGATAGAAAATTGGAAATTTAAGAACCAAGATTATTTTCATTACCTTTATAATAATATCCTAACTTAATAATATCGAAATATTCTCGAAAAATAATGGCTAAGATTTCTTCCTTATTATGTAAAGTTTCTAACCTAACAATCATATTCCTATAATTATCATAATTGAGTACTGAATGATGAATACTCTTAGCTCTTATGAACGCTAATATATTCTGCAACTTTGAAAATTCCATCTTTATTGTCTCCTATTATTAAGTAGTTGAAATATATGAGCATACTTGTTAATCAATGTCCATTTCACGTCCATTGCTGTCTACTATAGAGTTTATTATAGTCTCAATTTTACGCTGATTCTACAATTCTATCTGTAACATTAGAACTACGAGAAATCCACTGCTTGTTCAAACTCATCTGATGATTAATTTCGGTTACAATATTATTTTCATTTTCTCGCAAAATTGCAATGCCATTGTCTTATTTAATAGCGTCTGTATAGTCTTAAATTACCCGAGATACTTTTAATTACTGAACCAAGACCATCTATGAGGTCTCTCTTAGAACGTTTAAATTCAAAAGTCTGCAATTGCTCTGAAGTCCTTTTTCCTACTAGTATAGATGTGTATTGGCAAGTTCGTTACTACTCGATCGGATGTGTAACGAGGTGGTATCATTTGCCTACTAGCCAAAGAGTTCCGATAAAAATTTATTGTTCAGGGGTGTACTCTACTTCGGGTTCGCGTTCCTTATTAAGGTTTCCGGTTATTTGTGTTCGACGATGGAGTGCAGTTTCGTTTATAATATCGTATACCTTTAACATGCGATTACGATAATCTTGCATATATTCTTGTAACATGTGTACCGTTACATTCATATCTAAAGGATCACGCGGATCTAGATGACCAGTTATTAAGTCGATTGGCCTGCATTTCGTAAACGTATTGAGCTGTTATATATTATATAGCATATTATAGCATAGCTATTATTATAGCATAGGTCAGTCATATTAAAGAAAAGTCATTGACGTTTTCGATTTCCGATTTAGATAAAACCAACTTCAATGCAGAGCTTTTAAAAGTTCTTTGAATTATTGGTATGATATTATACATTTCTAACTGTGGGTTGATTTTAATACCTGTTTTTACATTCGGGTTCACATGTTCATTAATTGCGTCTATAACTTCCTGTTCTAAATTAGATTTTGAAATTTGGATACAAGTCGTTGTATGGGTTTCAAAAGGCTTAGAGATAGGGGGTCTACTTTTAACATCACCTACAACGTTGAATATGATCTGTCTACTAAATCTATTAAGAGGGTCATCTGTTATAGGCACTTCTAGAATGGGATTTTCCGCATCACTATGTACACTAACTGTCCTTGAACCGACGCTTTCAGTTCTTCTTCTCATCTTTAGGTCATTTAAGGTCCTTTTAGTGGGTATCCTAAGATAAATAACTTGATTGTCCCCTTGTCCTGTCAGTATGGCTACTGTATTGCACCTCCAAGATGCTTTCAAGATCAAAAGGATGGTAAGAAGTGTCCATCCCTTTTGTCTTAGACCTTCCAAGATTCAAGCTTCTGAACCGATTACACATGTGGGTCCATTCTCCGGGTATCCTTCGGCTCATTGGCGTGGAGGTTTGAATCTGTCTTGGAATATCAGTGCACTCTGTAGAGGTAGTATTGACAAGGAAACCAAGTCATAAATTTAGGCGCAATAAGAGGGACTCCAATCTTCGCAAATTTTTTAATCCTAGAACACAAATCTTTTTCCTGCTCATTTGTCAGAACTGGTTTTCGTCCCAGTCGTTTTACATCTTGGCCCGTTTTTACGTGATCCCTTAAAGTTCGTCTAGGAATATTATATATAAGAGCTATGGGTCGCTGACTTAATTTGCCTTTTCGTACAGCTCTCAGGGCCGCTTTAAGTTGTTCTTCCGTCCATGATTCGCCTCGTTTTTTGCGTGGTGACATTTTTGCGTTACTTCCCTTAAAAATAAAATTTAAAAAAATAAGTAATGAAACTGGGCCATAAATAATATTATATGCCATATTTAGCACGCAAATAATACGTTTTAATTATTAATTTTGAGTAAGATATTCACAAAGCCTATTTTGCTGGTGGCTATTGCCCTCTAGGGCGTTATTAACAAAATACACATTTTAATAAAAAAAAATAGACATTAACACAACATATTCTGGCTCAAGAATATTAACTTCATGTTAAACTACGCAAATGACACAAATTTTACAGAGAAAACACATAATACAGAAAAAAAACTTTCGATTTCGTCGCGGCTTTTATTATAAAAGCGCAGTACGTGACTGATCCTGCCTTTTTTTTTTTTTTTTTTTAAATGACCTATGCTGTTGGCCTCAGATGGCCTCTACAGCTTTACCGGGCAGTAAGATCCTGCCAGGACGCGGCGCCTCTTTATATGCTCAGTGGCGGCGCCCGACTGCCGCCGCCGGCTGCACTAGCGGGCCGGCGTTCTCTGTGCGCGTTCCCATGGTTGATTCTATGTGTGTGTGGAACGTTTACTCGATCATGCCATTTATAGTATATTTTTTATTAACTGGACGCTATTAGACATCGGGCGTTAATCACTTACCCTACCTTATCTTAAATTATCTCGTAAAAAGTGATCCTATTGTCAACTCTGATCCGAAACACAGATATCGTCGCTTAAATAGAAAAATGTCGTAATTCAGAAAGTACAAATTTTACATTTTGCGTTTGAAGTTTTTAATTTCATTAAAATTAGTTTTTATATAAAAGTGTTATTTTTACTTATAGGTGTCATAATATCATTTAAAAGGTATTTACATGGGGATTCATGTGGTGTGTTATTTAATTATTTATTTTTGAATTAGAATCAATTTTTAGCAACAAGTCTTTTTTCTACATAAAAAAATATATATAACAAGCACGGATTTTCTAAAATAAATAACTTTATAATGGAAAAATAGTTTTATTAAGTAAGTTTCTTTTACAATTTGAGATTTTTATAGGATGGCACATTCACTTAAAATTACTTATAATGAAATAAGATTCCTTAACAAACCCCTATCTTAAAATTAACACTGTCTTATTGGATAAAATTTCAATGGCTAGAATATTATTGAGATCAATTAGCTTAAACCAATGAATATAGATATAAAAACATTAACTTAAAACATTTCTTGTTAATTAAAAGTAGTCTAAAAATCAAAACTCTTCTAGAAAAAATAACAATAAGTGGTAAAAAAGCAAAATATCAAAAATCAATGAAGTCACAGATTCTCATATCAGTTTTTATAAAATCTAGGTATTATATTTTTATCTATAAGTGTAAGTATACCTGCTTTCTTACTGTCAGATACAGGTAATTTTGTTGAATACAGTGGTTGTAATTCTGAACTCAAATTCTTTTTCGTCTTGCTAGCTCGAGTTTTGACCAGTACAGTTTTGAAGCTATCTTCTTTATAAGAACACTTATAAAAGAATCGATCATTGTGAATTTTCTCCACTCTAATAACTTTAACCCTAGCTCACTAACCTTAATGTCAAGTAACATTATCACTAACCATTCGTAAATTTTACGACGAATTAAAACATCGATATTTATTTAATCAACTTTATTTACGATACAAAACTACTTTTACTTTCAGTCTTAGTTATCTCTTAATCAAATAACATAATCTGTTTTAGAAATAAGCTACAAAGAACAATGATTGCACATTGAAACAATATGCTCTCTGCAAATCGCTTTTTTGCAGCCCTTGCAGAAGTTAGTTGTCATACGACGTTTTTTTGCAGGACAGTAGCTGCAAGTTTTGCGGGTTCTGGGAACGTCTTGACTAGAACCTTCTTGAGGATCATCAATTTTTAAGACCTCCGCGATGATCTGCTTCAGATTTCGTTGCAAAGTTACAGTCTGATATCTCTCTTGCAGCCAAGGCTTCATCAGTTCGTCTGCCATTTCAAATGCAAAAGGCCTTCTTTTCATGGGTTTTTTTCCAGTTCGGATCGCATTAGAGACGTAGATGACATATGCATTCACTATAGACAGATTTAGGATGTCGTAGAACAAGCACAGCGGCCATCGATTGGTCTTACGGCTAGTACTCATGATCGAGCACATCTGATCTACAGTATCAACCGCACCCTTTGTGGCATTGTAGAATTCAATAATTTCGGGCTTTTTTGAATCGATATTGATGGCAGGTTGATCATGTATCGTAGAAAGAAGGTAAACGACCTTATTTGACTTCGGTTTATAAGACACCAACGTCATTTCTTTATCGAAACCGAACATCGAAGTACCTACTCGTCTATTTCTAGAATTATTCATTTCTTTGGGGATCTCTCGCTTATTGCTTCGTAGAGTACCTACCAATGTGAGCTTATATGGTGGTTTCAACAGTTCAGTGGCCAGAGGAACCGATGTAAACCAATTATCCATGGTTATATTCCGGTTCGATCCATGGTACGGTTTAGACAGCTCCTTCACAAAATAATTTGCTAATGGCTCGTTACCTGTGTTTGTGTTTTTTCCCATATAAGGCATAGCATTGCACATGTACTTTGTACTAGAATCAGCCATCATCACAAGCTTCAAGCCATATTTGTTGGGCTTATTAGGGATGTACATTCGAAAAGGACAGCGTCCTCTAAATCCGACCAGTTGTTCATCCACGGTTATGTAAGAACCTGGCTTGTACCATTTCTTGCAGTTTTCTATAAACCTATCCCAGAAATTTCTAATTGGCGCCAGTCTATCACATATCCTTCTCTCTTGTCTAGTATTTCTGTCATCAAATCTCATACATCTCAGTAAAAAGTCGAACCTTTCAGCACTCATACAGGCTTTGTAAGTTTTTGCACTTCTCAAGGTATCAAACAAAATTCGTGTTGGCAAATGATTACTTTTGAGACCAGCAGATTGAATAAGCAAACCCAGCAATGCCTTGATTTCATTGGCCGACGTATGTGTAGTAGTATACTTAGATGTTTTATACTTATTGTTTTTTATGTCAATCTCGACGTTCGTATATTGAACAATAACGTCGATCATTGCCTCCTCTACAAAAAGATAAAATAGATCTTTTGGCTGTGTGAGTTCTTTAGCCATGCCTGCGGGACCAGGTACAATATGCAGCACATTACGAGCAGCCGCGCGAGTACGTGGGTCTCGAGGTTTTGTAGACCATTTGTGTTGATTCTTACCGTACAGGATATTCTGTCTTGGTTGAATGATTGATTGCTGCTGTGGTAGTTCCTCATGTTCAGAATCCATCTGATCCATACCTGATGTCAGTGAAGTATCATCATCAGAATCTATGACTAACCTTCGACTGCGACTGCGACGTGGAACGAAGAACTCGTCGTCCGACAAATCTGCAGCATCCTCGTCGTTTCCATCAGTTTCGGTATGAATTTCCGTCTCTAAATGATTACTATCCTCCGATGCTGAAGACTGTGATTGATTATCGGATATTGACTCCGTTTCCAAATCACCTAACCATTGTAAAATGTTTTCATTTTGACGCCTCAAATCCATCTGAAACCATAAAAACCAAAAACTAAATACATTTCAAATCTAAAAAAAACAACAAAATATCAAAAAGATGCTAATAACACTGAAGTCCATTAGTGATTTATAAAATATAGTAATTATTACGTCATAGTATAAAATAAAAATAATATGTTCTAATAGTAATTATTGAAAATAATTGACAAAAAATAAATGCACAACTTTGAAAAAAAAGTTACGTAGATACTAACCTTTCGTAAATTTTACGACGATCACACGATATATCCCGATCTGATGAGCGTGCGTCCGCAACAAGTAATTGCGGGTCACTAGCGATGCGAATTAGGAAGGTATTAGAAACGAGCGGGGTGGCGGGGGTCGGGATCTTACCGAAACATTAAATGCGCAAGGTACGCGTCGTCATTTTGACGAATGGTTAGTGAACTAGGGTTAATGTCCCCCATTTTTACCTTTTCTCTATCTTCATTAATAGAGTAATTTGATCCAACACCGTCTGCGATTTTTTTGATGTCAAAGAAACTTTCATGATTTAGTTCATGGACTCTGTATGGATTTCCTTTTTTTTTAGCGGTTCTAATCAAAGTTATGTATTTATTAGTTATGTAGTTATATATTTATGTAAAAAATTTGAAAAATGCCATTTTTCCATTTAATCGACGATATATCAGGACACGGAATTTCTTTTCGTAATTTGTGAATGGGTTCCAAATCTTCATCGGTCCAGTCACTTTCTGCATTAGTGGTGGTTTGCGGCGACTTCAAAGCCAATGTGCATTTAAAATGGCACAGTGAGGGGCGCGCCACAGAAATGCTATGACCCTCTTCAGATTGAAAGAAGTGTTTAATGATCACACCATCGTTTTGGTTTAACAATGCCCCGTTTCTAAACATTACAAACTGAGATGTTCTTTGTCTTCGAATTCCGATAAGAGTTTAAATATTCGACCAGACTGCGCGTCGCCTGCGTGCCGACATGTATATTCAATGCTATGTAGACCCTTTGTAGTAGTGTAATTATTTATTCTAATGACTTTTCATCTGCCGACGAGTCTTGGTGTCTATAGTCTATCGGCGTACCATATTTTTGTTTTGTCACGAGCTATTATACTAATCTTGTATGCTCGCTTACCCTTTGTAAACGATGTCACCTCAAAACGATCGTTAGATAATACAACCCTTACTTTAAACGGTTCCGGGTGTCGTTGAACAAGTTTACCACTTGTTATGCCAGGACTTAGGATTGTATACCCTTTGGCGCGAAAAAACCGACACAAATACGTTGGTTTCAATATTTGATTTATCATATAATATAATGATGAGACACCACAGATGTTTTATATAAAATCACAATGGGTGTACCAACACAGATTGTACATTAGTTATCGATGCAATTGCAATGAATTATATCAAGCGGTCGCGTAGGCAGGTGCATTTACTATTATAATTATTGCGAATAAACGGAGATTAAAGAACACGGAGTTGTGTCTTACCTCTGTGTTTTGTCTCAGGATCCTTTAACGTTATTACTTGATGCAAATTTAATGTACCAGTCAAAGTTATCAGGTTTTGAAGTTTTTCCGTATATTTTTCGATTTGACTGTCATCTTCAAGAAAAAACTTTGTAGTCTTAAAGCATTGGGTGAGAATGTAATATATTTGAGAGGCATTTGTTGCATCGGCACCATAAGTAATGTGTTTATCTATAGTAAGTTTCACTGATCCACCAATGCCGTCCACAATGCTCTTGCCATGCCCACTCCCCGAAAATGAGCACGTACAATATTCAAATCCCATTTGGCAGAGTATATAGTAAATGAAAGTTTCCCTTTTGTCGATACTGGGAGGTGAGGCCATCAGAGTAAAAATGCTGAATTTTGACATTTGGTTCAGATATTTATTGATTTAATTCAAAATGGGATTTAACACCTCTGGTGTAACAAACTGGATCGAGTAGGAAATGTCCAATTCGTCCGTCTACATTCTACATACACTATTATTGCTTTTTTTCCATGTGCTTCTTTTGTGAAATGTACCTCTGCAGTGTCTACAGCATTAAATTGTGTTCCCGTGTTTGTGCAGAAAATTTTCATCCTCTTTTCTACCTCTTTTCTATATGAGAATACCTTTGTGATACTCATACTACCGCTTGCTGCTTGAATATCTCACCTTGGGATCTCCTTGCAATTTTCTTGTTTAGGCAATTGTTCAGGTATCTTATCAGCACCGCGCAGAGTACGATGACAAAACCGACAACAGACATGAATATGTACCAGTCAATGTGATTTACACCTTGGACTATTGCGTTTTCTTGATGGTAAGAATTATTTTTACCAAGTTGCGTATGAATATCGTTATGTGAATCCGGTGTATACTATGTTCAGCCGTCTGCGTTCGAGTAGTCCTAACTTGATTCCCTATCTCGAACTCAGTCCCAATTAGGAGTTTTTTATCATTTTGTAGCTATTTGATGCCTCCGGTAGGCATCATACCACGCATTGAAGACGATGCGAGCGCACTGGCAGGGGCATTGGCCATGTAATGTTGGGTCCGTATGTGAGCTAATGAGACCACGGAGTATGAAGGTATATTGATTTAATAATAAAAAGGTCACTCCTTATAAGGAGGCATATTTTATATGCCTTATGACTAACATGCTGCACGTGTCGTGCGGTTATAGACTTTTAGGTACTCCTGAAGTTATTGAGGTAAATAACCAATAGATTAAATATAATAATGATATCGGGTTACACATTCCTTAGAGCAGCAGATATCATAATATAGTAACAACTTAAAAAACTAAATTATTTTTTCATAATAATTAATATATATTTAATAAAAAAAAGGTGTAAAATACAATATCAAACAAAACAGGTTACAAGCTTATGAACTAATTTATAAAATTGTCATTATTTATTGTAACAGGGCATCTCTGGCCCCTGAACTAAGTCCGTGAGACTTGTATTTCAGGGGTCAGCGTTCCTCCATGAACATAAACAATCAGTTTATACATAATATTATAATAAGCTTAACGGCTAAGCATAAAAGAGGGGTCAATGTTATTTTCCGTAAGGGTATTTAACGTTAATTCCGTGTGTGGCTACATCAGCAACGACTCATTGACACCATCCTTGACGTAACTTATTGCTAATGCAATATTTTTGCGGTTATTTTTATCTCTCGTCCCATCTTCCATTAGAATAAACCATTACACTTCAGATCTTTGACAATGAAACTTCATACTGCTTGAACCATTGCTTGAATTATTTGATTTTGAATTTCAGGTGAACGATATGTTGCGTTTTTTTGTGTTATATGATTGAGAACCTCGTTCAAATTTGGATCTTTCATACGTGTGTATTCAAATAAATTTTGAAATAATTCTCGTTCTTTTTTACCTCCAAAATATAATTTCCACGCAAAGCCAAACAAATCACAGACGTAGTACATCCAAATATCGTAAGAGGGCGTTAGATGTACAAAAATGACGATTGATTCCTATTCCTGTGCATTTAAACAGTTATGTGGAGTCGTTAACAGCCTTGTGGGCATATATGGGTTAATGACTGATCACAAAAATCATTAAACTAAAATGTTCAAGAGGGACATTGAAAAATGCAGGTTTTTGTTCGTATATATATATTTCCGAAGATGCAAACTTTTTGTATGAAAATTAATAGTTGAAAATATTACGTGACGCGAGCGCGTGCGGAATGGTTTCGTCGCGTGAGACGTGTGTGTCGAGGATCGCTGAGGAGGCTGGTGGCTGCCTCTGCCTCTTCACCTCATGCCGCACCCCCGAGATGCCTATCCTATATATATATATATATATATGGGTGTCCTATTGATTCGCATAATGTCTTTTGTCATAAAAAATTTCCGCATACATCATTTGTCATAACCTCATCTAGTCATAATATTGGAAATACATATTTTTTTGTGGTAATACTGATAAATTGTCCTAAAATTTAATTGCTATAATATTTTTGTGTATAATAGTTTTTATTCCTATTGTTAGTTGTCATAATGTTTGTTATGTATAATTTTATACATAATAATGGTGTATGTCCTAATTTTCATTGTTCATAATTGTTATTTTATATAATCGGTATTGTACGTATTTCCATTTGTAAATCCACTGATATTTAATTTGTTGGCTCCTCATTCTGTTGTAAATATTTTGCACTCGTTTTCCATTGTAATTATAATTTCAAAATTCGTTTAAGCACTCTGTTCCAAATATTAACACTAAAATTTGACTTTGTGTCACTTTTATAATAATGAAACTACCTTCATTTTTATTCATAATCAGTAATAGCGCCTTACTATAATATGTTTTATAGCAATGGGATATATCAACAGTTAGAAAAGATGTTTACTACGTTAATGAGTTAAGAACATTCAAAATTTTATTGGTTAGGTTAGGTTTAATTTATATTATGACAAAGTTAACATTCGAGCAATATATGATTATGGCACATAATTTTAGTGATATCAATAGTTAGGACATGTTAGGATTATGGCATAAAATAATATGGTTATCAATGGTTAGGACATAGAATATTATAGAGATTATAGAATTATAGAATATTATAGTTTCAAATGTTAGGACAATTAAAACTATAACAAGTTATAATAGGAGTATTGACGTTATGACTGGTGATCATTAGCTATTACATATATTATGGCTTGAAATTTTATGAGTTGTAAAATTATGGCTAATAATAGTATGCGAATGAATAGGGAACCGCCTGTGTGGCATCGCACGATGTTTAGGGCGCGTACATCTTCCGGGGCCTTGAAAGCAGCAACGAACGGCGGCTTTCAACATTCTTCTTTTAATGTGGGTAGAGGGTACAATTTATTGACTGCCCTTCTGAAGAGTCCTCTGCTTGTGGTCAAGTAAGCAACGCGGTTGACACCAGCAGCTCCAGGATATAATTTTGTGATTCGAGCTATACGCCATTGAACTGGTGACGTACTGTCTTCCTAAAGGAAGACTACGTCGTTGCTAAAGCAAAAGTAGGTCTCCGACGTGGAGTTCCCGTTGAGGTGTTTTCCACTTCGAGCGTTGCTGCAAATCGGCGATGAACTCTGCGCCATATTTCCCAAAAATGATGCCTCAGCTTCTCGATGTATCGGTATCTATTGGGCCGCTACTCGTCGATGGGTACGTGCGGTGAAGACGGCAATGGTCGACCAATCAAGAAGTGCCCTGGTTAGAGGAGAGAAGTTTGAAGGATCTGATGAAAGGGGGGTGAGAAGACGCGAATGAATAATTGCCTCAATTTGTATAAACAACGTGGCTAGCTCCTCAAACGTCAAGGAAGCATTACCTATTAAAGTAGGGACAAGATAATAGGTCACTTTTGACAGATGTCAGTTTTATATTCATAGTGAGGTGACCTGCTTAAAAACATCGATTAAATGAATGAATCGAATGAATCGATACAGACTTGAAACATATGTGAATTTTAAAAATGATCATGCGGTTCCCTGTCCCATTATTATTTTTTCTTTCATAAATTAAAGGAGCAAAATAAGACAAGTACCTACGTAATTTAACAAAAAAATTGCTTTTATTCACTTGAACTATCGGAACTGCTATCTTCATCACTGCTGTCAGCACTCAGAGATATTATTAATTCATTTTCAATAATATTGTCTATTCTCACATCTCGTTCAAAATCTTGTAAAATTATTTTCTTTGTCTTCTCCACGACTTTTCGCCAGTCTTCTGTAGTGACTTCTGCACATGCAGTTTGTAGCAGAGTCATCATTTTAGCAGTACTGAAGGGTGGTTCAGTATTGTTCCGCGCTGCATGACCCTTTATTTGTGCCCAAATAAGCTCGATGGCGTTATACTGGCAATGGTAGGGAGGCAATCGAATAACTTCGTGTCCATGCTCTAGGGCTAGTTCATCGATTACATAGCAGAGCTTGGACGGCTTAGTTGCTTTTACCAGATTTAACAACTCAACTTTTAATAAAGTTGGACTTGCCTCCACACCATTTCTTACCAGCCACGAGACAATTTCTTGCTTTTTATTTGCTTGAGTTGGTGGTTTATCAACTTGTACAGAATGATACGGAGCATTGTCCATTATAATTTTCGATGGGTTTTCTAAGCTGACTAGCAGCTTCTCAAACCACTCTTTAAAAACATCAAAGTTCATTTCCTCATGGTAATCTGTTGTAGTTTTAGAGGCGAATGCGAGGAGGCAGTCTGGAATAAAACCTTGAGAAGCTGATCCCGCGTGACATATAATAAGTCGGGCTCCTTTTCCCGATGGAACTTTTGAGGTGGAGGCCGCTGTATCATCGGTCCATGTCCGCGCAACCGTATGGTTCGCATTCAACCATGTTTCGTCAATAAACACGACATTGTCCCAATCCGTAATTTTATTTACCTCACGTAAGAATGTTATTCTCTTCAAAATAATATCGTAGCGTTCTAGCAGGATTTTCCGCTTGTCGGATTTTTTAAATCTAAAGCCAATCGATTTCAAAACCTTTGATAGAGACGATTTGCCTCCAAAAAATAAACCTGCGCCTTTTAACGAACTCAATAGCTTTTCCCGTGTAGGATATTCTTTTCTCGAGTAATATCCATAAATGTGGTTGCGAATTGCAGTAGCATCAAAATTATCAACGTCAACAATTTTCTTGTCCCTCTTTCGTTTTTTCGGTGTACGTAAAGTATTATCTTCTGAGCCTGATGGTCCGTATTTCTCTTTCAGAATTTGAGTTACTGTCTTCTTCCCTATTCCCAATGCTTCGGCAACGTGTTCTCTCGGTGGTTTCAATGGTAAAAGAGGCCCATCGTTAACTGATTCACGTCCAAAATAATTGTACAATTTCAGCACTAGTTCGCGAGATTGACTGTTTAGAGTTTTCCCCCGTTTCGACATAGTAAGACTGTAATGTTTTTCTTGTTTAATAATCGTTAAGCAATCGGAGTCCAATTTATAGCCAGGTAAACGTAGTCAGTAAGATCAGTTCAATGAAAAAGCCGGATCAGAAGAAAATAACAGAGAGCACACCAAAAACGCACAGTCACTTCGCACAACAACAAAAGACTGCGTCATCATCATGTTATGGCGACATGACATGCGTCATCGACAGGCACTGGTGTTGCCAGCAACATCCACCTAAATTGCACCCAACATCAATGACCTTTCTATTTAGTTATTTTTTTGTATTTTTATAGTTAGTTAAAAGAATAATAAATATGTATAATTAGGTTTTACTATAATCACAACGTGGTTATAAATTTATGGTGATTTTTCTTCACAAGTAATCATTGCATTCGATTCAACTTACAATCCTATCAGCTTTCGATTTTTAGAGTAACATCCCTAGTGTTTAAAAAGAAAAAGGGTTGACTGACGCAACATTGTAACGACGTTCAGTTCTTTAGATCAGAAATTGTTTATTATGTTTAGAATGGTTTATTAGTGAAAGCAAATCGTAAAATTACTCGTATCGGTCATTATTACAATAAATATGTAAACGTAATTGAAAAAAGTTAAGCAATTGTGCAGTTCTTATTTTATGCCCGCCGTTACAAGGTCATGTTGTTGAATTTTGATGAAATGTCAAAAGTGACCTATTATCTTGTCCCTACTATACACGTCGTAAATGGTGCTTGCCAGATTTTACACCAGCCTCCCATATACCTCCGAAATGAGGTGCATAAGCGGTACTAAATTTGAACTGAATGCCTTCATTGCATGCGAATTCAGACACAGACTGACGGCTCGACTTGATAAGTTTACCTAATTCATTGCTTGTGCCTTTAAAATTTGTGCCATTTTCGCAATATATCACGGGGGGTTTACTTTAACCCTCAACCACTGACGTGTCATTTTGTTACACTACCACTGACGTACGTATGGTATACGTACGTTACTTTGAAGACGTTCTAATGCGTCAATTGAGCGTAACTTTGGTGAATACTGTAATCTACTTATTAAGACACATTCAAATGAAATAGGAATAATAAAAAAAATGCGATAAAAATTATAGAAAAATATTTATTAATCAATAACCACTGAGGTAACCAAACTTATATAGACATTTTTTAAAAATCAACAAAAAAATATTCTCTAACAATAGGAACTTTTTTTTTAATTTTATTAATTACTAAGGACGTTTCAAATTAGGAAAAAAATCACAAATAACATAAATCACAATATAAGGCACTTTTTAACAACAATTGTTACAGGTCGGCTTAGAGCACTGCAAGCAGACAGGTTGACGTCAAACTTGACAGCCGTAGCGGGTTTTGCGACGTTTCAGTTTGAAACATATATGACAATTCTTCATGGTGTCAAATCGGAGAATTTCGTTGCTTGGTTGACCGATTTCATTACCCTTGTCCTTGCCCAAGATACGGCCAATGAGAGAGGAGAGCTCATGTGATAGTTGCGGCGTTGTGTACCTTCGCTCTAAGTGCGGCGTTACTAAACTTTTTCCAAGGATTTTATAAGTACTCGTATATAGGATTTTAAAGTATAAGTAAAAAAAAGTATATGTTATCAAAATAAAGTACAATTTATTTTTCTTCATTATTATGTATAAAACATATTTTTTATTGCTTTTTGCAGTATTGCAGTATCAAATTAGTTTCTCTACTAAACAATTGAACAGCATCTTTACATTCTATGTTTCAACTAAAGTAAATAAGTAATTAATTTTTATCCATTTCAGAGACGCTTTGTTGCTTTCGTCTCGCCATTTGCTATTCTTCATCACAGAAAAAGCTCTTTCTATGAATGCTGACGTGGCAGGAATAGACTATAAAAATGAAAATACTTTATACAAGTTTAAAAAAATATCAGCGCTCTTATTTAATACTTGCTGCCATTTTTGTGCAGTTGATAGTTCTGCAAAACCCTTAGAAGTACATATCTGGTTCTAAAGTTGGTTTAATAAAGCGATTTCTCCATAAAGATCACCTATATCTGCACTGAGTTTTTGCAGATTTTAATTTCCAATTATGTTACCAATATTATCAAATTCTATATTGCTCTTTAAACTTAACCAAGTGTAAATAACCTGTTTCTCTTCACCCTCTATTTGTGTTGTAATGGCTAAGCATTGTTCTGAAGTTGTTAAGCGTTTACGTTTTTGGTCGTCTTTCAATCAGTAAGTGTGGCACCCAATTCCTGAAAGATTGCTACTGGGTCCGAACTTAAAGCCATGCCTTATGGCCTGGAACTCAAAATTGCTTCAATTTGACACAAAACACACACCGACTGCCTTGAACAAATAAACTTTGAATGCCTTCACCATGGACTCCTCCTCCGCCAAAATGTGGAGCATTGGGAAGAATCGTCTCCCAACTGATTCGCTGACTAGCTAGTTCATTACACTATTTACCATTTCTTAAAATAGTCCTTCGCTTTTAGAAAGGTGTACACTAAATTTAAATAAAAACGAGCTCCAACGAAATTCGTGCCGTGATCGGACAAGTTTTTGTATTGGGCCACGTCACGAATCGTGATTCACGATAGGAACCTTTTAAGCGTATTTAAAAAGGCGTTGGTACTCAAATCGGATGCCAGTTCCACATGAACTGCACTCGTCAACAAATAAAGACGCAGACAAAAGCCTCTTTTGATTGTACGCTTCGCCGTCGTGTCGTTGATTTTAGTTCATATTTTTACTATCAAGTCACACACTGCAAAATGGAGCATTTCACGAAGTCGAAACCTGTTTCTGAATAAGTTGAACAAATTGATCTCAAGCCAGCGTTGTGGCTGTGGTAGTTGTCTTCTCGCTGAACACTATGTCGTCCATGTATAAGTATCTGTTTACGACTGCTATGGCTTCTGAAAAGTTTTCACTTTCGATCATGGTGCGCAATGCTACAAACGGGATCACTGAAAGTCAGAAACAACGTTAAACAATCAAAACTCTTCGTTCGGGTCAAAAGCTGTTGCTGCTATACGGTTGTGAGCAAATGCCCTAGTGGCTATGGGATTAATTTGCGCGAGTGGAATGGGAAAAGAAAAAAAAAAGAAAAGAAGACTATGGATGAAGCGATGGCTCAAAGATAGAAAAACATGAAGAAATTTTAATATAAGTAATGAATTGTATCTGAGGATCTAGGTAATGTCCTTAACCGCGATATGCATTGTTTTTAGGTCGATTCTTTGTTATAGATTCAAGATGTTCGTTCTTGTTTGCTTTCGTTGCGTTGACGTGAGTTTTTCAGGATGTTTTTGAAGAATTTGTGGCAGTCTAGTAAGGTATATCTACATACTACCTGAGTCACTACTATCTGAGTCATGAATGATGTCAAAAAAGAAATTGATTACTCTTGTAAGACCTTTAAATCAAACCTTTTGATCAGCCTTTCGGAAATCTCCGGCCCAGCACTGAAGTAAAAAACTTCTGCTAAACATTGCATTGACTATTGCGAATGCATTGTTTACTCCTCTGCCTTTTCCTTTCCCACATATGATTGAATATTTTCTATTACATTCTTCTTCTTCATCCCATCCGGGTTTACCAATACTTTTTCAAAATGGTTTATATCGTTATCACTTTCAATTTTTATTTAATATTTTCCATACGACTGAACTGATTAATAATATCTTCAAACGGAACAGTTGTATTGGATTTGTTGTCGGATTGATTGTCAATAGGGGTTCAGTTGAGATTGAGATGATATAGAAGAGATTATATAACTCGAACGATGCAGTTGGAAATTAGAAGGTCCTTAGATGGACTTTAATCTAGTATAAGATCCTCTTTTAAATTTGGATTTTGTAAGGAACTTCGATGATAGCCTCTGTTCTGTCCTTGCAGCTGTCCTTGATATCTATGTCGCGTATGTCCCTACTGTTATAGAGCCGTGGCTCTAAAAATAGATTGCCCGACAAATTGGCGGTTCGGCGGAACATATTTCGTCGGCGACGCGTCGTGTGCTCGGCTGAGCTCGGGGCTGCTTGGCCACCTCCTCGTCGCTATCAAAGGCAAGCTGCCATCCGCTCCGGACGGCACGCCTTTTGGCTTGTTTTTCTTTTCGACGACTTGGTCTTCGTAGTTTTGTTTGTTCTGAAATTATAAGATGATGATTAGTTCGATAAAAATATATTGTACTTATAATACACATAATAGGTCCCTAAAGTAGTTTCGAGAGTCATGTGTTCGATGAATAATGAGTCGATGAACGATTGTTCGAATGGAATTTATTGCGAAACAACCTTTTGTCGCCAAACGCTGCTTCGACTGAACGATTCATTGAATATTTATTAATCGACGGACTGCTCTTTCGAATGAGTTTTACTTGCTGAATATATCTTATTGAACTGAATATACCTTATTGTGGGGAAACAAGTCAAAAGTAATCTTCTTCGTCTTAACGCATTTTCTGGTTGCACATATTCCCAACATAAAATAATCATAACTAATAAAAACTTTTAACCTACACATAAAACACATCTAGAGCACGCATTCATCCATATAAAAACATAGCTTATTAGAATCCATTTCCACCAGTGCTAAGCATACAATGAACCAATGATGGATATCGAACATTGATGGATATCAAATGCATTCATTGCATACGTATGCTTCACATACAATGCGTGCTAGGTACTTTTTGATAATTTATTTATATTATTTTGTGAAATGAGAAATAAAGATCCTAACAGTTTAGTAGGTATCATTATTTATTATTTTAAATGCACCTAAGTCACACGAAAGTATTATTTTACTTTCAGTGTGCATTAAAAAACCAAAATAATTTCGGTATTTTTCAATAACCATAATGGGTTTTGAAATATCTTGTATTTCATTAGATGAGTAGGCACAACAATGTAAGCAACATTGTTTCTTTGCCTTGGTAGGTATTTTGTCTCTAATTTCCTTAATGGTAAAGAGAGTGGGACAAGAAAAGATTTTCTTTTCCCATTCTTTAAATATTGAGCCTCGAAATGCTGGATTCATATATTTTTATATTATCGGCCACAATTAATATAACATACAGGTTTAACTTAAAAATAAAATAACATAACTATAATTGGTCGACAATGGATATTAGTTAGAGAAAATTCAGTAAGTCTGCTATTATGTACGTTGCATTTGCATGAAGAAATGCAACAATTTGTTACTGGCATCTGAAAATAATGATACAAATATTAGAAACTATTAAATTTTTAATATATGCGTAAGAGAGCATGGCCTAAATTTGTGTTTAGGAACCTGAAGCTAAGCGCGCACTACGCATTTGATTCCTTGCGATTTTTAAGCGCGATATATATTTTTTTAAAGATAAAGATAACAACGATACTGGGTCTATCCTTTGACATTATTACCTTTTCAAAAACTGATCAACTAGTTCTTGCGCTGATTATTTACATTGGGGCTCCATTGATTTTCTTAGGATAATTTTTGAAGGCCGTGCAATTATAGTTATAGAAGACTGGGGTATTTCTCTTGTTATTTGTCGTCGAGGTTGTGAAAACTGCACGAGATGGGAGACAGTGTGTATGTGATTCAGAAAACAAAGGTTGATGAGTATACGGCTGTATTGCCGGAGGAACAAAATATCGAGCTTTATTAATATTAATAAATTTACTCAAAATTTCCCTTTTTCTTAACCAACTTTTTTTAAATTGGTATTATCATATCAGAGAAGCTTCATCATTTCATGTGAATCTTCATTCCATGTTTTGTTTTGATTTTTTAGACTATTTAATAATTCCTCTTCGCAGTGG
The DNA here is from genome assembly GCA_947063395.1 of Hemistola chrysoprasaria. NCBI lineage: Eukaryota > Metazoa > Arthropoda > Insecta > Lepidoptera > Geometridae > Hemistola > Hemistola chrysoprasaria. Next base: position 3,626,989 of record OX346727.1, on the reverse strand, counting down.
GATTGCTCATAAGTAACTGTTTTTGTCCTCGATGTACTCGTAGTGGCAAGTCTTCGGTTAGCTAAGGCGATATCAGCCCCTGGATCAGCCTCCGATTGAATTGAATCGTCTTCAAGTGAAATATTCCGCGTTCAGTTGTAGTAGTAGCTAAGAAAGAAAGTGCGAGAAATACAAATAAATACTTATTGTTTTTGCGGGCCGCATCACCTCATTTTCATTTTTTTATAATGAAAGTTCTCTTTTTAAAGTATCTCTTAAATTGCGCCACTTTTTCTGAATTTTAAAAGCCTGCGCAGACAGAAAGCGTTCAGCGTTCAACCTGCGGTCGTCCGGTCGAATGCTACACGAGTTCTAACACATATGGGAGGCGCTTAGAAATGTGGTTTTCGGTAGAACTCGAGGAACAGCTGATGAAATTGAAACAGCTGATTGTGGTATTCAGTATACAGACAAAAGACTGGGTATTTAATTCTGAAAAAAACTATAGTCCATTCTCTTTGGAACTGATGGATTCTCCCTGGATTGCTGAAGTGTTAGAACTGCCATTTGCATCTTATTTTCAAGTGTACAGAAGTAATTTTTTTTTGTTGTATGCCTTGCATTGGTGATATTTCGGCAATCTTGTACGGATATTTAATTTCCACGACTGAGTCTTCTCCGATTAGACCATCAGGACTCGCAGCTAAAAATTTTTTTATCATCGACGAATAACACGAAGTTCGTTACTTGAAGTCCTGTTTCAGACCTAAATTGCTTGAAGGAAAGGAAAAAATCATAAAGAGATCGCCGAAATCTAGGACAATTGAAAAAATGTGGTCTATGTTGCTTTCGTTCAGACCGCAATCTGGCAACAACTGTTGTATCTTCAGATTTAAATCGTCAACGTAATAATATCGATTTAAATGCAATCCAACTATAATATCTATCTTCATATGGCCCATTCTAGTTCTCTTAGACCTTCGGAGAAACTAATGTTGAGATGTGTGGGGGAGCTTCTCCAGCTCCTGGGGAATTTGCTGGTGACTTTTTCAATTTGTGCGTGGGTCATGCTTTCCTTCCAGATCTGATGATGAAAACCATAGTCGTACCGATTCTAAATATGGTTACGTAACTATGGTTTGTACCCTCTTCTCCTTATATATACTTATAAAAAAAAGAAGAATAATCAAAAGAATAATATTTAAACGTTATATTGAAAAAACTTTTTTAAAAACAACAATTATTTGTTAGGGAAAAATACAGGTTACGACTTTTGAAATTTTTTAAATGTAACTGTTAATAGCTCTTGCAGAGCTTGCCATTGTTCGCTATGTTGAGAACAAATTAATTTTGTTGAAGCTATGGCTTTTTTATATCACTTCTCGGGGGTGTCTTCTCTGCATCGGCACGATGATAAAGTTTAATTTCAAAATAATAATCACCGTCCGTGGACACGGTGCGCCGGCTCTGCCCTCCGGAGACCCTGGTTGTGAACGACGACACCATCCCGCTTCGGTGATGGTTGCCGCCGTTCTCTAAAGATGCCTCCTCCGTCTTCACAATAGCGAATGTGTTTCGGCCCTATGGTTTGTACCCTCTGCTCCTTATATACTTATTTAAAAAAAAAGAAGAATAATTAAAAGAATAATATTTAAAAGTTATATTGAAAAACCTTTTTTAAAAACAACAATTATTTATTTGTTGGGGAAAAATACAGCTTACGACTTTTTAAAATTTTAAATATAACTGTTAATAGCTCTTGCAGAGCTTGCCATTGTTCGCTATGTTGAGAACAAATTAATTTTGTTGAAGCTATGGCTTTTATATCACTCCTCGGGGGCGTCTTCTCTGCGTCGGCACGATGATAAAGTTTAATTTCAAAATAATAATCACCGTCCGTGGACACGGTGCGCCGGCTCTGCCCTCCGGAGACCCTCGTTGTGAACGACGACACCAACCAGCTTCGGTGATGGTTGCCGCCGTTCTCTAAAGATGCCTCCTCCGTCTTCACAATAGCGAATATATTCCTCCGCTTTTTTGTGCCCTGTAAACAAATTTGAAATGTTACTTTTTTATTAATCAAACATTCCCTGGAAACAATCCTTGAAAAAACAAGGATTTTTGTCAAGGATTTTACTTAGGGTTCCGTACCTCAAAAGGAACCCATAAAGGATCACTTTTTTGTCGGTCAGTCTGTCTGTCTATCAAGTTAAAATTTATATCAAATATACTCAGGTCTGTAGTCCCTTGTGTCTATAAAAATCATGGTTCTAAGTTAACGGAATCAGAAGATATGTATACGTGTTTACGAGCTGAAATTTGCTACTAGATGGCGCTGTATGTTCTTTTAGAAGGCGGTAGGGTTTTGTTAGGCTAGGTATGAAACCCTACAATTTATTAAGTCACATACCACTCAAACTACGGTTCGATATCAGTGAGGGGCGGACGCGGATTAGCGTAGGCAGCTCCGTTAGGCACTGGAGCAATTTTAATCCGCTTGTTGCCAAGCTTAGCGGTCCCTACAATTTATTTAGTTACATACCACTCAAACTCCTCAGGGAGGTTTATCAATGAAATGAAATGATAAAAATAACTTTATTTGCTTTAAATGTTGTACATAAATTTTCAGGTGTTAAAGAGTTGTATTTTTAGTCCAAAACATTTAGTCAATTTATAGTGACATGCAAACATGTTTATATAATTAATTATTTAATGTAATGTAATTATTAAATTAGAATAAAATGTCTAGTGCCTATCTTATATATAATGTCATCTATTCAATCAATTATCAAATATTCAAAACAGTGGAAAACAACGCTCTGTTGATGCTCTATGCCCAATTGCCTACATGTGCGACACAGGCCCACACTTAAAATTAAATTAATAAATTTAACAAAAATTGATTTCACGAAAAAATTATAGCATCACTGATTTTATCGATTGCCTGCCAATAGTCATTATCATTATTATCACGACTTCAGTGAAATTCAGTGCTGCTGTACAAGTAATAAGCTGAACCATATTATCGTTAGAGAAATAATGTGCGTGAATATATAACGTTTATAGTTTATTTAACGTTTTCGACGCACCGTTTCATCATTTTATTTCTTCAACACTCCATTATGCATCGATCGCAGTGGGACGATGTGATCGTAACACATCAACGTATCGGACGTATTATCAGATGATTGACTTGCGCTGTCCGTAATAGATATCTTATAGGGTAGCCAGTAGTCGTATGGGCACGGAAATGAGAAAACTACTGGTTCACTATAATCAGTTTAATACGCTGATAACACACATAGTTTTAACGACAATTAATCACAAGACAGTAGTAATAAAACAGGTAAGACTGCGGCGGCGCACGAAAGGTGACACGCGAGCCATCGGCCGTAGTCAATCGCGGACTAACTTGTTATGATATCGGGAACGGCGGTCGCGCACGCGACCGAATACGATTCGAGCGCCGCGGCGCCTGAGAGGGAGGGGTGAGCGGGGTAGGGCTAGCCATCGGTAAAACAGTGCGCGCTATAATCTGTGAATACGGGTTTGCATCGAGCGAAAATCGATCATCATTAAGTTGAGTTGGTAAGAGTGCAACGCAGTGTGGTCTAGAATTCCCAATAACTTCCTACTCATTACTTTGTATACAAATGTATTTATTTCTTCTCAAATACCTAATTACACTGAAGTAAAAGAAATATCACTTTCTATTCTGATAACCTAATGAAATAATTTCTAATCAACATATTTCTATTATGCTCGTCATTTTTGATATGGGCTGGTGTATTGAATATTTCTTCTTCATCAGTGGCCCCATCACCATCATCATCATCGTGTGAAAATGGTATTGGGTCTCTAGATTTCTTGCATATGTTGTGCAGCACTGCCATTGCAACAATGGCAGCTTCAGCTCTTACCAGTTCAATCCGGAGTTTCCAAGATAAAGAAGAGAAACTTTTTTTCCAGCTGCCAAAAGTCCTTCCAACATTTCGAATATGGCTTTCGTTATATAACCGTTCAGCTTCTGTAGTTGGATTGCGCAGAGGTATGAGCAAATATGGCTTTACAGCATATCCTTTATCTTTCAGTATCCAATAATTTAGTATTGGATACTGAATAATAGGCGCCCTTTAATATTACTACTATTAAATATATGGCTGTCATGAGAACTCCCTGGCCATCGTGCAACAATATTGTTGATATACATATTTACATTACAGATGACTTGCACGTTATGTGCAAAAATCAGCGTTCTATTTCTATATAACTCTGCATCTAATCCTCCTGGAGAATGAATGGGGATATGGGTACAGTCAATAGCTGCTATTGTTTTCGGAAATGAACTTATTTTATAAAATTTTTAATGCTGCATTTTCCATTTCAGCGCTGTTATGAGGCATTGTTATCCACTCGGTACGAAGGCCGGCTATAGTTCGGCTCACACGGTGTATTATACGGGATACTGTTGATTTATGGACGCCAGCAGCATTTCCAATACAACGCTGAAAGGATCCACTTGCATAAAACTCGTAAAGCCATTAATTAGTACTTGCAGTTTTGATGTCACAGCATGGGTCCTGCTAAAAAGAAACCTAAATTAGCAAGCAAGATAGAAGGAAGGTTAGCCAGGAGAATCTACAATTACTTAAGAGTACTCACGTCATAGTTCTTGTTATAAGCGAAGGACCGAGGTGAGAAGCCAAAGCTTTTGCCGAAATCTGTCCAAAAATTCATTGTCATCCCATTTTTGAAATCGATCAATGCGGGGACGATTAACTTGTCTTTTCCTAATTGAGTATTTAAAAAAAAATGTTGTTTTAAAAAAAAATAATTCGTTTTGAAAGTTTAATGAAAATTATGTTTCATCCAATTCAAAAACCACTAATTATTTTTTTTTAATAAATAAGCAATATTTTTATAAGCAATTCAAAATTGATATAATTCCAATAAGGATCACATGACCACGAACGCCCTAAGAGTGGCTGCCATGATCGTCACGTCATAATGTTAAAGTAATTTTACTCTAGTATTTATCAACGTTGTAATTTTTTGCGCCAATGGCATTTTTACGTGAATTTGCAAATAAAATTGCATTAACCAACTGCAATGCGTGATAAAAGTACCCCTGTTCAATTTTGTAGGTTATATCAATAATAGAACGACAGTTATAACTAACCTTAATAATAGAATGACAGTTGATACTAACCTTAACTTTAACCGGCTGAATTTGAGCGGTTATTGACGTTATTTATGATGTCATTTTAACGGTTGTTAAAATGGTCCGTACACGTAATTGGTCTAATCTCTTGAGATGGTCGTACTTCGATATCACGAATAATGTAGCCTAGGTACTGAATTTCTTCAGAAAATTGCATTTTTTCCAATTAAACTCCAAATTCTTCGCCTCTGTCAAGTATTGGTTCATTAACTTTATCTTCTTCGATTTTCGATAGTATTATAATAGTCTGATGTTGTCGTTGATAAATCTTTGGAATACAGAGGGCGCTGTACTATTCTAATCTCGAAGCAGTCTATGATATTTAGTGTATTATACCTCCACCGAAATGGCAGGGGAAATTTTTCTTTAACAGATTCTTTACTTGGGAAATAAATTAATTGCTTAAGGCAATCAGCAAGTAAAACCACGGTTTTTTCTAATAATCCGGCTTACATTTTTGGTATGAAAATCTATTTGTAAACGTTGGTAAGAGTCATTAAACATTTTTTTTTTTAGTTTAATTAGAATATTGACTAGTGGACACCTAATATTTTCTTCCAATGGGCTAATAACAAAATGATTGTTTTGGAAGCCCAATAAAGATTAGAAGGTTTTTCTACTTTTAAATAAGTGTTTTTAAGATTATTTGTATATGTTTTGCAGTTTTCTATAGAATCACAATATGATGATGATGAATCGGAACTGCTGCTACTGCTACTGTTATTTATATCAATGTCAAAACTGATCTCTAAATACTGAGAGAGCGCTACATATTTCTTGTTTTTTATAGTCTGAGTTTGAACGTCTTTTTTTGGTGTTCTACTTGGATCCTTTTGTCTTTGGTTTTCTTTTTTCGGATCTAGGAAGCTCTATCTTAGAGTATTATCGAACGGTAGTGGATAAGTAGGGTGTCCAGCGACAAATTTTCGATTTAAAAAAATTGTAAAAAAAAAACTATTTGGTTTATTTAACTTTTATTTGGATAAAATGAAGCTTCATGTTGCGGATTTTACTTTTTAAAAATTATGTCGTCTAAATGATTTCCATATTTTTTTACACACTCTTCTAGCCGAGCTCTCAAATTTGAGACCACTGGAGCGCAGAGCGCCGGTGTGATGGCGGCAACTTCACGGCGTATATTTTCTTGTAGGGCTGAAATCGTCCGAGGGCTGTTACTGTAAACTTTGGATTTTAGATATCCCCACAAGAAATAGTTACATGGTGACAAATCAGGTAATCAAGGAGGCCAGGGTATGTCTCCACCTTTACTGATGAGTTTATTTGGGAAAATCGACCTCATCTTCTCCATAGATATCCTACGATATCCTCGTAGCTGTATGTGGAGTGGCGCCATCTTGCTGGAAGTGAGTTCTATTGTTGTATCCAGATAGCAGCTGCAGTTCGGGCAACAAAAATTCGTCTATTATGCGGCAGTACACCTCAGCAGTGACAGTCTCTCCCTCGTGAAAAAAATAAGGGCCGATTATCCCTTGGGCAAAGATCCCACACCATACCGTCGTTTTTGGACAGTGCAAACGCTTTTGATGCCGTTCTCTAGGATTCTCGGGGCTCCAGTATCTCATGTTCTGCTTGTTTACATAGCCATCGATGTGAAAATGTGCCTCATTTTGATAGTTTTGGTGACCTAAAACCTCCTAAGGAGTTAATAGAGTATTTGAATAATGATAATATATTTTATAATTATTCTAAATATCAAAATTATAATTCTGTAAATTGTGGTCATTTATGTTTAAAGTATTTGATAACCTATTGGAAAAATCATATAAAATAAGACATGTCACGAGCAATAATGTTAGTTGCATCATGTCTTTCGCGATTTCAATAACAAGCAATTCTTCAATTTCCACCACAAATTATTCACCTGCCCTTCAACTTGAAGGTGACTATGAATGTGGTTTACTTTACTTTTCAACATTCAACTCCATTCCAAATATAGATTGTGATAATAATAAGTTTTACTATGGTGATAACGAATATGTTGCAATACCTGAAGGTTCATATGAACTTCATGATATCGGAGACTATTTAAGAGATAACATTAAAGATTGTTCATTTAAACTGCTCTGTAATAACAACACGTTAAAAACATCAATATTTTGTTCTAAGGATATTCATTTTGAAAAAGATTGTTCTCTAGGCAAGCTTTTAGGCTTTGGTAATGAATTGTTGAGAGCAAATATATTACATGATTCTCAATTTCCTGTTAGCATTCTGTCGACAACAGTGGTACGGATCGAATGTGATATTATCAGTGGTTCATATGTGAACGGAGAACCTGGCCATATAGTTCACGAATTTTCCTTGAGTGTCCCCCCGGGATATAAGATTATTGAAATACCAAAAAATATAATATATTTTCCCGTCAATCAGAACAGTATTACTTCTATTACCATTAGAATAGTTGATGCAAAGAATAATTTGATAAATTTACGAGGAGAAGATATTCAATTATATTTGCATATTAAGAAAAAATGATTGATTTCAATAAAAACACTGTACATAAAGTAAATACTATCACTTCTAAGCACTCCATCATCAAAAGAAGACCTAAAATTAGGTTAACAAAAGAGAATAGGAAATTCCTCAAACTAATCGGGCTCTTAAAATGAGTATACTTAATGTGGCAGATCCTATTATACACGACAATTCCATCGAAAGCGTCGAGTATCATTCTTACAAGCCTTACGTAACCAGTTTTAAAGAGAATGATGAGATACGTATACCAATTAACCAACAGGATTTATACGTGCTACCTTCCGCAAGTACGCTGTATTTAGAAGGTTATGTTAACGTGTTTAATAGTGATAAAACAAAATTAAGCAATGTTAATTTCACTAATAACCCAGGACTTTATTTTTTTCAAGATATCCGCTATGAACTGAACGGAGTAGAGATAGATAAAATTAAAAACGCTGGCATAACAACTACCATGAAATCTCTTTTATCTATGAACGAAAACGAATCTAAAATGTCAAAATCTTGGGGGTGGGATATTAATGGTACAAAAAGTACTTTTTCTGGAAATTTTTCACTGTCCATACCATTAAACAAAATTTTAGGATTCGCCGAGGATTATAATAAAGTTATAATTAATTGTAAACATGAATTAATATTACTTCGAAGTAATACAAATGCTAATGCTCTTAAAGTTAATACCGGGGAACATATTCAAGACATTGATATTCAAAAAATAATATGGCGTGTCCCCCATATTAAAGTATCAGATCGAGAAAGAATCAATCTACTTAAGTATTTAGAAAAAGATCGTGCTATTAATATGGTATATAGGAACTGGGATCTATATGAATATTCCGTTCTTCCACAAACTACGAAACATACATGGTCAATTAAAACATCATCTCAAATAGAAAAACCTCGGTATGTTATTATAGGGTTGCAAACAGATCGCAAGCGACAAGCATTTAAAGATATGACCCAGTTTGATCACTGTAGCTTACGCGATGTTAAAGTATTTCTAAATTCCTGTTATTTCCCTTATGAAAGTTTAAACACACACTTTGAATATGATCAATATTCTCTTATTTATGAGCAATATGTTAGATTCCAGCAGTCTTATTACGGACGTCGTCCAGAACCTTTGCTTAGTTTTGAGGATTTTAAAAATAAGGCTCCATTATTTGTTATTGATTGCTCGCGGCAAAATGAATTATTGAAAAGTGGACCTATTGACGTACGTATCGACCTTGAATCTCATACAGAATTTCCTGCAAACACAACCGCATATTGTCTCATATTGAACGACTGTATTGTAGAGTATAAACCTTTGAGCAGCATTGTGAAAAAGATATCATGAATTCTGATACAATAATTGTAGATCTTCAAGGATTTAAAGTTTCAAACAACCAATTTATCGTTAAAGAACTAGCCATATTATATCAAAATTATAGTCAAATATTTTTGGTAAAGAGTCCTTATTCCTTTCATTTCTTATCAAAAGAAGAAAAAAGACAAGTGAGGTGGATTGAACATAATCGAGGAATATTGTGGTGTGAGGGTCATATTGATAACAGAGAATTTAAACGCATAATCAAACCATACTTAAAAAATAAGAAAATAATTATTAAAGGTCTGGAGAAAAAAAATTGGATTTATGAATTATGTAGTGACTGTGAAGTGGTTGATATAGGAGAAAAAGGTTGTCCTAATTTTAATATATTATATAAAAACGAGCAAAATAGTTCTCAATGTATTAATCATAATAAGATTTGTGCGTTAAGAAATGTTATATGTATTAAAAAATGGTATGACGATAATAATATGCATCAGTTCTCCTTGTTTAACTAAAACTAAATTTTTTTTTAAATGTAATATATTTTATTGTAATATGTATTAGTAATAAGGATTAGTAATAGTTATATGTATTAAAAAATGGTATGACGATAATAATATGCATCAGTTCTCCTTGTTTAACTAAAACTAAATTTTTTTTTAAATGTAATATATTTTATTGTAATAGATGTTATAAGTTTATTATTTGTCAATAAATTCTTATATCAATTTTATCTGTTTTTTATTTTAAATGCTGCTCCATTATTAAATAAAAAAACTGGTCCCATATACCTACCTAATATTAATAAAACTTAACAGCGAGTAAAACCGTTTGACGCAACTAGTGAGTAGGAAAAAGAAATACGATCGAGTGCACCTGCACGGTGTAGTATATCGTAGGTAATGCTTAGTCAGAACAAATATTATTGACACTAACTTGCCTTGAACAAGTATCAACATGTTAATACATAAACATAATATCTTTGCAATAATTTTAATCGATATGAAAAAAGGAGGTTTTTAATTCCATTCTATTTTTTATTAATTATGCGTGTTATCTAATTACTTGAGAACTGCCGAACCGATTTGAAAAATTATTTTGTAAAAATTATAGATTTATTATATTCAGTGTTTAAACATATCTAATAGTAGGTATTAAAACTAATTCGAAACGTAGTTATTATTCGATTTTGGGAAGTCCAAAAATAGTTATTTATGGAATATGAGGTCTCAAACATTTTTATTTAATATAAACATGCAATAAGTATACATAATATAAATACTGTCTTTATATATTATAAACATTTGTATTATTAATTAATGACTACACCTAATAATAATAACTACGTTTCGATTTAATTTTCTACTATTTGTTATACCTAATAAATGAAACAAAATATTAAGAATATAATTTTATTTTTAAACTACATATTATATAACATTTTAAATATATTTTCCAAACATATCATACATTTTAATCATCAATATAAATTGTTAATTGAATTTAAACTCCTAATTAAAATCATTATCACCACAGTATTTTACAATATATTGAGCACTTGTTAAAAGGTTATCAGTTTCAGAATCAGTATACAAATCAATAACTTTCAAATCAAAAATATTAACAATATAATTTTATTTTTAAACTACATGTTATATAACATTTAAAATATTTTATCCAAACATATCATACATTTTAATCATTAATATAAATTGTTAATTGAATTTAAACTTCTAATTAAAATCATTGTCACTACACACTTTTTTTGAAATTTTTTTAATAACTGTCTCGGTAGCGTCCATAATTTCGTCACCACAGTCTTTTACAATATATTGAGCACTTGTTAAAAGGTTATCAGTTTCAGAATCATTACACAAATCAATAACTTTAATTTTTATGAGCCGAATCCCACGTCGCGGCTCATTATTAAGGACGTATGATTTCCCATGTAACTTGCATTTCTTGTTCTTGTTTTTGTTCCTGGAGAGTTGTCTGGACCTGTTCTGTGTGTGCCTTGACATCCACTTGTTGTTCTTGCACAATTCTGGATACAGCTCTTCGAACGGCTGTGTCTGTGATAGCAAAGGATCTTGCGCGTATTGGCTGAACACGATTTCCGTATCAGACATTTTCTGTAACAATCAAACAAAATATTATTTAAAATCCTAAAAAATATTAATTTCTTCAAACCGTTATTTTTTATAACAAAACTAAAAATATAATTACTAACGAGTTAATGTAAAGGTTAGTACACCAACGCGACTTCACACAAAGTAGAGTGATTAATGAATGAAGTAATCGTTACCTCCTCGGCTACTTTGCAACTACGAATATAGGTTATTAAATAATAGGTACCTATAATAAATGTAATGCAAATGCGATATGAACTTTTGACACGTGTAGTGGAAGTGAGATGCAAGATGATCTATTGTTTGTGATTTAAAATATTTTTTTTTAAGAGTGATCTTGCATTTAATCAGTTATATCACTAAAATGACAACCCTTAGATTATATATGAACAAAGCGTCCCATGGTTCCACTTGCTTAATAGGTAGACATATAATACGATAACATGGCGCGTCCCTCCAAATCACTGATTCAATGTATGTAGTATGTAGTCAAATTCTTGCGAGAGTTGGAGGGGCGCACCATTTCATCGTAGTTTATCTATAGGTACCAAATTTTTATCTTCAAATAAATGGGATAGGATTCTGGGATCTTATTGATAGATAAAAACAATTCAACTTTTACATATAAAATTTATTTTATTGGAAACTTACTTATTTATACTTATAATAACAGAAACATTTCCTAATATTATTACAAAAATAAAAAAAAAATATTATAACTAAAATTAACTAAGTACCTAAAATAATATCACCAAGTCCCCTGTCTACAATTTTTTTTAATTATAAAGTCTATAATTTCATTTAAGAGTTAAAAAATAAAATCTTTATGTCCCCATGCCATAGTTGATATCTTATTTTTAAGGACGATGCGTTTATCGTCATTAGATGACAAAGCAATTTTATTTACAGACTGCGTAAAAATTTCATGTTTAATTGACTTAAAAACAATATTCTTTTTTCGTATGACGTCATTGTTTTTGAGCACTTGTTTATAATCATTTATGTTTATGTTTTCAACGACATTCTTCTTAATTCCTTTTGCTTTTTTAATAACGTGGTTTTTACTTTTAATGCAATATAACTTAGACCTTAAGCCAGCAAACTCTTCTATAAGCTGTCCACCCAACTCGTCCTTAAACAAACCGGGTACTTTTTTATTTTTACGCACAATACCGTAAATATTATTTTCAATATAGTTGCTTGTATCGAAATATGGATGAAATGAAAGTTTCAAATCTTTATACACATCATTGGTCTGTATTGAGTATAATAAACTGTCCGTGTCCGTATAACAGAGTTGCACATTGGGTCCGTAAAAAGGTTTTATCACGGAATAATGGAAATCGTACATATGGCTTTTTGACACTTCTAAAACCGTAAACCCGATATAAATTGGTTTGTCTAATTTTATGGATTCTGATTTCATCTGGATAGCTACAAAATTTTCTGAAAACACAGTTGAACTGTGATAATTAGGCTTCGCTATCAATCGCTCGGCTGTATACTGCTGTTTTGTTTTATGTCTGTGGTCAACCCACTGATTAACTAATTTTACATCAAGTCTTTTCTCCGGGTCTTCCAAAGTCTTTCCGAAAAAAGAATTGTTCAATAATTTGAAAAAGTCCTGTTCAAAGGTTGAATTTGCCTTTTGCCGTAATTCAGTATTTAAATCTATGTATTGCTTTAGGTAAGCACTTTGCTTAAACTTTATAACTCTGTGAATTTTTTTAAGTAGTAATCCATGTCGCAAACATGTTTTTAAATGAACGTAATGGATAACGTAAAAAAATTTATCATATAAGTTTGGTATCAGCTTTGCCGTTTTTGAACCAGGTGGTACAAATTTTTGGGGGCAAAATGGTAGCTCATTGTGGACGTCATGGATATGCTCGGGATATTGTAAATTGACTTCTAAAATATAACCATACTCAGCATCGTCAGATATTTGAAGAATATCGAGTGACTGAAATTCTGAAGGCTTCATCAATCGAAAGTCAGAATGAGGTAGATAGGAACACATTGCATAACCGTATAAATTATTACAATCTATGTAGAGTAAGTAATTATTTGGGGCAGTTGGTTCGTAACTAGACAGATACTTATTATTTGCTTTTGCGTATCTAGTTGAACACAAACAGACTCCACCACGAATACCTTTCTGTATCATTCTAATTATTTCTAAATCTTCTATTAGCTGAAGTTTAACTTTTGTCTTAAGAAGCATGGCGTCAAAACTTAAACTTGGGGCAGTTATATAAAAAGCAGGATCCAAGTTGTAATTGATTTTTCAAGTATGGCGAAATTTATCAAATATATCTGCTAGTAACAGTACGTCTGATTTAAGATATAGGTCTGTATATTCCCCTAAATTCTTAATGTTAAATGTATTCCAAACGAGCTCAGCGTGCTTGTAATCAGACTTTGAAATAGTAGAATTACACAAAGTGCTATAAAAATACTGTCTCGGTGGTAAACTTTCTTCGTTATATAATTTCCAGTCAGTCATGTATTCATAAGGATATACACCTTTACGCATTAATAATTCAAACTGTTCTTGTTTAGAGAAATATTTTTTTAAATGCAAAAAATCTTTTTTATCGAAATTACTTGCAAGCTTTTCAAGACTCGTCCCCAAAAACTTGAAAGAATCTACAAAACGCACCGCCATATACTGTTGGGACTCTGTTGCAAAAAATTTTGTGAATGAAATATAATTTTCTTTATTTTTGGCTACAACTTTTAATGATCCTGGCAATTGTCCTAATTGACGAATGAATAAATGACTGTCATACCCCGATAAGTTGTGAAAAAATATCGGTATAAACTGTGGCAAACTAAATTTAAGATTACAGTAAGTATGTGCGGCCCCACGGAACATTCCTGATAAATGGCAATGATCTCTTACTCGATCGTCAAATAAAGTCTGATTACAAATGTGGCAAAATTCAGCTTTTGAAAACGCTTCATTTTCCTTTGCTGTCAACGGTATTATGGGAAGAGGATTTTTATAAATTTTAGTAACTTTAGATACATCCTTTTTTAAACATTCAAGAAATACTTCAACGCAGTCTTGACCCCGGTACGATACATAACGATTCAGGGAACTATTATATGAACAGACAACATAATAAGCAAACGCTGCCGGAATATGCTTTTGTAACGTATTTGTGCAATTTGAGCTTAGCTCAGCGTGATTAGGTTGTAACAAAGATTCAAAGTCTGCGTATATAACAAAAGGCATATCCTGCATTCTTTCAAAATGTTTAAACTGTATTAAAGTTCCAGATTTCGGTAAAATAGTAGCGACCCCACCACACACATGATTATTATGTTTATATTCGCTATCAAAGAAAATCATACAATCATCACAAAACCACACCTTACCATGATGTTTTGTTAATTGAGGTCTCAACAAGCGACTTAAATTTTTTATCAAACAATAATGAGTAGTATTTCCCTTTTCTATGAACAACAGATTAACATGATGTTTTTTTCTATTTTGCGTTCGATAGAGCGGGCCGACGATGCTTGTTTTATTTTTAAGACCGTATACATTCACACTTACACGCGAGTTATTTTTTTCAAACGTTTTTATGTCAGAGAAATTGACAGGAAATGTCATATTTTTTATATTAAGCATCGTCTCAAAGTGAGGATAAGAAGTAGTTCTATGAGCGTTATTTTTGACGGGAAATAGTGCTGCCATTATGGACCACAAAAAACAAAATTGATCTCGATTTTGGATATTTACGCATGCACGTTTTAATTTTAAAGCTTTTGGTAAATCAATAAATCCTGATGCTCGTAAAGGATTATATTTATTTATGTTTATTTCTAAGTGCAAACTGCTTAAAAAAGCCCAGCCGCTGTCTCTTTCTTGAAATTCATCGATTTTATTCGAAATAGTTTCGATGACCTTATGAAACAATTCATTAAAATCAAAATTTTTATGAATAACAATATTTCCTGTCGCAAAAGACTTAATTTCACGAGAATCTTTCGAAACTAAAATAAATTCAGCATATAGCTCAAAGTTGACTTTAACAGTATCGAAAGAAAGCAGACGCGCTTGTAAGAGCTGGCGCACGCGTGGACGCAGCGAGCGTAGGAACTCCGCCGGCGGAGACGCCAACTCACCCTCTACATCTTTATTTCGCACTCTGTATGATGCGATGCGACTACGAAAAGCACTACATATTTTTTCAATGCCATCACTTATCTCTCAACTGCGTTATTACTTTTATGTACAGCACTTCTCAAGTGAGCAGAGAACGCTGAACTTTTTACAGACAAATCACAAACGGTGCAAAATATTGTTTTTGCTGGCATAATGTTTACCTACCTATATTTATTTATGACTTAGAAACTAGACTTATATTATATGAAATATAATTAATTAAATAGATATAGATATTCAGATATTCAGATAATTCCTAATGGAAAAATCCAATATTTAACACTTTGACTGACCTGGGGATCGAACCCGGGACCTCTTGATTGGTAGTCGAGCATGCGCCCACTACGCCATCGAGGCAGTCACAATGTGACAATAAACTTCAATTAATAAACGTAATAAACATAGGTACAATCACGCACGTGTCACATTTCACCAGTATGTTATTGGTCCAAGGTAATCGGGGTGAGCCTATTGCCATCACAGTTATTGAGATAATTTCTAATGGAAAAATCCATAATTTAACACTTTGCCTCACCTGGGGATCGAACCCGGGACCTCATGATTGGCAGTCGATTATGCATCCACTACGCCACCAAGGCAGTCAAACTTCGTCTAATAATTAACACAAATGAGAACTTACCGCTTCGACGTTTGCGGCAGCTCGTCTTCGTCGTCCTTACGGAAGCGCTTGCTGCATTCGTACTCAGAGTCCGACCTGTGAACAATTAATAAGACAATAATTATAAATTTGCATCCGAGGTAATGCAGTGGGCCTATAGTAGCCGACTACGAAACAAATAATTAAGTAAATCAAACTTACGAACATGATTAAAACTGAAGTGAAGTGGAGTGAAGTACTTAGTACAGAATTTCTTCTTGCTCTAGCAGAGACTTGTTGAGACTTGTAGAGACTTGTAGCTAGCGATGATCACTCTTTGCAGAACTTTGAAGAATTAGTGATTAAAATATAATCGATTAACGTTTTATATTAAATATATTGCTGACTCAAATTAGAGGTGGTCAACCATTTCCCAGTGTGTAGGTAAACATTCCGTGTACCTATAAATTCCGTGTAAACATAATGTAAACTGATATTATTCGATTCACAAATAAAATAAAATAAACTGTTTGCGAAACCTGGCACATTTTTGATGACAAAACCAATAATATTATTATTGGTTAATATTGTAATGATATCAAATTTAACAAAGAACCGGCGGATGCATAATCAAATATCAAAGATCTTCACCACGGTACCGGCAAGCGCAGCGTAGGACGTCCACCCACAAGGTGGACAATTGATCTGATAAGTGATAAGGATGTGGGCCGCTTGCAACGGTGTTGGATCGAAATCTATATGGGAGGCCTGTGTTCAGCAGTGGACGTCCTATGGCTGAGATGATGATGATGATGATGATGAAAGATCTAAGAACGTACCAAGCTAAAATTATTTTGAATATTATAGAAAGTACAGTGTTTTTGTATGCAACGCTTTCGCAATAATACCTATATTAAGTTATGTAGGTTGATAGACTGTATTTTATATTCGGTAAATTATTTAATAAATAAGATTTTTGTTTAGTAAGTATGTAATGTACCTATACACTATGCCTATACATAAAATAACTCATTTTCGCGAGCCTTCCACAATGGTTTTATATAAGAATAAATAAATAATAATAATAATATGGGACAACTTCCACACACGATCATCTGGTTCCCAAACTAGGCTAGAAGCCTGTACTATGGTAACCAGATGACTGATATACATACATATATAAGCTTATAACACCCAGACAGATCAAACAGACATGTTCATGCACACAAATGTTTGACCTGGCCGGGGATCGAACCCGGGCCCTGCGGCACAGAAAGCAGAGTTACTACCATCTGAACCAACGGGGCTGTCATAGGATGATTAGTGAGACTGTACTAACGATACGCCAAAATGTGATATTTGGCGATAATATATGAGGAATAAAATACATTTGTAAAATATTTATTGATAACTAAATAAACTTAACCAAAAGTTATTTTATTATTTACGAAACACATGGACATAGACGTACGTGCTACATTATCAACTCAGATTAGGTAGGTACCTATTATTTACACCTTTAGATCTTGCCAACCAGGCTCCAGCTCAAGGACGTGACTGTGTCATTCAATTTGTAACATTTTATCTAGGTCATGGTATGTATCATCATCACGTGATTTATTTGCAAGAAAATTTAGTTATAAAATTATGTCACTCATTTTATTACAAAATTATTACGAGAATCGAGTACCGAGTTCTTTCTTTCGAGTATTTAAAATTTTGCCTGACCTGGGTTTCGAACCCGGGACCTCATGATCGGCAGTCAAGCATGCGCCCAAAACACCACCGAGGCAGTGATAGTACTAATACTGCTAAATCGCTTAAAGGTTAAGAGTTCATTCTACCAAAGAATGTGCTATGCTGCGAGATTGTGCAAGCTATATTGCGATGCGAACAACATGTGCTATGATGATGTTCAGCTCGAATTTGATGAGTAGCTACTCATCTTCCTGAATGAATTATTTTTCGCATGTTGCGAGATATAAACTGATCCTATTGTAAAACACATCTAGAGCATGCATACATTCCTATAAAAACATAGCTTAGTAGAATCCTTTTCCATCAGTGCTAAGTATACAATAAACCATTAAATAACATTGATGGATATCAAATGCATTCATAATAAATACAGTAACGTAGCATAGCATGTCTCTGGAGGAAAAGCTTATGTGTGCATACTGCAAACGTTGTATGCTTCACACACAGAATGCTTGCTAGGTGCTTTTCGATAAAATTCCTGGTATACTTTGCTTTAGAGATGTACCGCATCTGTAATTATACTTATCGATCTTTTTTTTTTTTTTGTTGTGAAATGAGAAATGAAGATCCTAACAGTTTAGTATATTATTTAAAATGTAAGTCACACGAAAGTATTATAACTTTCAGTGTGCATTAAAAAACTAAAATAATTTCGTATTTATGGACCCCCTGGAATGAGGTTTTGAAATATCTTGTAAAATTAAACAATTGGTATAGCTTTTGAAATATGCAGGAAAGAATGAGAAAACCATTCAAACTCTCTTATCAAATTTAAAATACATTTATGGTTTTGACTTTGAAATTAAACAAATTATTATATAAAATTACAGCAAATAAAGCATTATAAATCTTATTATTTGAAATTCTCTCAGGTAACTTTTATATCCATATAAGTTAATTGTTACTCCACTTTATAGTATTATTATGGGTTACTTGAAATTATCGATACTTAATATGAAAACTATTATAGAGTTATGTACTTCACACTTCATTTCATACTTTGCGTTGAAGTGACAACACGTTGACTCTGGACTGCCAACTGAAGGTTATTGTTTCTGGGTGCCATTTTTAGGAAATAAGTAGGACGAAAAGCATTTGTAATTTGCTTAGTACATCCGAAAAAGTACTAAATTATATGGAAGTCAATCTGCTAGAAAGAACCTTGAGCGGGTTGGCCGCCGACCGGCATAAGGAGAACACGTGAAGTCAAATAAACGTATATGAAACCTGGACTGCCTTGTGAAGGTTTTGTTCTAGATGCCACATATGTTTCGGAAACAAGTAAGACGAACAGCATTTGTAATTTGCTTAGTAAATCCGAACGAAGTACTGAACAGAATGGCATGACCAAAGAAAGGGCTAGAAAAAACTTTGAGCAATCGGCCACTGGGCATAAAGGTATCATAACGTTGCCAACAACGAGTTTTCAGTGTTTTATTTGTGTTGTGAGTTGTGATGTTTTTAAATGTGCATCATGTACGAGTTACGAGGAAGAAGGTGAGCCATATACCGAATTCTTAATTTACATCAGCGTAGGTGTATGATTGGGAATTCTAATTAACTTTTTCAAGTGAGGGAACGCGAGTGAGCGAACGTTAAGAAAAAAGGTGAATTAGAATTCCCAATATACACCTACTTAAATGGTGGTCCATTGTCAGAGAATAACTCAACTGGGATACCATGTCTGCTAAAAATACTTTTAAGACAAACAATTACTGTTTTGGCGTTAGTACTTACCACTGCCATTAATTCAATATAATTTGAGTAATAATCTTGTAGTACTATATACTTTTTAGATTTATAATCCATGAAATCAACACCAACTTTTTCCCATGGAAGTGATGTAACATCATGTGGAATAAGTGGTTCTGGAGCATTTGTACTTCTATGTGACAAGCAAATGTGACATGACTGAACAATGTTTTTTATATCAGTTGACATAAATGGCCAAAATACATGTCCTCTAGCAAACGCTTTTGACCTTTCAACTCCCAAATGACCACTGTGTATTATTTTCAAAATATCGGGCCTTAATTTTTTAGGTATGACTATACTGTTATTTCTGAAAATTAAATCATTTTCTGTATGTAACTCTAATCTATACTGCCAATACTCGTGCAGATCTTTGTGAATTTGAGTTTTACATGACGGCCATCCTTCTTTACAGTATTTTTTCAAAATCTGCAAACTTTCTTCGTCATTAGTGCCTTTGATTAACCACTGTAGACGTTCTGATGAGACTGGTAATGACTTAATCAGTAAATTTACGTGAACAATGATATCATCATCTAATTCATCTGAACTTGTTTCAGAAAGTGCTGCTCTTGACAAGGTATCAGCAATGTACATGTGATTACCTTTCTTGTAAACTACATTTAGACTGTAGAGTTGTATTTTTGATGCATGTTACATATAAACGTTATTTTGACTAGTCGTTCCTGCAGCTGTCCTAGCTCACAGTTTTGTGATCTTAATTTTAGTGCGCAAGCAAAGTCGTCTAAGGTTTCATTTTCACCTTGTTTGTATGTGAAAAAATTATGACATTCATAAGTGAGGTTAGCTTTTGGGGCGAAGTGATTTTGAAATAACTTTATGAGCTCGTCGTATTTAACGATATCCTCGTCTTTTCCAAACGTATTGAATACGTCCACACCCTTTTCACCAATGACATGTAGAAATAAAGCTACCTTTCTGCCATCACTTTCTTCATCCATGCCAGACGCACGTAAATAAATTTTAAATGATTGCATCCATTTTTTCCATTGTTAAGCCAAGTTGTTACCATTCATCACCATGGGCTGCGGACTGGACATTCCTGAAAGTTTCTTGGGCTTTTGATTTTCGTCCGCCATGACGCCGACTTTTCACGTGAGAATTTCACAATCACAGTACTATTCACAATGACTTTAAGTACACGTAGAATAAGAACCCAATTTCTGACACCATGTGTTGTTTGGTGTACTAAACCCCATTAGGTAAAGGTTACAACATTTATTATTATATTAGCCGTGGCTCGGGTGCCATCTTGACAATCGCCCGCCTCTTAGACTAGTGATCTGCTACTAGTGATGTGCCATACTCATAACAGTAACATTTTCACTGTTTTTGTAATATGTATTACAATTCTTGATGAAAGATTCATAGATTTCTCTAATTGGTGCCAGTTTATCAATGGAGCTTCGTTCTGCTCGTGTATCAATATTGTCAAAACGTAGCGCTCGGAGTAAAAACTGAAATCGCTGCTTAGACATGACAGCTCGACATTTTTCGATTCCAGTACCATCAGCCATCCAAATATCATCAATCAAAGTATGAGATGATTTATGGATCCCAATCAAATACATAATACCAATCAAAGCTTTCAATTCAATCAAGTTGGTGTGCTCAGCATCTCGTGATCTCTCATAATTTGCCTGCATAGATGTTATCTTTATGTTTGTGCAATCCACAATATGCTGCAACATATTTGTGTCCCAAAACAGAAGCCAAGATTCTAACGGATTACTCACCTCACACGCCGCACCTTGCGGACCTGATTGCTCCGTAACTATATTATGGCTTCTTGTTCTGACACTTTGTGGGTAAGGTGTCTTCCTCCATTTGCAAATTATTCTACTGGTGCCGTTTCTCTCTCTTTTTTTGACAATGTAGAAGTTATTTGACGAAATATTTATCAATGGTTCATCATCCCCATCACTGTAAGTAGATTCATCGGCTTCAGTAGATTCATTTACCAATTCCAAATCTAGCTGTTGTTCGCTTGTCGTTTCCAAAGCCTGATCATCGTTCAAAAATACCTGACGTTCCGTACGCAAATCATCTTCGCATTCTTGTTCTGAATCTGTGTCATGCTCACTGATTTGATCAGGGTATACACCGCATTCATTCTCCTCATCATCACCACCAAGAACATCATCAGCATCTTGCTCTAGCCAGCTCAATATATGTCTTTGTTGGGTTTCGTCCATTTTACTTCAATAACAAAAGTGATCTAAAACAATCAAAAACAAAATAAATAAAATGATAAATATAAATCAATAGTCTTCTCTAAGACAAATTTTGTATAGAAAACTTTTTGAAAACCTCCTTCATGTATTTAGAGGTTATGCAGAAGAAAAATAAAAAAGCGCTAGTGCACACTAAACACACATGGAAAAGTCTACTTTTTGAGCAAATATATTAAAAAAAAACACTTTTAATATGAGAACTAAAAAATAATTTGCCATTCATTTTTACTTACGCGGTTCGTCGCGTGGGGTCCTTCAGAGCCCGCGCGCACAAAAATACGTCCGTATCTCACCACGCTGGTGCGCGAACCAGTCTGACGAAACTTAGAACAAAACTTTTTTAGTATGGAGTTTGCATGGCAAATAATGGCGGGCTATTGCTATTTCATTTCCTAGGTGCGCTTTCTCTTTCTGTACTGATGTCAAATGTCAACGCTTCCCGTCATTCTTTTGTCGTCCATATTGTTTGTTTATTTTAACGAGAATAATTTGGAGTTTTTTCTTTAATTAAAGACAATTTTATTTTAATTTGATAGCAAAAGTAGTGTGAATTGCTTAAATACTGTTCCGTGATAGTTTTTTTTTTAAATGCCACCGAAAACACGGTTTATTACATGTGAAATTTGTGGTGATCATGTTAGTCGGAAAAATCAAGATAAAAGGAAGTTTATGGCTAAATTTCCTTTGGAAGAGGCTCGGTAAGCATTGAATTAGTTATTATTTAGTTTATGTATGGACAGCAGGCTGCATACAACTCAAATTTTAAAATTTAATGTTTTCTATGTGTATAAACTAGTGATGTACTGTGATTATCGATAATAGTAACTATAAAACATATCTCACCCAAAAAGTGTTTATACATTATTCATACAACATACTAGTCACTGTATTTTTTTTCGAGTCATGACTACTTCTGATAACTTTCCAATATGTAATAATCTTGATATACCTAATTAGCCATCTGAGGTACCTAGTCTAAAGTATCTCTGAAAAAAAAAAACTTTTATTTCCTTTGTTTTATAGATGCAAGCAGTGGGTTAAATTTGTCGGTAAAGAAGATTTGATATATTATGTTCCTATTGAAAAACTACATACGTTGAAATATGTATGTGGAAACCACTTTGAGAGGACTGCATTTAATAGAAAACAAAATCGACTTAAAAAGTCTGCAGTACCATCAAAAAACTTAAAAGCTGATCCACTTCCTGATGAAATGTTCCTTGAATTTCCATGTCGCATTAATTCAAGCATTGAAATTACAGCAAAACCATATATTTCTCAAGGATTATGTGATAGTAAAGCTTCACTATACCAGGTTGAACCAATCGCTGGACCTAGTAACTCAGGTTAAAATCTTATTAATATCTATTTTATTATATTATATTATAAACCTCGACATTATATTGACAGCCTCGTTGGCGCAGACGGTAGTAACTGCTTTCTGTGCCGCAGGCCCCGGGTTCGATCCCCGGCCAGGTCAAACATTTGTGTGCATGAACATGTCTGTTTGAAATGAAATGAAATAAAATAAAATATATTTATTTGCCAGAAGTATGGTAGTAAAATAAGTTGTTACATAAAGCAGTAAGTTTCACATACTTCGCCGGTAGATACACCGACATGCAAATATTTTAAATACACGCATGCGAAGAACCCAGTCTATTACAAATTAAGAAATTAAATACACAATTATTTTTGATTCAAAATTTCGGTAGTCAATCAAATTCAAATTTCAGTTTGATCTGTGTCTGAGTGTTATAAGCTTATATAAGTATTTATATCAGTCATTTGGTTACCATAGTACAGGCTTCTAGCCTAGTTTGGGACCAGGTGACCGTGTGTGGAAGTTGTCCCATATTATTATTATTATAAAAAAAATCTTATGTGGTTGTACCTTCTGGATCTGCAAACTTTCTGGATTCTTTTTTATTTTACTTGTTCGCATATTTACAGAGTTATATACGTCGGGACAGCAGCTATCGAATCAAGGTGACAGCACAAATAAGAAGAAAATTCTTCAAGCGCACAAAAGAAAAAGGTCATCTAGCTTGGGTAAATACAGTGTATAATTATTGGCAACAACGGCTTGGTTCACTACGGTTCGAACATCAACCGCCTGACTCATTGCATCGGTTGCGAACTTCATTTCCAAGATCACCCCCAGTATCTCTAGTCCATAAATGAATTTGTTTGATTGATTATTACTGTTGATATTTGAGTTAGTGTACAGTTATTAATTTACTCATCATCGGCCTTCAATTACCTTCCTTTGATTGTACCTCTGTTTAAGGTATTAAATTACTTAACTGTAATGTAATGTTATTTTCACGCTCGTTGCAGAAATGTGCAACACTGTAGATAGTCTAATCTTATAATACACTAGCTGTTCCGCGTGGTTTTGGTTTCACCCGCTAGATGCTATTCCAGGGTCTAAGCTACCTACATACCAAATTTCAGCCCAATGCGTTGAGCTGTTTTGGCGTCTAGATTAAACAAACATACACACACCCTCACACTCATAGTTTTGCCTATTTAATATAAGTGTGATTAAATGTTATTTACAGAACCATCTTCATTGGGACAGCACTTAGTTCATCATGATTATTGCACAAAAAAGGAGGAAGTTCTTCAATCCCCTAAGAGGAAAAAGGCATTTAACTCAGGTTAATAAGTTTAAAAAATAAAACATAGAATAGGGTTCGGTATTCTAATAAATAAGATGTATGAATGTAATAAATAACGTCGGTCTTAATACCAGCTATCAATCTCTTAAATATTAATGTCACAGATGAAAATAAAGACCTTTAAACTCACTAGCGCTGCCTTTCAGAGATCAGAGAGCAAATACGTAAATGTTATTCCTAGCCACTAAAATATGTTATCATTTTTAGAATTATTTTGTGTGTTCATTAATTATGTAATTCAAATATTTTATTAATTTATTTACAGATAATTTAGAAGTGACTCCTCGAAAAAAAAGATTGATTCGGAAGTTACATGTGTGCAAACGCAAAATTATTGCTTTGCGACAAGGCAATATAATGCCACGTATTAAGTCATTGGCACTTAAGACTCTAATAAAGGCATATATACGCAATCAGGGGAGAAAACCGCAAGGAAACTGGTGGACTTCTTTAGAAAAAGCAATAGCTATTGCTATATATAAGAAATCTCCTCGCACATACAGACACTTACAACATTTAATGGCATTACCTAGTATTAGAACTCTGCAAACTCTCCTCCAAAGCATAAACTTAGAGCCAGGAATCAGCCAAACCATCATGGATCATCTTAAAAAGAAGGCTGCTAAATTAAATGAAAAAGAGAGACAATGTGCTTTGCTCTTTGATAGCTTTGAAGAAGCGTCTAATTTTTAATCCTAGGACAGACAAAGTAGAAGGATTTGTAGACTTAGGTGAAGACCATTTATAGATCTTCAGAAATAGCCAATCACGCTTTGGTTTTTATGCTTCAAGGTCTCCACAAAAAACTTAAGCAACCAATAGCATACTATTTTGTAAGAGGAACCATATCGTCACAAAGCCTAGCTGTACTAATTAAACAGGTTATTAAGGCTGTCACTAATATTGGTTACACTGTGGTTACCACTGTTTGTGACCAAGTGCCCACAAATATTGGCAGCTTAAATTTACTCAAAGAATGGTGTGGCCTTCCAACTGAGTCAAACTATTTTCTACTAGAAGATGATGCTAAAACATATATAATATTTGATATTCCTCATCTGTTCAAGTCTCTCCGAAACAATTTCCATAATGGTGGGGAAATAGTAATAGATGGAAAAAAAGGAAAATGGTGTCATCTTATAGAAGTGGCAGAAAAAAATAAAAGTACATAACATTTCAGAAAATTAACACCCTTACATGTGAATCATACATTCAGATCTAAAATGAAAGTTAAACTTGCCGCTCAAGTTTTAAGTAATACTGTTGCTGGAATCTTAAAACTAATGGCCGAAAGATATGGCCACCATAAAAGAGCTCGAGAACTTTTAGAGACTGCACAAATAGTAGAAGACCTCGATCGGCTTTTCGATTGTACAAATGGTCCTGCCTCCAGAAAGGACATCATTAGACACAGAAGAGAAAATGTTTCAAAGAAATCAAGTCACGTTGAATTGTGGAAACATTATAAAAACAAGATGAGTACGATGCATTTCCTCAAATCGCTAATAGCTTTCTTAGACTGAAGAACGTAAGGTGTATCCAGGGATACATAATTGCGCTGTCATCACTCGAAGATATTTGGAATTATGTGGAGTCCAAAGGATTTGAGTATTTAAATCTTCGTCAATTGAATCAAGATTGTTTGGAAAACCTTTTTGGGATGATACGACAACATTGTCCTACGAACCGTAACCCAACATGCCACCATTTCACTGCTGCTTTAAAGTCAAATATTTTGACGAAATTAAGTACACCCGTTGGCAGAGGAGCAAATAGTGAAGAGGATGATAACGAAGCAATGATTGATTTCGAAGATTTCTTTCAACATGTTGGAAATAAAGAAATAGCTCAGTTACCTCTTGTACACTTACCTGAAGATGCTGAAACTCCTGTTCTTCACCTACCTGAAAATGCTGATGCATTCCTAGACTTATCAGATGATTATGAGTTTCCCGTCTTGAATTTACCTGACGATGATGCGGAATATTTACAGATGAAAAACGGTTTGTTCGAATCCTTCGAAAAGCAGCCTACTGTTTATGTAGCGGGCTATTTAGCATCTGTGGTGCTAAAAAAAATTATGTGGCAATGTAAGAACTGTGAGCTCAGTTTAAAAATTGAAGATCCAGAATTATATGACACGCCAATGTATAGCTACATAAAACTGCGTGAGTGGTGGCAAGATAAAAAAAGTCTCACATACCCCACACTCAATCTGTGCAAGTTAGTTGACACCGTTACATATTGCTTTGATGCTCAAGTGAAATCGATTCTACATGAAAACCATATTTCTCAGCAAGCCGTTACCATGATGCTGACAAAATGTGACAATTTACTATGGATGTGTAATGAACACAAAGATCGGCTGCTTCATATATTGCTAGTTCGCTTGACTCATCTTTTAATACGAAATGAATGTAATCGTATCAATCTTTCGTTCGCACAGGCTGAGGAACCAACTGCCGCTATATACAAAAAAGCTCAGCAACAGGGCATTGCCAAATAGATTTATTATATTAGAAATATTAATATAAAATAATTGTAATAAAAAAGTTATTTTTTTATTTTGTTTCGGTGTTAAGCATAACATTGTATTACGACCATCTCCGATATACAACGCTATGCTTGTAATGTGGAGTCTAGAGACTCCTAATAAATATTATAGTAAATTATTAAGTGAGCCTCTATAATCATTCTGTACATTTTATCGATATCGATAAAAGCAGATACACAGTACGCACTAGCACTATTTGGTCTGTCAGGTTGGCACTATTAACGTAATGACAGATGTCCCAGGCTAATGTTGGTAATAGAATGCCATGCAAATTGATAAATCTATCTTGTATGAAGTCCCGTCTCTTAACGTAGTGTTACATTCTCTTTGATTGGCGTTTTTGTTCCCGTCAAGGCAACACGTGCAGAAACCCCAGTTTCTCCTGTTGCCCTTAGTTGTAATTTTATAATAAGTAAGTTTTATTATACTTATATTCTTCCGAGAATAAGAAGAAAACTGAGTGAGTACTTAGCAATAAGTTTCTTAAAAGATATTCATAAAGAATATTAGTAACGGATTCTTTTGCCGTTTGATTCAAAGAAATTTTTTCCCATGTTTAACGGTTTTTGCCGTTCGATTAAATATTATTTTAGGTAATGTGCTCTTTTAATAAAGTATAGATATAGCTTTATTTTTAATAAAAACTGTACGAGGGTATAGTTATTAATAATTTTATTTCTTTTGCATGTCTTAACGTGTTTTTATTACAGTTCCTTTTCAGTAAAGAGCTGTGTCAGTAAAATTACTGCAACAGGCAATAAATGAATAAGTTTATATGTCTAATCTAGGGCAATAATTTGAAAGTCTGAGGACGCCGATATAATTACGTGTCGATTGTTCTGTCCGCATTAGGGATAGTTTAGATAAGGACTTTTTATAATATAGGGGGTACGCCACTGCCTATCCCTTCGAAAAAGGCGCTTTGTTATGTTTTTATAAAATTATTGTCTGTTATTTTAATCTGTATTTCTTGCACTAAGCCCTTATAAGCCTTACGTAACAAACAAAGGGGGGTACAATATATAAGACCTTACGCTCATGCAATGCCCTTTCATGGTTTTTCTTTGCTTTTCAATAACTTTTTGTTTGCAATATAACATATATACAGAGCGGTGAACACTTTTCGTGAATTCCTTACTAGGGACCTGCCTGCAACAGCCGTTAAAATAGATGATTAGTGTTGTATATATATATTATGATAATATTTTGCCTCAAAGGCACTTACCAGGTAGTAAAGGACTATGCCCCTCGCGGGGGCATGCCTTTATAACATTGATGGAACTAGAGATCACTTGCATTACTATGCTTACTATTATGCATTGCCAAAGCAACCCACCCTCGCGGGGTGAATATGCCATACAATTTTGCCTATCAAATAAGGTAAGTTTATTGATAGTGATTATGGCAACATATTCGCCTCAAAGGCTACCAACCACTACCCACAGGGAAGTAAAAAATTGCCTCTCGCGGGGGCATGGCTTATCCTTGCATATCCAAAGTTCCATCGCGTGGAACTCATATCAATTGCACCACAGTTATACTAACATGCATTTTCTAAACAGCTCACCCTCGCGGGGTGAATATAAGTAACATAACCATTTTGGTCTATCCAATAAGGTATATTTACTGATGATTATGACAAACTTTTTGCCTCAAAGACAATTAACTACTTACTTGGCAATAAAAGGTCTGTCCTCGCATGGAACCTCATGGAAGTCGATATCACCTGGATTGCAATAAATGCTTACTACAGCTACCATGTATTCACTGAAACTAAGCCTCTCAGGGTGTTAATGTCATACAACATACTATCGGTGATGTCATCATAAATCAGCAACTCCTGTAGTTTGCTGCATAAAAATTTTAAAATTTGTATCTACTACTAAGGCTCACGGCCCCATAGTCGATATAAAAGATAACTTAAAAATAATCACCCTTTGGTTTCTTCAAAACACCTGTTTTTGAAAGGAAAGTTAATCTTTGTGATTGTTCTAAACGTGTACCCATTTTCACCACCGTAAAAATTACTGCTTATAATTATTGAAATAAGAACCTTATTATTTTCGAAAAAGATAGAATAATCGTAAATAATCTAAAACAGTTTATAGTAAAATATTACATAAATGTTCATTATGAAAGTTGTATTTCACCTGTAAGCTATGAAGTGCAATTTATTAAAGTTTACAAGGTATTCTTCTTAAAGAATACATTTATTTCAAACGATTTATTATTGTACAATGTTTGTACCTCATAAACTGTCTAATTTTATTAATAATCACAATGCGAAATAAAAAGTGACGGTAGTCAAATAAATATTGTTCCGCACTACTGAAAGTAGCGCTTGCCTTACAAATAACGCTTGTTTAGTGCGCT
Organism: Hemistola chrysoprasaria; assembly: GCA_947063395.1. NCBI lineage: Eukaryota > Metazoa > Arthropoda > Insecta > Lepidoptera > Geometridae > Hemistola > Hemistola chrysoprasaria. The sequence goes on along the minus strand of OX346727.1, from coordinate 3,597,698 downwards.
ACATTCCTGCTAAACAAAATAAGTGTTACCTACCGTATTTAGCAGTATCATAATATTTATTCTTTTACCTATAATAAGTATCCTTGAGTAACAGATCTGATAATCACAAATATCCAAATGGCTACCCAATACTAAATGTCCAGACACTGGCAGTCTCGGTTGCAACTCTTAATAATTAGATACAAATCTAAACTTGTTGTTTTGTTATTATAATTTTGCAGGTGTTGTTATATTTTTAATAAAAAGAAGATACCTATTACCATATAGCATTCTCAAGTGCTTGCTGCTAAACGAGTATCTGTATTGTTAAATGAGATAAAGTTTTCTTAGGTATAGACGCCACCCGAATCGATGTTGCTATAGTGCAAATATTATTATACCTACTTTATCAGAAATCAAAATAAAGAAATGTAGTAAATTCACAATTAACAATGTCGCAGCTCAGATTGGCTTTCTAATGCATCATTCAACTATTTCAATAGTTTTGGACGTGGTCATATTATGTACTGCGATCGCTTCTTGACTATTTTTACAGTGATCTTAAAGATTCCATTAATTTCGAAGGTCGTTTTGTTTAATTTAATTTTACCTAATGTAAAAATTTAAGTGATGATACTCACTGGTGATAGCTTACATAATTTTAAGTACTTCTAATCTTATTCCTATTTTAGCAAAGAAATAATAGAAAATATTTTAAATATTTAATATTATTATTGTAAAAATACCAAATAATTGTGTCATCAACGATCCGTAATCCGTACCAATGCCTATTATTTGACTATATTATTATGATAATGTAAATATTTGATGAATGCTGGTTCATTATAAAGGCATAATATGTATTTATTAATGTGTCACGATTTTTAACCACATCGCTTAAGCAGCGGGAATATTAGAGTTGCTAGTGCAAAAACAACTCGTTCATTTGATCTTAAGGACTCGTTAAAGAGCCGAACAATATGGGCAACGAGCATCAGAAATCGTAACGCTTCCGGCTTGTTTCACTTATTTGTGCTACACCAACCTATTTGATCGCAACAAAACAATCTTGCATGTTTACATGATCGCTTTACATCTACTGTCTTTAACTAACGGCCTTAATGAATGGGCCCTACGACACCTATAATTTCAATAAATTAGTTCCGATGAACTAGATAATGACTTCTTGAGTCTTGGCTATATGTAAATGTTTTTAATTTCTAGTAAAGTTAGCTAAGTACTAGCTTTATTACTATCATATGTATAATTTAAGTGAATCTTGAATAATATTCATTACCTTTCTATACGGTAAAATAAACACAAGCTGCCTAAAACTTTCAATAGGTTATAATTTAAATCAGTGTCTGCACGTTCGTTGTGATACATTATTGATTTTTAACCTTTTTACCTAAACTTCAGAAAAAATTTAGTTATACTACTAGTGTTATAGCTGGCATAATGATAAATAGTTTACATGTGTGATAATCAAATAGCCCTGCCTCGTTTTCGGTTCAATCGCTGCTGGTAATTATAATACAACTGAAAGTTATTATTAATTTAAAGTTCCTATAGATAGATAGATAAATAGATACACTCTTTATTGGACCACTACAATCAATAAACTTTGTAACGTTAAGCTACAATATAGGGCTCTTCAAAAGGAGAGTGAAAAGAGTGTCGACAACATTCTGGCAATACCCCTGGTGTTGTAGGTATCCATAGGCGGAGGTAACCACTCACCATCTGGCAGCTCGTTTTGTTTGCCACCTATGGTCTATAGTCTATGGTATGAGGAGAGTACCGTAAATCATATTTGGTCAGTGATTAACCTTTTACTATTTAATTAATATATAATACAGAAAGTTTTTATACATTATCTTTCATTACTGAGAGTTCATTACTGAGACCTACTCTTAAAGTATGATATATTTTTTGGTCACGTTAACCATCCACCGTCACGAAGATGTTAAAATGGCATTCGGAATACGAATACACTGATGTAACTCAGTGTTTAGTTCCACCAAATACTAGCAGTTTTTCAATGAATTGGTTTATCAATTCATTCTTTCAGTACAATGGGATACTGCTCAGCTGACTTATATAAATATGTTAATGAAATATGTTACACAAAATTATGTTGTTATGAGAATCTGTATTATTTTATACCTACTCATATAACATCGTAGTCTCAAATTTTAATGTAAATCATTTACAAGTGTGGCCAACAATTCATAATTCGGCAAATGAATGACTTTTTTGAAATTTATTTACTACACCTGATTGGCTTTTTTCCAAAAATAGTTAATTAACAGATAAAGTTTTACACAAAACTTGAACTTATTATAATAAATATGACGTTTGATCATAAGGGTGTTACCATAACTACCTATAACATAATATTATTATGTGTCACATTGGCGTCAGGTATATAAAATACCTAATTCAAGTGGCGTCACCAGGCGAAAACAAACAGAATCTCAAGCTAGTAAAGCTTCCAGTAACGGTCAAGTAGTTTAATAGCCGCGTTTTACCTGAAATAAAACGCATATTAAAATACTTACCTTACTGGAAGCTTTCACTTTAATTTCTGCCTGGTGAAATATTTTTGAGCCTAATGAACAAAATGGCGTGGCCCAAGATAAACTCCACGCATACGCCAGGTGGCGCCACTTCATCGGAAACGAGGTCATATTGAAGCACAAACCTAGCTAACAACTAGACGGAACGACGCACGAACGAAAATGCTCTCTCAAGCTAGTAAAGCTTCCAGTAAGGTAAGTATTTTAATATGCGTTTTATTTCAGGTAAAACGCGGCTATTACCATCTCTATACTGCAGTCTCATGCACCTGTTGGGGAGGTAGACACCCGAACGGCTTTGGGACACCAACCTGCTCGGACTCAGTAGGCAGTAACTTGTCTGCTGGATGCGAGCAGGGGCCCTGTCTCAAGCCGACACAGCGTTCGAGGCCTACACCAGTCGGTCAACCTCACTCGTCAAACCCCAACAGGGTCTAAAACACTACAAGAGGGCGTCTTGAATCGTGCTAGCAATTAATTGCAAGTTTTTTTGGGTAATTCACTGAAGTATGAAACCTATGGAAATGAAACGTCAACAAAAAATGCGTGCCACTGTGACGTCATCTGGCCGCTAAACATGGCGGTTTTAGTGCTCCCCAGAAGATTTTAATGTTATTTTAGGTTTTATCGATAAACGTTCTTGGCTCATTTTGTTTTAAATATTATTGAGTATTAATTATTTGTAGAATTTATACTTTAATAGGTAGTAAGTATATTGTTGTGTAAAGATACTTTGATTTAAGCCGCGTATCGACTACGCGCTCCTGACGCGCGTGCCATGAATGACCGCGCCGAGAGTGCGTTCCGCGGAACGCGTGCCAAACTTTTGAAGTATATCAACTAAGCGCGCCTGGCGCGCGTGGCAACCGTTCCAGTGTTTGACCCGTCATCATGCAAGCCAGTCGTGTACGAGCAGCAGCAGCTTTTGTAATTATTCACAATATTATAAAGAAGAAAAAGGAGAAACGAAAAGTGCGCTGGTGGATGAAAGAGCTGTACCGAAAAAGAATGCAGTATGGAGTGACACTTATCACAGATATGCAGTTTGAAGTGGTAGAAGACACAATAAAAAACTTCACAAGAATGTCGACAGAAGATTTCTATTACTTAAGAAACTTGATAGAGCCAAAGGTGAAAAAAATTGACACCCGGTTTCGCGAAGCTATTACAGTGACTGAAAGGCTGACCTATAACTTTGAGATTTCTGGCCACTGGAGACTCGTATACAAGCTTGCAGTATAATCATCGCAAAACATCTAGTCCGATCTGAAGTTGCACCATGGCGGCCCGCGACGGTACAGTCAAGTGCAACAACATTATGTACGAATTATATTTTTTATAATTAATTATTTTGACTATTGGGATTAGGTACATATTGTTCTAGATTCCTATCGAATAGTGCTAAAGTATATAGGTAAAGTAAATACTTAATTAATAATCTTAAATAATAATCTTTTTAGTACGCAATAACTAACAACTCAAAGTAAAAGCATTATTTATATTGTGAATGTTGTGTACAGCTGTAATTAGATGTCAGGTTTACTTACTATGTTCTGATATGACAACTTATTGTATTATTTTAATCTGTTATCTGTATCTGTACCTACTTAATAAAATAAAATAAAATAAATAAACCTATAACTTAAGCCTAAAAATAATCATGCTTATGTTATGAAAATAAAACAATTTAATAACATATATTATTTTAATGGTTGTACACCCTCAATGCAAAAATTGCTGCCACCTTCACCTCCCGAATCCGACTCGGATGAGTCCGACATTGAAGATTCGGACGTATTATTGTCATCTTCGCTGTCGTCATCTTCTGATCCACTTCATTCAATAATCATTCTCTCGTCTGATAGTGAATCAATTACATGGTCACTTTTTTTGTATTCATCTTCTATTTTTAAGACTTTATTGCATAAAGCCGACCACTCGTTTTCACCCATCATGCCAACTTTTTCTTTGACTAAATTTATAACCTGGGCGATATTCCATGTAACGTTTTTGTTTGGTTTGCTACATAGCCTTTAATAGATGCCCAGGCCATTTCTATAGGGTTGAGATCCGGGTGGTATGGGGGCAATCTCAAAACATCATGACCATGTTGTCTAAATATCGCATCTATCGAATATTTCTTGTGGCGTTCCTTATGCAGCGTTATCAATTTATATAATTGTGGCTTCAGCATATTTGGTTCAAAGCTTATACCGTTTTCTTGGAGCCAAGTCTGCATATCCTTTTTTTTGGATGATGACGTTGGCACTCCATCGTCTCTTTTGTTGTGATAGGACGCATTGTCTACTACCACAACTGAATTTGGGGGTAAATTGGGTATTAATTGATTACGAACCCATTTTTCATAGTTTTGAGTATTCATATTATCATGATAATCCCCCGACTTTGCTCCTGCTTTGAATAAAAGTAACGCGTTGGGAATGAAGCCATTCTCATATCCAGCGTGCACGATTACAACGCGCTGCCCTTTCGAATTTTTTTTTTTAATTCCTTCATTGGATCCATCTCCCCACGTTTTTGAAACCGAGTGCGATGAATCTACATAGGATTCATCGGTGTATACAATTGGTCTCCCTTCTGCTCTGAATTTAGTTATTTTTTGCAAATATTCGATACGCTTAAGGCGTACGCTCATATGCTCCATCAAAACTTTTCTGTTATTTTCGGTTTTTCTCCAGCGAAAACCTAAGTTTTTTAATATAGTTCTCAAGCTGGATGCTGATCCTTGATAATTTATATCATTTTTCAGCTTATTTTTCAGTTGTTTTATGGTTGGCAACTCTTTTTCCGTTATATGAAAATTGTGTACGATTCTTTTGATAACCCCTTGATCGAAACTGTCGATTCCAGTTATTCTCTTCTTTCCTGACCTTTTTTTACCGGGGGTCCGAAACACCGTTAAGAGGTCAGACTGACTTGCCTCAATGCACAATCTACGAACGGTTTTTGTCGAAACTTTGGTAGCAGCCGCGGTTCTCTTGTTGATTGCTTTGAGGTCTATCTGTATCCCTTCTTCTGCTTCTTTTTTCATAAACTCACGGACATCGTAAATCATTTTTCTAGCCTGACGCCGTATAACTTTGTTGCTAGTTTTTGGCATTTTATACACACAGAATACAACAAGTAGTAACAAGAAACAATAACAAAATAAAAAATTACACGAAACAAAAAATCAACAAAAAAACTTATACTATATAACTATATAACAAAAATATCGCGCGCGACTGTACTCAGTAGGTGGAGCTAGCGAACGTGACTACGACACACAGAGAACGAAAGCACACTGATGAAAATACGCTTTATGCTGTGATTTGTCAAGGGCGGTCACGTGGCATGTTCCCCGCTAGGGGGGCCCCGCTGATACCCATTTTTCACTTCTGCGCAGGTTTACGCGTCGTGTTCAGATCGGACTAGATGTTTTGCGATCTCTGTACTTGTTAAGAGTTTCAAAGCAAACTATATCTAGGATAGTCCCAGAGGTTTGTGATGCTATCAGTGAGGTTTTAAAAGATTGGGTAAAGGTAAGTGAAACACGCAATATTATTATTTTATTAATTAGTATTATATTTATTTAACTTTTTTAAATTAAATTATTTTGAGTTGACGTACTGGCCAAAGAATCATTGTTTGAATTTGAGAGATTTTGAGGTTCTTGTGTTGTGTTATACCCATAATGTGGACTGTATTTGCCTAAATCGGCTTCAAAAATAATATTATTTATTGCCTGTTTGACATATATTAAAGTATGGCTGTCATATTTTCTTAATTCATTTGCTATGCTGGCCATTACTGAAATATGAATCAGTAGCTTGAGACGTTTCAGTTAAAATTTTAAACGCTTCTGTCATGTCGACGTCGTCCTCATCTTCCAGCTTCCTTTTCTTCGGGGTCTTTTTTGTGGTTTTTTCCGGTGCTTTTTTAACAGTATCATTAAATTGTTCTTGTGTATTACACTCTTCTGAAGTTTTTTGGGAAGACTCTCCTTCATTTTGTAATGTAGAGTCCTGAAATATAAATGTGCATTTATTTTACATTGTATTTTATAATTATTTGTAATTTTACAGATCCCCACATCCGAGAAAGAATGGTTGGAAATTGCTGAAGAATTTCAAGAAAAATGGGATTTTCCTCATGCTATAGCAGCCATGGATGGAAAACACGTAATGATACAAGCACCTGGTAACAGCGGCACGGAATATTATCTATTAGTATCGTACTGTTCGCTCTCGTAGATGCGGACTACTGTTTTAGATACGTTGACATTGGTTCCCAGGGGAAACTTTCGGACGGGGGGATCTTTAAACGCACTTCATTATACAAAAGACTCGAAGAAAAGTCCATGAAAATACCTCAGCCATCGATACTTCAAATACCATATACCCTCAAAGTTCCATACGTTATTCTGGCAGACAAAGCATTTGCACTAAACGAATACACAATGAAACCGTTCCAAGGGGAGCCAGAGAGGGGGTCTCTAGAAAGAATTTTCAACTATCGTCTGTCAAGAGGACGTAGAGTAGTGAAAAATGCTTTCGGAATAGCAAGCTCGGTTTTCAGGGTTTTAAGGAAACCTATATCACCCAGTAAAGCTACAAAAGTAGTTTTAGCTGTTGTACATTTGCACAATTTTTTGCGAAAGAGGTCTAGCCAGAAATACACACCACATGGATCTTTAGATACGGAAACAGAAACAGGAATCACACTGGAGAAATGAGGGTGAACATTCATCACTACTCCCTCTCCCTCCTACTAATGCGCCACGTAGAAGTGGGAATGACGCAAAGGAAATACGTTTACATCTCGCTCAACATTTTGCAACCAACAGAGCAATACCTTGGCAAAATAGATATTAAAATTAGTAACATTATTTACCTGCGTATCGCCTGTTGTATCGTTTGAGTCATTATTCCCATTGTATTGCAAAGTATCTATTGTAAGATTTGGTGTACACTTGTCTTGCATGAAGTTGAAGTCATCAAATCCAAACCATTTTGATACGTAAATACTATCCCGACCTGTGTGTGAACAATCAACCAATAAAATATTTAAAATGTATGTGAATTTTTATTTATGTCTAACCTTCTTACAAAGTTTAGTTAGTCCTAGTTTAGTTAATTTCTCCGCAAAATCACCATGCAAATACATGTTAATTTTTATATAAAACTGAGATTATTAACAGGGGTAATAAAAAAATCTGTAAAATAATTACCAGAGCCAGTGATTTGACTTTTAGATATTCTCCATTTTTCTCTTCTGTACGATGATAGGAGCACAGTCATTTTTTTCTTTAACTCCGGCACAGGGACTCCCATTTCACTACCGATTTCTCTCCAAGCATCTTCTCTCAGCGATTTGTTGTGATACGAAGAACTTTTGCTATTCCACAGCAGTTCTTTTGTACCATACAGTTGTATTAACTTACGGCAACTTTGATTATCCATAATGGGAGCGCACAAACACAAAAAAATACAACGTGTCCGTCTCAATTGGCGCGCGCGCCGCGACTGATACGTGGTAAAAAACCGACAGCCGACGGAACGGACCGCTCCGCGTTCGGGCGCTCCAACGAACACATTGGCGCGCGTTCCAAAATGGTATCCATTGCGGCGTTGTTCCTTTGGGGGCCAAAGGTCCAAAGCCGCAGATAGGTAGGTAGGTAGTGATTAGAACTATCGCCGGCTAGGCAGGGAAACAAAAAGATGTGAGTGAGTGAGTATATTGCCAAGTTAACAATTGCACCGCCGCACACTGGCACTAAGGTCACGGGTCACTGGCCTGGTAGGGTAGGATGGCTGGACCCGGAGTGAAGCCGCCGCCGCCGGTGTAGCCGTCGGCGTGGTGGTAAGCAAGGTGAGGCCGTAGAGAAGCCGCCGCCGCCGGTGTAGCCGTCGGCGTGGTTGTAAGGTAGCCGCACCCGGTGTAGGGTCGGAGTGCGGGCCAAGATGGTGGAGCTCGACCGTAGAGGTCGACGGCTTATGATAGTGATCTGGACATCGAACCCTGGAAAATGCCATGGGCGGCCTTAGGGCTTGCTCGCACCCGGTCCCAGCTTGCCTGCGGCTATCGGCGGTTATATTGCCACGCGGTCGACCGACCGGCCACCGTGGACCGATAAAATATCCGCAGCCAGGCTAGGCACGGCTAGGCAGAGCAGTTTACAGTTTAGGGGATGTAATTAGATGGTAAACTCACCCTAGAGGGGTTCCGATAGCACTAGGTAGTAGTTCTAGGTAAAATTCCCACGGCTGCCTCGAGACGTGGTACGCGTCTGCTCGTTACGGCTGCTGCCGGTAATGTGTGACGCGGTCGCGGCTCCGCCGCGTTCCGATAGATTTTAGGGTTACACGACCGCGCGCATTAAATTCTTGGTTCCGCATTAATAGAATAATATATTCTTACTAGTAATGTGCGTTCGCTTACGCAACGTCACAGTACCCCGCGCAAAACGGAAGAATTTTTCCTGCTACGGAAAAATTCGTCTCCTATACTAAAGTTCCATAGTACTGTTCTACTTTCATACCTCATTCATTCTTCATCTTACATACTTATCCTAATCACATGTCTATAGCCATTGTAGACTGCCTATAGACCCTAGCTTACCGGGTTGCAAGTGTCGGTAGAACCTGCAGCTCGTAACAGTATAGGTAAGAGTACCCGTTGTAGTACGGTGACTCACTATAGTATATAGGTAGGTGGTAGCATATTTATATTTTGCGGCGGTTATTAGATTCATTAGATTTTATTAGGTATTAGTTTAATTATCGATTATCTTATTAATTACTCTTATTTAGACTACGTACTAGTTGAATGTGTAGGGCATTCAATTACGCATTATAGTTAACATAATATGTGTAGCATATTACATTATAATAGGTAGGCACAAACGCTGCAAGAATTGCGCTTAGTAACTAACTCAGCATGAAAGTTACTCGTAGATATAAGTAGGTTTAAATGTAGTAATTTACCCAGCAGTAAATCACTACCTACTCTCGAAGATTGTCTACCTAGATAAGAGTTAATTAGTTTTCGTAATCGCATTGAGATAGTGTAGGTACTAATGACTTTATATTATTTTATCAATGAACCGTAAGAATTGTAGTAGATTGTAGCTAGTAGTAGCTTTACTTTTGCAACGCAAGTCGGGAGTTCGATTCCGGTAAGAATTTTTAAGGTTTGTTTTTTTTTTTTTTTTTATTAAGTTTTAGAATTTATTAGGGATAGTTTAATTAGGTGAACATAATAGTTTTAGATGTAATTTGTTTTTAGATTTATTCAGTAGGCATAATATATTGTAGATATATTATGTGACCGAGAGTTTAATGTTAGATTAGTTTTTAGATTGGTTTATGTTTAGAATTATTTATAGAATTATGTATTATATTGACATAATATATTTTAGGTATATTAATATACTAATAGTTTATTCTTTGTAGTTTGTTAGTTTTATGTCTTTCACATGCCATGTACCTAACGAATTACCGTTCATGTCTGCTAGGTCATAAACAAGTGGAGACTTTTTAGATATTATTTTACATTTTAGGTATTTAGGTGCTAGTTTTTTGTTAAAATATTTATCCTTATCGCTCAGATAGAAAGTACGTTTCCATACAACATCGCCCACCTGGAATTCCATGGGTTTTTTCCGTAGATTATAGGATTTACAGTTTCTACTATGGGCTTGCATTAGAGATAGTTGTACTTTGTCGAATATAGTGGATAGGATGCCTAGATTTTCTGCGTACTGATCGCGTGGTTGATAGATTAAGCTATCAATATCGGCTGGTTCGTTAGTGGTGTAGTGTGAACCACAACTAACTAATTCGCGACCATGTACTAAGAATGAGGGAGTGTAGTTTGTCACCTCGTTAACTGAATTGTTAATTGCAAATTGAATTTTAGGTATTAGTGTATCCCAAACACGGTGGTCATTAGTGATGAACGTGGATACTGCAGTCATTATTGTTTTGTTATATCTTTCCACGGTATTTACATGTGGTGTGTATTTTGGAGTGTAGTGCACGTTAGGAACATTATATTTAGCTAGCATTTGTTTTAGCGTAGAACTTATAAATTGTTTGCCATTGTCCATAATTAATGTAGATGGGATCCCGTGAACAAGAAACACGTTTTCCTCTAGGATTCTAGTGACTACTTCAGCGGTAGCACGTCGAATAGGGAACAATAGGCAGTATTTACTAAAGCAGCAAGTTATAACTAGTAAATGGCTATTTTGTTTTTTAGAAAAAGGTAGTGGTCCTACTAGATCAACGCTTATAACTTGAAATGGTCTAGAACATTGTTTAGGTTTTCCCATTTCACCTAGAATAGCGTGATTTTGATGTTTGTGGGCAATGCATGAGTCACACGAAGAAACAATTTTTATTACATCAGCATGCATTCCTGGCCAATAGTATTTTAAGGCTAGACGTTTATATGTTTTGAAAATACCAAAGTGACCTGCGACTGGTTCTGCGTGGTTTTCGATTATGATCGATTCTCTAACCTCAAGTGGTACGACTTCTTTCCAGTCAAATTCGCTAGTAAGTGTGTATTTACTTTTCATTATGCGATATAGCTTATCATTTTTGACTATATAGTTAGGGAATGATGTCGGAGAATTTTGGCAACCATGGAATATATTGAGATACCATTGATCTGTAGTATTGGTAGTGTTAGGCGAAGTATCAATTGCAGAAACCTGGCAAATACGTGATAGTGCGTCTGGTAGTGTATTTTCCGATCCGCGGCGGTATTTTATTTCAAAGTTAAACGTGGACAGTCTAACACCCCAGCGAGCAAGACGACCTGTAGGGTTATTTAGGTTTAGGAACCATTTTAGCGCTGAGTGGTCTGTATAGACTGTAGATTTTAATCCGTTGTCTAAGTAACATCTCCAATGCTCTAATGCTGTAATTACTGCTAGGGCTTCTCGTTCAGTAATACTGTAGTTACGTTCTTGCGGGGAGAGAGCTTTACTCATATACGCGATGGGATGTTCCACACCGTCGATAGTCTGGGTGAGTAAACCGCCTATTCCGCAATCGCTAGCATCAGTATGTACTTCGAAAGGCAAGTCAAAGTTAGGGCAAGTGAGAATTGGAGCTGAGATTAGGTATTCTTTTAGTTTAGAAAAAGCCTCATCTGCCTCTTTAGTCCAAACAAAAGGTTTAGCCTTTTTACTTGTAGAAGTGAGACTATTTAGTGGGGCAGCGATCGTACTAAAGTTGGGAACAAATCTCCTGTACCAGGAAGCCGTGCCAAGAAATCTCTTGACCTCTTTTTTAGTAGTAGGTATCGGGTAGTTTAGTATAGCTTCTACTTTACTAGGATCAACATGTAGACCTTGAGAATTCACAATATATCCGAGATATTTTAGCTCGTTCCGGAAAAATTGTGATTTTTCAAAGTTAATAGTTAGGTTAGCCATTTGTAGTTTTTTATGAACTTTTAGTAGTAGTGCAATGTGAGTGTCGTAGTCAGAGGATGTGATGATTATGTCATCGATAAATGCAAAGACTGAGTTTTCGAACTCAGGACCGTAGAACAATAGATCGACTAGTCTTTGTTGTGTAGCTGGTCCGTTAGTTAGACCAAAAGGTACGGTATTGAAACGGTAGGTTCCTCGACCTGGTATGTAGAATGCAGTCTTATCTTTGTCGGCTTGCCGGATTGGTAGTTGCCAGTAAGCACGAGAGAGATCGATGCTAGATAGAAATCGTGAGTTTTTTAGGTTATCTAGTATTTCAGTAACGTAGGGAAGTTTATACGCGTCTTTTTTAGTAACGTCGTTTAATTTACGGCTATCTAGACAAAAACGTAATGAACCGTCTTTTTTAGGGGTTAGTAACACCGGGGATGACCAGGGACTCTCACAGGATTCCACAACGCCTAAACGTAGCATTTCGTCTAGTTCCTGACTCAGAATGCGTTGTTTCTCAGGTGATTGTCGATAGTATCGCTGACGTATAGGGGGAGAATCGCCAGTGTCAATGCAGTGCTCGACTAGATGAGTGCGCCCTAGACCGCGACTTTCGGTAGAAATAGCTCTGAATTGCTCAATCACGTTATCAGCTGTAACGCGTTGTACGTCTGTCAGTTCTCTGTAGGATCGTAGGCTTCCCTTACATTCGGTTAGTTCCGCAATGTTAGTGTTAGAATTACTAGTTAGATTGATAGATTTAAAAAATTTAGGACATAGTTCAAATTCACGCCAAAAATCTACGCCTAGAATCAAGGATGATTTTACAGCTGGTATGACAAAAGCTTTTAGTAAGTGAAAGTTATTTTCAAAAGTTGTAAGTTACCTACTTTTATATTGACATAAGGTCGTATATCATTAGTTGGTTTGCGATTGAAGATTGATGCCACTGAGTAGCTAGAAGAGAATATTTTAATAAAATTTAGCCATTCTTCCCATTCTTCTGAATTAGTACGATTTTCGCACCAATCTTCGTTAGCTAGTTTTTTGAATGGGTAGCTTTAGTATGATACGTAGGTTTTGTAGGGTTGCATTTAGGGCAATCAGGATATTTGACGTCTTTCATACCACATTTACACCCCCACGTTGGGCGCCACTGCGGCGTTGTTCCTTTGGGGGCCAAAGGTCCAAAGCCGCAGATAGGTAGGTAGGTAGTGATTAGAACTATCGCCGGCTAGGCAGGGAAACAAAAAAATGTGAGTGAGTGAGTATATTGCCAAGTTAACAATTGCACCGCCGCACACTGGCACTAAGGTCACGGGTCACTGGCCTGGCAGGGTAGGATGGCTGGACCCGGAGTGAAGCCGCCGCCGCCGGTGTAGCCGTCGGCGTGGTGGTAAGCAAGGTGAGGCCGTAGAGAAGCCGCCGCCGCCGGTGTAGCCGTCGGCGTGGTTGTAAGGTAGCCGCACCCGGTGTAGGGTCGGAGTGCGGGCCAAGATGGTGGAGCTCGACCGTAGAGGTCGACGGCTTATGATAGTGATCTGGACATCGAACCCTGGAAAATGCCATGGGCGGCCTTAGGGCTTGCTCGCACCCGGTCCCAGCTTGCCTGCGGCTATCGGCGGTTATATTGCCACGCGGTCGACCGACCGGCCACCGTGGACCGATAAAATATCCGCAGCCAGGCTAGGCACGGCTAGGCAGAGCAGTTTACAGTTTAGGGGATGTAATTAGATGGTAAACTCACCCTAGAGGGGTTCCGATAGCACTAGGTAGTAGTTCTAGGTAAAATTCCCACGGCTGCCTCGAGACGTGGTACGCGTCTGCTCGTTACGGCTGCTGCCGGTAATGTGTGACGCGGTCGCGGCTCCGCCGCGTTCCGATAGATTTTAGGGTTACACGACCGCGCGCATTAAATTCTTGGTTCCGCATTAATAGAATAATATATTCTTACTAGTAATGTGCGTTCGCTTACGCAACGTCACACCATTTCGCGCGGCTGGAGCGCGCGCCAATGTTCGATCTCTTGGAGCGCGTAGTCGATACGCTACTTTAGATGTGTGAAATATAAGACAAGTTCGTGCTTCAAATTTGCCAAGTAAACGATATGACGTTTTTAAAAGTTGCTACACTGATTTTATAAAGTTGTCGTTTGACAACTCAGTGACCGCAAAACATAAACATATGGCGTAGTACAGTGCTCATCTGCTCATCTCTAGAATGCTAAATTATATCGTCGTTTCGTATGTTGCCGTCTCTCTCGCACTTGCGTTTAAGCCGTAAAGGGATGGAAGCTTTAGGGTCGGTACACATCTGACGGAAAATGCGTCGAGCGTATCATCGGTCGCGTCTATTCCGTCAAATTAGATCTGCTACAAGGCGTCTAGTCAGTTTCTGCGTTCAGTATCTACAGAGCGGTTGTGTTGTGTGATATTAAATTTTAAAATGAAGCCCATCGAAATAATAGCTATTTGGGAGGCTCTTGAACAAGATCGTAAAAGGAAACGTCGACATTGGGTGCATCCTTTAAATACTAAAAGAATATCAAGTGGCCAATTTAATTGTCTATATGCAACTTTAAGAGAGTACCCAACAAGATTTATTCAGTTTTACCGTATGTCCGTAGAATCTTTTGATGAACTCCTTACGATTGTGAAATGTTTCATAACTAAAAATGATACAAAATTTCGATGTGCCATTACTCCAGAAGAAAGACTGACCATTACATTGAGGTAAGAAATTATACAAGAATAGGTATCTTGTATTTATGCGACTACACTGAAACTATTAAAATGAGACAACTTTACGGATAAAATCGCGGTTTATTTTTAACTTATTTTACATTTTAATATGACGTATCGAACCCGCAGGAGCAGGAGTTTTACGAATGTAGAGTAAGTTTATAATAAACCGCGATTTTATCCGTAAAGTTGTCTTAATGGATACAGGTAAGTTGTAATAAATAAAATAATTTTGTTTTGTTATTGACATTTGTATTTTAATAATAATGACATGTAGGTTACCATGTACCTATATTATAATAATTCAAAAAACTAAAATCAACTAATTTAAAATAAATGAAGGACATTAACTCTGCATTAGTGCTTCAATATCTTCTTCAGTAGAAACTCGCGAGGACGCTGATTGTGGTGAGTCAGTATAGTAGTCAGTTGTATAATATCCACTTTGTTCAAACTGAGAAGTCTGTGGCAATGATAAACGATTTTGTTCGTAATTACCTTGATCGGACAGGATATTATATTGTTGCGCTGTACTTGTAACAAATCTATATTTTTTTACCAAATTCATAATATCTAAGCGGAAGTCAAAATTTTGCGCTTCAGACATTTTTTTCATTTGCGGGAGTAACGACAGCAGAAACTGCTTATCTGAGTCATTATCGTCTCGTGGAGATTTCTCCATACTGTTAATTAATGTCCTCTGAAACAGTGTCATACCCTGGGTTTTGCGATTGCCAGGCTTGGAATTGGAACTTGATGATTCGCTTCCAGTCTCTTGTAGTTGGTTCTCTTCACCACTTGTTTCATCAAATTTATCTTCTAAATTACTAGTTGTAGGTCGCATTTCTCTCACCACATCTAAGAAACGAAGCATTTCTACGAATGGCGTCTTCCTCTTCTTTGCAGCAGCTGCACTTCCACTGCGGACATTGGACTCTTTTTTTCTCTCTCTAACATAGTAATCACGGAGATGTTTCCATTTTTTCTGGAGGTCAGCAACTGAAATAAAAAGTGTGCATGATGTTTACAATAAAAACGGAATAATTCTTTGTTTATTAAGTTATGGATTAGTTTATGATTAATTAAGTTTAATTTGTTTCCAGATATTTATCAACCGGAATGTGTTTTAAAACATTATCCCACGACTTCCTGGTGGGAGTATCTACAATAGCCGGAATAATTAAAGAATGTTGCAAAGTGATATGGATGACGCTGCGAGAAACAGAAATGCCTTGCCCGAATGAAGAAATGTGGTTAAAAATAGCTGATAAATTTTTTGAAAGAACTAATTTTCCAAACTGTATTGGAGCAGTAGATGGGAAACATATTCGCATAAGAGCTCCGAATCTTAGTGGTTCCCAATATTTTAACTATAAAAAGTTCTTTTCTATAGTTCTTATGGCTATTTCCGATGCAGATTACTGTTTTGTAGCCATTGACGTCGGTGCTTATGGCAAAGAAGCAGATAGCAACGTATTTAAACAATCAATTATGGGTAAAAAACTATTGGAAATATTCCAGGAAATAAAACTTTACCAAATTCTAATGGACCCCCACAACCCTTTGTATTAGTTGGAGACGAAGCGTTTCCTTTACAGAAAAACATAATGCGGCCGTATCCAAGTGGCAATATTGATAGAGAAAAACGTATTTTTAATTACAGACTCAGTCGAGCGCGTAGATGTGTTGAGTGCTCATTTGGATTATTATGCAATAAGTGGAGAGTACTTCACACTGCCATCCTCACAGAACCTGATTTTGCTATGGAGATAGTGAAGGCTGCTTGTATACTTCATAATTTTGTTCTTCGACGAAGAGACAGCTATCTTAATGACCTTCAAATATGCCACTTACAGACGTTACCCAGAGCAACATCAACTAGAATAACGACTGCTACCAATAATAGGGATTTTTTTAAACGGTATTTTAGTAATGAAGGAATATTACAGTATCAAGACCAATATATATAAGAATACTAATATGTAATAAAATAAACATTAACTTACGTGTTTCATTTTTCTTTTGTGTGTCATATGTCACCCACTCATCTAATAATATTTTTGCAATTTCCTCCCAAGCCCGCTTCTTGGCTAGTCGGTCGCTATAAGATTTTTCTTTTAAGTTCCACAGACATACACCCGTATTCTTAAACATAACGTCAAAAGCTCCTCGACTCATAACTCATTCAAGGAAGCCTCAAGTCGCTCCTCCAACCAACCTCGAAATCGGTATTCATAATCACTTGACTGACCAAATTATGAGGTTCCTTGAATGAGTACGATTGGAGGGTCCTCCAATGAGTGAGAGCGAAATACGTCATAAATTACGTCATCGGTTTAGAAAAATGAGCGTATTATCTGTGGTTTTTACCTTCAAGTTGTGTCAAGTGTCACATTTTTACAAAAGTTTTTACAAAGTTTGGTTCTTATAAATAAAATTCAATTATGAATCTCATAAATCGTGGGCTAGGCAAGAAATGTGGTGATACTTGAGATGTAGATAAGTAGTTCGAGACTAGAAAAGTATTGCTTTACTATTAAAATATAGGTACTATCCGTGGCGTGTTGTGTTTATTCATTGGATTGGTTAACTGGAAGGGTGATTTTTACTGAAAGTGAAAAGATTTGATTTGATAACTAGGTAATAACAAACATGAATAAATAAACTCGATGGCAACAACAATGGGGAGAACGGCAGCTAAAAACTTGAGCTCACTTCACAAAGGAATAGTACAATACTATCGCCACAAACTCAAAAGTAAGTACTTGAATATGTGCAATCATAATAATAAAATATTTTCTTTGATCAATCAGATAACTATATACATAATAATATTATAATTAACTATTTTTATAGTTTGTTTAGTTAAGGTTTGTTGTATAAAGGTTGCAAATTATTATAGAAGTACCACCTTACACTTTTTGTTTTGGTAATAACTTAACTTATTATTATTTTTCAGAGCAGTTTAAAAATTGTGATAACCTAAAAACTCGATGAAAAAGTGAATTGACTCATGAGAAAAGAGAAAATGAAGATCAGCTAGTATTCCAAGCCTAGCCAATATTTTGGAAGATGCTTTCACCGAGCAAACTGATATGGAATTGTTTAAAGTGATTGTTAGTGGTATTACACATACCTTTTTATGCAGGTAAATAAATTATGTCATAATAAACAATTAACTACCTAGTAGAAAACTTAAAACTTTTGTTGGTCTATAAAAATATTTAAGCTCCTTAGACATCATACTCGCAACCAACTTGCAACAAACTTGCAAGCGCTTACAACCGGACTAGATGAAATTCTATGGGAGACTTATGTCCAGCAGTGGACGTCCTACGGCTGAGATGATGATGATGAAAGCTTACTTGAGAGTGATTGTGGTGAAGATTCTTGATATAATATTTTGCTTATTATGTTTCATCATCATCATCATCCAGCCGTTGGAAGTCCATTGCTGAACATAAGCCTCCCCCACAAGGAGGGTTGTTGCCAATACTCGCCACGCTTAGCAGGCGGGTTGGCGAGCGCAGTTTGATGGTTTTACGCAGAGGACACTGCTGCCCGTCCTCTGGATCTCATAACCCTTAGCCGGCTCTTACGGCAACCACGGGTAGAGAGGGTGAGATACTATTCTAAAGCCGGTAATTCCACGGCATATTATGTTTACCTATATAAAAAAAAACTTTGATAATCAGTATAAATTGATCATGTAGAGATATATTATTTGTTTAATTTGTTATTAATTGTTACATTACAGGATCTAGAAATGTAAAGACTAATGTGATTCAAGAGGAAATATTACTGTTTCAAAATACATGAAGAAGTCCTGCTAAACTCCCTTTACTTTAAAGCTAAAGCTGAGAGGGATGCGACCGAGGAGCTCATTCGATGCAATAGAACCAAAAAGGATTATAAATAAATAGATAAAAATATCAAATGTGTTTGTATTATTTTGAACTAGCTGTGAACCACGGGTTTACTCGCTTAGTCATCTTTTCCGTGGGAACATTGAGATAAAAGTACCCTATGTGTTATTCCAGGGTCTAAACCATCTACATACCGAATTTCAGCCCAATGGTTCAGTAGTTTTGGTGTAAAAGAGTAACAAACATCCATCCATCCTTCCTCACAAACTTTTCTATTCATAATATTAGTAGGAAGTAGGACTAGTCATCATCATCATCTCAGCCATTGATGATGCTCTACTTAGGAACATAGGCCTCCTCCATAAAGGGAGGTTTTGCCAATACTCGACACGCTTGGCAGGCGGGTTGTCGAGCGCAGTTCGATGGTTTTTTGCAGAGGACGCTGCTGTCCGTCCTCTGGATATGTTATAATCCTTAGCCGGCTCTTACGGCAACCACGGGTAGAGAGGGTGGAGCACTATTCTAAAGCCGGTAACTCCACGGCAAGTAGGACTAGTAGGATGTGATTATGTTGTTTTAAATAATGTTTATTTAAATTTAAATAATCTTAATATATGAGTATAACAAAAAGCCATTATAATTTCTTTTATTTAAATTCAAAAACATATTGTGATTTCTGATATTAATTAAATTAATTTATAAAATATAAGGTACTAGTATAATAGATAGAGTACTAGATTATACTCGCGCAGTAACCGTTCCCATGGGAATAAAAAGTATACCCATACACATTCCAAGGGTCTAAACTATCTACATACCAAATTTCAGCCCAATCGTTTCAGTAGTTTTGGCGTAAAGAAATATAAAACATACACAAATAAACACCTACGCACACCGAAAAATTTAATAATAATATTGGTGAGATAATATATTTTCCACATTTCGTTAACAAAGCTACGCTCAAATATTCAATAAACTCTTGATACAACATTCTAAAATCTCACGAAATACGTTTGTTTTCATCCACATATCACTGTGAGGTCTGTTCAAGGTAGATGCCGACGTACCTTATATTTGACAGTTGTTTCCTCCACTCCACCTTACCTTCAGTGAGGAAACTCCTTAAGGTGAGGAGTAAAATTACAACTATGAATATCAAATCGCTGAGGTGAGGTGGAGTCAAGTCGAGGAAATTTTGCGATTTTGACTCTGAATACGGGTGTTGATCTACTTTGCACTTCCGTGATAAATCGTTCTGTATCAAACATTTTCGATAAAAAAAACTTCGAACGGCCTGTACACAAACGATCTCTGCTGATGTTACGCCTAGTCTGAACGCGTCAGTCAAAATACACGTGGTCCGTGGCGCGCGCGACGTTGCCGCTCTTACGTCGACCGACAATGCGTTGACGGAAACGGAACAGACGCTGTACGCTCGACGCACTAACGCATCATCGGTTAGGTGTGAAAGGATGGATGTTTTATTATATATTTGTTTGTTTTGGCGTTTCGCGACCGATAATACGTGACGCATCTTCCGTCAGATATGTACCGACCCTTATTCAGATTCAGATTCTTTATTGACCACAATAATAACAATTTCTGTTACAATGGCACGTCAGATAGGTGTTAATTATATGAAATACTTATACAAAATACAAATTTTTAAATCATAATATTATGTCATAATCAAATTAATAAAATAAGAAATATTGTATTGATTTTAAAAAGAATAATAATAATATGTCAGGCCAAGAGAAACTAGTCAAAAATAAACAATTATTGTTAGGCAAAGCCCGCATGCAAGAATGACGATTCGCTGAGACGCATTTCCATAAATTCATTTATTGTGTAAAATGGGTTCAGTTCAAAAAAAGGTTTAAGTTTGCTTTTAAATTGATGAATATCTAATTTCGTGAGGTTAATTGGTAGTTTATTATACATAACTATTTTATTATATATCCCTTGCTTTCTTACTTTTACTAATCTTATCATCGGTTGGAAAAGCTTTTCCTTATTTCGCAAGTTATGTTTATGTAGTACATCCATATTCTTTAACAAGTTTTCTTTATCTTTGTGAATTTCAATAAGACAGTTATATATGTATAAGGATATTACAGTAAGAATTTTATTCTTAACAAAGTAAGCTCTAGCAGATGATCGTCTTCGTAGTGCATTTATGATTCGGATGGCCCTCTTCTGACATTTAAGGACATTTTTTACCTCTGCAGCATTCCCCCATACTGTTATAGCATAGCTTATTAGGGAATGTGTGTAAGCGTAATAAACAGAAATGCTCTCATTTCTGTCGATCAAGGGCTTGAGCTTGTATAGGGCATAGTTTGCACTAGATAATTTTTTGCATAGCTTTTGTATATGAGCCGTATGACTGATTGTGTAGTCTATTGTGTTACCGAGGAATACATTTTCTTTAGTCGCTACATTCTTCAGGACACCTTTTCTAGGAGCATATTGCACAACTTTGCTCTTGTCTGTATTTAGTATAATGCCATTTGCCTCGAACCATTTCATAAGGACATCAAGTGCTTTTTGTATCTTATTTTCTAAACCGGAATCACATTTATCTCTAATACCCAAGTGTGTATCATCGGCGAAAAGACTAACGAAGGTCCAATCTGGCAAACAGTTCACGAGGTCATTTATATAAATTAAGAATAATACTGGACCGAGGATAGAACCCTGAGGTACACCAATATCCACTTTACCTACATCGGAATTTATTCCATTGACTGTTACAATTTGTGTCCGGGCTTGCAGATACGTACGCATCATATTTATCGCCTTCCCTGAAAATCCGTAGAATTCTAATTTTAATAATAATAGATCATGGCGAAGGCAGTCAAATGCTTTGGACAAGTCGCAGTATATGCTTGCACATTTTTGCGACCCGTCCAGCGACTCCAATATGAAATAAATTACCTTCCTTATGGCCATTTCCGTTGATCGACCTAGTCGGAATCCGAATTGCGCTGCAGTGAATAATTCATTGTCTTCAAAGTATTTAACTATTTTATTTTTAATAACATTTTCTAATATTTTCGCTAGCGTGGGCAAGATACATATTGGTCTGTAGTTACTCAATTCACTCTCATCACCCTTCTTAAACAATGGTACAATTCGACCCGATTTTAGGGCTTTAGGAAATACTCCTTCGCTTATGCAGCTATTTACGACATGAAATAACAGTCCCATCATATTTACATTCTGTAATAACATAGTCCTAATTATTTTTGTACTCGTGTCATATATATCTAGTGTCGATTTTGATTTCATTTGTATAATAGTATTGCGGAATTCTTTAAAGTTGATTGGTTCAAATTCAATAAATGTCTTAGGTTTATTAGTCTTAGTCATATTAAGATAATGTTGGCTTTTTACCACGTCAAATTTAACATTACTAGTCAGCGAGTGAGCTATATTTATAAAGAAATTGTTAAAAATGTTTGCTATCCCTTTGGGCTCCGATATCTGATTATTACTATTATATTTTATAGATGATATTGGTGAGCTATCCTTTCTTGATTTGCTATGTTTGGTTTGTTCGCCAACTATTTTCCATGTTTCTTTTATTTTATTTCCTGAAGAACGGATTCTTTGTGAATATT
The DNA here is from genome assembly GCA_947063395.1 of Hemistola chrysoprasaria. Classification (NCBI taxonomy): domain Eukaryota; kingdom Metazoa; phylum Arthropoda; class Insecta; order Lepidoptera; family Geometridae; genus Hemistola; species Hemistola chrysoprasaria. The sequence continues at coordinate 3,575,468 of OX346727.1, read as the reverse complement.
GCAATTTTTTTGCAGTCAACATCACTTTTCTTAATACCCTCTTAAATTTCTTTATTCTTATATTTCTTTGGCAACTCGGATCATATTCTTGCAATAATTCTAGTTTTGCTAAGTTGTTTTTGGAGATTTGTATACCTGTTGTACTCCACATTTTACTACAATTTTTAGTCGTTTTCGTATTACATTTTACCTTAGGGAAAGCTATACTATAATAATGTTTAATCGCGTCTAGCAAAATTGTCATTTTTGCATCTGGATTGTCATTTTGTAATATATCAGCTTTCAATTTTTCATAGTCATTTTTAAATAGATAATTAAAATAGATATAGTTTGCCTTTGTTATAATTCTACAGTATTTAATTTCCTTTTTTTATCTAGTTCACTAAAATTTAAAACAAGTTTTATGACATTGTGGTCTGATAACTTACGGTCCAAAACAATACCGCTACCTTGGTGGGAATTAACAATAAAGTTATCAATACAGGTCGAACTAGTACCGAAAGTTCTGGTCGGTGAGTTTATTAGTAGCTTACATCCAAAAGTATCGAGAATCCGTGTAAATTTCTGCACTTTTTTGTCAAATTTTAAAATATTTTATTAAAATCACCGGCCACAACAATCCGCTTTCCCTCATGACAAAGATGGTGTAGAAGCTTAGACAATATATCAAAAAATAGATCGATGTCATTATCTGGACGGTAAACCGAAACTACTACAATTTTTGAGGTTCTAAGTTCAATTGCAACTAATTCACAATTCATCTCAAATGATAACTTATTTAAATTTGTTCTAACTTTATACTCTAGGTTCTTTCTCACATAAATTGCTGTTCCGCCGTGCTCAAAGATTTTCCTATTAAAGAATGTAGCTAGAACATAATTGTCTATAGTCATTGATTCCACCTGGTGGTCTTTAGCCCAAGTCTCCGTCAAGCATAATACGTCACAGTTATGCTCATTTGCTAGGTCTTCGATTTCAATATATTTATTTCTGATGCTTTGTACATTAGCGTGTAAGATCACTAATTCTTTATCTTCTGAGGTAGTATGGGTTAATATTTTATTTATTCCTTTATATTCTGTTTCTTTCTGATCCATTCTTATATTATGTTCTATACTATTGCTAACATTTATTGCCTTGCTTCCCTGTTCAAATTTTTGTTTTTTTTGCTAAATCGTCTATATCTACGACCTTATTGAAAATGCTTCGATCGTGTTGTATTACCTGATTGAGACAGACTTTGTCTTTATGAGAAAATTTGCTTGTTCTAAAGGTGTGCCAGGTCCAATGTCAATTTGTTTTATGAATTGTAGCGGAGACGAAGCCCGAAATTTATGAGACAACAATACTATCAGCACTTGCGCTATATTTGCTTTTGGGTTCATACGTTGGTTATCTCTGCTTATGTTTATTCTATTCTGCAAGTTTCCGTTTGTATCTATATATCTTACATTTTCCGATACATTAGCAATTTGTGCAATTTTTTTATTAATATTATAGATATCCATATCGTTTCTGTCATTGAATCTAATATCAGTAACTATGATATTGTACTTTCTATTCGGGTTCTGTGCAATTGTTTCTAGCCATTTTGTGTATTTACTGTAGTTTATTTTTGCTGTAGGATTGTACTCGTATGTATTTATCAATAGTATTACTAAATCTCCATCAACAAGTGTATTAACTTATCACTGTAATTTTCTAATATTTGTGTGATTTCAGCACCAGGCCGACAATAGTTGATTACACTGTTCGTGTTGTCTATGTTATTCATAATCCTAGAAGCTAAGCCTTGTCCAGTGTTATCTGAGAAAATCATTATTTGTCTTATTGGTCTTTTAGTATTATTTATTTTTATATGTTCAGTGTTGTATTTAGTACTTACAGTATTTTCAACAATCTCTGTATTATTAATGCTACTGTTTCCTGTTTTGGTGTCAATAGTATATAAACTAGATTCTATCAATTTATTATCTATTCTATTTTTTCCTGTGACTTCTAATTCTAATATTTTATGTTTTAATTTGTCCTCTGCTGTTTTAAGTTTAGAAAATTTGCGTTGTAAATTGTTTATCTTTTTTGTTAACTTTCTTATTTTCTTTCCATCATTTTTACGTTTTGTAACATGTACAACGTTGATTCTTGTATTTTTACCGTTTCTGATTTCACTTGTTTTATTAGCCTTTAATGTGCTTATTTCTTCCTGTACGAGCTGGTTTTTCTCTTTTTCTTCTTCAAGCCATTTAGTTAATTTCTCAATTTCTTCCCTTTGATCATTCAGTGTTATTTCTGTTACTAAATTGTAGTTACGTATTTCTTTAGGTGTATTGAACGAAATATCGGTTACATCTGCCGCTAATGATACTCTTGGTTTCTTCCTCTTTCGTCCCGCTACGGGAGTCCCATCTGGACATTCGAATTTTTTATAAATATCTATAATTTTTTGTTTATTTGTAAGTTCATTTTTTAAGTTTTTGTTTTCTTGTAACAAATTGTCCACTTCATTATTTGCCGCCATAAGGTTTGTCTCTAAAGTAGCTACTTTTTGTGTAAGCATAACAGTCGTTTCGCTCTCATCAAGTGTATTGTTCGGCAAGCTTAACATACTTGTCGCTTCAGATAGTGATGAGTCGGAGAAGTTACACAATGAGTTTCCTCTGTTCCGTTGTCGGGAACGAAAAGTGACATTCTCGTTGTAGAATGGTGTATTCATTTTGTAATAGTGTTTTTGCAAATAAATAATGAATTTATGTTGTAAGTGTCACACGAAGATTCTAAAAAATCGGCGATAAAACGTTAGCATGCTAGCTATGCTGTTTTGGATATCAAAATAAGAGTACGTGTTTTTCTTACACTACTTAGCTCTCTATTACAATCTATTTTAATTGTGTTGCTGACTCTAAAGTCCGTAAAACACTATCGCAACGCACCTCAAGATAGGTGCGCCGCACTATAAGTGAGAGTGATTCAAATTTTAAACTTATCAAGGGACCGCGTGATAAAAAAAAACAAAACACTTTCATAACATTTATTTAATAGGGGATAATACTGCAATGTTCTGGCGCCAGAGTGCAGCACTAGCGTAAGCAGTAAACAGTTCTTAGACAAGTTGTTCAAAACATGATGAAAATAGTTAAATTGTACATAATTTATTTGATTATATTATTGAGAAATGTATTGATATTCAATAATGCATCATTGCTGTTGTGTATTTGGATGTAGGAATGAAGGTAACCATTCATTTCCAAATGAAAAAAATGTCCTAAAACTATGGGAAGCAGCAACACGTTGTAAAACACTAAAATGTGTTCTGCACATTTTAAATCCGAAGATTTCATTATAATTGGAAAGTTTTTGGGTGAGTTATAGCATTTATATATTAAAGTTCACTCTAATTACGCCAAACAAAGTATGATTTGAGCATTACCTAACATTTTGTATGGTTTTCAGGAGTAAGTGATACGAGGCGCATTTTAAAGAAAGGAATAGTGCCTTCTATTTTTCCATGGACCAAAACGGAAAATATCAATTCAAAACAACGCCGAGAACGTGCTGAAGCGCGTGATACAAAACGAAAATTAAGTTTTTAGGGCTCCGAACCCTAACGGGGTGCCGAAGGAGCCCTATTACTAAGCCTCCGCTGTCCGTCCGTCCGTCCGTCCGTCTGTCACAGGGCTCTATTTCATAAACCGTAATAGCTAGGTACTTGTAATTTACACAAAACATGTATCCCTAATGCCGCTACAACGACAAATAATAAAATTAAAAAAAAAGTTTATAATTAAAGGTACTCTCCATACAAGCAACGTGTTTTGCTCAAAATTTATTTCTCGATTTCGTTCGTGTATCGTGAAAACAGCATCAGCTAGGTATTTGATTTTTTCACGGAACGTTAATGATTATGATTGCTATAATATGAAAAAAATATTACTAAATAAAATTAATAAATAACTGGAGCGTTCATACAAATCACGATTTTTTTTCAACGTTTCAGGCTGTAACACTATAATGGCAATAGTTATCTACTTGAAAATCTTACACAATATGGGTAACTATAATAGCTATAACAACATAATATACTAAAAATTAAATAAATTCAAAAATTTAAGGACTTTCCCATACAAGACACTTTTCCGACTTATTAAAATCAAATAAGACTAATTCTGACTAGAGTTTTCGAAGAAGATTTCAAACAATATTTGGCAATACACATATAACATTATCATGATTTACCTTATATTATACGAGTAAGATACCGTATCCTGTGTAATATTTATAATCTAGATATCTATTGCATACCATCATCAGGTTATCTGTCAGGTTATCTGCCGGTTACTTAAGCCCGGGTGACACGAGGCTAGTATTTTGAAGCTAGGATAGTAAGCTAGTAAGGGGTCACTAGCTTGGTTTCTAGCTTACCTACTAGCCTGGATTGTAACCAAGCTAGTGCTGTCTACACGAAGCTAGGAAATTTCAAGCTAGTCAAGTCAGTAGTGAGTTGTGCTTAACCTGATAACACGTATACGTAAAAATGAACAGTGTGCGTAAGAGAAAAGCAATTCTACTAAGAAAGTTAATTCGGAAGTTGTGTCAACATGCGCTAGATGAAATATTAGCTCTGCTAGAAGAAAAGCGTACTTGGACAAGACCCTGGATCTTAAGAAGACATAGTCATGGAGCATCTGCATTACTTTTAAAAGAACTGCGATCTGAGGATTCCGGCGAATTCAAGAGTATTTTGCGAATGACACCTAATATTTTTGACAATTTACTGAATCTAGTGGGACCACAAATACAAAAATTAAATACTAATATGAGAGAAGCCATACCGGCTAAAATAAAATTGGAAATAACTCTAGATTTTCTATCATCTGGTGTCAATTACAGGAAGTTAAGTCACATGTATCGTGTTTCAAGATCTACTATATCTAGATTCATACCAGAAGTTTGCAGTGAAATTTATAAGGCATTAAAGAAAGATATACAGGTATGTAGAATTTTATTTATTTCAAATTAAAGTAGGTACTTTTACGCTTACATAAATGGCGAGATTAAATTCTAAATTACAAAATGAGAAATCATAAATGACGACAAAATGTACGTTTACGCTACATAAATGGCGAGAAATGTATCAAGCATTTTCAAATGCTTGATAGATGGGATCTTCATCTTGCTCCAACTCTTGCTGTGGTGGCGGATGGATGATGGGTTCATCACGTTGCTCAGTCTGTTGTAGTTGTGATGGTGGATTAGTGTAGAGTGGACTTGCTGCAGAACTATTGTAAGAAAATGTGGTTGACATATTGGAGTCTGAAGAATTGATAGGTGACTGGTACGAAAATGTAGTATTTCCGAAGTTTAAATCATACATCCGACAGCGGGATAGTGTTGCGTTGATCTGATCCCTAGCTAAAATGGCCTGTCCGGGTGAAAGCTTTTTCAACTGACTTGCTACATATTTTGCAAATATCTCATGTTCATCCAGCTCTGGTTCCTGAAATTCTCGTGAACTGTTTAAATCCTCCTTAATCACCTTAATTTCATTTATCAATGAACTCACTTGCGAAACCTTCCGTTTCTTAAATTGCGGAATGTTACTTCCGGGGGAAATAAATTTAGAAGTTTTATCTTGAATAGACGAACGACATTTCGCTTGCAGGTTGAGACATTTCAACTGTCTTTTCTGACAGATTTTCTGCTACGGGTAGTTCTAATGACTGACTGTTGCTTGCACTGTTGTCATCTTTATTATTGTTTGGAGAATCTTGATTGTTCTGAAAATAAAAAATTTGTTAAAAATATTGTTACAGATTCCAACTACAACTGAAGAATGGGCAGCTATAGAAAATGGTTTCAGAGTGAAATGGAACTTTCCAGCGTGTTATGGCGCCGTCGACGGGAAGCATGTTCAAATCATAGCTCCTGGCAACAGTGGAAGTTTGTTTTTTAATTACAAAAAAACATTCAGTATTGTTCTTATGGCTATTGTTGATTACGATTATAATTTCATTTATATTGACGTCGGCGCCTGTGGAATGGCATCTGATGGAAGTGTTTTTAGGAATTGCTCCATATATAATCAACTAGAAAATAACCTTATACCACAAGGCGGAGTAATTTTGGCGGATGCTGCATTCCCATTAAAATCGTATATTATGAAACCGTACCCAGGTGACAATTTAACACATGAAGAAAAAGTATACAACTACCGGCTAAGTAGAGCCAGAAGAACTGTAGAAAATGCCTTTGGCATATTGGCAAGCCGATTTCGTGTTTATCAAAGACCAATCGCAGTTGACGTAAAAACAGTAGACAAAATTGTACTAGCATCATGTGCTCTGCATAATTGGTTACGAAAAGAGCAAAAAAGCACTTATTGCATTAGTAGTGATGTCGACCAAGAAGACATTGAAGCGGGAAACATTATTCCCGGTTCATGGAGAATGGAAAATTTATGTTTACCCAGTATCAGTCGACAGGGAAGTAACCACTCTTCTCTGTCAGCTATCGAAAAAAGGGAGAAATTTAAGAGATATTTCAACAATGATGGAGCAGTACCATGGCAAGCAAGAATGATTCGTTAATTCAGACAAAACTACAAGAAAAATTAAAAATGCCGACGATTATTAATATTTCAATAAGTACTTTTAAGGTAAATAATTGTAAAGAGTAAATAATATTAAAATAACTTACCGAAGTTTTTCTCTTCATTGGCACCTTTTTTATGAAATTATGCATTTCCTCAAACCAAATAATTTTTGGCTTATAGACTTCTGCAGTTCCTGCTCCAGACCTCTCAGATTTTTCTATCGTTGTTAATTCTTGACAATATGTAGCTCTTAGATTTTTAATTTTATTTTTAATCTCTTTTATCGACATTTCTATTCCATCTTTATTTAGTATGTCGCGTATTTTTTCTAGTGACGAGTCTCGCATTTGCTTGTCCTTGTAAGATGGAATACTTGCATTCCACAAACATTCCTCTTCTCTGTACAATTGAACGAATTTTAAATTAATTTCGTCCGCTAATTTCGGCATTTTAACAAATTGCACGCACTCTCACCACGCTCTCCGACTGCACACTAGCTTAGGTTCGCTAGCTTCGCGGTTGACACGAAGCTAGTAACGAAGCCAGGATAGTAAAACGGGTGGTGGGGGGCGCCTACTAGCTTGAAAAATAGAACCCCAAGCTATAAAACTATCCTGGCTTGAGGCACTAGCTTGCTAGCTTCCACACTAGCTTACTAGCTTGTAAACGAAGCTAGTTCCGTCTACACGAAGCTAGTGTCACTAGCTTACTAGCTTGGCAGCACTAGCTTGGCTCACTAGCTTGATTTACTAGCCTCGTGTCACCCGGGCTTTACAGTCTTCCTTATTATTTCAAGTTTTAACAAAAGTCATTGCCACCTACGTTCCCTTAAAACTAACAACCCTTAAAATACCATATCTCTAAATATTTTCAATACGTAAAAATCATAGATAAATAAAGTACCTATTGAACAGCAGCAGTGAGGTTAACCTATTTAGAAACTGTTAAATAAATAGATAAAGAATACATAACATAATATTACATCTAAGCCACATATTGGTATTTTTGTAAAACGATCAGTTACCTCTTAAAAACAAAAATAAGTAAGTATCACAGATGAGGATGCTTTCATCTCCTCTGTGGTAAGTATAATAAAATCATGAATTTAGTAAAATACTACAACATCTGCTCTTTGTTTTTTTTTTGAAGCTGGTCATTAAGATATAGTTCATCGTCAAGTGGCACTTCAATGGACAGAAAAAAATGGACAAACAATGTGTGAAGAGTCTGAATAGTACAAGGAACGTGTTTTTCAATAAAAGTGGTAGACGCGCAGATTTTTTAACATAACATAACATACATTCACGCCTTTTTCCCGAAGGGGTAGGCAGAGGAGTACCCAGGACTCAGTCCCATAAAGTAGGGACAAGATAATAGGTCACTTTTGACAGATGTCAGTTTTATATTCATAGTGAGGTGACCTGCTTAAAAACATCGATTAAATGAATGAATCGAATGAATCGATACAGACTTGAAACATATGTGAATTTTAAAAATGATCATGCGAATCCCTGTCCCATTATTATTTTTTCTTTCATAAATTAAAGGAGCAAAATAAGTAAGTAAGTACCTACGTAATTTAACAAAAAAATTGCTTTTATTCACTTGAACTATCGGAACTGCTATCTTCATCACTGCTGTCAGCACTCAGAGATATTATTAATTCATTTTCAATAATATTGTCTATTCTCACATCTCGTTCAAAATCTTGTAAAATTATTTTCTTTGTCTTCTCCACGACTTTTCGCCAGTCTTCTGTAGTGACTTCTGCACATGCAGTTTGTTGCAGAGTCATCATTTTAGCAGTACTGAAGGGTGGTTCAGTATTGTTCCGCGCTGCATGACCCTTTATTTGTGCCCAAATAAGCTCGATGGTGTTATACTGGCAATGGTAGGGAGGCAATCGAATAACTTCGTGTCCATGCTCTAGGGCTAGTTCATCGATTACATAGCGGAGCTTGGACGGCTTAGTTGCTTTTACCAGATTTAACAACTCAACTTTTAATAAAGTTGGACTTGCCTCCACACCATTTCTTACCAGCCACGAGACAATTTCTTGCTTTTTATTTGCTTGAGTTGGTGGTTTATCAACTTGTACAGAATGATACGGAGCATTGTCCATTATAATTTTCGATGGGTTTTCTAAGCTGACTAGCAGCTTCTCAAACCACTCTTTAAAAACATCAAAGTTTATTTCCTCATGGTAATCTGTTGTAGTTTTAGAGGCGAATGCGAGGAGGCAGTCTGGAATAAAACCTTGAGAAGCTGATCCCGCGTGACATATAATAAGTCGGGCTCCTTTTCCCGATGGAACTTTTGAGGTGGAGGCCGCTGTATCATCGGTCCATGTCCGCGCAACCGTATGGTTCGCATTCAACCATGTTTCGTCAATAAACACGACATTGTCCCAATCCGTAATTTTATTTACCTCACGTAAGAATGTTATTCTCTTCAAAATAATATCGTAGCGTTCTAGCAGGATTTTCCGCTTGTCGGATTTTTTAAATCTAAAGCCAATCGATTTCAAAACCTTTGATAGAGACGATTTGCCTCCAAAAAATAAACCTGCGCCTTTTAACGAACTCAATAGCTTTTCCCGTGTAGGATATTCTTTTCTCGAGTAATATCCATAAATGTGGTTGCGAATTGCAGTAGCATCAAAATTATCAACGTCAACAATTTTCTTGTCCCTCTTTCGTTTTTTCGGTGTACGTAAAGTATTATCTTCTGAGCCTGATGGTCCGTATTTCTCTTTCAGAATTTGAGTTACTGTCTTCTTCCCTATTCCCAATGCTTCGGCAACGCGTTCTCTCGGTGGTTTCAATGGTAAAAGAGGCCCATCGTTAACTGATTCACGTCCAAAATAATTGTACAATTTCAGCACTAGTTCGCGAGATTGACTGTTTAGAGTTTTCCCCCGTTTCGACATAGTAAGACTGTAATGTTTTTCTTGTTTAATAATCGTTAAGCAATCGGAGTCCAATTTATAGCCAGGTAAACGTAGTCAGTAAGATCAGTTCAATGAAAAAGCCGGATCAGAAGAAAATAACAGAGAGCACACTAAAAACGCACAGTCACTTCGCACAACAACAAAAGACTGCGTCATCATCATGTTATGGCGACATGACATGCGTCATCGACAGGCACTGGTGTTGCCAGCAACATCCACCTAAATTGCACCCAACATCAATGACCTTTCTATTTAGTTATTTTTTTGTATTTTTATAGTTAGTTAAAAGAATAATAAATATGTATAATTAGGTTTTACTATAATCACAACGTGGTTATAAATTTATGGTGATTTTTCTTCACAAGTAATCATTGCATTCGATTTAACTTACAATCCTATCAGCTTTCGATTTTTAGAGTAACATCCCTAGTGTTTAAAAAGAAAAAGGGTTGACTGACGCAACATTGTAACGACTTTCAGTTCTTTAGATCAGAAATTGTTTATTATGTTTAGAATGGTTTATTAGTGAAAGCAAATCGTAAAATTACTCGTATCGGTCATTATTACAATAAATATGTAAACGTAATTGAAAAAAGTTAAGCAATTGTGCAGTTCTTATTCTATGCCCGCCGTTACAAGGTCACGTTGTTGAATTTTGATGAAATGTCAAAAGTGACCTATTATCTTGTCCCTACTTTAGTAGATACACCCACATTTCGCCAGTATGTTATCATATATGGTATATGGTATGTTGCAGATTATTTATGATACTTGCTTTAGAAATTGAGGTTTGAAAAGAATTTATTTTGTGACTTACTTGACCGACAATTTTTTGTTTTTTTTAATTTGCTGTGTTAGGTACAATAATTTGATGAGGAGACGTGATTTCTATAGCTATATCAGTACGGTGGAGAGCCCTTCACATGCGCGTCCCAACACGCATTTGACAGTATATTTATGTATTATAAAGTGCAACAACTTAGATCTCATTTCAAATATTACTACACCAACTTCTGCATTCGAGACAGCAGCATTAGATGATGGCGTTTATAAGAAATTGTGACTCATGAAAAGTGTTTCTAATCCACAATTGGTGCAAAATGATATTGTTACTGTTCGTGAATGTGCAACTCAAAAAAAATACCAATTCTACACAATAGAATCCTTTAGGAATGATGATATAGGTGTTGCTTTTTACACTGGACGTGAATCATATAATAAATTTATGTTTGTATTGGTACTTTGTGCCCTGAAACCTATTCAATAACCTACAAAAGAAGTCAAGTCTTAGGGCTGAGTGTTGAAGACCAGTTCTTTTTGACGATAATGAAGTTAAGGAGGAACAAGGAAGACTATGAGCTAGGCCGCTTTTTCGATTTACGTTCCTCTACTGTCTCAAACATATGTATTACATGGATTAACTTTATGCATTAAATGTGGTCTATGTTGAATACATGGCCTAGCAGAGAATTAATAGATTTCTACTTGCCTACAAGGCTTAACAAATATTACCCCTCCACTAACTCTAGTGGAGGGGTTTGTATAGGAATTTCTGTACAGTCTACTACTCAGTAGACTGTACAGAAATTCCTATACAACGACCTGTAAACCCAGCTGCACAAAGAGCCTCATGGAGTTCATACAAGAACAGTTCAACTGTTAAATATGAAGTAGGAGCATCACCATATGTTAGAAGTACCAGTGACAGGCAAATTGTAGAGAGAAGTAAACTTTAACAAAAGTGTGAAGAAGGAGACGGTATTATGGCAGACCGAGGGTTTAACGTGCAAGATATATTTGCTCATAAAGGTACTGCTGTAAATATACCTTCATTTTTAAGGAAAAATCTCAGTTGCCTAGTAAAAGATCGAAACTTTCTTCAAAGAGAATAAACATCGAATAATCGAGTTAACTAAAACCGATTGTATATTGCACAAACGTGTCAATATAAACAATGTTCCTCTCATGTCAAAAATATATTTTGTACGTGTCATGATGTGTAACTTCTGTGAAAATATTGTTAAAAGTAGGGGAGCATTGGGCACTTTTTTACATAGATGGTAATAAAACTGTTATTTTTTATCAAAATCAAAATTTTATTCCAAATACAGCACACATTAATAGTAGTAGTAATTATTTCAAAGACAAGTTTTGGTATTGTAATAAGTCTCAAAGTTACAAAAGATCTTCTGACACATGCCCAGAGTCCAAACCTCCCGGTGGTCGGGTGGTTTGGGCACCCCTGTAGGGAGGTTTGGGCATTGTATTTAATATGGCACATATTGCTATACTATACTACTATGCTTAAGTATTATATAAAATTGCTATAAAAACTTGTAATACAAATATTTTTTCAATAATAAACAAAGTGACTTAGAATGAATACTGCACGATGTTGGACTTAATTAAACTTATCTTATATTTGGTATGACACAGATAGGCTTGTCAAATTTATATTTTAAGCTGCCACGTTTCATCCATGTCGTTGGTGTGGGCAATTTTGTCTTTATATCCTCCAGGGGGACGCTGGCTACATCCTCGATGTCAGGAAATGTAAATGTGTTTCGCATCTTACTCGCCCTCATAAATTTAACAGTTGCCATGGAGTGACTAACTTCTTCGATTAACCCAACATAATGATAGACAGTTTTTTTGGTGTCAAATTTAACCAACACAAAGTTATTGACTTGGAAATTTCTATCCACAACAATGACATCGTCTTCATCAAAATCTTCATCCGAGGATTCAACGACGGCTTCGTCAGAAACAGAAACATTTTCTATTGTATCATCGCTGCTCATTTTCCTGTTTTTCTCTCGTTTCGAAGTAAATTCTTCAGCAAGCTTCGGAACTGTTATCTGCCTTGTATTTTTAGAGCATTTCCGATTTTGGTTGACCTTTGTGATCTTATTTTTTCTTTGTCTTTCTTCTTCTTCCATTTCAATAAGTCTTTTCTCGGGTGTGTCCGTCAATATCCTAGTTTTTCCCTTCTTCCGTGTCATGCCACGCAATTTTCTGGGGCCAGCCTTCGGATATGGTCTTACTAAATCAGGTGTTATTATGACAGTGCCCTTAGTCTGGCTTCCAATTGGAGATTCCAGTTGAGATGGCCCAGCGACTTCCACATTTAAGCTTGTACAATCCTCTAGACTGATTTAAGAAAATCAGAGTCTAACACAAGAGTGTTGAAGGCTGTTTTCCGTGACAGCTTGGTCTGTAATCGATTGTTCTGTAGGAGCATTATTCTCATCTGGTAAGCAGCGATCAGTGACAGAAGAACAAGCGAAATCTTCATCTGAGAAAATGTTTGAATTGAATGGTCATATGCCAGGTTTTTCAAATCCCCTTTGAATATTCTGTTGCTTGAATACAAGTAGCATGGCTATTGCAGCTAATTTTGGGATTTCATAAATTGTCACCGTTTTGCCAGGATTGCTTACCATCGAATCCGTTACAGCAGTGTTATGATAAGTTTTGAGTGGTCCATAGACAGTCAGGTCTAGGGGTTGCAGTTTATGGCTGCAGTGCGGTGGGAAAGTCATTAAAACAATGCCCGATTCTTTACAGAAATCGAGAACTGGTACTGAAATGTGGCTCTCGTGATTGTCCAGCAGCAAAAGAACTGGCGAGGAAGGCGTTGGTTTTGTGTGTTTTGCGAAATGGTGCATATATTTTAAGAAGTTTGGTGCAGTCATCCACCCTGAAGGATGTGCTGATCCATCTGATCCAACTGGGGCATCATGTAGCATGATTGCTTTGAAATTGACCCGTGGGAATATGAAAAAGAGTGGTATTGAGTTTCCCAATGCATTTATACCGCAGCAAACCGTTACAAGCGTCCCTCTTTCAGCTGACGTTATTGCCCAACTTGCTTAGTGCCTCTGAGAGCAATCACTTTCTGTGTTCGTTGTACTGTTGACAATTCAGTTTCGTCTATATTGTAAATAGACTCAGGCCCAAAATGATGCCGTTCATATACAGTTTTAAGATTTTCAAAAAAATCTCCGACGTTTTTCTATTGAAACTTGTGGACCGTGAGAGACTGGTAGCTTCTGGTGTCCTTATAGAAAGCTGAGGTTGTCTTTTAAAAAAACCTATAAGCCAATCTTTGGACGCAAGTTTCTTCTTTGTCCAGTTTTCTGGTATTTTTTTTTTTATAGCAATGGCGTATTCATAAACCAGTTCGCGCGCCCTCACTTTCGACAGTCCATGGTTTAGTTTAAACGATGTAATAAGCTATTCTGAAATTTTTTCTTCTTCATCATTCGTGAATATTTGAGTTGAGACGAATTTAGAAGAAACATCTTTCACGGCACCACCCTGCTTTATGTATCTTTGAAGGTTAGACCTGGGTATATCATATTTACTTGCAGTAGTTTTAATTTTCCCTCCTTTAGAAACCTCTTCTAATGCGCGCAAGATAACATCTCTAGGGATTTTACGTCGCTTATTTTTCTTTTTATATGAGAACGGCATTTCTCTGAGAAGAAATGATTAAAACATTCAATGCTATAGGCATAACATAAAAGTACAAAAGTATGACACCAAAATACACTATAACAGAGGGAGCATTGGGCATGCCCAAACCTCCCTACTTGCGTGCCCAATGCTCCCCATATAACCTCATTTTCGAAATAAATTTCAATATGTTTATTTTTATTAAATGTTGAATCCTAGTTGGCCGGTAAATATAATCTTTAATAAACACAAAAGAAGAAGTTAACATAGATACTTACACTTTCTTGCAGATTCCTTTGTTATCTTAGTCCAAATCACAACCAAAATATTTACTTCTGTACGCAAGAAACCGTTAACCGCATATATTTTGACAACCAAGTGAAATGACAGCTGACGTTTTTGATAAGCGCTGTTGCCAGTTATTAAACTATAGTGCTGTGGTAGAAAATTAAACTAAACTACCACGGATTTCGAGAAATGAGGGGGTGCCCAAACCTCCCGAATGCCCAATGCTCCCCTATCTCCTACAGCATATCTCTTGCTTTCTCTCTTTGCCGGTCTGCCATAATACTGTCTCCTTTTTACCCGACTGTGAAGAAGGAGGGTTATGTTTTTCGAGAGTATGTTTGTGGTATCTATGAGATTTCTTGGCACAGCCTTTGTCTCAATATTATCATAGTGAAGGGTACCTTATTTTCAAAAATCATACTTGATAACCAAAATAGAAGGAGAATTCAAAAAGTGTGTTAAATATGACAATTTATATTGATAGAGCTTGGTATGCAGATTCTAAAAATATATAATTATGATATTCTTGGTACTTACCTACTATGAGTAGGGCTATCACCTGTGACCTGTGTCACACTCACATGGCACAATGTTTGTTTATATAAAACTTTGTTTACATTATATGTTATAGTTATAGGTACCTCCTACATAACATGGACTGCTTTACAAAATCATTAACTGAAAAGCAAAAACTAAGCTTTCTGTATGGCAGACGGGACACTTTAAATATAATGTTTAGGCAAGCTTTTCCCATCTGCCATACAGAAAGCTTGTTTTTTGCTTCAGTTAATGATTTTGTACAACAGTCACGCTTTATATTTTTTTATTAATTAATTTATTCACACTTAGCTTCCCAGCATTCCCAGCATCTTGGTGCTTCCAGCATAATAATATGCATTAAATGAACAGTATGATATCAGACCACTTGCTGATGCTCCTACTTCATACTTAACACATCAAGCTAGATTTGACAAGGTATAGTTTAATTTGTAATTTGATTACATAATATTGTTTTAAAATAGTTTTTATTAAATTCTTGTATTTTTATTTAAAAATTAAAAATAGTCATTGATAATAATTTGTTTATTAATACAATCACATATACATATAAATATTGCTTGAAATTACAATTCTTTGCAGAAACATTTGGCATAGTTTTTATAGAGAACTTATTCCAGTAAAGCTGGTTGGAAATACTAATCCAGTCTACAAATGTATAAATTAACAAATTAGCATACTTTCTACCTGTAACCTACTTGATATATGGATGTGTCTTTTCTAGATACAAATTTCCATTGGTATTTTTCTATAAGTAAGGGATTGTTTCATCACTAATGGAATAATTTCTTTGATTATAAGGGCACTTTACCTCTTAAATTGTTTCTTGAGATGCGACGTAATTATTACATTTGGCTTCAATTATTTTAAATCACAAGCAAAATATTGAAAGATAATTAGTTATTTTGATTTATACCACGACTTTTTGACAATACAAGTACCGGCTGAACTGACTGACTAATTGACATTTGGTGCGCTAAACATTGCGAATTTTCGGCCTCATTAGGTATTTACTTATATTGATGTTTCACTTTATGTACTGAGGCGAAATAAACAAGTAACCAAGAGAAACATTGGTTTTATTTAACTGAAAGAATTCCACTAAACAAGCTCAATGATTCAATAATAACAAAGTATGACAGTTGACACATTTAGTATTGACAATACTATGGAGATCGTATACGATGCGGAGGTCGCATATCACCTCATTCTCCCCCGGTTCAGTTTTCACTCTCACTCCCATCAACCACAAAGTCCGCCAGGTAGAAGGGTTATTTTCGCGTTGTATTATATCTCCTGGGGAGTCCAGTCCGAAGAACTGGCGAGGACGTCGACGGTTCTTCCGCCTCGTTTAGACGAGGCGGTGACGAAGGAGCGATATCTTCAAGTGAGGAGTTTTTTTCAGACGGAAACGTGAGGTTATCATCTTCGGAGGCCGTTTCAAAGTTATCGTCTCTGCTATCATCGGTAGTACTGGGGAAGGGAGCCAATTGACGGACACAACCTAATTAACCGGCTGTGGGGATATTTAGGTTGTGTCGCTGAGAAGACTGGATTTCACAAAACATTTCAGTTATCATAAGTTTGTGACCCCTTAAAGCGGTTGAAAGATAATACACAACTCGTACATTCCCAGCGAAATTTCATTAATCTGAAATGAAAATAATGCTTTATTATTGTTGCTGCCTCAATTTAACTGAAAGTTAAATGTATTGTGTATAAATTCTTATGCTTTCAAAATCTTTCCTACCTACTAGGAAAGATTTTAATAATTAATTATTAACAGAATACAATTCCTAAAGATAAAAAGTATTAACGAAATCTTACCCAGTGTGCTGTTACACCAAGAAAGCTCTTATATTATATTATATTATATTATATTATATTATATTATATTATTAAAAAATACTCCACATTACTAAAAATGATTATAAGTTTTTCCGTGATATCTTTTTGAGACATTTCAATTTTCCTTCTTAATTTCTTCTTGACATTACACTTATGTTAAGTGGAAGGTCAGCAAATATTTTGGCAAAATTAGGATCATCAACAGTATTCAAAAGTTTCATACTCTGAACAATATAATTCATGATATTTTTATCAAGTTTCTTCTGAGATTCATTTTTATTTTGCAATGTAAAATCTTGTTGTTTGTTTATTTTTTTCTTTATTTTTTATTGGAGAGTTTTTTTACCAGAAACAAGTTGATTTATTTTGCTGTTTTCATATTCACTCAGAAGATCAGGGTGTTTCCTCTAAAAATAAACAAAATAAAACAATATATAAATTGTATTTGTATTACGTAGGGGAGAAGGAGGTAAGATGGGGTAGTGGGTAAGACAGGGTACCCAGCGAAATTCACAGTTAAAATTGACTAATCACGCTCGTTCATTCATCGTTCGACGGGCCGCTATGATATTTGTCAGTTGCCCGGTGTTTAGGCCCGGATTCCTCTGTCGCTGACGTCGGTCGCGTACCGTCAGTCGCGTAGCGCGCTGACCATCAGCGCCAATGAAAACATCCGTAGTGCGATACTGACCGCTCCACGGTACAGGCGTCTCCAAGTGGATTTGTTGTGGATTTGTGAAGCGGAGTTTGAATTTGGGATATTATTATGAACCCGTTTATAAATTGTTTAGTTGCTGCAGCATACTTACGCAAGCGGAGACGGCGTCAATATAGAAAAAAAAGATATCACATTCACCCAATTGTTGCTGATAGGGTGACGAATGGTGAATTTTCTACTTTATTTGAAAAGCTACGTCAGGACGAGGAAAAGTTTTTTAATTATTTTAGAATGAAAGTAAAAACTTTTGATGAACTGTTATCAAAGTTAGAAAATCACCTGAAACACTGCTCCATGTATCGAGAAATTATACCTCCAGTGGAACGACTTGCTGTTACATTGAGGTGAGTTACATAATATCAATCTATTATTGGAACATAATAATAAGAAAAAAAAAACAATACTTTTTTGTATTAGTTTTTTATTATTTTTTGCAAAAAAGAATAAAATTGTTATTTATTTAGTTGAAGGACACATTTTACTTGTCCTCGTTGGCTTTCCTAGTAATGCCATGGATGGTTTGGTATCCTTGAGAAATAATTTGGGATCCGGAGTTTAATGTATAAGAAGTAGTGGGACGTACTTCGTACATCACAGATTCTTCTGAAACGGTATTTGACACAGGGAAAGTTTCATATTCATGTACGTTGATCGGATCTTGACTGTGTAAAATCGATTCAGACTGTTGAGAAAAATAAGAATCTGAAGAATTCGGTCTACTGGTTATTTCATATGGATTGTGCGGTGTCCTATTGATTCGCATAATGTCTTTTGTCATAAAATTATTCCGCATACATCATTTGTCATAACCTCCTCTAGTCATAATATTGGAAATACATATTTTTTTGTAGTAATACTGATAAATTGTCCTAAAATTTAATTGCTATAATATTTTTGTGTATAATAGTTTTTATTCCTATTGTTAGTTGTCATAATGGTTGTTATGTATAATTTTATAGTTAATAATGGTGTATGTCCTAATTTTCATTGTTCATAATTGTTATTGTATATAATCGGTATTGTACCTATTTTTGCAAGTGAGGTATATTGTAGTGTTGTCCTGAATATTGCTTATTAAGTATGTTTACAAATTCTACTAGGATCTCGCCGTAACTCACATACCCAAAAATTTTTTATTTACTCGATTTTTTTTTATATGTAAATCCACTGATATTTAATTTCTTGGCTCCTCTTTTTGTTGTTAATATTTTGCACTCGTTTTCC
Source organism: Hemistola chrysoprasaria (assembly GCA_947063395.1). Taxonomy (NCBI): domain Eukaryota; kingdom Metazoa; phylum Arthropoda; class Insecta; order Lepidoptera; family Geometridae; genus Hemistola; species Hemistola chrysoprasaria. Next base: position 3,556,835 of record OX346727.1, on the reverse strand, counting down.
ATTGTAATTATAATTTCAAAAGTCATTTAAGTCACTTTGTTCCAAATATTAACACTAAAATTTGACTTTGTTGTAAATAACACATATAATAATAATGAAATTACCTTTATTTTTATTCATAATCAGTAATAGCGCCATTCTATAAAAAATTTTATAGCAATGTGATATATCAATAGTTTGCTACATAGAAAAGATGTTTACTACGTTAATGAGTTAAGAACGTTTAAAATTCTATTGGTTAGGTTAGGTTAGGTTTAATTTATATTATGACAAAGTTAACATTCGATCAATATATGATTATGGCACATAATTTTAGTGATATCAATAGTTAGGACATGTTAGGATTATGGCATAAAATAATATGGTTATCAATGGTTAGGACATAGAATATTATAGGTTTCAAATGTTAGGACAATTAAAACTATAACAAGTTATAATAGGAGTATTGACGTTATGACTGGTGATCATTAGCTATTACATATATTATGGCTTAAAATTTTATGAGTTGTAAAATTATGGCTAATAATAGTATGCGAATGAATAGGGAACCGGATTGTGCATATTACTAATTTCCATTGCTTTTTTGAGCATTTCTGTACGGAAAATCAGTTTTTGATGCGTTGAAACTTTTCTGTTATTGGCAAGAGAGACATGAAAAAATTCATGTCATCATTTTTAAAAAGTTTTGCATTATCTTTGAACATCTTTAGCATCTCTTTATCGAATTCATCAGTGTCCGTCTGTTTTCTTTTTCGCTGATTTTTATTAGAATGTTTATTACGAAAATTAGAGTCTGTAGAATTTTCTTGAGCAACGCTTTTCTGTAATTCTGTATTTACTTCAAGTCCTGTGCTCCTTGGTATGTCCTGACTGGACGTACTTGGCACGTCTTGATTAGATATGCTTGGGATATCCTGATTAATTGCGCTCGGTGTAGCCTGATTACTTTCGATGGAGTCCTCAACTTCAGCTTGGTGTTTTTTATCAAGAAATTTCATATCTTCAAAATATATGTACACCTTTTTTTTACTTCCTCCTGATCCGGAGGGAGTATTTTTTAAGACATTTTTGCAACGCATATATGCATCTCTTGCAGTCTTCCATCGTTGCTGCACATTTTTTTCTGAAACAATAAAAAATAAGAAAAAAGAGTAAATTTAATACATATTATTACACTTTACAGATTCCTTGCGACCGGCAATACCTACATAGATCTACATTACCACTATCGGCTTGGAGAATCAACTATTGGTAAAATCGTTACAGAAGTGTGTACAAAAATTTGGGTTGTTCTGCACGACGAAACTTTAAGACTGCCTTCGTCACATGAAGATTGGCTGAGAATCGCTGAGGGTTTCGAATCACGAGCAAATTTTCCGAATTGTGTTGGAGCGATAGATGGCAAGCACGTCCGTATTATTTGCCCTGCATTCAGTGGAAGTTTATTCAGTAATTATAAAAAATATTATTCAATCGTTCTGTTGGCTATGTGTGACGCTAATTACTGTTTTAAGTATATTAATGTGGGTGCTTGTGGAACAGATTCTGACTCAATAATATTTAGGGACAGTAACTTGTTTGCAAAATTACAAAGCGGCGAAATAAACCTACCAGAACCAAGACAAGTAGATAACAGCCGGACACCGTTTCCTTACATGATTGTAGGGGATGCAGCGTTTGGAATATCACGTCATATTTTAAGACCATACGCTCGTAGTAATATGACTCACAAGAAAAAAATATTCAACTACCGTCTTAGTAGGGCAAGACGCTACATAGAATCTACTTTTGGTATTATGTCTAATAAATTTGAAGTATTTCACAGGCCTATGAGGACTTCATTGATTAACAGCATCAAAATAGTCAAAGCATGTTGTGTATTACATAACTTTATAAGAGTTCGTGATGGATATGATGTTATTGATACTATGTCAATTGTTGGTTTAGAAAATGTTCCTCTAAACAGCTATAACATCATGAATCGGACAGGCGATACTTTAAGAGACTTATTCGCTAACTACTTTATTTCACCGGAAGGTTCTTTGCCATGGCAAAACGAGTATATTTACTAAGAAATAGCATCTACACATCCCATGCTAATTACGCATTCCCGCCAACGACGTGGAACGGACAACGACTGATTTTATTGTAATTCGTGTGGTCTCTTGTTTTAAATTGTCGTTTCTACATAAAACTTTTGTGTACATATGGACATTATTAAACGTGTAGGTACAATTAGTGTTTGTGTATATTTTTCATCACCATCCAATAATTAATAAACATAAACTATGTGCAACACTCATCATCATCTTATCATCATCCTGACCATATAATGAGAACAACAATCTACCTCTTTGTTTAATGTGGTTGTTTATATTTTTACTAATACCTAGGTAGGTACTAATATTATTATCTCCTAAACGCGTGAACCAATTTACATGATTCAAACGGATAAAATGGTTTTAGACCTAGAACTTTCATTTGACACCAAAATCGTTAAGATATCTCAACAAACAAAAAATCACATTTTCAAGTTGCTCTCGTAATTATCTATCGCGTCGCCCAACCCCCCGCAAGAACCCGCGTTGCACCACGAAAGTACATTCGAGTTGAAGTGCATCATAGGTAATACAGTTCTTAATCTTAGAATAGAATATACTTTATGGTAACTGAATAGTGGTCCCGTCATTTTGATATCAAAACAGCGGGACCAATTTCCTGGAAATCCGATGCAGTTAGGTTTTTAATATGCCATGCTTTGTTCTGAAATTGACAGCATGTTATTCCATTAGACTATAGATTATTTTAAACACATAGATTATAATAACAGATAGATTATTTTAAAATTATTATAGACACAATTATCTACCGATCTCCTTTTTTTTATCATCGCCCTCATTATTGAATTCGGGAAAAAGTGCTTCATAAACTTGTAACCAAAATTTTGCTCTGGCATCGCGATCTTTATAAAGTTTATTCGATAAATCCCACAATGCAGGACGTAGGCGCACCTCGGCAATCACACGTTCGGTATCAATGTTCATGGTGGCGGGCAAATGTACGCGCGCGTGCCGACGATCGGGAACAGAGTGAGGACGCTCATAGCGTTCTATAGCGCGTCAGTCGACCGACGAACGCGGCGCTGACGAGCGAGACCGACGCGCGTCGTCAGCGGCGCGTAGCAACTCGCGCGCCGCTGATGTCAGCGTCACAGTGTGGTGCTTCATAGAACACAACGTATATTCGTACGCGCGACCGACATCAGCGACCGACATCAGCGACAGAGGAATTCGGGCCTTAGTGTTTCACAAGTGCGCAGTGTCGAAAAAAATTCAAAAAAAGTGTTTTACTGCAAATTGTTTATCATATTTACTTTTGCTTTGACACGTGACTGTGGTTTGTTAAATAACGTTAGCTGGTGAGGTGTTGCTGTGATTGACGCTTAAATGAACCTATAATAAAGTAAGCGTTGTGTTTTCTTAAGATTGTTGGCTGTTTTTACTTTTTTCCTTTTTTTTTTATAAAATGGCTATGCAGGCAAGATGGGGTAACGGAGAAAAATCTAGAGAAAAAAGAGAAAAGATGAATTAAAAACAGAAGAAAACTGCTACAAAAGTTCAAAATGAACAATCGAAGAAAAGTAGCCGCTCAGCGAACACAGAAAAATGACTAAGAGTCTCATCATCTGAAGATGAAAGTGAAGAAGAGGAGGACAAACCATGTATGTATTGTGAGGAAGTATATTCCGTTTCCATTGAATGGGGATATCATGCTCATTATGTGGAAGATGAATAATAATATAATAATATGGGACAACTTCCACACACGGTCATCTGGTTCCAAACTAGGCTAGAAGCCTGTACTATGGTAACCAGATGACTGATATACATACTTATATAAGCTTATAGCACCCAGACACAGATCAAACAGACATGTTCATGCACACAAATGATTGACCTGGCCGGGGATCGAACCCGGGCCCTGCGGCACAGAAAGCAGAGTTACTACCATCTGAGCTATCGAGGTTGTCGAGGGCTCATAATAGCTGCGCAGGAATAGATGATGATGATGACGAAGCCACCCATGTCTGCGAGTCCATCCTCATCACCCCATCTTACCTCAGGGGGGTACCCCATCTTACCAGCACCATGGGGCAAGACGGGGAAAAACAACTGTTCTTTTGTTTTATTTTTTTTCTCTTAAATGTGTTACCAAAAGTTCCTAATGACACCAAATATTAGAATAATAATAATTAGTTGTTAATTAAAAAATAAATATGATTGTTTCACTATGTAATTTTTTTTATTATTGACCTTTAAAGCTTAAGTACCCCATCTTGCCACTCTATCCCCTACATTCAGGTTAGAGGAGTTTCGTAAAATCTGTACAGCATCGGATGACGATTCTTGTTACCAGCCTCCTCAAGAAACAGAAGATAAAATATGTGACATTTTTTATTATGAGATTGAAGAGGCAATTTAAAAAGAAATACAGCAAATTAGAAAGCCAATATTACAAAAAAAAACAGCGTGCAGAATATCTGCTATATAAAAACAAGAAAAAGGACTGTGAAGCTAAAAACCTAAAAACCAGTTGATTGCACAAAATGTAGATTTCAGTGAACACTGTTTTTTACAGAAGAAGATAGAACAGCATTATGTAAAACTTATTGGGGGTTTGCAGATTACAAAAGACAGAAATATTTTATAATAAAATATGTGGTTGTGGTGGCACCTAATCGTAGAAAATAAGAAAAAATCGTACTTTATCAAAAATATGTTATTTAGAGAATGCTGGAGGTAAGCATAGATGTATGTGTATGTCCTAATTCCTTTGAAATTCCTTGGAGTGCAGTGCGAGACGCGCTCAGCGACGGTCGCGTACCGCCACACTGCACTGACCTTGATTTATTCACGTATTGCGCGGCTCTGCCGTTGCACGCTCGCAAAGCTATGAGTTCCGAGAAACTCATAGCCAACGAACTGCTGGCGTTCATCCAGCATGCCATCGATACTATGGACGAGGTCAGCATCTTACAGATCTGCAAATCAAATTTTAAAGAAGAGGAGATTTGCAGGAGCAAGGTGCTGCTCTATGAGACTCTCGGCCAGGCGGACCGGATGCCGACCCGCAGGAGGGACGAGAAAGGGGAGCGGAGCCTTCAGGATATCATCAACCTGCTGAAGGCGACCGACCCGGACGACGTGAGTAGGTGAAAATTGATTCTAATAGATCTTCATACAGGTATGATGCATCTATTTTTTTTGATGCATCGTACAGGTACGATGCATCATAAAAAAAAATAGATGCATCATACATGTATGAACATCTATTAGAATCAATTTTCACTCTATTTCAGATGTATCATACAGGCTTGATGCATTATAAAAATAGATGCACCATACCTATATGAACATCTTATATTATTAGAAAGTCGACATTATTCATACAATAGATATTAGACTTAATAACTATAAGGAAAGACAATATCTACATATATATATATTTTTTTTTACTTAATTATATTTTTATCGTAATTATTTTTACAAAGCCACATACAAATTATTATCCATCGATTTTAATACATCCCTTACTTTAGCATATATTAAATCTGAATTTTTATTTGTTACGACATGCTGAGAGCATAACTCAGCATTACATTTACAAATTGATTGTTCCATGTTAGTAAATTGATTTGCCTCGTAAATTTCTATTCTAATAACTTTTACTCCATGAGCTGCGGTTTTCAAACATGAAAATAGCTTCTTTGTTTCCTCTGAGGCTGTTTTACATGTAGCTAAAGCGTTTCCTTCATCAGGATTCACTATTCTCTCAGGATACATCCCACACTCGTCGATGCTAAGAGGAGGACTTAAAATCCATGGTGAATACTGAAAAAAAGTGTAGTTTAATAACTTATCGGAATATTAGTAATAAACAATTATAATATAATATATTGTTTAAAAAATGATATACTTACCGACATTTTTATATTGTATATGCCACTGATTTGCGCACTTACTAAACGTTGAATGATAATTTTGAACTGAAATGACAGGGTTTATATAGATAAACCATTTTTAGGTTTTTGTCATTAGAGTTTAAAATAAATGTACTATATCTGCGTATGAGTACCTAAGCACGCGCCGTCATTAGACACCTCGCGCTCCTAGGTACGGACATAGCAACCGACCAATTGTGATCAATAACAATAAAATAATACAAGTATCATTTATTATATAGCTTTGTTATTTTTAAAATAACATCTTTAAGTTTATCCTAAAAATATTTTACTATGTAAACTGTAAAACATATGATTACACTTAATTTATATGTGCACCGTTTCTATAAATTTAATATTACGATTTCTGCTGATTCTACGACTAAATATCTACTTTTGCATTGTGGTAATGTGAGTATTTAATTAAAAATTTATAGTACGGGATGACTAACAAGTAATAGAATGATTACTTATAAATAAATATACATTTCTGCTTGTATTGCATTAAGGCTTAGGCTTGCATTGTAATCTATTTTTCAAATATGGGAAAAGTAGATGCAGATGAAGTGTATTTAAGCCGTGGCAGGAGTCGTGATTGTCACAGTTTCATCCCGAAACCACATAGGCAGCAACAAAGAGACTAGAAGCAGTAGAACTTCAATAATAATGTAAGTGTCTATTAGATAGTATTTCTATGTTGTATTATTTAAATCGATTTATCGAGTACAAAGGTTTTAATTATTTTATTTATTTCCAGGTCCCAGCAAAAAGAATCATCGAGCCGTCAACAGCACCGTCATCGCCATGAAGGACGATCGCCTGCCACCAAGACAGCGCGAGGCCGCGACATGCCCGACCTCAGCCCTGAACCGCTGCCTGTACCGACGCCTGCTGCGGTTCCCGCACCGGTCGCCGGTCCATCCAACCGAATACCGAAGCGCCGCAAGCACTTGCCTACAATTGCTCCGGCCCCGCCATCCAAGCGATCCAGATATGAAATGTTTGGGACGGACAGCGAGGATGAGACCGATTATAATGGTAAATCGAATTTGCATTCATACATAACAATAAGATATCAACAAGCCATCAGTCGTCAAGTTAGAATCAACCAGATGGGAATATATTACATTATATATTATAATATATTACATTATATATATTATAATATATTATTATTATTATTATTATTATTATTATTATTATTATAACATTAAAGACGTACATCGGAGAAGAAATATTAAATGTAACAAACAAAAGACCCCAACCAGATATAACCATCAAAAATAGAACAAATCCGGACACGAGGGCTTGGTACTATTTAGTCAAATTTATCCAGTGTAGTAGAAGAAACATACATAGCTTCATGGTTAATATATTCCAACATACATCTCCACTGACGCTGACCAACAACATTTCATTAATAGACAACAGCCGTCAGATGAACTCCGCTGCTGCTGCTGCTGCTGCTGCTGCTGCTCCACACGCTTGCACCCCACCTATGCGGATGGAGCCGAGTACATCACACGGCACCCCCTACACTAAGCGTACATCGGCGAGCGACTTGTTCGGCTCGGACAGCGACGACGAGATCCAGCCGGGTAAAAAGCCTACAAATAATGTTATAGTATCGCAATTTACAAAACGAACGCCTCGCGGTATCACCCGGCAGAGTGATGTAAATAAAGAGGGGTCGCATTATGTCGAATTAAAAGTATATAACTACAATGAAATAAAAAATATTTCGCCAGTGTTACGATGGCGCCATGCCATCGTATTTATCAAAAATCGTACTAATGATAATACGGAGGCATGGAGTCACCTGTCTAATTTTGTAAAAGCTGTTAAATCAGAATTCAGGGGACTCCCAATAGACTCATTCGGGGGTCCTAGTATGTAGTATGTTATCATAATCTTTAAGTTCATAATGTTATTTAATCATAATAATATAATCATAATATTAATTAAATTTTTGTATTCATAATATTAATAAAAAATATGTAATCGTATAATTAATTAAAACATGTAATCGTAAATGTAAGAAATTGTATTTAGCGTAATATTTTTATTATTTAATAAATTTTATTGTTATTATAATTAATACGTTTTTATTTATTTCACAGTTACAATATCAGATGGGCTAGCATCAAGCGAAAAAAATCATACAATAAATAATGAAAAATACAGAAATAAATTGAAAAATAATGATGATAATAATAATACATCAAGTAATCATGATAATGTTATTGAATGTAGCAAATGTCAAATAAAGATACCTCGAAATGAATTAAGATACCACTTAAGAACGAATTTACATAAGTCTAACAGCTTAGAAAGATCTGAATTTGAAAATATTGATATAGTTGCTACGGCATTTAAAAATCGAATTGTAACCTTACGATTGAATCCTATTCAGAATGCTCGATATCCTACACCCGAGACATTTATTGACAGCAATCGAAACAAATTGATACGTTTATTAAAGATTTATCTAAAGAAACATAAATGTATAAAGATAAATTTCGAGTTATTCGCATATTTTTATTTACCTAAATCCGATAACACTGAAATAAAATCATTTAATACAAAGTATGAAAACATATATGAGAGCACTGATTTAACTGAAATATTAACTATGATTATTGATATTTTTAAAACTAAATTATCGGAATTTGAGCAGTGTGAATCTGGCTGGACATATTCGTACATAAGTCATTTAGAAATTAATATTAATAAATATTGTCCAATGAGAGGCGGAACTTAGAATTACCGAAATCAATTAAAAATTCAAAAAGTTGTATTAACATACGAAATTCTGATAATAATTGCTTTCTTTGGTGTATTACCGCTGCACTATTTCCTGCTAAGGGCAATGTATGTAAAATAAAATCATATCCTCATTATGATACAATACTCAATGCGGAAGGAATGTCATTTCCGCCTACAAATTCTGATATAAAATTATTTGAAAATAATAATCCTAATATTAGCGTAAATATATATGGCTTAGATAAAAAATGTAATGTCACTGGACCATTATATAAAACTAAAAATCGTAAAATAAATCATGTAAATTTGCTATACATAGAGCATGATAATAGAGGTCATTATTGTCTGATTAAAAATCTCTCGAGATTAGTACAGCATCAAGTTACTAAGCGAAAGAATAAAATAATTCTATGTGAAACATGTTTACAGTTCTTCAACAATATATCTAAATACGAGACTCATAACTGCGAAGGGGTTGTGAACGAAATGCCAGAAAAGAACTCTATTTTAAAATTTAAGAATTATGAGAGACAACAAAAAATTAATTTTATTATATATGCTGACTTTGACTGCTTGTTGCTAAATATTACACAAAGAAAATCTAAAAACACTGAATCATTGAAGCAACATGTACCTTCCTGTTTTGGTTATTATGTTTGTTGTTCGTATGATTCAAGTTTAAATAAATATGTATCCTATAGAGGAAACGATTGCGTTGAAGTATTTATCGATCATTTAATCAGAGATGTTAAAAGTATTAATGAGATCTTATCAGAAAAGAGACCCGTTACACCGCTAACACCTGAGCAAGAAATACAATATCGTGATGCTACCAGATGTCATATTTGCAATGAAGTATTATTAGGTGATAAAGTACTAGATCATGATCATATAACTTCTTTATATAGAGGTGCCGCACATGCTCAATGTAATTTAATGCATACAGTTTGTTCATTCATTCCGATAGTGATTCATAATTTCACTGGCTACGATTCACATCTGTTTATCAATGAGTTAATGAAATATGAGGGTGCTGTAAAAATAATTCCTAAATCAAAAGAAAAATATCTCTCAATAACCAAAGTTATTAATTCAAACAGAAAATCTCGCTCAATTGAAATGAAATTTATCGATTCTTATCAATTTTTAAGTTCAAGTCTTGATATGTTAAGTAAAAGTTTATCTGAAAGCGATTTTGTTCACCTCTCGCATGAGTTTGATGAAAAAACACAGTTCGATCTAGTTCGTCAGAAGGGTATTTATCCCTATGACTACATGGACAACTGGTCAAAGTATGATGAAATTCAATTACCATGTAAATCTGAATTTTACAATTCTCTAAAAGGAGAGCATATTACCGATCATGATTATAAACATGCAGAAAATGTTTGGAATTATTTTGATATAATGAATCTTGGAGAATATACTGATTTATATCTGAAAACCGATGTATTACTTTTATGCGATGTATTCGAGAGATTTAGAATGATGAGTTTACACTATTATAAATTAGATCCTGCCTATTATATTACATCACCTAGTTTAAGTTGGGATGCTATGTTATTTTATACAAACGTTAAATTAGAATTAATCCATGATTTAGAAATGTATCAAATGTTGGAGAAAGGCATACGAGGTGGACTCGCTCAGTGTTCTTTACGTCATGCCGTTGCTTGTAATAAATATACCTCAAACTTTAAGGAATCTGATGAGTCTTCTTTTCTTATATATTTAGACTGTAACAATCTTTATGGCTATGCAATGACAAAAAAGTACCCTATATCCGAATTTAATTTTTTGTCTCCAAAAGAAATAAAACATTTCAATGTATTAAATATTTCTGACGAAAGTAAATACGGTTATATATTAGAAGTCGATCTTTTATATCCAGATTATTTACATGAATTACATAGAGACCTACCTTTCGCTCCTGAGAAGATTATACCCCCAGGTGGTAAAAATAAAAAACTAATAGCAAATCTGTATGATAAAATGAATTATGTAATTCATTATGTGCATTTAAAAGAATGTTTAAAACATGGTTTATTGTTAAACAAAATACATAGAATACTTTGTTTTAGACAAGATAGTTACTTAAAGCAGTATATAGATTTGAATACTTCTCTACGACAGTCATCAAAAACATGTTTCGAAAAAGATTTTTTTAAATTACTTAATAATTCAATATTTGGAAAGACTATAGAAAATAAACGGAAACAAGTAGATGTGAAACTAGTAACTAGATGGACAGATGATAAAAACTTGACAAATAAACATCTGGGAGCAGAAAAATTGCTTGCAAAGCCAAATTTTAATAGCGTATCAGTTTTCTCCGAAAATTTTGTTGCAGTGCAAATGAATCATGAAAAAATTGTATTAGATAGACCAATTTATATCGGGTTTTCTGTGTTAGAATACGCTAAACAACATATCTATAAATTCCACTATAACTTCATAAAAAATACGTATGGAAATCGTGCCCAACTTTGCTACACTGACACTGATAGTTTACTATATTTGATTTACACTGATGATATTTATAAAGATATCCGTAAAAATATCACAAAATTTGATACGAGTAATTATTCTGAAAATAACATACATAATATTCCTAAAGTTAATGACAAAATTCCTGGGTTGTTTAAAGATGAAATGGGGGGTGATATTTTGACGGAGTTTGTTGGTTTACGAGCTCAATTATACTGTATAAATAGCGAGAAAATAAATATTAAAAAGGCTAAAGGCATTACTAAATCTGTAAGCAAAAATTTGAGAATGAATGATTTTAAAAATACTTTGTATAATAATGTTAGTACTAGATGTAAGATGCAATTAATAAGATCAATAAAGCATATGATTTATACGCAGGAAATTAATAAGCAACTCCTTAATGCTAATGACGACAAGCGTCAGATAGACGATGACTGTGTTCATACCTTACCATGGGGTCATTTTAATACTTTATTGTAATTAAATTAAAATGTTTTATGCTGATATATGAATGGAATATTAAAATAATGCTTAATCGAATATGTTGTATTTTTTAATATATCCACAAGAGTCGAAAACCGATTTATTCAAATCTGTAACTATAGGTTTAATTGTAGATTTTTAAATAATCCTATAATAATAATAATATATTCAGTTATTGCGTTCTTTACACTCGCCTTAACACCTTTTACTTCAGGCTGATTATCGAATACTTATGAACCTATATAAAGCATGAAACTTTGGTATAACATTAGATAATGAAGAGCACTGTGTGTACTAACTTCATGCTGAATATATCCTCATCAGGCATTGGCATTATCATCGGGTCGCGAACCCATATATTCATGCTAACGGCCTATAATAACAATACCTGTTCTAGTATCAGTTAATAAAGAAATCTTAGATGATGAAGCTGATCAAACAAGACCTCTCTTTAAATGTAAAAAATCTAGATGTAGTTCATAAACAAACTGTGAAACATAGTCCACTTTTACCGAATTCAATTCGGTCTATTATATGCGGACCATCAAACTGTGGAAAAACCAATGTGATGATAAGTTTGCTACTAGATAGAAATGGGTTGAATTTCCAAAACGTGTATTTATACTCCAAAACATTTTTTCAACCAAAATACCTTTTTCTTAAGGAAGTCTTCAGGAGAATTCCAGAAATATCATTTTTCATATTTAATGCGAATGAAGAAGTTGTGCATCCAAACGAAGCGTTAAAAAATTCTGTAATCATATTTGATGATATTGCAGGTGAAACTCAAGGCAATATTCGAAACTATTTTGCAATGGGCAGGCATCGCCTAATAGATTGTTTCTATCTCTCACAAACATATACAAAAATACCAAAACAGTTAATTAGAGATAATGCCAACTTATTAATTATTTTTAAACAAGATGAAGTGAACTTGAAACATATTTATAACGAACATGTAAATTCTGATATTGAGTGGAATCAGTTTAAGAAATTATGTAGCACAGTGTGGACAGAACCATACAATTTTTTGTTAATTAATAAAGATTGCACAATGAAACAAGGTAGATATCGTAAAGGTTTTGATATATTCATTGACTTTACATGAAGCATTATTATATTAAATAATTATCATAGGAGTAGAAAGGATAGAAGGGGTATATAAATATGGGGATAACTAGAAATTTCATTTATTTTAACACCGTTTATTAGAAGACAAACATGAATAATAATAATAATAATAATATAAAAAAAACAACTTATTGAATCAGTTAATGCAATTAAAAATAAAATTAAAAATATGCGTAATATTGAAAGTACCACAGAGCTTAATTTGAATAAGTTATTAAAGCCTGTGACGGATCCGTTAAACACATTAATAAAGGTTGGCTGCCCAGGCTATGAAAATAATAATTCTCCACATAATATGAATGCATTAAGAGAGACTAAAAGCTGTCATAATTTTGAAGAATTTGATAACTCTACTTCTGCTATGACCATGGAAGATGAAACTAACTCTAAACATTTAAGTCCTACCACAAAATATGAAGATTTCGAAGATGCATTTAGTGGTGAAAATCTTTGTTCGCCTTCAAGCTACGATCAGCACTTAGATGCAGGCAAAAAATCTTCTGAACGCATGGAAAGATCACTCGATAAAAATGATATTGAAGATATGTATGAAAATCTAAATGTACCTTTTGGAATAAGACGGGAAAATAGAAATTTTTTTTTGGGTAACACAAAAGTAAATATATCTGTAGTAGATTCATCTAAAAACGATAAGATACATTCAATTAATATTAATGATAAACGCTATGATTTGACATCTGGGTTGAAAGAACTTTTGCTTCGTAAAACTCCAGATCTATCGCTGGTTTCTACTGAAGATCAAATAGTTTATAAGGATATTTTATGTCTGACTAGTGCTCATAAAAGATATTATAATCCTAATGAACAAATAAAAGGTGATAAAAGTGTCAAATACCGCGAAATTATTAAACCTTTATTTACTGACTCAGTACAAAATATCGATGATACAGCTTTTAAAGACAGGATAAATAAAATTGGTGAGGGAATACCTCTTTTAAAGAAGTATAAAGAAAATACCGATTTAGTTTATTGGGATGATCCGAATGAATTAATAGAACGACTGAAATTATTGATTTCATCCAGAGATGCTGGTAACACCAATCATGATAATGAAATAATTTCAATTATAGAAGAATTAAAAGAGGCAGGTATCATCAAACAATAAAATAGAGCAAATTGTAACGTTTTTTCCCAGTTGTTAAGTAAACGTTGAATATGAATGTTGATAAATTCGGTCTTCATGCTTATAAAAGAAAGAAATACATCGAGAAAATATCTTTATTAAAACACATGGATGATGGTAATCTAAGTGCTCAAGGAAAGGTGATAAAAGATTTGGGGAATCCTACTGATATTAAAGATTGTGTTACTAAAGAGTATATAGACAAGTGTTTCGAGAGTTACGAGAAGAAAATTAAATCTTTGGAGCAGATCATCGAACAAATTAATAAAAAAATAAAATCTACAGAATCGTTATCGTACAGACCTTTGGACAAAATGAGCAAAGCAGACATCATAAACGAAATATACAAAAATGCCAGAAAGAACTTTCCTAGAAGACATGTTGTGATGAAGGATATAAACGATCTATGGCAGGCTGATTTAATTGATTTACAATCGGTTTCAAAATATAACGCAGGATTTAAATATATATTAGTAATTATCGACACATTTTCTAAATATGCTTGGGCTTTTCCGTTACAACGTAAGACGAAGAAAGAAGTTGTTGCTAATTTTGAAAAATTATTCAAAGCAGGCATCAAACCGAAGAATTTACAAACTGATCTGGGTACTGAATTTTATAACAAAGATCTTGAAGAATTAACACAAACATATAATGTTAAACACTATTCAACTTTTTCAACAAAGAAAGCTTCAATAGCAGAGCGATTAATCAGAACATTAAAATCTAAACTATATAAACAATTTGCTTTAAATGGAAACTACATTTGGATAAATGGCACTTTAGATGAAATAATAAAGGTTTATAATCAATCTTTTCATCGAACAATTGGTTGTAAGCCTGAAGACGTTAGTAATTGTAATAAAACAACCATCTTGAAAAGGTACGCAAAACTCATGAATGGAGACTCAAAATCATTAAAAATAACAAAAAAATAAAAACGTTTGATTTTGTACGAATAAGCAAATACAAAGGAGTCTTTGATAAAGGCTACACACCCAATTGGTCGACAGAAATATTTAAAGTTACCAAAGTACAGCAAACGAATCCAGTAACATACCTATTAGAAGATATGAAAGGTCAGCCTATTCTAGGATCTTTTTATGCGCAAGAATTACAAAAAACAAAGTATCCAGACATATATCTTGTAGAAAAAGTGTTGCGAAAAAAGAGAAATAAGGTCTATGTAAAATGGTTAGGTCTATCAGCAACTGAAAACAGCTGGATAGATAAAAATAATGTTTTATAAAAATGTTATATAAATGAAACCATTCAATGGAGTAGTTCACTTTATTTAAAGTTATGATTAGAGGTAGTCTTCTAAACTGGCTCATCAACCATTTACCTTGTGAAATTCATATACCTGGATATCGTTATTGCGGTCCTGGGACAAGGTTAGCGGAAAGGATTGCTAGAGGAGATAAGGGTATTAACAAATTGGATGAGTGTTGTAAAGAGCACGATATAGCATATGATAAATCTATTAATCTACAAGAAAGACATAAAGCGGATATAAAATTAATGAAGATGGCGAGACAGCGTATTCATGCTTCTGACGCGAGCTTTGGCGAAAGGATGGCTGCTCATTTAGTTAATAAAGCTATGCTGGCAAAACTAAAAACTGGTTCAGGTTGTACCATAAAATCACGTAAAAAAGGTACTGGATCGAAAAAACAATTTAAACAAATTATTTCTCGCACTGAAAAACATTTGAAGAATATGAAACCAAAATGTAAAAATACAGCTATTAAACTAGCTATTGACGCTGCAAAGGAAATATCATCGAATGCAAACATCAAACTACCTCGCATCATTCCCATTCCAAAAACTGGTGGTGTATTACCCTTGATACCGATTTTTGCTGGATTGTCAGCTGCAGGTAGTTTGAGTGGCGGAGTTGCTGGAATTGTAAAAGCTATAAACGAGTTCAAAGAAGCCAAAAAACGTTTAGCGGAATTAAAAAGGCATAATGAAAAGATGGAAGCATTGAACATAGGAAATGGATTGCATCTCAAACCTCATCGAGATGGTTTAGGATTATATCTATCAGATAAAAAAAACTAATGCGAAGGCTACCCAAACGAGCTCTCACTAACATTGATATTGCTCGTCATGCATGTCGTATACCATATTTTCGAGGAGTGTTTATGAGAGATGAGTTACCAAAATATCCCTTTAAAAAAGAATGTGGTATTGTTAATTTAGATAGCGCTCGTAATCCTGGTACTCATTGGGTAGCCTACGCGAAATCCAATAATTATGTAGAATATTTTGATAGTTATGGTAATTTAAAACCACCAGAAGAACTTATTAAGTATATTGGTAAAAATTTACATTATAACTATGAAAATATCCAGAAGGATCATCCTTATAATTGTGGGCATTTATGTTTAAGTTTTCTTCAATCCTTTTGGAATAATAAAAGTAAATAAATTGTCTGTAAATTATAAAAAATGTTTAGTATTTCACTATGTCTGTTACGATAACCATTACGGGAAGAGAATCTCTACTGGAAACATTTTTTCATCCATCATTAAATTTTAATAATCAGTATGAATGTGGGTTACTGTACTTCGCCACCACAAACACTATTTCAAATATTAACTCTAGTAATAATAGTTTTTGCTATGGTGATGATGCTAAAGAGCTGAAAATTCCTTATGGCAGTTACGATTTGTATGATATAGAGGATTACTTGTCCGAAAATTTGGGTGATTGTAATATCGAGCTTAAACCAAATTATAACACATTCAAATGTTTGTTATTTTCTTCAAAACTTTTACATTTTGATAAATCTAACAGCATTGGTCAGTTTCTAGGATATGAAAAAATAAAATTAAAAGCCAATAAATGGCATGAATCATCGAAGGCAGTCAGCATTCTTCCACTTTCTGTCTTAAGGATCGAATGTGATCTCATACAAGACTCGTATATTAATGGATCTCCATCGCATATTCTTCATGAATTTGTACCGAACGTAGCAGCCGGTCATCGTTTTGTTGAAGTACCGAGTAATATAATTTATTTTCCTATTAATAAAAACAGCATATCTTCCATAACTATAAGAATTGTTGACGAATACAATAATCTTATTGACTTTAAAGAAGAGCATATACAATTACGTCTTCACATACGTAAAGCAAAATGATTTTGTTTTATAAAATATCTAACGATATGAAAAAAAGCAGCATTGCTAAAACCTGTGCTAGAGCAAAAGGACGTATTAAGAAAGTTAAAAGAATTACTAAAGTTAATAAAAACTTTTTAAAAACCCTGGGATATAAACTATGAGTATACTTCAGATTTGTGATTTACCAGAATCCGATAATTCGATAGAAGGGTATAACGTTCATTCATATAACCCCTACAATAATAGTTTTAGAGAAAATGATGAAATTCGAATTCCTATACATCAGCAAGATATATACATATTACCGTCAGCAAGTTTTATTCTTGTTGAAGGACAAGCAACAATCATTTTTGTAGTGGTAGGCCTCTTTTGCAGGGGGCCGCCTGGGGAAGTACCACACCTTTGCCAGTTATTCATCCGCCAAGCAGTAATGTGCAAACATTACTGTGTTCCGGTATGAAGGGCAATGTTACCAGCGAAATTACTGGGCATGATGAGATTTAACAACTCATATCTCAGGGTGACAGGCGCAGTGCAGTGCCGCACAGAATTTTGAATTTTAAAACACTGGGTGGCACTGTGTCTGATATGGGCAATCATGATGCTTACCATCAGGCACCTGATTTGCTCGTCTTGTTTCTCGCTATCATAAAAAAAAAAAAAAAAAAAAAAAATTAAAGATAACAAACCCGTTCAGAAAGAGATTAAATTTACTAACAACCCTATAATGTTTTTATTTCAAGACATTAGATATGAAATAAATGGTATTGAAATAGATAGGTCGAAAAATGCTGGAATAATGACCACAATTAAATCATATGTATCCATGAACGAAAGTGAAAATAGAGTAGCCGCAATGTGGAAATGGGATATGAATGGACAGAATAGTAATGGGAATTTTAGTGCTGTCGTTCCTCTAAATAAAATTATGGGATTCGCCGAGGATTACAATAAAATTATTATGAACTGTAAACATGAACTCATTCTAACTAGAAAGAATTCGAACTATAATAGCGTAAAAATTCTAGAGGATGAAGAAATAGAAATAAATATACATCGAATACAGTGGCGTGTCCCTCATGTGAAAGTATCTGATAGAGAAAGGCTCTCACTGCTCAAAATATTAGAAAAAGATAAACCGATACAAATGGCTTTCCGAAATTGGGATCTTTACGAATATCCACTACTGCCTAAGACAACAAAGCACTCCTGGTCCGTAAAAACTGCTTCACAGTTAGAAAAACCTCGATTCATAATTTTTGGTTTGCAAACGAATAGAAAGAATGCTAAAACCAAGGACTGTTCACAGTTTGATCACTGTCAATTAAATAATGTAACATTATTTCTTAACTCTCAATATTATCCATACGAGTCACAGAATTTAAACTTTAAGGAAAATAAGTACAGTATATTATATGAAATGTATGCTAAATTTCGTCAGTCTTATTACAATCGTTCTGAAGGTCCATTGCTTAATTTGCTGGAATTTAAAGAAAAGGCTCCATTATTTGTTATCGACTGTTCACGACAAAACGATAGTTTAAAAACAGGTCCTGTCGATGTAAGAGTAGAAATTGAAGCCTTAGAAGACATACCTGATAATACAACTGCATATTGTCTAATTATCAATGAGCGTATTTTTGAATATAAGCCCCTGAGTAATATCGTTCGCAAAATATCATGAGTGTCATAGTGGATATACAAGGCTTCAAAGATGATGATAACAAATTTATTTTAAAAGAATTCGCAATGATGTATAAAACACATACGTTGGTTTTACTGTTTAAACCACCATACCCATTTTACGACTTAAGTATGTCTGAGAAAAGACAAGTGAGCTGGATTGAGAGAAATAGAAACATTCTGTGGAATCAAGGGTTTTTACCCTATAGAGAACATAGAAATATTATTGTCAACTTGTTTAAACAAAAAGAATGTGTTTATGTTAAAGGCAAAGAAAAAATGTTATGGCTTAAGGAATTACTATCTGATGAATATAATATGTATAAGAACGATAGAGAAATTATGATTTATAATCTAGAAGACAGAACCTGTCCAAATATACTTGGTTTGTATAAAGAATACGAATTATCAAATGATATCCTTAGCTGCGTATACCATAATAACGTTTGTGCCCTCAAAAATGTACTAATCTTAAGGAAATGGTGTAAAGAAAATAAAGTTTTATAATCAGTAATCTATCATGTTTTATTTTATTTACTACCCCCCCACTTTGCTAGTACCATGTCGCATGCAATGAAAGATAATAATAATAATAATATTATTAACAGAACTATTAAGGTAGGGGATTTATTGAAGGTTGTTATCATGAAATCAAAAATATATGGCCTGCATGATGTGACCATTATTGATTTTCCTAATCAATATAACGCCATCTTAATAACGAATCATGTTAAAAGACCGAGAATCTACTATGAGGGTCTGATCATTAATACGAAAGTTATAAGAATAAATAACATATTTATTGATCTCAAACCTGAAGTCGAACCTGATCTGTAGTACAATTATTAATTGGCTTTTGAAAGCATGAGAAACTTTTGATACAGGTACGATAATCTATTATGATACAACTAGAATGATGCATCAAGCAGTTTATTCATTCAGACTAGCAGACGTAGGCTGAAAATAGTCTTGATAATAGATATTCATATAGGTAAAATGCATCTATTTTTATAATGCATCAAATCTGTATGATACATCCAAAGTAGAGTGTAAATTGATTTTAATAGATGATCATACATGTGTGGTGCATCTATTTTTATGATGCATCATACTTGTCTGTATGATACATCTGAAGTAGAGTGAAAATTGATTTTAATAGATGTTCATACATGTATGATGCATCTATTTTTATGATGCATCGTACTCTGTACGATGCATCATAAAAAAAATAGATGCATCATACCTGTATGAAGATCTATTAGAATCAATTTTCACCTACTGACGTGCCCGCATTCGTGGCGAAGCAGCTCCACAAGCTGCCACCCGTCACGTTCGACCACGTCGATGTCACCAGATTGTTGAAGGACATTACCACCCTGAAGACAAACCTGGATGAAGTTAAGTTTAGGTTAGAAGTCTCCGAAAGTACCATCGGTGAGTTGCGTGCCGAATTATTATCTATAAAACGTAATGATTCGGTAAGTAGGTCACCCGAGACTTCTAACGTTAACACACGTCGCGGAGCGCAAAATGCCGCCGTAGGCAGTTTTGCGTCGTCGCCTGCTGTCGCCGTGCGCGATGGACAGCGCCCCGCCGCTCCCGCCCGCACCCCGCGTGAAACGTCAGCGAAGACGACCACGTCGCCCATGGCCTACGCGGCCGCCACTGCTGCCCCCGCTGCCCCCGCCCCGCTCGCACCCGTGCAGCGGCCCCTCAATGAGGATAAGAAGCAGCAACGGAAAAAAATGTCACGCAAGCAGGTTATCCCGCGCCCAATGGATCCCGTCATGCGCATGAACAAGGTCGACGATGGCGGCTTCACCCTCGTGGAGAAGAAGAAGCGTCGACCTCGACCCGCCCGCAACCAACGCGGCACTGCTCCCGCTGCGACTACAGTCATCCGAGTCGCAGAGCCCACGATGGCGATATATCTCTCCCGGTTTGATAAAACCACATCCGCTCGCTACATCGACGAAAAGCGCACAGAACGAGCTCCGGGAAAGGACTTCTCCAAGATTTCGCTGTCGAGGCTGGAGGCTACGCGGACGCAGACTTTCAAGTCATACGTGCTCCGGTTTCCGGCGAAATACAAGGAGACGTTCCTGGACCCACAATTTTGGCCCGAAGGCATCGTTTTCCGTCGCTTCAGGGAGGCGAAACCGAACAATAATATCCCTAAGCCATAATTAAATTAAGTGTTTTATATTTTTTATGTATGTTAGTCTGTAAGGTATTTATTAATATGGGCCTCTGGTGCGTATAATTTATTATACGCACTATTGCCTGAAATAAATGAATTATTATATATTATTTGAAAAGACTAAAAAAATTCGAACGGCCCTATAAATACGGCCATAAAGAATGCAGGTTCACCATAATGTTTCTCTGGATCAGACAAGAGAGGAAGAAAAGTGACAGTAAACAAGACCAGTGAAGTATATGTTTCATTAGTAAAGGAGCACATAGAGCGCTTTCCCGTAATGAAAAGTCACTATGTTTAGAAAACAAAGTCAAAAATTGTGTACCTTGAAAGTGGCCTACTCGTATCTATTCATAAAATGTATGAGCTATATCAATCACTTTGTTTGGAAAAGAATGCAACACCTGTAAAGTAATGCATATACAGCCGCATATTTTGTAATAATTATAATTTCTCCTTTTTTAAGACAAAGAAGGATTTGTGTGCTGCTTGTTCCGTGTTCCAAGTACAGTTCAGCAAGATCTGAACTAAGGGTGACATGGAAACCGATTATTCTTTACAACTTATAAGAAAAACAGAATGTCAGGAAGCCAAAGACAAAAAAAAAGCCAGCGAAGGCTCAATATTTGTAACAGCCACATATGATTTGCAAAGTGTTTTACAATTGCCATATTCTGATATTTCTCTATTTTACTATTCAAGGAAAATATGCGCGTATAATTTGACAATTTATTTGACTAGTGGTGAAGCTCATTGTAATACTTGGAATAAGATACATGGAAAGAGGGGAGCAACGAAATTGGTTCCATATTGTTAATGTTTTGCAGTCGCTGCCTGCTACAGTAACAAGTAACAAGTGTCTCCTTGTATTGTGACATTTGCGGTGAGTAAAACCGTAACCGGCAAGTGGCCGCCGTGTTGTTGTATGCAGTAAAAAATTAAGCATTTGGAGAACTTTAGTTTAATTTCATAATTGAACTAAAGTTCTTAGAATCAGGACATTTACAAATGGAGTGCGATTCAATGCACTCCGCAATCGAGTCAGCGAAGAAACTTAAAAGTGTATTTACCATGAAAGACTGGATTAAAAATGTCAGTTGGTGGTCCCAAGAGCAGTCTGATGTATGGCGCGATGTGAGCCGTCATCCCGCGCACCGCCGCCGGCTCCGCCATCGCACGCGCGCGGCTAACGCATCTGGACCGGTTCTGTAGAGTGTGCGGAGATAGCACACTTCGGTACACTGGAACTTCATTCATATTATCACTGTTTGTCCCCACTGACGGGTCCAAAACTACGAATGGCTGAGTAGCAGGAGTATACTCCTCCGATCTCAACATAAACATACACATTCCATTAGGTGCATATAACTCCATCTTCCAATGTGAATGTGTGGCATTAACCGAGGCTGCAAGAGCCGTACACAGACGGAATTTGAACAATTTTCGTGCGTCCGTGCTGATGTCTCTATCAAATAGACAAACCACTAACAAACTAATCATCGAATGCCATCAGGCCCTGGAAGAAATATCTTCGACTAATCGAATTATTCTCCAGTGGATAAAAGGACACAGCGGATCACTTGGAAACGATGCTGCAGACGAACTGGCGAGGAGAAGATCTAGGATGACAGTGAGTTCTCATACCCTTCTCACAGTTTCGTACATGGATCCGCCAGAGATCCGTCGAGCTCCATAATCAAAGATGGGTACAGACAACAGACTGCAGACAATCAAAATCAACTTAAACACGCGGCTTACAAAGCGTCTGTTAAGTCTAAACAGAAAGAACCTTAAAATAATGATAGGGACTATAACAGGTCACTGCCCCTTGAACAAACATCTATTCACCATAAACGCCGCAGACAGTCCTCTATGCAGAGGCTGTTTCAAGGCGGGAGAAACGGTTGCCCACGTAGTCCTGGAATGCGAGGCAGTAGCCCTTCAACACACACACACACTCACACTCAACACACTCCGCGAAGCCTGCGAAGTTCCCAGGAAGCTTCTGAGCTTCTGGGCGGAGTTAGGCTAGATTAGTCAGGACTTTACGCACAACGGACCAGATTAGTAAGTGCGGAAAAGGAGTCCACTTTACATTTACATTTTCTTTTATACTGTTTGTCCCCTACAATTGTTCATGATTGTAACTATAAAGCATTGAAAGATGTTAAAATCAGTCAAAATATACAAAATATTCGTCAAAATATTACGTCACATCAAAACCATTCATGGGATACAACCTTGAACGAATTAACCACTGGACGCGCCTTCATTCCGTTCTCGCCTAATACCCCGCAGGTTAATACCATGAAACATCGGACATCGTTGTAGTTTTACGGTCACAGTCGTTCGTACACCATCGGGAGAAAAACATATTTAAAAAAATGACGAAACGTGCAGTTAAATGGTGTAAAAGTTATAGTGGTCGAGCAACGAATGTTTCTTTTCACTTGTAAGTTTAATTTTTCTTTATTAATACAGCTATTTATACCAAAAATTAATATTAATTGAAAAAATATATCCAACTTAATCCTACTATATTTAATAAACGGTCATGAAGTATTATACACCACGAACAAAAAACACCTATCTAAATTACCTGGATTATTTACGTCAAAGTCAAATTTACTAGGGCTTGACAATGTTTTAGGTAGGTATAATAATATCGATAAAAATAAATGACATATATCGATAAAACTGTATTAATACACTTGAAGCAAATCGGGAAAGTAAAAAAAATTTAACGATGTGTACCTCATAATTTGAGCATAAATTGAGCTCAACCGACACAATAATGAAGGGATTTTAAATCGAATCATTACTTGTGATGAAAAGTGGATACTGTACGATAATCAGAAGCGCTTGTCGCAATGGCTGAACCCTGGAGTCCCAGCCGAATCTTCCCCTAAACGAAAATTGACTCAGAAAAAGATACTTGTGCGTGTTTGGTCGTTCACTACAGCTTTCTAAAATCTGGCCAAACGATTACGGCAGATATCTATGATCAGCAACTGCAAACCATGAAGGAAGAACTAGCTGCTAAACAACCGAGATTAGTCAAACGCTCTAGGCCACTGCTGCTTCACGACAACGCAAGACCGCACACTGCACAACAAACAACCACTAAGTTAGATGAGCTACAATTGGAATGTCTGCGACATCCACCGTACTCTCCGGACCTCGCTACAACAGATTACCATTTTTCCGGTATTTGTACAACTTCTTACAAGGAAAACAATTCAACTCCGATGTGGCAGTCCAAACCGCCTTCAAAGAGTTTATTGATACTCGCCCCCATGGTTTTTTTACTAAAGGGATTCATGAACTACCCATGAGATGGCCAAAATGCATAGATAACAACGGTGCATACTTTGATTAATTAAATATAATTTACAAAAAAAAAATTACTATAATATATTCCTCCCGTACAAAATGCCAATTTCCTATGTAAGGACCTAATATTAATTAAAAGGCAAAATCAAGCCTACTGAATGGCGGGGATAAGCTTATCAGCAACTTAATAGTAGCACTAAATAGTAATAGTATCCGCGTCTGACAAGCTATCATCTGGTTTCATCAACAGCTCGGCCAACCCATATAAAAAAAAACCGTATTTTCAAAATCGTATTTGAATATTTATTGTCAGACTATCATAAACTCGTTGTTCTTTCATTCGTCCTCGATAGCAATTTATCGACTATGTCAAGCACTAGTGTAGGTGACATAATTTTACGGGTACTTCTCGCTGTCCACACCTTTTTGGTCAACACTGGGACTTTTTTCTAGGTCACTAATGGTGGCAAGAAGGACAAAATAAAAAAAAAATTTTTAGAATATGTTTCATAAATCACATAATATTATACGTTATAAATTCATAATATTATTATAACGTCATTAATTGCATCATTATAATATTTTGTCAAGTACGTATATATATGTATATATACGCTACGGTATATATTATATGTATATATTATATTATATATATGCTACGTATATATTATATGCTACGGTAAAGGTGTTTTATTGAAAATAATTATTGATCGATAATTATTGATAATTTTCAATTAATCACATCTACCGTAACATGTACATTACACATACTACCTATTATTATATTATCGTAATCAGAATGAATGGATGCACCAGCAGGCCCCGTCTAGTATTCTTTTCTATGGCTAGCGTAAATAACTTATAATTATTCTAACGGTAGCTGGAAGTTCAACATTTATATAAGGTGAGGGTTGAATTGAGGATGTAAGAATCAATATATGTATGATAGGCAATTCCCACATGTCACGAGTGGAATACATATTCTGAAATAAAAATTGCAGTTGTCACTAGTGGTGGGCAAGGAGATGGGGATCAAGTGGGAAGTACCCAATTTTTCTCTCTGTCATTTTAATCGCAATTGTCAGTTGCTTTGCTCTTAGACAGTGACAATGCTACATGCGAGAATAGTGCAACAATATAATACACAAAGGTAAATCTTTGTGTGCGCGCAATTATGGATACGAATATTACGGTAGTGTGTGTATATCTTCGTAAAAGTCAGCAATGTGTGAAATCCTCCTCCCCCCGCAAAAATCGGTTGAACGTGTTTTCATACTTCATTATGTACAATTCGCGTCCAGTGGTTAAATCGTCCTAGGATACAACACAGAGCAGCGTAGAGCGCCGCTTACGCCACGCGAGCACGCCCGAAGGCGTCGAAACCGCGCGAGGATACCCGCGTGGCCACGAGACTGTGCGAGCATTTTTTGTCATGTTCAAACATGTATGCACTTTATTACAATAGACTTAAAGTTTATTTTAGAGTGTCATCAAAAAATCCTCTCCGCTGCGCTGCTCTTAGTTTGTTGTGGTGGAGAGCTATATGTTTATACCTATATAATGTAACTCATGTATGACCTAATTATAAGTTAGTATTAAACGAACCTTAGAGAAGACAGGTTGTCTAATTTCTACCTCACCTCCCGCACCCGACAACTCATGGCGACCCGAGCCATACGCCGAGGGTGCGCTAGGTAGAGCGCGTCGCGTCGGCGTTTATTTCGTTTATTACATTTTATCAAGGAAAAGACTCTCGGCAAAATGTGCAATTCAAAAGTGGAAAAAGAAGAAATATTTATTAACCAGAACGCAGCAGGCAACAACGACGCACGTCTAAAACATATGAAGGAACAAGTATCTCTCAGTTATTTTAGACCGGAACTTAACATGTTATCGAGTTATGAAATCTATAATTTTGACGAGTGCGAGAATAATGGTGAAAGAGTGCGCAAATTATTACCGCTCTTAAAATTAGGACATTTGCGTGAGGATGAACGAACAAGTATTATAAATATTTGTGCAAAATATTCCGATATTTTTTGCATTCCAGACGATAAGTTAACAACCACAAATCTCTATGAAAACAAAATAATATTAAGAAACAATGTCGACCCAGTCTATACAAAACCTTATCGATTACCTTTTTCACATCGCGAAGAAATTAATAAACAAGTTGATAGTATGTTGAAAGATGATATCATAGAGCCAGCTTCGAGTGAATGGTCAAGTCCTATATTGTTAGTACCGAAGAAAGTTGATGCAGATGGAAACAAAAAATGGAGATTAGTGATCGATTATAGACGATTGAATGAAAGGATTATGGATGATAAGTTTCCTCTGCCCAATATAGTAGATATTCTAGACTCTCTCTCAGGGTCAATGTACTTTACACGATTAGACCTTTATCAAGGTTATTATCAGACAAGCTTACACCGTGATAGTAGACCATGTACGGCCTTCACCACACCTCAAGGTCAGTACCAAATGAAGAGACTGCCCATGGGACTTAAGATCAGCCCAAGCGCATTCTCACGGATAATGACTATTGCAATGTCAGGTCTAAATTATGAAAAATGTTTAATTTACATGGATGATTTAATCTGTTTTGGTAGAAATTTAGAACAACATAATTCCAATTTAATGGATATTTTTGCCCGTTTAAGAAAAGTGAACCTTAAGTTGAACCCGGTAAAGTGCGATTTCCTAAAAAAGGAATTACTTTACTTAGGACATATTGTTTCGGATGAAGGTGTGAAACCTGACCCCGCAAAAGTCGATGCACTATTAAATTATCCTATCCCTAAAAATTTAGATGAAGTAAAACGATTTGTCGCTTTTGCTAATTA
The DNA here is from genome assembly GCA_947063395.1 of Hemistola chrysoprasaria. Lineage (NCBI taxonomy): Eukaryota > Metazoa > Arthropoda > Insecta > Lepidoptera > Geometridae > Hemistola > Hemistola chrysoprasaria. Next base: position 3,529,628 of record OX346727.1, on the reverse strand, counting down.
TTATCGAAGGTTCATTCCAAATTTTGCCGAAAAATCATTAAGTCTTAACAATCTATGTCGTAAAAATATTCCATTTATTTGGACTGAAGAATGTCAAAAATCATTTTTAACTCTTAAAAATTCATTAATATCCCCACCCATTCTTCAATATCCTAGTTTTGACAGTAAGAACACTTTTATTTTACAAACAGACGCATCAGGCTTCGCTCTAGGCTCTGTTTTGTGTAATGGAGACCGCAGACCGGTTGCCTATGCAAGTAGGACATTAAACAAAGCAGAACGGAACTACCCAATAATCGAAAAAGAATTATTGGCCATAGTTTGGTCTGTTAAGTATTTCCGTCCATATTTATTTGGCAGAAAATTTAAAATTGAAACTGACCATAGACCATTAGTATACCTTTTTAATATGTCAAATCCATCTAGCAGACTCATGAAATTCCGTTTGCAATTAGAAGAGTACGATTTTGTGATAGAATATGTGAAAGGGCGAGATAACGTGACTGCAGACGCGTTATCACGGTTGCGTATGACGAGTGATGAGTTGAAGGACATGAACACAAATATAATGGCAGTAATGACGCGAAAACAGAAGAGAATGTTAGACGATGAAAATAAGAAATCGGATACATCTTCCGATAATAGTAACATACCTAGCGATACTTGGACTGATCACCCGAGGGTCGTGGATATGATGAAACTACCGGAAGACCATACCGAATTATTTTTTTATACTCAAGATGAATGGATGAAAGTAAAAGATGATGTAATAGATGAAACTAGCAATTTTGCATACATAGCAACGAAAAAGATGATAGGCATGAAACCAGTTTCCGGACCATACAGTACACGAGCTGTCTGTGTGGAGGAACTGAGTTCAATATGCAGTAGAAATAATATAAAAAATGTGTATGTATTGAAAGATGAATATAATGCAAGAATGATAAAAGAGTTAACTCAAAATATAAATAAAATAAATAAGTGGTCCGGCCCACGCATACATATTGTTAGAGGAGTAAAGCGAATAAATGATAACGATACAAAGAGAGTAATACTTAACGATTATCACATGCTTCCGACAAGCGGACATGTAGGGATAAAAAGAATGATAAATAATATACGTAGAAAATACTTCTGGCCAGGTATAGAGAGTGACGTCACAAGTTATATACAAAAATGCGACAAGTGTCAAAAAGAAAAATATTTTAAGTACATTAAACAACCTTTAGTAATTACAGACTTAGGAAATAGTGCTTTTGATAAGTTAAGTTTAGATATAGTAGGACCATTGCAGAAAGATAGCGCAGATAACGTTTATATACTAACCCTACAATGTGACTTAACAAAATACATAGAGGCATATCCGATTTCAAATAAAGATACGGTCACAGTAGCTCAAGCCTTTGTAAATAATTTCATTTTGAGATACGGAATACCACGTGTTATATTGACCGATCAGGGAACCGAATTTATGTCATCAGTTTTCCAAGAAATTTGCAAAATTTTAAAAATTAATCACCTAAATTCAACTGCTTATCATCACCAAACGTTAGGCAGCCTTGAAAATAATCATAAACACTTAGGCAGTTATCTAAGAACTCAGACTAATAACGACCCACAATTTTGGAGCTCATGGGTTCCATACTGGTGTTTTGCATATAATACCACAGTTCATACACAAACCAAATATTCTCCATACGAACTTGTATTTGGCAAACAGTGCACTCTACCAAGTAATTTGACAGAGTCAATAGATCCATTGTATAATTATTCAAGTTACCCCTTAGAAATGAAATATAGACTTCAAAAATCACAACAAGATGCTAAAATAAATATCCAATTATGTAAAGAAATTCGAAAAGAAAAATGTGATAAGTATACAAATCCGATTATGTATAAACCAGGTGATTTAGTACTCATTAAGAACGAGAGTGGCACGAAACTCGATCCACTGTACTTGGGACCTTTTACTGTAGTTAGTGATAAGGAACCTAATGTTGTTGTTTTATACAAAGGTAGAGATAAAATTGTACACAAAAATAGAACTAAGCCTTATCATATTTAGCAGTTCATATTTTTAAGATGAAGATATAATAATGTTATGGAATTGTTTTGTATTAGCGTTTAGGTAATGTTTTTTTTAATGATGTATAAGATATAAAAAAAAAATACATGTCTGAATTTTTTTTTTATTGTTTTTAGGAGGGGCATGTGGTGGAGAGCTATATGTTTATACCTATATAATGTAACTCATGTATGACCTAATTATAAGTTAGTATTAAACGAACCTTAGAGAAGACAGGTTGTCTAATTTCTACCTCACCTCCCGCACCCGACAACTCACCCCTTAATAACCCCCTTAAGCTGACCCTTTAATGTTAACATAAAATCAATATACCAAATTATACTAAACAGTGTAGGTACAGCATACTAGACCATATATGTTGTTCGCGCTCCAAACCAGTTGTAGGCGCGGGGAGCCTCATCACCGAGAGGGGAACATAGCCGCCGGACGAAACACGCGCACCTGCACCTAGCAATCGGCCACCAGCCTTATCCAATAGGCATGATGACACTATAACAAAATAAAAAAATAAATGGATTAAGTGAAAAATATATATCGAAAGCATTCTAAAAAACGACCCAGTATTATTGAAAACATTGAGATTAATAATATTTTTATTAAAATAAAAGTACAAAAGATTGCAATCGGCCATCTTAACTGAAACGCCAATCAGAGCGAATGACGTCACGCCCAAGTAAACAGTTACTGTTTATATGTATTATCTATGAGTTACTGAGAGTATAACACTTGAAGTAAATATTCGCCAGTTGTGTTGTGATCAGTCACTTGATTTGTTATATATTCGTGGTAATCCAGGAATCATCGAAGATGGAACAAGGTTTTATTAAGGCAAACAGCTCTAATTTGCCCAGAATTGATATGTTGATGTTGGGAGAATTTCTCGCATCAAATAAAGACTTTTGCTCATCTGAATTTCGAAATGTGAAAACTTCCTTGTAAGTACATTATTAATATTCTTTAGTGCTATGAATAATTTAACTCACACAGGCCTTTATTAACACCTATTTCATACCAAGGTTATTTTATAGGTTAGATAACTTGCAGATAAAAAACCCATTACTTACAATTTCTACTACTATAGAATTAATGAAATATGAAAACCATATCATTACTTACGTGAATTTATATATCTATCTATGAAATAACTCTGCACTACAGCTCTACACCATTGAGCTCCATTTACCTCTGCTCTACACCCATAACATGTCACTTGCTATTATTTTCCACGTCAGTTGTTACTTTTTCTATTTGTATCATAATCTATGCAATCTATTTAATTTCAGGTCCTCACGACCATCATATGGGGACGATGCAATAAGCTATGTACAACTTAAACGTCATGATAACATTTGTACTGTAAAATGTAAAATTTGCCCGGAACATAAAGTGCATGCAAAGTTATATGCAGTTACATTAACAGTGGATGAGGCCGAAGAAAAGGTAATATCTATTCAATGCCACGATTGTGTCGCTGCTCAAGGAGGCTGCAAGCATGCCATAGCACTCCTTATGTGGGTCCATCGCAGGAGCGAAGAACCTTCCTGCACTGAAGTCCAATGTTACTGGCTAAAATCAAAACTATCGAGAGTTGGCACTACCCTGAAATTTATCACTGCAAAGGACTTATCAAACGGTAGTTCTATGTTATCACCAAATCCTACAGTGCTTGAAAAATTTTTAGAAGAGGGCTGTAAGAGAAAACTTAGTAACTGTGAGTTACTGCGGTATCAACCAGGCTATACCTGTAATGATTTACTAAGTGTATCAATGCACCAACTTGTGATGAAGTATGGAGATAAATGCTCGGATACATTTTTAGGTAGACTTAATTTGACTGATGAAATAATAAATGATATTGAAATTGAGACCAGAAACCAGAACAAAAATAGCCTTTGGTATGAACTACGATATGCCCGGATTACAGCATCTAGGGCATATGAAGTCAGTCGGTGCCAAACAGGTGATGGAACCCTGATATCCCTCATAATGGGGGGGAAAATCCCAGATACCCCAGCTATGAAACGTGGCAGAAGTTTAGAGGATGAGGTGCGGGAAACTGTGAAACTGTTGCTAGGAAACTGGGAAAAAAAATTAAGCGTTGTGGATTAATAATATCCAAAGAGTATCCAATAATAGCTGGTTCACCTGATGGCATCTGCCAGAATTGCGGTGTTGAAATTAAGTGCCCCATAAGTGAAAAGACTTATCTCAATTATGTAAAAAATGGCAAACCCTCTAAAAAATGTTATGCACAGGTACAAATACAAATGTATTTAAGTGGATTAAAAAAATGTTTCTTTTGTGTTGCTGATCCCAATTACTGCACAAATAAAAATGTAGAAATTTCAACTGTAACATTTGATGAAGAATATGTGTCAAATTTACTTCAAAGTTTAATAAAATTCTGGAAAACCTATGTTTATCCATTGTTGTATAAGAGTACATAGTTAAATAAAAATGCATAACTGTCTAATTCTGTTTTTTATTTAATCAGAGAATCTTGTAGATTAATCAACCCACAAGCTATTGTTATTATATCATCAAGACATTTGACTATATGTAAATTTACACAAACATGTGGTTTTAAAATTTTAAATTCACGTAAACGCCTTATCACCCGTTCAACGTGTATCCTCAAGCTAGCTATTTCTTTAGTTTCCTTAGCTTCAGTTTTAGATAGTTTAGCTCCAGACGCGACACTTGGAGGCCGTAGTAATAGCACTCCCATCTTACGTAAATACAGTTCCACATGTTTGAATCCTCTGTCAGCCATCACATACATACCCGGTTGCAAACACTTTATAAAGTCACAGGATTCAACCAAACATGTGTCTGTTATACGACCTCCATAACCAGGTGAAATATAGTTTACTAAACCATTTGGTGTACAAGAAACCAGATACTTAATCGTGTTAGCTTTCTTATAATCTGACCATGAAAGAGCTTGATTCAATGCTTTTGAAGGCTTTTGTATTTCAATCTCCAAACAATCTATTATACAGCTAACTTTGTTATATTTGTGCCTAAAAGCCATGGGTAAATTTAATTTTATCATTTTGTTGTCTAATTTTACAATGAAAGGGCGTATTACACTTGCTAATATAGGTATAGTTTTATGAAATATCTTGCTTGCATAAGATGTATCCATGGCAAAATCATCAGCAAGTTCACGAAATGAATTATTTAATCTAATTTTTTTTAGACAAAGTAAAATATGGTTAGAGGGAATATTTGTATTCTCTTGAATCAAATTAATTAAGTAGTAACAGCTCATAGGAACACCAATGTATGCACGAGGATTCTTTGTGATTTTATTCAATGTGCATTCTAAAATTCTTAAAGCCTCTCGTTTTTTATCATCTTTTATCATCTCGCTGCAGTCAGAAGCAGATTCTATTTGAAATGATTTTATTGATAGTGATGATTCTGTTTGAGTTACAGAGGGAGTACAAGAAGTATCACTATCCGATTGTCCTTCTTGATTAAGTATTCTTCTTGATACACTTATACTGGATCTTGTTGGGTTACTATTAAGACAATGATCAATCTTAAATGGCGATGTAGAGACAGAATTCTGGTACGGCTTCAAAGGTGATGTCATCTGATTTACAATTCTGACTCCTGTTTGGCTAGCTTTACTTCTGAATGGTTTTGTCATGTGTACTTGAATTGATTTATCTAACACTTTAAATGTTACTTGCTGAACTTCTTCAATATTGTGCTGAACTGTAAAAAAAATATCTTATTCAAGTATACAAATAAATAAAATAATAAATTTGCATGTTACAATAAAAAAAAAAACAAGCTAAATAGGTATGTATTATTTAGTAATAACATTTTAAACTTTCTTGTTGCATTAATTCGTGACAAAGCATGAAATTTCATAAATCTTGAAAAAAATATGTAGGTAAGTAGGTACCTGAACTTCCTGATGCAATTTCTTCATAACCAAAATGTTCTGTAACCATACTACTTTCTTCAAATTGCTTTTCACATTCTTCAAGAGCCATCATCTTTCGCTTCTTACGTATATATGGTCGTTCTATAGTGTCAGATGTTCTTGTTTTTCTGTCTGGTTGGCATTCAAATTTTGTGGGAATACATCCTGGTTTCATACGCACTTGTGATACAGACCCCATCAAATGATACTGCATATAGTTTTCCATATCATTTGGCAGCTGAAAAGATAAGTAGTATATAGAAATTGATAACAAGGATGCTAAGACTAAAACAAACATAACCTCAATCTGGAACTCTTGCTTTTTATCATAATTTAATCTCAAACAAAGATTTGAGTTACATACCTAATAATATATAGTAAAATTAATAAATACTTATATCAAAGTGGTCTTCACAAAAATAAATCGACGAATTCGTGACTACGCCTGCGGGGTCTCGTCGTGCGAGTTTTAGCCACTTATATCTCACTATTTTCTTGTTTGGAACATAAACAAACAATTTGTTGGGAGATGCTATGGATGTGTTTGTACACAGTGGGACCGCACACCACTTGTAAACTTTAGAATTCATTTTAACACACGAATTACAAAATATTGCGTTGACTATCTTCGTTGAGCACAGACACAATAGAATGTTTACTGCGGCGTGACGTCAGGACCCGACGCCATGACACATACGAGCGTTTTCGCGCTCATTTTAAATTAGAAAGTTAAAAATGCATTAATTTGCGGTAAAATGTAATTTTATTCTGAAAAAATGTTTTTTCCGGTAATATTAGACGTGTATCTACATTAAGAAACGGGATTTCAAAATCTGTCACCATGCCTATTGTGAACGCACGCTCCTATATTATAAATTTTGTAACAAAAATACGAAAATTACACAAAGTTATACAAAATCTGTGTTTTGGATTTCTCCCAAACATATGTATACGGCATACCGTATAAATCTGGTATATTCGTCATTGAGTGTACAGTGAACACTCAATGACGTTGAATTTCTCTCTAAGTGTACACTATAATAGTAATTATAGGGTACGTAGTATTTATCGAGTGATTGTAAATAGAGGTTTGCACCGGAGCACCGGAGAATAACCGGTGATTTACCGGTAAAAGTACTCGATTGAAATAATCGGTATTTAACCGATTGATCTCCGGTGATCGTCGCATCTATTTTTTTATATATATAAATAATATTTTCCGGATCCGAAACATATTTCAAACCGCAGAAGAAATAGCCACGTCAAGTGAAAATAGTACAAGAGAAACTGGTCGCCCGGATTTGCTTGGCTTTCTAAAAAGAAACACCAATAATGCAGATATGACATCCGCCACGGCAATTAATTTATTCAAAATGTATACGGAAACACAGTATCCTGAAAAAAGCCACAATTGGAATGAAGTTGTGCAATACTGGAAATTCAATAAACATTTAAAGCCTTTAGACGAAATATCCTTTAAATACCTAGCTGTGCCTGCTACTTCTGTAAGGTCAGAGAGAGTATTTTCGATGACAGGACAAATACTAAATGATAGAAGAAACATGTTACGCTATGATGTGTTGACATGTTGTGTTTCTTAAATCAAAATCAGCATTTGCTTACTTTATAAAACTTTTTTTTTAATAAATGATTATATAAAGTATATCTATTCATTATTCTTATTTCATTATGAATGTATAAATTTATAAAAAAGAAACAAAATTTCTTTATTCTCCGGTGACCTCCGGTTTTTCACCGGAGATTGCCCGATCACCGGTGAATTCAATCGGTTGTTAAAATCTCGCTCCGGTGCAAGCCTCTAATTGTAAATTAAAATTTTATGTGTAAAATATAATTAATTTACGTCATTGTATTACTAAGTGTGCGACTGAGTGCGAGTGACGAGAAATCAACAAAACAGCAACTTAATATACCTTTTTAAGATTTACATGTATTAGTGTATTCGTATTGCATTTCATATCAAGACAGCTTAAAAATATTAAATATTAATCAGTACTGGAATTTAACTTGGGCGAAGAACTTGGCGAAGAAAGTGTGGATTAAAAAGACAGTCCAATGTCAAAGTGTGGCAAGACGAAAATGTAACACTATATGTGCACTAAGAGATAATACTTATAAATACACTTAAAAACACGCCTGAAGGGGCAGTACACGGTGTGCAAACAAATGTATTTACAAACTTTTTACATCAGAGAATGGACTATCCATAACTGATCACGTAACGTGCCTCCTAAAGTGCATACGAAAAATACGAACAATACAGGAAAAAATTAAGAGCATATTTTAATATGCATCCAAAACTGGAATATTGCCGAAAATGTACGATTCAACTTTATATAGAACGGAATTGGAGCAGCAAACAAAACCTTTATCTAGAATATCTGAATTATCATACGAGAAAAGGGGAAAGATGACTGTAAAGTATCAAATTTCATATTTTGGGAAGAATTTCATTTTGCGCCAGAAAGATTACAACATACATATTTTGCGCAAGAATAAGGCAAGACAATTAAAGTCTTCAGACAAATATAATAATATCTGATCCATCTACAAAAGTTCTTAGATCTGCAGGCAGTTTAACTGTCGCCGGCATTAAATGCTTCCGCTCTTTACTACAAAACTAAACTTATGATTCATAAAGCATGGGTTCATACCGGTGTACCATCCCGAAACCAATCCAGTTGAAAGACGCAACCGAGATCTAAAGACTCAGCTATTTGGTGGAAGATGACCACCCTAGCTGGGCCGATAAACTGCCCAGTATCAGATTTGCAATGAATACCGCTAAATCTCTCTCTACAGGCTTTACAGCAGCATATTTGACTTTTGGGCGAGAACTTAGAACGCCAGACGACGTCAACCATGACCTCAGGGATGTTATCCAGAATGAGAATTTCGTCATGGAAATTACACCTCGCCTCCTAACGATGACTGACACCCTTCAAAGGGCCAGAAATAAAATATCTCAAAGAATGTGTCAGAAAATTAAGAGGTCCAGGGCGGCAGTGTCTCCAGATACAATAAAAGAATATTTTGCCCAATTGGAAAAGTCTTTGTAGAAAGTTCCAATCCAAAACATAATAAATTAAGATGAGACTAATCTCATCGATGATCCTGGTCGCAAGAAGGTTAGTAAGACAAGGATGCAAGTACCCAGAACGTATAGTCAATCACTCAAAAGGGTCAATATGAAATCATGCACAGCAGATGGTGATTTCCTGCCGCCTTATGTCGTCTACAAGGCATTTATATGATTCATGGACGATGAGGAGGTCGAATAAATCAAGGTAGCCGAATAATAGGTCTTCATCTTTTTCAAATTTTTTTTTTGCGTTATTCTGATTATTTCCTCGTCTCTGATTGGATTTATGTCTGCAGATTTAAGAATTTGTCAATTATTTTGGTATACAGAATGATTTTTTTAAATGGGTATTTCGGGCGTTCTCCGAAACTACCGGGAATTTCGAAAAAACAACTTACGTGACCGATTTCAATAGTAACTAAAACATCATAATCAAAATTTTAAACGGTTTTATTAAACTTGATCTGTTTGTTGTGGCTTTTTTGTTTGTTCTTAATAATTCAATTTTACCTCTTTTTACTGTTGACTGATTTATCTGATATTAAGTACACATTTTTAGTTCTAATTAGAATACAATTGAATATATTTGGTATCATTACATATTCAAGATGGCGGCCGACACGAAGTCCCCGAAATACGGGTATTAAATGAAAGGCATTGACTAGAAAAACACTGAGTTAATTCACAAAATAAAAATAAACACTTCATCGCAGATTTCAATACAATCATCATCAAAAAAATTTTTTTAACTAGGTAGATAGGTGAATAATGGCTAGAGGTACAAGTGTAATGGGAAATCTACCCAGACGTAATAATTTACTAATCCGTTTCCAAAACAAAAGCTTTTTTTACGGTAAGCTTTCTGTTGATAAACTGACCACGACCTATTTCATTGTATGGGGTCAACAGTTTTCGAACGGTATTATTAAAATATGACCGTAAGGCTTCCCTTAGCTTCGACCGTGTTGACCCTTTTAAAAATCACATTAGATCGGCCTCGTTTCATTTTATTACATATAAGGTTCTTTCCTCAAAGGAAAAAGGGGTATGGGTATGGGGTATGAAGTGTCAATTAATATTTAATACTGCAGTCTGCAATTGCTGCCGTGTCTGCTTTTGAGCTAAGCAAAAATATAATTTTGATATGTACGCAAACAAAGGTACGGCGATTAAATATAAAGTAGGATGTGGGTTCTTCGATCCTTAGCTAAATTTAATCATAACTTATTATTTCAGCTCGGTATTGAACCCTACATTAATCAGAAATAGGTAGGCATGCCATCCTGATAATTATTAATTTATTATTTACGTATGCATTTGCGGTTTATTTACCTAAAATACTTTACATTGGTTATCAGTAAATCCTATTCCAACGAAAGAAATACACAAAAATGGCCAATATTATGCCAAGGTATAATCATTGGCACATGCCACGGTATAATCATTGGCACTGCCAATGATTGGATTTGATCGATAATGTATGTTAAATCCATGCTATATAAATTCCATTACAATGTAAATGAATTTCAACACAAAATAAGTCGCATTTTAAAAAACATTTAAAAAGTACAATGATTGGCATTGGTGCCAATGACTACACCGTCATAGAGTTCATAGTGCAATTATTGGCATATCAAAAACTGGCAAAGTAATCATTGAAATGCAAATTTTACACAAATATCCCAAATTATGCACCTTCTCTTACGTGAAAATTACAATTATTAAACAATACTTACATAAATATAATTATTTTAACGCAGTTTTCTTTTCTACTTCTCTAACTTTTTTCAAATCATCAGCAGCAATGGCGCGCAAATTTATGAAAAAAATAAATCCCGCCAATTTAACTGTCAATGTCACTTACAATTTGATTTTGCCAGACGCTAAATTTAAAGTAGTATTTAGGAAAAAAATATTAGAAATGGCTACAGTCGTGTTGTGTTATAATATTACGATTAAAAGTTGAAAGTGCCAATGATTGGGGGGGTGCTAACAATACTACCGGTTACCCTACCTTATCTCATTTATCATCTTCCCAAACGCCGAGACTCGCACTCTCATCTGAAGAGACTTCATCATAAAGGCCAACATTCTCCTGGACCTAACACTCGGAAAATGTAGTTTTCGCAATGAACCTACAAACTGGTACGACTTTACCATTGTGTATAATCTGATGGAGTTTGCTAGGATAGAGCTAATAAAACGAGACTCCTCAAAGGGCGACCTATTCCAAATCCTGCCAAACCAATGACCACGCGTAAACGGAAATTACAAAAATCGGAAATATTAACCAGTACCCCGATCAAGAAAGATTAAAAGCAGAAATATGAGAAAAATAAAGTTAAGAATGTTACTAAAAGACTGAATGATAAGTCAAAAAATGTTCCTAAGAAGACTAATACAAAGACTGACAAAGACAAAAAAACTGCTAAAAAGGTTAAATAGCCAAAGAAAATAAAAGAATTTAAGGATATTTTATGCTTTTTTTTGCGGTGAAATATATATTGAAGAAGACGGTAACAATTGAAAATTGGATTCAATGTGACATTTGTCAACAATGGTGTCACGAAGATTGTTCTGCTTTTGATGGCACTCAAGGGTATTGTGACAATCACTTGTGACAATTGCCGATCTTAATTTTCATTTCAGAGATTCAATATGGGTATTCACTTTGCCCAAGTACTGTGTCCGCTTTACCGGGCAAAGCGAATACTTTCGTATTTTTTTTAATTTTAATTGCAGTTGATTATATATTGTTTAAATATTAATGGTAACTGATGTTCGTATTTAATAATAAATAATAATAATAATAATAATTTGTAAGAGCAATAAATAAAGACTGGTTTGTGACAATTATTTTGTTTTTGTATTGTATACCTTTTCTGCTATAATCTCAAGCATCAATAGCGATTCGTCTAGTGGCCGTCTTCCAGTCAACGCTCTACCAAGGCCGCTTAGAGATTCGATCGGCGGCACTGACCGGCAAAAGCTCGTGAAAGAACGTTTAATCATTATGACCAACGAGACCACCATAGATGGGCCCTGCTGCTCCCACTCTACTGCATATAGTGAAGCTATATTTCGCCGTTTGGATGAAATCGGCCGCGAAAACGATATTAAACTCTAACCAAACCATAGCGTTACCTGGATGAAACTTACTAAGTAAGCAACCCCGGCAGGGTTTCGGGCCTGGGCACGACGTCAGCCCACTTCCGCAGTGTCTCCCACACTCATACTATACCTCCTGCAGTTGTTGAAGTGTTGAACCTCGTCCAATTCATGTGTGATCCCCGTAACACCAACGAGGGCACCACCTGAAAAAAGCTCTCCCTGACCTCCAAATGCTTCTTCAGCTCCCGATAGGAGCCAACACTCCACACTCCCCGCCAAGAAACAGTACAAGAGGTCGTGTGGACGTTAGCGCGCGGCACCCTCAGTCTACCTGCGACCAACTCAACTAACTCATCGTGATCCCTGTACTTAGCACGCTGACGAGCGTCGTCGAGCGGTCGCTGGCCCGAGACCACCTGCACGGCCACAATGACCCCTTTCCCATCCTTAGCCGCAATTATGTCTGGCTTCCTCACCCCCACTGCACCCTGCTGGACCAACTCCGAGCACAGCACTTCGGCCACCTTGTTATGCCGCAACACTCTCCCACTGTGTGTGCGGTGGCATTGTTGAATCGTGTGTGCCGTCGTTTCCCGCACCATACATCCTGCTCGACAATTGAGCTCGGTGAGCGCATCTCTACGCCCTCTAGAATTACGTACTCTCGACGGAAGGGTATTGATATGGGTATGCACAAACTGGACAAAGTCACGACCACTAAACCGTGAGCTCTGCTCTCGTAACCACTTAGTGGACGCAACACATTTTGCCGACTCACGCAATTCGAATCCATCGACAGACTCGTGCAATTTCCCAGACCAATACCCCGCCGCCGACCTTACACCAGATGTATTATTCAGTACCGAAAGCTTTTCATAGTGATCCTTTGCCCAACGCAACTTTTTTCTCACCCGATCGGATCGAGCAGCGGCTTTAGCTCCACCCCAAGTGGAGGAGGCCAAGCGGCCATACCTTCTCAAAATAAGGTCCGGTACCATTGACCTAAAAGAGGGGACCGCACGGCCACCATCTTTGACCGCGGCGTGAAAATAAGTCGTGAGCACATCCCCTGGCAGACGCAACCACGAACGAATGGCAGCTCTAAGCTGAATGTCCAGAACACGTAACCTGTGGTCCGATATATTGCCTAAAACAAGCCCATGAATATAACGCGGAATTAAGTGGACCCTTAATATCTCCAGACGTTGTTGGGGCTTTAGTGGTGCTCTCCTGATGTTCTGGAGAGCCACTTTAATATCGTGTTCAATTTTAACCGCACCCGAGGACTGGAAGTCAACCCCCAAATACCTCCATCGTTCCACACAATCGACCTGTCTTAACCACCTCCGACCAATTTTAAAAGTCCGAGTCGTGAGGTAGTGGACCTTCTTGTGCTTCCCATCTGGAATCATTGAAAGGATCGAACTCTTCGAGTGGTTTAGCTTCAGTCCCACAGTCAAACCAATATTATTTACGCAATCGATGGCACTCTGCATGCCAATCTTCGATCCTGATAGTAAAACTAAGTCGTCGGCATAGGCTAGGGCCGAGACTCGCTCTAATTCTAACCTATAGCCGACGTCCTGTGGCAGGTTGGCGAGTACCAGATCTAAAACCATATTAAATAATATCGGCGACAATGGGTCGCCTTGGCGAACCGCCCACCCAATCACGACAGGATCACTAGTATCGCCACCGACAGCTAAGACGGTGGTAGCTGATTGATATAACCTAGGCGATATAGTTGCAGAATGCCTGTGGCAGGCCCCTCGCCCTCAGCACTTCTAGCAGCGCCGCATGCGCGACACTGTGTCGAAGGCCTTAGAGAAATCGAGCACTGCCACATGGCATTCCCGCAGCCGTTTCCTGCTGTCCCCCAAATCCACGTCTAGCACTGCTGAGTTTTCCAGCGTACCGTCGGTACAGATAAAACCACGCTGACGCGTATCTGGGGGACTGCATGCGAGCAGTCTCCGTGCCAAAATTGAGTGTAGCTGCCTTAATGGGACGGACGCAATTGATATAGGACGATAGTCGCTTGGTTGCCCCGGCACATCAATTTTTGGCACGAAAACTGTTCTACATTGTCGTAATCTCTCCGGCACCTCGCCCTCAGAAAACCACTTCGATAAGATCTCCGCTCTTACTTCCACTGACACGCCATTCCACTCGTCCGGCCGAATCCCATCTGGCCCCGGAGCAGAGTGTACATCTATTTGTGTCGCCCTCACTTCTTCCGACGACATAGGCATCATTAATGATGAAAAGGCGCGGTTGCCCCCGTACTGCTCATCCCGGGCTAACGCCCTCAAAGCCTCCGGTGTAGGCCCAGAACGCCGGACACCTCCTCCAAGATTGGTCTCCAATAGGATTCCAAATCCTGTCGGCTGTGCCGGACGCTCCTAAATCTAACATCTATGATCTCTTCAGCCGCACGACTTTTTAAACAGCTCCTGAACGCGAGCGTACTCCACTCTCCTCCTCTGCCTGGAATTCATTTCGGTTACGCGATCGCCGCTCTTACCTCCACCCGTCCGAGCCAGGTTGCGGTTCCTTAGTCGGCGTGCGGCAGCTACCGAAAGCAACTGCCGCTTCACCTCCTCCAGTTCCGCAGACCTAACAGCGGACGACACCGGCATCTCGGTCGACATCGACTGAGGCACCTCACACGGCAAAACCGTATCCCCATCCATTTCAATACTGGCGGGTCCTACCGAATCCCTGTTAACCACCTGCACCTCAGTAGATTCCCCTTGAATTTCAATTTCGGTGAGAAATTGTCTCACTAGGGCCTTATAGGCAACTGACCGCCGATGGCCCTTTACCGATTCAAGGGTTCTACCTAAGTTAGGTAGTTTCCGTAACAGGTCTACATTCGTGCATTTTCCACCAGCATGCAACAAACGAGCCTCCATACGGGCCAGTAAGGCATCCTCCTCTGGACGCCATCAGATGCAACGTTGCCGCCCTGCACGTTCACCGTAATAAAGCCCAGCGTGACGATCGCCTCCCCGGTATATGAATGAAATCTATTATTGTCGCGGGTTATTGGTAGATGTGCGAAGTATTTATCATAAAGTGATTTTCTGATCGCCGATATTCTACTGCCCGTGTCTATCTTTTTTTTTTATGATAGTGTAGTAACAAGACGAGCAAATCTGGTGCCTAATGGTAAGCATCATGATTGCTCATATCAGACACAGTGTGCCACAAGACACAACAGTGCCACAAACTCGGTGTGTTTTAAAGTTCAAAATTCTGCGCGGCACTGCACTGTGCCTGTCACCCTGAGATATTAATTGTTGAATCTCGTCATGCCCAGTAACTTCGCTGGTAACATTGCCCTTCAGACCGGAACACAGTAATGTTTGCACATTACTGCGTGGCGGCCTCCACCGCGTGCCTATCTACGGCTCCAGCGCGAGCGCCAGCTCCACTGCCTTCTTATAGTCTAAAGACGACTCCGCGAATAGTCGCGAGCGCATATCTTCGCTGCGCAGGCCCGACACGAACTGGTCCCGGATGTTAACCTCCAGCGTGTTCGCGAAGTTGCAGTGCGTGGCGAGGCGTTATAAGCCTTGTAGGAACGCACCGATCGACTCGCCTTCGGCCTGCCGTCGCTGACGAAACGTGTGTCTCTCCGCTATCTCCGATCTTTTGGGTTCTAGGTGGCCCGCGACGAGCTCGACGAGAACTTCGAAACTCCTATCCTCGGGGTGGTCGGGTGCACACAGGTCGCACATCAACAACATGTAGGTCACGGCGCCGACATGCGTCACCAATGTCGCCACGTGTTACTAACTGTTTATGTCGTTCAATAAAATAAATTGTTTCACCAAACGCACATAAGACGACCAATTTCGCCCCTCTTCCAAGTCGAATTCCAGTAGTTTCCCGAACGACATCCCACTTAAACGCGGTGGATTTACATCCCACTTAAACACAATACTTAACCTACCTACTATACAACAGCAAACATCAACTACTATCAAGAAAGTACATTATGATACTGCGAATGCATAAACGCAATTCAGAAACTTGGCGTGGATATCTCAACTTGGGATCCTATTTTGGTACATCTTCTATCGTAAAAATTTGGATTCCGACACCTTTAACGACTACAGTGAATCTCTAACTGAACCAAGAGAACTACCAAGCTTAGCCGAATTTCTGCGCTACCTTGAAAATAAATTTTTAACGCTGGAAATTTCACGCCGCAAGCATCTGACTTCATCAAGCAATCAACAACAGCAACAGCGTAGTTCGTCAAACAATAAATTCCAGCATAGTTACAAAGCATTTTCTGCTAATCAGGATAAAACAAATCATAAAACTTGTAACTTAAATACAATCCAACTCGACTTGGATAAAGCGCATTTCGTTCCCAGTAACGTGAATTGCCCACTCTGCAAAAACCAACACGGACTTTTCCACTGCAACGATTTCCTCAAGTTACAATTGCGAGAACGCCGCTCAATTATTGCGAAACATAATTTATGCAAAAACTGTTTGTTTGATCACAAGGGCAAACAAATCATATGACAGCCTTGTTGGCTCAGAGGGGGGTAGCTTTGCTTTCTGTGCCGCAGGCCCCGGGTTCGATCCCCGGCCAGGTCAAATATTTGTGTGCATGAACATGTCTATTTGATCTGTGTCTGGGTGTTATAAGCTTGTATAAGTATGTATATCAGTCATCTGGTTACCATAGTACAGGCTTCTACCCTAGTTTGGGACCAGATGACCGTGTGTGGAAGTTGTCCCATGTTATTATATATTATTATTATAATCAGAGTGTCTAAATGGCATAAAATGTTTCAAGTGCAATGCATACGAGTACCTACAATTGTTACATTATTTGTTATAATTGTATATTTAAATTTAAGGTTTCATGTTTGTAGTGTAATAATAAAGAGTTAATCTATCTATCTACGGCCATATTGCAAGTCGCTGCACTATCGGCGGGAACCCGAGCGGTGCGAAGTTTGGCGCGGAACGGAACCCAGAACGAAATGATGCGGTTGGGGATGGGTGGAAATGTCCTGAATGTAAAAGGGTACAGAAGAGGGGTGATAATTCTAACACCCCTGTGAAGGGTGCGGGTTGTTCCCACGCCTTACCACCTTCTAGTGAGGCCGGTGCAAATCTGTCTCAGGCGTCGTTACCCGTCCCCACCTCTTGCGTGCCCACGGAAGAGATTTCAAGTTCGGAGATACGACTAATGCGAAAGGAGCTCGCTGACTATATGGCAGAGTTTCGGGAGTTTCGCAAGGAGTTCCTGAATTCCCAAACCGTCATGAAGGAGCGCATGGATGGGTTCGAGCAGCGGCTGGTGGCGGTCGAGCAAAGGGAGGTGACACCTGCACGCGAAGAGGTTGCCGAGCTGCAAATGACGGTGGCACTGCTAAAAACGGAGCTAAATGACCGGGATCAGGAGATGCTGCTATCAGACTTAGACATAGGGCACCTTCCCGAGGTCGCCGGCGAAAGCGTTGTTCATTCCGTGACCGTTCTGGCTGCGAAGCTAGGGGTCACTGTGCAGGACCGGGACATCGTGTTCGCCGAGCGGGTCGGGCGCGCTGATCACAATGCCGGGCCGGACGGGGCAGCTGCGGGGCGCCCGCGCCGCGTCATCGTGCGTCTGGCTCGGCGCGCACTACGTGACCAGATCCTGCAGGCGGCGCGTGTACGCCGCACTTTCACCTCCACCGAGCTCGGACTGGCGGGGCCATCTCGAAGAATATACGTCAACGAGCGGCTTACCAAAACCAACCGACAGCTTTTCCACCGAGTCCGCGAGGAATGCCGGGGGCGGGAGTGGCGCTATGCCTGGACGAAGCAGGGTCGAGTCTTTGCGCGTCAAGGAGATGGGAAGCCAGTACTGCAGATCCGTGCGGGTGCAGATCTAGATCGGGTTTTTGGCACAAAAACTGTTTGAAATAATGAGTTCATTTAGTAATTTCACTGCCTGCACTGGTTATGGGGACTCATTATTAGTTTTATTTTGTTTAAGTAGTGTTGTCAAAACCATAATATTATGTTTTATTTATCACTTATTATTTTTGTTATGTGATCACAAGATAGCTATTTTCAAACATACAATGTTCTGGGTGCCTATATTATTTTTATTGTGTGTGAATAAGAACTTTTCCTGTGTTATTTTAATTACTATTTTTTATTACGCGTCTGTTAGCATTATTATAATATTACTTAATATTGTCTACCGCATTGATATGGCCACCTTAAGCATAAGTTATGATTAATAATAAAAAGCTTAAAATTGGTTTGTTTAATGCGGGTTCCCTCGGTACAAATCACGATAATTTCGTAACATCTGTAACTCGCCATGATATTGATATACTGGCAATAAATGAGACTTGGCTGAGGGCGGGAGAGGAAGGGCGCGCGCCGGTGGTACCTTCTTACCGATTGCGTCACGTGCCACGGCCGCGCGAGGTGCGCTCGCGCGGCGGTGGAGTGGGATTCTACGTCAAGAGGAATGTTACTGTGCGCACTTGGACTCACCCAGTGGACCCCTTGCATAAGTCGGTTGAGCAAATGTGGCTTACTATGACCCTTAACGGAAGAAGATTAATGATAGGTACGGCTTACCGGCCACCCTGGATGAACGTTGATTTATTTTTTGATGCGATTACAGATACAATTAGTTCAATTAATATTAATTATGATAATTTAATTTTAGTAGGTGACTTTAATATCAATCTATTATGCAGTGATGACAAATCGAAAAAACTAACTACCTTTTTATCATGCCTCAAGTTATCTCAGAAGGTTTCGGAGACTACTCATTATACAGAAACGAGTCAAACTCTTATCGATGTTATTTGTACAGATTTAGATATTAGGAATATTACTTTGGATCATGTCGGAGTACTTTACGGGCATTGTATGGTGGTTTGCGAACTTAATGTTAAACGTCAGAAACCTGTGCCACGCATGAGTACTTACAGACCCCTGAGAAATATGTGTATGGAACAATTTAATATGGACCTACAGACCGCTCGATGGGACCTGTTACAGACACTTGATGACGTAAATGAGATGGTTAAGGCTTTTAATCATAGTGTCTTAAATCTATTTGATTTGCACGCTCCTATTAAATCAGTTGTTATTAAAGATCGTTCATACCCATGGATTACTGACACAGTAAAACTGATGATGAATTTACGTGATAGGGCCTCAGCTGATTTTCATAAAACTAAAATAAGTAGCAAGAAAAATTATTACAAGGCTCTGAAATCCACAGTAAATCAAGCTCTCTTTCATGAGAAATCTGCCTATTTCAAAATGAATATAAATAGCAAAATTAATAATCCGAAACAGTTATGGAAAAATCTAAAAAACACATTAATACCAAAAAATTGTATCGAGTTACCTATGTCCTTCAATGACCCCAATATTATTAATGACCACTTCTTGAATATTCCAGGTAACGCAGAAGTAAGTATCTCACATTTGACATATTTTGAATTTCATAAATTTAGTGATGCAGTATTTAGTATAGAGCCAGTTAGTATAGATAAAATTTTAAAAATATTTGGTACGTTAAAGTCAAACGCGGAGGGATGTGATATGGTTACCTTGGACATGCTCCTAATGACGTTTCCTTTCACATTAGAAACCGTAACGGAAATAATAAATAGATCGATCAATACATGTACATATCCGGATATATGGAAACTTGCAATAGTTCGCCCGCTACCCAAACTTTCTAATCCGGTTGTATTGAAGGATCTTAGACCTATTAGTATCTTGCCATGCCTATCTAAAATACTGGAAAAGGTTGTATCTGCACAACTGACCGATTTTCTGGAAAAAAATATGATATTGCCTGACGTTCAATCCGGTTTTAGAAAAGGTCGTAGCACAGTAACTGCCTTGTTGGACGTCACAGATAATATATTATGCTCCATAGATGAGGGAATGTGTACTTTACTGGTGCTTTTGGATTTTTCTCGAGCTTTTGACTCTATTAATATTAGTTTACTCTTGTCAAAATTAAGCTTCTACGGCTTCGATCATAAGGCTCTTCTATGGTTTAACAGCTATCTCAGTAACCGCCACCAATATCTGAAGTTAAGTCGTAATGATGGCTCCTCACTGTTGTCGGATAGGGCTGCGTGCTATAGAGGAGTACCACAGGGGTCCATATTGGGGCCTACCCTTTTTTCTTTGTACTCAGCCGACATACAGGATCAGATCTCTCACTGCAAATTTCACATTTATGCCGATGATATTCAAGTGTACATCTCTTGCAAGCCATCCGAAGTAGACAGTGCGATAATAAAGCTGAATGAGGATTTAGCTAGTATAGCTCATTGGTCCTTGAGCAACTGCCTTATACTCAATCCCGCTAAAACAAAATACATGATCTTTGGGAGTAAACATCAGTTAGCGAGGCTAGCTCCATCTGTGTGTGTTGAAATTATGGGTGAGACACTTGAACAGGTTTACGAGGCAAGAAATCTGGGCCTGCTCATTGATTCTGACCTCAGATATGAGAAGCATATTGCCGCCTCACTGGGCAGTTGTTTCTATAAACTAAAAGTGCTGTACAGAATGAGGCCATACCTGAGTGAAGAACTGCGGATTAAGTTAGTAGAATCGCTTGTTTTATCTAAGCTTAATTACATGGACGCAGTTTTTGGTCCTCGTTTGTATGTCAGAACGCAAAAACTAATTCAACGAGTTCAGAACGCGTGCGCTCGGTTTTGCTTCAACATTCCGTTAAGGGCTCATGTGACACCATTTTTAAATGAACATCATATTCTTAAGATGAGGCACCGTCGTAAGCTGCACCTTGCTTGCCTTCTCTTCGGTGTAATAATACAAAAAAAACCCTCGTATCTATACCGTAAACTATCCTGGTTGTCAAACGCAAGGAAGACTCACGGTTCGCGGCAATGTGCGATGCAGCTTGTTACGCAGCGACACAGGTCAGCGGTGTTTAGAAGTAGTTTCCGCTATGCGTCGACAAAATGTTGGAATAATATACCACCACCAATACGGAACCTGCATAGCGTTTTTGGTTTCAGAACTAAGTTAAAAAAGTTCTTATTAGATCACCAAAAAACGCAGGAAACATATGTACATGAGACAAGTGCTATCTAGACGACGTAGATTATAATTGTAGTAAGGGCCGGAGTATGTTGACGTAGTAATAAGCTCAGATGTAACGCATGTCCGTCACATGCCCGCACGTAAATAAGCCACTATGTAAATAGTTTAAACGTCTGTTTTAAATTCAAATTCAATTCAAATTCAAAAATTCAGGTATTATTTTTTAGAAAAGCTCAAATTAATTTGTATGACTATTGTAGTATAATTTGGTTAATATTTTATTATGTTTTTAAATGCTATCAGTCTGATTATCTGTTTTTGTGTTACCAGTTTCTTGTATTCTTATGTATATCTATGTGATTTATATTGATTGCTATATATATATATATTTATATTTATCTGTTGTATAGTATGTCCGTCACGTTACCATGCGGCTCCAACAGAAGACCAGCGCTGGCTGTTCACAGCCAGCACCATGCTGAGTTGGGGCCGTGTTGGGACACACTTTGTTTCTTTCTTTAAGTATGTGTTCAAATTTATGTCATAAACTTTATATATACTCTGTCTTAAATATAGTATGTGTAGTCTAGGAATTGTGTGTGTCTCAATAAATGTATTTTCTATTTTCTTTCTAAATGTAAATCAGCGTTCGGTAATGTTCGGATCGGAGCCGACGACCAGTCAGAGCGGTCCTGATGGGCAGAGCCAAGACGTCAAGATGTCAATGTCAAATGGAAGCGAAGAGGTTATGCAGATTCTAAACAAATACATCACTTTAGCTATTTCGGATAAAAACGCCGACAAACCTTTAAAAACAGATGTGGTATCAGGGCTCCTATGCTGGAAGTTCGGACACACCAGAAAATTTAGCCCATCCAAGACGATAGTGTGTTCTAAGTGTTCGAAGAACCACGAGAATTGCGAGAAAAACACATTCAGATGTGTGAATTGCACCCAGGACCACATGGCCATGCAAAAGAAAGCTACGAGGGCTTATGGCTGAGCATAATTGTACCTGTAGGCAGGCACAGAGTAGGGTAACGAATGGCCCTCACCTCTGTAACTCTGAAAAAAAATTCAACGTAGCAACACGAAACGCCGAGTGAGACGCGCGGGGAGGGAGCCTCTAATACACAGATCACTATAATTAGTACTACGTACTCTAATAGACAGGGATGCAAGCGGACGCTCCTAACGCATGGCGACCCTGTCTAGTGAACTGAAGCCGAGCGTGCCGTAAAAGGACCGCGCTTCAATAACATTATCTCTCGGTGCACTTAATAACGAAATTAAATAATGTGTTATAATGAAATCGCGAATCAGTGTGTAAAGCTATCTATCAAGATGGGCGGTACTAATACTAAAGAGCAGAAGGAAAAGACGCTCGTAGTGCAAAATGCAGCGGGAACATCGTATGTAGAGAAAGAGCATGCCGGGTACACAAACACTAACCTAACCGGCAATGCGTTGGTATTGGCGATTAGTACAGCCGTTCTGTTGTACAAAGTATACAAGCGATGCCACACGGAGCTCGTACAAGGACAGCTTAAAGAAGTTACGCTAAGGAGATACGCCAGCCTGATATCCGCAAGCGCCAGGTCCAGGCCCCCGTTCCGGATGACATCGTATAAGGTGAAAGCGTAGGTATGGTAGTGAAGTGCGGAAAAAGTACGAGTGCGTCTCTATCTGTTCTACTCGTATAATATCGGAACCTGTGTCGTACAATAAAAACTTAAGCGACTCGTTTTTATCACCAATAAATATATTAATTCTTTTTGAAGAAGATATCCCGGTTGGCCAGTGGGGAAAACTAAACAATACCCTGTATAAATAGTGACGGCTATAGTTGAGGCTAGCATTATCCTGCATGAACACTTTCCGCAACTAATAGAGTACACCTGTAGAGTACATCATTTGTATCTTTTACGTCTCGCGCATCTTGGAGGTGTTTCCAATGACCCCGTTTCCGAACTTTTGTACACGATCTGTTCAGAATCCCTTCTCTAGCCAACTATGCCTAGTAAAAACAAGTCTAGAATCCCCTCGACATATGTCTCACATGGTTCGCATAGCCACCACAAGGATGAAGCACTCTGATCCCAAGATTTTAATTTAGGACCCTCAGTCCCTACATCTACTAATACCCAGACAACCGGAGAATTACATAAAGGGATACATACAAGATTACATAAAGAACTACATAAAGATTGCCGAGGGATATCCAAGTCTCATAAAGAACCAAGAGATACTTACTCCCTTTATTTGAAGAGATAAGAGCTTAGAAAGAAGACCTAGTGTCTGATTTGATTAGGGTTAGACCTTGCAACCCTAAGCTTATGTCAAAGCTCATGGCCCTTTCAATTGCAGGAAAACAGGATGCACTGATCAGGAAATTCTCAAATACTAGTTCTATTCAGGCCGTAGCTTGCCGTGACTGGAACTCGCAAGCAGGGGTGATCAAAAGAATAAAATAACTAGAAAAATAAGGCATGTGCTGTCCAGAGAGCCAGACCCACAACTCACCCAGATTGTTCCTGCCGCCTGCACAACCATGTTGGCTGGATTAGAGAGGTGGGCGGGGTCGCGTGAGAGTGCGAAAGCGGACCCGTAGCCCCGCCACATGTCGGAGGTGGAGCATCGTGGTTGAGGTTTATTCGGTAGTGGTCTGGGCTTACCACCTTCCAGCACCGAGCCCGACATAACCTGCTCTACCCCAGGGCGGGTATGCGTCAAGGTATTCCCCCACGTAAAAAAAAAGGGATTAAGAGAGGTGGGATGGGGAATACAGAAAGAAGGGGTCACAATGGCTGCAAAAAAAGAGCAGATGATTGTGTGCAACTGGACCGATCTGCCAATGACAAACTACGCAAAGAAAATATCACTCACCATAAAACTGTATTAAGTTCTCAATTTAAATTGAAAAACTTAGGGCCTGTAAAACGTTACTTAGGTATGAGAATAAATGTTGATAAAAATAAGTATGTTATAACAGTAGATCAATATATTGAACAATTAGTTTCTAAGTTTCAAATGTCTGGTTGTAAAACACAAAGTATACCAATTGAACCTAAATTGAATTTAGATAAGTCATCTGAGAAGTGTTCACCTGATGTTCCTTATCAGAGATTAATTGGAAGCTTAATGTACTCAGCAGTATTAACGAGATCAGATGTTGCTTATTCTGTAATTTATCTTAGTCAACTCGAGTTGCTATAGTCATACACATTGGAATTATGCAAAACGTGTATTGAGATATTTAATGTACTAAAAATTATTGTTTAAAATTTAGTAATGATCATTATGATATAAAAGGATTTGTAGAGTGATTGGGCAAGTGATGCTCTTGATAGAAAATCCTAATAAAGTACCATATTAGCGTACACATTCCCCGTTCTGGGCAGAAGAGTCCGAGATCTGGTTCATCCAGGTGGAGGGCCAGTTTACCAATTCTGGCATAACAAGTGACATGACAAAATTATGTCATAGGCCACTTCAATAATCAGCACTAAGGAGGTGAAGGACCTTATCATAAACCCACCCACTAATGACTAGAACGACAAGCTCAAGGCGGACCTGGTAAAGAGGTTAAGTGCCTCCCCGGATAAAAAAATTAAGCAATTGCTGATGCATGAAGATCTGGCCAACCGCAAACCATCACAGTTCCTTTGCCACCTCAAAGGTCTCGCGGCGGAGGGTATCAATGACGACTTTCTCAAAACCATGTGGATAAGCCGCCTTCTACATGGAGTCCAAACAGTCCTAGCCGGCCGACCAGCATCAGCGTCACTTGAGGACCTAGCCGACCTGGCCGATAGAGCGAACGACCTCGCTGCAACATCACCGAGAGTAGCTTCCGTCAGCAACTGCGACGCAGACACAAGGTCTTCCCTCTCCGACCTTGCCAAGGAAGTAGCTGAGCTGCTCAGGGAATTTTTGAGGCTTAGGTCTGAGAACTCAGGCAGGCAAGGCAGGCCGCGTTCCCGTTCGTCGCGAAGCAGTCGTGATTCTTCGATAAAGCGACCCCAAACTAACTACCGCAAGTTCCCGAACTGTTGGTATAACAACAAGTATGGAGAAAAGGCCAGCAAATGCACGCGTCCCTGCGACTACTCGGAAAACAACAATGGCAGTCGGTAATGGCCAACGGTAATGGCCAACGGTTGCCCTTCTTCAAACTCGGGTCGCCTGTTCGTCACAGATCGGTCAACGAAGAAGCAGTTCCTAATAGATTCCGGCAGTGAACTCTGCGTCTACCCTCGGACAGCGCTGTATGATCGCCGTACTCGGACTAATAACAACTTGTGTTCTGCGAACGGTATTTATACTTACAGGTTTATTAATTTAGATTTCGGTTTACGTAGAACATTTGTATAGCGTTTTGTTGCTGCCGACGTAACAAAACCAATAATTGGCATAGACTTTCTAAACTTTTATAACCTTGTATTGTCGCAAAAAATGCTTAATTGATAATGTTACATAAATTAAAATTACCTACATAAAATCTTCTTGTCAATTGATTTCTCTTCTTGGTACACAAGCTTTAAGCACGAAGGTGTTATCTCCCTCTTTAAAGAAATGGATAGGTTACTCGGTGTGGAAGGCGTCCTACGTAGCGTACACGCAGATGTTCCTCTTGCAGAGCACTCTCATATTTCAGGATATATTCAACCTTCCGAAACAGGAAGCAAGCGGTTACCCGAAAAATGGGACACGATTCATACGGTGAAAATAAACAAGATTTTCCGACTGATTCAGGCGATCATGATGTCAGTCATAAATATCTGTTGATGAAAAGTGTAATTACAAAATATATTGATATTAGATTTAAATATTTTGGGAAGAAATGTACGTATATTTTCGCAAATAAAAGTTTGAATTTTATATAATCTCTGTCCTCCACAACAAAGGGTTGTACAAAGACAGTGTCTATGACATACTCAAAGCCTGGCAACCTCTTGTTATAGGCTGTAACACCTGAGAGCTTAACCTTCTTGAAATTTCAATTAATAACATTAATCCTAATACATTTTAAAAATACTCGTCTCACATATTCAGGTGAATAAATAGTAAATTTCAAATACGAATACAATCTTTTGAACGTTTTCAAAATATGTAGGTACTCAATAAATGGAATTATATTCCAATATCTCTAAAGCTACTACCTAGGGGATTGTTATTTTTATTTGGGTTTGTTGTTCTGAAACGTAATTAGAGTGTTTTGGCATCTCTTCACGAGGCAATTTAGTTCCTCCTTCTGTGGTTTGGTGATTTTGTGGAATCCATATCAAAAGATGGTATCCCTAATTCCTCGTTGACAGAACATTCTCGAAGCTTCGCTCCGAAGCCCGTCCTATATAAGCTGCCGATCAGAGATCCTCGTTTATTCCATCAGCTACCTTGATAGCGATCAGAGGTGATTAATTGGTCGGGGGTGGGCCGTGCCCTCGGGCGTGGTCAACTCCGGCATGTTTGTAAGAGATTATTGTTAAATTTAAAATGTGCTCTCAAAAGTGTTTTTGTTGTTCGTTCCCAGAATCGGGACAAATATAGCTTCGAATTAAAATCAGTGCTTCATTCTTTTCTTCGGTAAGCATCTCATTGGTTTTTGGTTTCCCTTTTTAAGGCAGAGGGAATATTTTTCCCACCATCAATATTTTTAATTTTTTGGCTGAGGCTTCAAAGACAAGATTTTTTCGTATGGCAATACTTCAATTGACATATCATTGGATATGTTTGTCTATGGCGATGACAGGTCGCCATATTTTTTTTTTGTTATTTGACGTTCTCAAAGTGAGAAATAGGTGTATTTTTTTACAAGATAAATCTTTATAAATCTTCAATTTCTAAAGGATGATGTTTATTCAATTGTAATTTAGGCATATTCTCAACCTAAGAGTTTGCATAATTTGATTATATGGGTTGGTTGTGGTGGTAAATATATTCCCTTTGCCTTGCTACCTGTAAATGTTATTTTTGTATTTGTTGTAGATATGTTCGAAAATGAGTAAAAAGATACTAAAAGATTTAGATATTATCAACGCATTAAATGACCTTTATGGTTTACCTGACGATCCCGAAGTGTCTGATGACAATTTAGAATCTGATGAAGAGAATATACAAATAAGTACTGCAAAGCTTTGCAGGAATTCTATATCATTGTGACATTTGATAATTTCTTCTGTGACTACAAGATAATGCAATATCTTTATGAGAATGGCATCTTTGCTACAGGAACCGTACGAAGACACAGAAAAGACCTGCCCAAACTAGTAAAATCTAACCCGAAGCTTCAAAAAGGACAGTACAAATGGAGAGTCGGGGACCATATGCCTGCGGATTTGCCGAGCTATAAACGCTGCAGAATGTGCAGCACTAAGGAAAAAGACAAAAGGTCAAAAATAATGTGCTCCAGGTGTGGAGTTCCTCTTTGCATATTACCATGCTTTACTGCGTTTCACAAGCAATAAGTAATACATCACTACACCACATCAAATTAGCTTCAATCATAATTCCTTACTCGTACCGCTAGGACTTAGGTATTAAGAAAACTGTTTTACAATTTACGTTATTATTTATCAGGTAAATAATATATAAGGCGAAGAGAAAGTACAAAACTTGGAAGCAGCAGGATATACAGCAGGAGGAGCAGGATATAGGATATACGAAGCTTTAGAGAAACATCGAAATGGAGAAATTGGATTCAATGAGGCTTGTAGAAGATTTATTATACCTAAGCCTTCACTTCGACGACATTTGAAAGGTTTAAATAAAATAACAAAATTTGGAAGACCTAATGATATGTCACCAGACATGGAAGAGATATTAGCACAGCATTTAATGAATCTGAAGTCTTGTTTCTTCGGTCTTACAATCACTAAATAGAAGACTTTGAGCTTGCTGAATAATTTTAACTACCTGATCGTTTTAATAAGGAAAAGAAAATAGCAAGCAAAAAGTGGTATTACAGGTTTATGAAAGAGCATCCTACATTGTCCTCGCGTGTTCCAAAACCAACCTCAATGGCCAGATGTAAAGAGTTTAATAAAGAGCGTGTTAATGATTTTTTTTATAAGTACGAAGAAATATTAGATACATATAAGTTTGCTGCACACCAAATTCATAATATAGACGAAACATTATCTACGGTTCACAAACTTCCAGTTATTTCTCAAAAGGGAAAACACCAAGTGGGTGCGATCACAAGTGGAGAAAGAGGCCTGACCACAACAGGCATATGCGCCATGAATGCAGCAGGCGAATTTATACCACCCATGTTAATATTTATGCGCAGCAGACTAAACGATGCCTTAAAAAAAGGAGCTCCACCAAACACAGCATTCGGTTTCTCAAAAAATGGATGGATCGGATCACCTTTTTATTCCATGAATCCAACATTTCATCAAATGTACAAGTTTAGAAAATAAACTTGTCAAATGCGTAGTGGGACTCGCATGTGAAGGGCTCCTCGCCACTCTCTACCGTTTGTACTCGTATACCTGTAGAAATTACATCTCCTCATTTTTTAAATTATTATTTATTGTTATAGCTATTATATTGTTTCTTCCTGAAGTTAACTTCGAGCAAAAACACGTTCCTTGTACTGTTCGGACTCTATTGTTCCTCTTTTAGTCATCTGGCTTTCGCCTTTTGAAACCTTCACACATTTTTCTCCTTTTTTTTTTCTGTCTATTGAAGTGCCACCTGCCGATGAACTATTTGTCCCAAATAGGTCCACTTAAAAGATTTAATCTTAATGACCAGCTTCCAAAAAAAACAATAAGCAACAATAATGTAGTATAACAAAAAAAAATAATAATGTAGTATTTTACTAAGTTCTTGATTTTATTATACTTATTTTTGTTTTTTAAGAGGTAACTGATCGTTTTACAAAAATACCAATATAATAAACATAAAATAATATTAATATATTATAATATAATATATTATGTTGGAAGCATCGTTATCTATTACGAAAATGCACCAGCTGTACATCACAAAGTGTACTGAAGAGAACATGACCCCGGTGTCGGAAATAACTTACAGGAGAATATTTTGCAATGACTACAATTTCAGCTTTTTTGTCCCGAAGAAGGATCAATGTTTAACATGCTCTAACTACATCAAAGGTAATGATGATGAAAAAGCAAGAATGAAAACCGAATATACTCATACTCATACTCATATCTTGTCCCTTCTCTACAGTGTTCTGTTCAATCCATCTGCCCCGCGCTATCTTCGGGAACGTTTTGAATTTCTTCATGCGTCTCATTCTTGTTCTCTGAGATCATCGGAGAACCTGACGTTGAGGTTTCCAGTGCACGGCACTGATTTCTACGGTGGATCTTTCACTGTCGAAGCAGTTCGTCTGTGGAACGATCTTCCCGTGGAAGTTAAATGTGCACCGTCACTGGCCTCTTTTAAGTTACGTCTCAAAGACCACTACCTTTCTTTATAAGTAAATAATTTGTTATTTATATTATAAATTGGCTCACTTATAAGTACCTATATAAAATTGTGTATCTATATATTATATAATCTGTATAATATTATTATAGTGTTATGTATGTATTTATATAATTTAAGTATATTATGTATTGGTATATAGTCTACGTATATATTATAGTATTACTATTAGGTATATATGTTATTAAGTATGTATTTTATTTATTTAAGTATAATGTGTTTGATACCACCGTCCCTTCATATATGTATTTCCTTTCCCTGCATGGTTGCCTGGAAGAGATCGCTCTGAGCGATAAGGCCGCCAGTTGTTACTTCTTTCTAGTTTTAAGGTTTTCTTCTTTGTTATTTTATGTTATATTGTGGTAGCAATAAAGAGTTTTCATTCATTCATTCATATGAGGAACATTTGGCCAGAAAGAAGATGTGTGTTTCGGAAAAAGAGAAGGACAAAGAAAGGGCAGCTAGTAACAAAGACTTGCTGCACTGCCAAACGATGCTTATTGCTTTGCTTGGTCCGAAGTGAATGGGAAAAGAGGGAGTTCAGAAATAGGGAGTATTTTATATCACTACCTATCCACAATCCACGTGTGTGCCTTCTAATGTGACAGAAGTATGCCTGTATTCAGACACTTGCGGGGGACAAAACTACTGTGCAGTGCAGTGCTACTATGGTCGGTTCAGAAGATTCCTAACATAACAAAAATCGAAAACATATTTCTTGAATCAGGACATAGCTATATGGAAGTCGATAGTATGCATAGCAGCATTGAGTCAGCAAAGAAAAATTGTGAGATTTACTGCATGCCTGATTACAATCAATCAATTCTTCAATAAATTTTTAAGAGAGCTAGATCAAAGAAAAAGTTACTGTTGATGGAAAGACTTTCAACATAACACCATACAAAACTAAAGAGTTTAAATTCAACGAATTTTATCACTTAAAAAAACTTGCAAATGATACAATTTTCAATCGTTCGAAAGACTGTAATGGAAATAAAGTGAATTGGCTGAAAATTAAGAGAATGCAGTATCTTAAGGGAGAAACTTCTAAGATCTATTTTAACTAAGGTAAATGTACCTACCGGTGATGGACAGTGACCCATTGATGGACATTTCCTTTTTCCCCTCAAAAAATAAGAATTCTACCGTATTTTATGCTCTGGCCACACTTTTTCCATAGACAACAGATATCGAAATGTCAAAATATTGACAGTTGACGTAGATTGATCCTTCAGTTTCAAGATGGTGGTCAGTGAAACAGTACATGTCTCCGTTTGTGCAGGTTCTTTAGTAAACTCAATAGCGACAAGGTAAGCTTCCGGTTCTTTTTTGGTAAACCACTGAAAGAATAGCAATAAGCTATGTCATGCATGTAATATTAGAACTGTTCTTAATTTAATTTTGTATAGGTATACTGAATACAAGCGTATGTTTTGGTTTTTTGCGCCATGTCCATTACTGGTGCATGTGATCATGGCATGGGGTAGTTATGGACACTGTGTCCATAACTGGTATAATTCATTATTCTGAAGATAGATTCTTAAATTACGCAGCTATAGAAATAAACTATATTTTCACTGTGGCTTTCCAAAGGATTTTACCAGTAATGGACAGGGGTGTTTATAATTGGTGTGTCCAACATTGGTCCTTTCTATTACTATGCTACAAAATGTGTTTTTGCAGCCATAGCACCGGTGAAAAATTATACTCAGGAACAAATGGGCCGTGCTCTAGAGGCAGTAAGAAAAGGAGAAAGTGTCAGCTCATCAGCCAAAAAATATGGGGTACCTAGAGTGACTTTATATAATAAGAGCACCGGTAAGAGTCCAGTAGTGTGCTCCATGGGCCCATCCTCAGTTTTGACAAAGGAAGAAAACATTTTGGTTGAATGGTTATTTGCTGTGTCAGCAAGGCACTGTCCAGTAGCCAAAGAACAACTTCTTGACAGCATCCAAGCTATTGTAAAATCGAATAATAAAGAAACACCTTTTACTGACGGAAGGCCAGGGCGAAAATCGTACAACGCGTTTCTTACACATCCTGAAGTATCTGAAAGGCTAGCTCAAAAATTAACGACATCACGGGAAGCTGTAAATGAAAAGCAAATAACTAGTTGGTTTTCCGAAGTTAATGATTATTTAATAGAAAACGGCGTTGATGACGTAATGAAGGATTCTACAAGAGTGTTCAACACGGATGAAAGTGCCTTCTTCCTAAATCCTAATCCCGGCCACGTTTTGGTGAGGAGAGGTGACAAAAATGTATATAGCGTTTCCGCAACCAAAAAGAAAATTTTACTGTGCTTGTCACAGCCAATGCAGCAGGGCAAATAGCCCCTCCGATGCTTATATTTGCCTATGAGCAAATGATTTGTCATGGGCCATAGGCAAATCTGAAAGCGGGTGGATGTGCAGCAGCACATTTTATGAGTACGTTACAAACGTATTTCACCCCTGGCTCATTAAAAACAAAATAAAACTGCCGGTAGTTTTTTTCCTGGACGGCCACGCATCACACGTTACAAAACATTTATCGGACTTTTGTTCTGCTAAGCAAATCGAAATCATTGCGCTGTACCCTAATAGCACACACTTGCTACAACCGATGGATCTCGCAGTTTTCAGGCCACTAAAATCATTCTGGCGTAAACAAGTTCGCAAATGGAAGACAGAAAACTTGGGACAGCAAGTAAAAAAAGATAAATTTGCAAATATTTTAAAATGTGCTATGGAAGAACTCTCGCCCGAGACTATCAGAAATGTTTTTCGAGCTGGAGGTTTGTTCCCGTTTGGTCCAGAATACGTGGACTTTTCCAAAATGCATGCTCATAATCGAAGATTGACAAACACTAGTGAACAGTTGACACAACAAGATTCAGATTTTTTCGTTAAACTGGAACAGGAGATAGTAAAAACGTTTACACAATCAAAACTGGATCTTTATAATAGATGTTTTTATACCCCGAAAACTGACTTAAACGACATGTTGCCACCCGAAGATTTAACCATAATGTATGTGATTTGGGCCAAGTACAAACGCTTGTGCCATGCAAACATAATCGAAAATAAGGAACTTGAACATCAAGAAGCTGCGACAGTGCCAGGACGAAATACGGGGGCAGATGGTGATACTCGGCCTGAGCAAAAATATAAAATGCACCAAAAAACGCCTTCATTGTCACTAAGACATCTTTCGAAGACATGCCGTCGACATCATTTCCAGCAATGCTCACGAATGAAGAATCTGATGCTATCAAGGTTTTGCCACACACTGAAAATAAATCAACTGTTAATTCTGATACCATTGATATAAGTAAAAACCAGGAATTGGTCAACTTTATCCATAAAACTCCGAATAAAGACTTGCCACCAAGAAGTTTTGCAGAACTCATGTTAAAAGAAAAAAATATCACAGTGCCTTCCCCATTTAAAAAAGCTCTTTTCTGGCCGGAGCCTACTATAAAAAAGAAAGGGAGAATGCCAAAAGAAAAGTTACCATCGGCAATCACCAGCAAAGCTTGGAAAGAATTCCCATCAGAAAAAAGAATTAGATAAAAAAACAAAAGAACAGGAAAAAGAGAAACGAAAACAGGAAAGAATTGATAAAAAGGCTAAGAAAAATGAACAGATAAAAAATAATAAACTTGTCAAATGCGTGTTGGGACGCGCATGTGAAGGGCTCCTCACTCTCCACCGTATGTACTGATATAGCTATAGAAATCACGTCTCATCAAATTAATGTACCTTACACAGCAAATTAATAAAAAAACAATTGTCGGTCAAGTCATTCGAGTCATTGAAACGTCAATTTCTAAAGCAAGTATCATAAAAAATCTGCGGGTCTACCACTTTTATTGAAAAACACGTTCCTTGTACTATTCGGACTCTATTGTTCCTCTTGAAACCAATCTTCACACATTGTTTGTCCATTTTTTCTGACCATTGAAGTGCCACTTGACGAAGAACTATTTGTCCCAGACTGAATCTTAATGACCAGCTTCCAAAAAAAACAAAGAACAGATGTTGTAGTATTTTACTAAATTCATGATTTTATTATACTTACTTATTTTTGTTTTAAAGAGATAACTGATCGTTTTACAAAAATACCAATACTTATGTGGCTTAGATGTAATATTATGTTATGTTATTCTTTATCTATTTATTTAACAGTTTCTACATAGGTTAACCTCACTGCTGCTGTTCAATAGGTACTTTGTTTATCTATGATTTTTACGTATTGAAAATATTTAGAGATATGGTATTTTAGGGGTTGTTAGTTAAGTGAAAGTAGGTGGCAATGATTTTTGTTAAAACTTGAAATAATAAGGAAGACTGTAAGTAACCGGCAGTCTCATCACATTAAGGAGTTTTATACAGATAACCTGATGATGGTATGTAATAGATATCTAGATTATAAATATTACACAGGATACGGTATATTACTCGTATAATATAAGGTAAATCATGATAAATGATAAAGTTATATGTGTATTGCCAAATATTGTTTGAAATCTTCTTCGAAAACTCTAGTCAGAATTAGTCTTATTTGATTTTAATAAGTCGGAAAAGTGTCTTGTATGGGAAAGTCCTTGAATTTTTGAATTTATTTAATTTTTAGTATTTGTTGTTTTAGCTATTATAGTTACCCATATTGTGTAAGATTTTCAAGTAGATAACTATTGCCATTATGGTGTTACAGCGTGAAACGTTGAAAAAAAATCGTGATTTGTATGAACGCTCCAGTTATTTATTAATTTTATTTAGTCATAATTATTTCATATTATAGCAATCATAATCATTAACGTTCCGTGAAAAAATCAAATACCTAGCTGAAGCCGTTTTCACGATACACGAACGAAATCGAGAAATAAATTTTGAGCAAAAACACGTTGCTTGTATGGAGAGTACCTTTAATTATAAACTTTTTTTTAATTTTATTATTTGTCGTTGTAGCGGCATTAGGGATACATGTTTTGTGAAAATTACAAGTACCTAGCTATAACGGTTTATGAGATAGAGCCCTGTGACAGACGGACGGACGGACGGACGGACGGACGGATGGACGGACGGACAGCGGAGGCTTAGTAATAGGGCTCCTTCGGCACCCTTTTAGGGTTCGGAGCCCTAAAAAACGAATTGAAAACAACCTCATATGTAAAATACGACGAAAGTTATCGGTTTCTTCAAGTGACTCTAAAGACAGCGATGTAACATACGCAGAATCGAGAGAAAGCGACATTGAAATTGAAAGAGATTCGGAAAATGATAGTAATTTAGAAAATACTATTACTCAGTCATTTTTTGCAGGAGAAATTGTAGAAACGGCTGAATACATACCAATAACAAAAATTGGACAATCAATTGACGTTAAAAGAGAGAATGACGAGATAAAACCCAGGAACAAGAACAGAACAGTAGAAGAACAAAATGTTTTGGTGGAAAATGTATCCCCTGAACATAAAATACAACTATTAGACAATGAGGTGAAAATGGTGCTCGACCATAAAATTGGAACATTTAAACTATGCAAACAACATAAATCATGAAGGCCTGATCCAAATTATAATCTAAATTGCTCAAAAAAGATAATCTACAACCAATGACGTTGAATTGCTTCTTACTCTGAGTCTACAACCATAAGATAGGAATAAGAATAAGATGCGGTCACATCAACATATAATATATTAATTTTGTTTTATATGACTGGTGAAGAAGTTGTTTGTTTTTGGGACACATAATTATTTAATTTTTTTTTTTTTTTTTTATTACATTATAATATGTATGTTATGTATAATTTTGATGTCAGTAAAAAAAACTTAGTACTTAACCTCGCTTTATATAAATCAAACTAAACAGCGATAAGATGGATAGTATGTTTGGGAATATTTTTGGGAATATCATTATGTACCCGGCAATATAGGATAGACAGTGTAAGTGTTCTGGGCCCAGCTTCCTTGGATAACGAGTTCGTTTCCTTTATATCCCGATATTTTATAGTGAAGTAAACTTTGTCCCTGTCATTTTAGTCTGACATACATACATAAGCACTGGTTTTTTTAGTGAACTTTTAAAAATCAGTATTACCCACGTGATAAGACGTTCACTACAAACAAATTAAGAGTTTATAAACAAATGCATATGCCGTGGAGTTACCGGATTTGGAATAGTGCTCCACCATCGAACTGCGCTCGGCAACCCGCCTGCCAAGCGAGTCGAGTATTGGCAAAACCCCCCTTATTGGGGAGGCCTATGTTCAGTAGTGGATTACCAACGGCTGAGATGATGATGAGGTTCAGGTACCATATTCGATGAAACAGGGAATACAAAACAACGATTTGGTAGTGATGCCACAGTATTCTGTCGAACTGCTAAAAGGTCCTCTTTCCTGTTAACGTATTTGCCTACAGTTACGGGCGAAGGTGAGGTCAGGTTTAAACTAATGAATTTATGAAAGCCAATTTGAAAGTCTACGAAACGAACGTAAGTCTTTGTACACGGCGTGTTATATAGTCGCGGCCGACGCGCAGGTGCAACGCGTATTTATATTTAGTTCTATTGAACAAGCTGAAAACATAATATGGAATATTACAAATACACAAAGTCATAACACAAGTTATCTTTATTAATAAAAAAAATGGTAACTTCAGTTTATCATAATGATGACTAGTAAACGTTTATAATCAGATTCATAAGGAATATCTATAATCACATACTTATATTTCGCAAAAAATGGTGCAAAGAATTGGGGCGCCACTGGATTTTTTAAAAATGTACAAACATTGCAAGTTAAGGCGCAGTGCAAACCTAATCCGCCCTCTCGCTCACGCGCCCACATTTTTAAAGAAATAAAATATACTACATGTAGTTAAGTAAAATAAAGTCTACTAGGAACCAGAAAATAACAATAAAAACTTTTAGTAAAAAATCCAATTTAATCCTTCAAACTTCAAACAAGTCTTCAGTGTCTTTTTGTTCTTTGAGATTTTTTTCTCTGTGCAGGTTTGATAATTTAATTTAATTTTAATCCAATACATGAAAACTCGTTTGGATTAAATTGGATTTTTTACTGAAAGTTGGTATTGTTATTTTCTATTTCTTAGTACTTTATTTTAACGTAATTACATGTACTATTTTTATATCTTAACATGTGGGTACGTGTGAGCGAGAGGGCGGATTAAGTTTGCACTGCGCCTTAAATAAAAGCTTATAAAACTATGTAATCAACACATTCATAGAAAATAATTTCGTTTCTATACTAGCATAAATAATTACTACTTTCTAGTAGGTTAACTGTGGCGTCTAGACCACAGAGCAAATATGGAGAGGTGTTGTAATTTCCCTATGAAACCAGAGAATAATAATCAATTAGAGACTGCCTCGGTGGCGTAGTGAGCGCATGCTCGACTGCCAATCAAGAGGTCCCGGGTTCGATCCCCAGGTCAGGCATAGTGTTAAATATTGGATTTTTCCATTAGGAATTATCTCATGATACGCAAGATTTAAAATTAATGCTCAAGCTTCGTTCTGGACATATTCCATTAAATAAATTTGCTTTTCTAATGAAGAAAGTCAATTCACCGCTGTGTAATACTTGTAATCGCCAAGAAGATGTGCATCATATTATGATGGAATGTGCCCTGAACGAAGTGCCTAGAAAAAAATTATTCGACAGCAAAGATTATTCTATTGGATTATGTAACACCTATCTATCTCTTCCATTTACTGATAAATCTAAATTATTATTAGAAGTAGTCAAGTTTGGTTTAAAAATAAGAGCTCAATCATCGTGATTATTAATATTGTAACCTCTTTTTTTGTTTGTCGTTTGTTGTTGTCTATGTGTTTGTTTGTTAATTTAAGTACAGGGTGACATATTCGCTGTAGCGAAAAAACCCTAAATAAATAAAGATAAAAAAAAAAAAGAATTATCTCAATAACTGCCTGGAGTCTGGAACTGTGCCCGGTAAATGGCAATAGGCTCGCCCCCTATTACATGGGACCAATAACATACTGGCGAAATGTGGGTGTATCTACTATGGGACTGAGTCCTGGGTACACCTCTGCCTACCCCTTCGGGAAAAAGGCGTGAATGTATGTATGTATGTAGAGACGCATAGCCGGTTTTTACTAGGAAAACCACCGTTTTGCACACAAACGTGGTATTGTAATATTTTTAAAATGAAAGTTATTTGTCCAATTGTATAGTTTGAATGAAAATGGACCTCAACAAAATGATTTAAAGTTGATTTTCATTAAATATTTTTGCTCTATATGCTAACACTTGCTGGGGTATCAGATCCCGCCTACTTTTGTATTTTCCACCTACCGGTCAATAGCAAAACTACTCGCTTCGTTCTTTGTCTACCTTACTAAGTACTTTTAACTATCTCACACTAGATGGCGGCCTGTTTACAAAATGGTAATAAAAACAACAATAACATAATACTTTGGCGACTAAATTCTTAAGGAATTATTGTTAAACAAATGTTAGTGCTTATGATTATTAATATATTATATTAATACTGACCTCTTCGTACCTATATATTTTTAGTTTCCGTGACACAAGATCGCCATCTATTGTAGAGTAGAAGAATTTTTAGAGACGCCAACACTACTCGTGCCACGCCCACTGTGATGACGTCAGGACCTAGTTGAAATCACAGTGCACAGTTGCTTAAGCCGCCACTTCTCCATATTTGCTCTGTGGTCCAGGCAGAACGACAGAGTGGAGTCCTCCGATGAGGGTATTCATTCAGGCTGCCTGAATGTTGACCTACTAGTAGATAGTACTTATTATAAGAGTCTAGCTCATGAAAAAGCGCGGCAAAATTCAAAACGAACCAAACAAATAAACTTGCATTCATGTTATTAGTGTGTCCAATCCAATCTTGGTAATACCAATTATATCATAGCAATTTTGATGTTGCCAAACTTAAATTTTTTTTAATTTGCCGCACTCTTTTTGTCTCTTTTTTTTGTCACTTTAATTTGCTAGAGACTATACTATGGTATTGTGCTAAGTTGTAAATACCTACCCTAATATTCATAGTATATTTATTGTATTGCTATTATTGACTGATTCTTTGAAAATACGTTAAAAGTGATCATAATATGTGAATAATAGGTACATAGTTTTAACAATATAATTAGATTCACATAATTCGAGTGTTAATAACAACAGTTAATACATTTTAACACGAAAATTAACTTACTACAATAAATTATTAAACACTTAAAACAATCTCACTTTGATTAAAAAAAACCCTTTTTCTAATTAAGGCCTAGTTACATTTTCATTACAACGGTATTTTAACGAGATATTCCCACCGGACCCCACCTCCAAGGTCACCCACCACTGGTGACAAAAGGGAATTCTTTAAATGCGTCCCACTTGTCACCACTCGTCATTGACATGTGGAAATTGCCACTTTTCATTCATTCAATCATTTTGCATGTTGCAAGATTTTACTTACATAATTTGCACGATATTAAAAGGATTTTTGTAATGTGTATCTTTTTAAGTTCGATAAAGATTTTATTTAGTTATTTATTAATTTAACGGATTCCAGTTTTTGCAAGTGACGACATAATAGCAAAATTAAATTCGTACGTCGTTAATTAATGTTATGCAGAATTACTGGAGGTGGAAACTGTAAACCATATGAAAGACAAATCCCACATGTCACCGGTGGACGTTGCCGGTGGTGACAAATGGGAAAAATAAAAAACATCCCAATTGTCACCAGTAACGACACACACTAAATAAAAATACACAGTTAATTTTAGTTGTATATAGGTAGGCCTTAGTTTTTCACTAGGTATTGTAATAATAAAAACAATTAATATTAGTGACAATAAATAACTGGCAAACGATTAAGATTGAGAGATCGACCTCACTAAGCACCAAGTTTCGACTAGAAAACACGTAACTACATAATATTACATATTTCATCTCAAACGTTACAAAAAGTGTAGTAATACTGACATTGACGCTATGTTTTGTAATTGAATTATTTTACAATATTTTGGACAAAGAGAGAAAAGAAACTGCGCATTAGTTTGTATGGGACATCCTTTTATAAAATAATTTTGTCCACTAAATGTTCAAGGTATATTGACCCTTTAAATATTACTACACATTTTTGGTATAAATATGATGAAAAAAATTTACTAACATTAACAAGACCACAAAAGCGTTTTTACATTCGCTACGCTTATAATATTCGAAAAAACGTGAAAATGACTGAAAATCTAGTTACGTCGATAATAATAATAATAATCACATGGGACATCTTCCACACACGGTCATCTGGTCCCAAACTAGGCTAGAAGCCTGTACTGTGGTAACCAGGTGACTGATATACATACTTATATAAGCTTATAACACCCAAACACAGATCAAACAGACATGTTCATGCACACAAATGTACGATCTGGCCGGGGATCGAACCCGGGCCCTGCGGCACAGAAAGCAGAGTTACTACCATCTGTGCCAACCAGGCTGTCATATAAAATAGTAATTTTAAGATAATATGGCATTTTTTGGCTCTGCCTAATCATAAATTGTGAAATAAGTTAATATATTATACGGCGCTCTTCATTTCTTGCTTGACGCACGATTTGAACGCCTCCCAACCTTCGTTTTTGGCATAAGACTGGAAAATACAGAAAAATATTATAACATACTGGCTGCGTCCAGCGGTTTCACACGCGCAGTCTGATCCTTTCTTAGCACACATCCAGACAACGAACAGAACCTACATTCCAAGTTTTAAGTCTCTAGGATCAGTGGTTTGGGCATCAGTCATTTAGGATTTTATAATACATACACATACATACAGGTATAGATTGAAAATGTGCAACAAAAACTGCTACAAAATGGCAATTACTATATATAATAAACTACCTCATGAGTTAAGAGAATTGCACGGAAATGAATTTAACAATAAAATTTATAGATGGTTATGTGACATAACATAACATAACATACATTCACGCCTTTTTCCCGAAGGGGTAGGCAGAGGTGTACCCAGGACTCAGTCCCATAGTAGATACACCCACATTTCGCCAGTATGTTGTTGGTCCCATGTAATAGGGGGCGAGCCTATTGCCATCTATCGGGCACAGTTCCAGACTCCAGGCAGTTATTGAGATAATTCCTAATGGAAAAATCCAATATTTAACACTTTGCCTGACCTGGCGATCGAACCCGGGACCTCTTGATTGGCAGTCGAAAATGCGCCCACTACGCTACCGAGGCAGTCTCGAGGTTATGTGACAGATGTTTTTATTCCATAGATGATTATTTTAAATTTAAATGTCAATTTTTCTATTTTTTTATATTATATAAATTTACATCCTGATTGTTTAAATAATTACTAATTATTCATTACTATGTATATTGGTAAATATTTGCACGCCAATTTGGTCGAGTACAGTGGTCTATATACAATAAGGTCGAGTACAGAGGTCTATATACAATAAGGTCGAGTACAGTGGTCTATATACAATAAGGTCGAGTACAGTGGTCTATATACAATAAGCAAGAACATTCTATACCTGTATTCATGCAAATAAAGTAATCATTTCATTTCATTTCATAGTGATTAGAAATTTCTTAACAGAAGTTTGCAGTATGAATTTGTGAAAATTTACTAAATCGATGTTTTGTATTCCCCTGTTTCCTCCAAATACAGTAAACCTATTTGATATATTATATAAATATATATATATATATATATCCTGATATTTTTAAGTTGAAGTAAAGTATGTCCCTATCATTTTATTTTTGTTCATAAAATCTACATTTTTTGTACGTCCAATCACGCGAGTAAAACTGCGATTATTGGAAGTTCACTATGAAAATACCCAGGGTGTATAAGAAAAATTAAAATGACAGGGACATAGGTTACTTCACTATAAAAATATCAGGATATAAATTTATGGAATGGGTTAATAATATTCGGAGGAAATATGGGAAAAGAATACATCGATTTGGTAAATTCTTCATAAGATTGTGTCAATTTCCTAGAAGGCCATGTACACTCTTAAAACATAAAACAGGCGAAGTGCAAGTGGGACTGAGTC
This sequence comes from Hemistola chrysoprasaria, assembly GCA_947063395.1. NCBI lineage: Eukaryota > Metazoa > Arthropoda > Insecta > Lepidoptera > Geometridae > Hemistola > Hemistola chrysoprasaria. Next base: position 3,487,761 of record OX346727.1, on the reverse strand, counting down.
CTGGGTGCACTTCTGCCTACCCCTTAGGGAAAAAGGCGTGATGTTATGTTATGTTACCTTGAAACCGCGATGTAGTCTATCCTTCATGATAGCTATAAACTCCTTGTAGCTGAGCAGACCGTCTCCATCCGAATCGAAGATAGCGAATACAGTGGTCACGAGATGTTCTGATTGTGATATACCGGTGCAAATCTTCACGGCGCGGTGGAACTCATCTGGAAATCCAGTTTTACTATTGTAGGGTTGATGTTATTTTGTGACGCGCATGCTACGGATTCTGTGAACGTTTTGGTGGTTGTATGGAAAGTATTAATGGCAACGTGTGGTTTAAGGAAGATCTATGGCATGTGCGAGGGCGCGATGGTAACACAGGGATGCCAGCGTGACAGATGATTGTCATTAAGCCGTACAGGAATTCGGTACTTAAAAATTGGTCTAGAAAATTGAATTCTGAACGTTTTGGTGGTTTTATGGAAAGTATTAATGGCAACGTGTGGTTTAAGGAAGATCTATGGCATGTGCGAGGGCGCGATGGCAACACAGGGATGCCAGCGTGACAGATGATTGTCATTAAGCCGTACAGGAATTCGGTACTTAAAAATTGGTCTAGAAAATTGAATTCTGAACGTTTTGGTGGTTTTATGGAAAGTATTAATGGCAACGTGTGGTTTAAGGAAGATCTATGGCATGTGCGAGGGCGCGATGGCAACACAGGGATGCCAGCGTGACAGATGATTGTCATTAAGCCGTACAGGAATTCGGTACTTAAAAATTGGTCTAGAAAATTGAATTCTGAACGTTTTGGTGGTTTTATGGAAAGTATTAATGGCAACGTGTGGTTTAAGGAAGATCTATGGCATGTGCGAGGGCGCGATGGTAACACAGGGATGCCAGCGTGACAGATGATTGTCTTTAAGCCGTACAGGAATTCGGTACTTAAAAATTGGTCTAGAAAATTGAATTCTCTATAGAACAAGAAAAAAATATACATATGTGCTGCAGGCAGGTAGTTCTGTGTCCCGATATACAAGATATTATCTTAGTTCAGGCGCAGGACTTCAATGGTTCTGTGAGTAGTATTGTGAATTATAATTTTTAAAATCACTAAAAACCTCTAGAATGCCAGAAGTCTAACATTCAATAGACCTAATTGATGGTTATTTTAATAAAATTAGGTCTATCATTATTTTTAAGACGTACACCTAAGTCGCCGATGACCTATATTTCCTGTACTATTATGGAAGGTTTTTATAATAAATAAATAAACTTTAAATTGCAGAGCGAGATTGAAGATCGTGGGCTTGGAATAAATCATTCAAAATATGCTGAAGTGTTCGAGTATTATTTAATGGAAAAGGCACGGCTACACTATATACTTTACTTTTTTTAACCTATAGGGCGTTCGTTTTCCCTTACCCTTAAAAAAGTACCCTTCGTGATATTCCAGGGTCTAAGGCTACCTGCATACTAAATTTCAGCCCAATCTGTTCAGTAGTTTTGGCGTGAAAGAGTAACAAACATCCATCTATCCATCAATCCAACCAAAACCACGCTAGATGGCGCTGGGGGTGAGTTAGAACTCGCAAGCGTTTGATTCACCTGTTAGAGACGTAAGTTTTTTGAGATTTATAATATTAGTAGGATAGGACTGACGAGCAATAGTGTCAGATTGTGACCTATTTGACTAAATCTTTTTGAGTTTAATGCTAACTGCGTCCCGTGGTTTTACCGAAAGTCAAACTCAAAAAGATTTATTCAAATCGGTCATAATCTGACACTTTTGCACGTCAAGGAAGATAAACAGTACTGAGTCTACCGTGCGTTCGGAAAGATACCTCTACAAGAAGAACGCACAAGAAACTTGTAGGGCTTAATTTTTTCAACAGTACCCGCAGTGGAATAAGACACATGTTATGCCAGTGTTTAGTGTTATACATTTCCAGTCTTTCACATTTTCAAGCAATCATCATCTCAGCTGTTGGTAATCCACTACTGAATATAGGCCTCCCCCATAAAGGGGGGTTTGCCAATACTCGACACGCTTGGCAGGCGGGTTGGCGAGCGCAGTTCGATGGTTTGTTGCAGAAAACGCTGCTGCTCGTCCTCTGGATCTGTTAACCCTTAGCCGACTTACGGCAACCACGGGTAGAGGGTGGAGCACTATTCTAAAGCCGGTAACTCCACGGCTCAAGTTTATTTTCAAGCATTAGTGAGATTGAATAAACAATTAAATAATCATAATCAAAAATATTATATATTTGCAAAAATGTGTGTACAAGAGGTCTTAATAAATATTATTGTCCATTATACATTCTACCTCCTTGAGGTGTGCAAATTAATTTGTAATGGAAATTAATAATATAAAAATTGACAAAAAATTAAAAATGTCCAACTAATAATATTACTAACTACAAAGACTAACTAATAATTCGTACATTCAATTTTAAAATTACAATAATGTTAAGTAAGTACATGTGAGTACATACATGTGTTAGTACATACCTTTAGATATGGGATGATCAGCCAATGTGTACATTCTCATGGCGATGGTGAAGTCTTCCAGGTTGTTGAGGAACTGACAGAATGTATTGAACTCGTGGAAGGTGATGCCGCGCTCATGTTTCACTCTATCCAACAACCTGGTACAATACATACTCGTACATACATTATCATCTGCTAGCTCAGAGCGGATAACAACTGTGACGAAATCATATTGGTGAAATGTGAATATCTGTTCAGTAGTTTTTGAGCTGTATAATTAAAATAAATACTGACTCCATTAATGTAGTATTATGGAGTCAATACCATAACTAGTGCAGTGTAAATATAATAATTAAGGTAGTGCTACTGAAAAGAACACATGAACATATAGCTCGACAGAAAAGAGTAGAAACGGAACTAATTTAAAGTGTACGTGTTGACTTAAAGTTTTTTTAATTGATAAATACAGTGGCGCCCCCATTATTATTTACTCTTTTGTGTCGAGCTATACATGACAGCCAGGTTGGCACAGATGGTAGTAACTCTGCTTTCTGTGCCGCAGGGCCCGGGTTCGATCCCCGGCCAGGTCAAACATTTGTGTGCATGAAGATGTCTGTTTGATCTGTGTCTGGGTGTTATAACTTATATAAGTATGAATATCAGTCCTCTGGTTACCATAGTACAGGCTTCTAGTCTAGTTTGGGATCAGATGACCGTGTGTAAAAGTTGTCCCATATTATATTATTATTATTACATAGTGTTTCGCCTTCAGTTTTTATTTTACGTAATGCTATGTGCCGCCCATAGCTCGTTGCGCTATTTCGAGCCTGCTTATAAGACCCACAGTCAGGGACCATGTTTCAGATCCGTAAGCCATCACTGATAACACACACTGGTCGAAGACCTTTTACTTAATAACTCACGCTTAATATTAAAAACAAACACAATAACTGTCACAGGCACCAACCTACAGTGAACAGAGAATAGAATAACCATACAAAAGAATACTCACCTATCGAGATACATATCATATTCATCGGTGTCCAAATATGTGTAGCGGAGGAGTATCTTTGCAAAGTCCACTTCTGATATTGTTTCATGACCTAGGATTAACAAAAACATACCAAAATATACTTAGATGTTATAGACTAGGCTATAGGCACATATAAAATGAAGTGGGTATAATGTTCAAGTTCATTAATAAATACAGAATGTTACTCATTTTACTCTTTGACAGAGTTAGAGTTTAACTATCAATAATAACATAAAAAATTAGACATAATATTATTTATTACCATAATATTTACACAAATAGTAATGCTATATTAAGATATATTCTTAATAATAATATTATCCGATTTACAGTTTTACAGTGAGGCCCAGACTAAGCTCTAGGCTTGTATCTTGAGCCTCTGGAGCGATTAGCTAACAGTCTTTAAACATTCCTAGTGTTGTGGAAAAGGATTGACATGGCAATATATTGTGAATGTTATTAAATAAAGACTTGCGAATTATTCGTTAAATAATTGCAAGTGTAATGATGAAATTCTAAGAAAATTATAAACTTATTGGTCACACAACTATAAATTAAGTACTTAATTAACAACTGTTAAATGTGGGTGAATAGAAATAAACTGATTGTGTTTATATTTCCCTAACAACAACATTGGCGGCTCCTTCATGCCTTTTGTCTAGTGACAAAAAACTTTTCAATGCAACCGCCTCTTCAAATCGAACGAACGCCAAAGTTCCTGTTGTGGAAATATAAATGAACAGTTCATTGATAATCCACCTGCAGTCTCTAATCACCACTGACATGATATTATAGTATATATTAGATATAAGTATTCCTTTCTGTCTGGTTGTCTGGAAGAAACAGATTTCAGCGATAAGACCGCCATTAGTTCTAGCCAAAAATTATTTTAAACGTTATTCCTGTATCGAAGTGTCCTAGTTATGGTGTACAATAGTGTTTATCTGTCTATTTAATGTTAATTAAAAACACCCCTTTTTTAAGCTTTAAAACAGCACAGGTGTACTTGTAAGTATGCTTGTCTATCACCCAAATAAGAGTTGGGGCCGGGTTTTGTTGTTAGGAGTTTCAGTCAGTCAGTAAGTATTTCGATATAAATACCTATAATATTTAAAGAGGTAAATAACTGTAACAATATAATAACTGAAGTAAGTATATAATAAAGTACCTTTAGAGAACTCGTGGAACTCCAGTTCGAGCACCTCGGTTTGTAAATTTTCCATGAACTGTCGGAATCCTTCGAACTTGAGGTCGTTCGTGCCTTTCTTACCGAAGAAATGTACCTGAATACGTCAAATATAGACATCATAATCGTATCCTCGCTTTCTTTCACTAGTTCCTTTGCTAATTTATCAAATTTAAATATTATAGTCCACTAAGTTCATAGTAGGAATTATATATATATTTGTTATGTTAAGTTCATAGTGTAGTTGTCACTCGAGAAAACAGTAACAAACTAAACAGGAGTATGTAATCCTAATCCTAATATATACTATTATAAAGGCGAAAGTTTGTAAGTATGGATGTATGTATGGATGTTTGTTACTCTTTCACGCCAAAACTACTGAACCGATTGGGCTGAAATTTGGTACGTAAGTAGCTTAGACCCTGGAATAACACATAGGGTACTTTTTATCCCGATATTCCCACGGGAACGAAGACTACGCGGGTGAAACCGCGGGTCACAGCTAGTTACTAATATTATTCTGTGACAGGAGTCACCAGACAGGAAGCCGAAAAACATTATAATGAATATGAAAATGTATGTTAAATTTATATGAATATAAATTTAACATGCATTTGTGGAGTCGACTAGCCAACGAATTCAACTAGTTGATCGTCTAGTCGATGAACGAAAATAGACGGTCTAGTTTCGTCTACGAGAAATGCGTCGACGACCCATCGCTAGTGTGTGCGTAAGACTGTGACGTTAATTTTGGCGGGCATACGGGAATCAAATAAATGTCAAGTCAAAACTCATGCCCGACGTCAGTGTCACTGTCATGTTAATGTCTATTTCATCATGCAAGAGTCGCACGACCATACAATTTGCCAAGGAATCAAAAACAATTTCACTTTAAATAAAGTATAAATAGCAATTCACCTGCAAGAATGTATCAACATTGTGCCTCCTCTGCAAGCCTTGTTCATCGTTCACGTAGTTGTCCTGAGGTTTGTCTGTGTTGTCGCCGCTTTCGACGATGCCGCGCTTGCCTCGCCACGCGTAACTGAAGATTTTCTCCATCTACAAGCGATATCTTGTTACTTCCACATCGATAGATCATAACTTTAAAGAATGTAGCGACATTATTATATTAGTGATGGCGTAAGTATATTATTTTACAAGTAACATAAAACAAAATTTCTTTCAATTCATAAAATCTTAAGTCTTAAAATCATAAAGTCTTAAAATTCATAATTCCGTGGTTTACTATAAATTTTATTGAAATTATGTAACGACTATGCAAAGTTATTTCTTCTCTTTCAAAGCTTGATAAGATTAAAACGTCAAACGGTATATCTTAGATTTGCTGGGCTGTAGTAACAATATATATAACCTATACAATCATTGGCGCCTAATGGTGACAGAGGTCATTCAATATGGAATATTTTCAATAATGTGTTAATGGTGTTAAATATAGTCATGTCATTTGATTTGTTGATTATTGGTGATAAATTAAATAAATAATTCCAGTTCGAATGTTATTAATATGTATTCAAAATCGACATTTTAAGCAGCAGTGGTCAAAAAGTACAATCATTGGCACTCAAGTACAATCATTGGCACTCAAAAAATGTACAATCATTAGCACTAAAAAAAATTTTTTTTTGCTTTATCTGATTATTTCCTCGTCTCTGATTGGATTTATGTCTGCAGATTTAAGAATTTGTCAATTATTATGGTATACACGTGATTTTTTTAAATGGCTATTTAGGGCGTTCTCCGAAACTACCGGGAATTTCGAAAAAACAACTTACGTGACCGATTTCAATAGTAACTAAAACATCATAATCAAAATTTTAAACGGTTTTATTAAACTTGATCTGTTTGTTGTGGCTTTTTTGTTTGTTTCTTAATAATTCAATTATACCTCTTTTTACTGTTGACTGATTTATCTGATATTAAGTACACATTTTTAGTTATAATTAGAATACAATTGAATATATTTGGTATCATTACATATTCAAGATGGCGGCCGCCACAAAATGGCGGATTACTTACGTATTTCAAAGTCCCCGAAATACGGGTATTAAATAAAAGGCATTGACTAGAAAAACACTGAGTTAATTCACGAAATAAAAATAAACACTTCATTGCAGATTTCAATACAATCATCTACTCAAAAAATATTTTTTTAACTAGGGGTAGATAGGTGAATAATGGCTAGAGGTAGAAGTGTAATGGGAAACACTACCCAGACGTAATAATTTACTAATCCGTATCCAAACAAAAGCTTTTTTTACGGTAAGCTTGCAGTTGATAAACTGACCACGACCTATTTCATTGTATGGGGTCAACAGTTTTCGAACGGTATAATTAAAATTTGACCGTAAGGCTTCGCTTAGCTTTGACCGTGTTGACCCTTTTAAAAATCACATTAGATCCTGGCCCCGTTTCGTTTTATTACATATAAGGTTCCATACCTCAAAGGAAAAAGGGGTATGGGTATGGGGTATGGTAAAGGGTATGAAGTGTCAATTAATATCTAATACCTAGGTTGTCTGCAATTGCTGCCGTGTCTGCCGTTGAGCTAAGCAAAATTAAAAATTTGATATGTACGCAAACAAAGGTAGGGCGATTAAATAAAAAGTAGGATGTGGGTTCTTCGATCCTTAGCTAAATTTAATCATAACTTATTATTTCAGCTCGGTATTGAACTCAACATTAGTCAGAAATAGGTAGGCATGCCACCCTGATAATTATGAATTTATTGTTTACGTATGCATTTGTGGTTTTTTTACCTAAAATACTTTACATTGGTTATCAATAAATTCTATTCCAACGAAAGAAATACACAATAATGGCCAATATTATGCCAAGGTTCAATCATTGGCACATGCAACGGTATAATCATTGGCACTGCCAATGATTGGATTTGATCGATAATATATGTTAAATCCACGCGATATAAATTCCATTACAATGTAAATGAATTTCAACACAAAATAAGTCGCATTTTAAAAAACATTTAAAAAGTACAATGATTGGCATTGGTGCCAATGACTACACCGTCATAGAGTTCATAGTGCAATTGTTGGCATATCAAAAACTGGCAAAGTAATCATTGAACTGCAAATCTTACACAAATATCGCAAATTATGCACCTTCTCTTACGTGAAAATTACAAACATTAACTAATACTTACATAAATATAATTATTTTAACGCAGTTTTCTTTTCTACTTCTCTAACTTTTTTCAAATCATCAGCAGCAATGGCGCGCAAATTTATGAAAAAAATAAGTCCCGCCAATTTAACTGTCAATGTCACTTACAATTTGATTTTGCCAGACGCTAAATTTAAAATACTATTTAGGAAAAAATATTAGAAATGGCTACAGTCGTGTTGTGTTATAATATTACGATTAAAAGTTGAAAGTGCCAATGATTGGGGGGGTGCTAACAATACTACCGGTTACCCTATTTATTAATACCTCAACGACACACGTTTTTAAATTCAAATAAAGATAAAAAAAATTCTCCAATTCGGCCGGGCACAGAGTTATCGTTCACGTACTCGATTAAGGGTAAACTTAAACTCAAAAAGATTTATTCAAATAGGTCACAATCTGACACTTTTGAACGTCAATGAAGATAAATAGTAATGAGTCCAGCGTGCCTCCGGAGAGATACCTCTACAAGAAGAACACACAAGAAACTTGTAGGGCTTATTTTTTTCAACTGATAGTTTCACAATATTTGATTTGGTTTCATTCGTCAGCTTGGAAGGTGCCTCGTGGTGGCTATGCAGAAGTTTTCAGGTATCTTTGTACTCTATGTACTGATTGACTATATAAGCCTTCTTTAGTAAAGTAGATTTTATATAGGTTTTGAGGTATTTACTATATACCCTCTGAAGGATCCGTTATCTCTTTTGGGATTTTATTATAAAAACGTACACTATTTCCTAAGAATTACTTTATCCTTTTTAGATAATCTAAAGCTATGTACAGCTATTTTGTCTTTATTCCTAGTATTAAAATTATGGTAACCAAACTATTTCATGTTTGACGCGGAATCGGCAACAATGAACTTAAGCCCATAATGTGATCATGTCGCTAGATTTGCCGCCCGATGCCGAGTCCTTGCCGAACCACCGTCCCTTCAATATCTGTATTTCCTTTCTCTGCACGGTTGTCTGGAAGAGATCACTCTGAGCGATAAGGCCGCCAGTTGTTACTCTTTCTAGTTTTAAGTTTTCTTTTTGTCATATTCTGTACTATTGTGGTACCAATAAAGTGTTATCATTCATTCCATTGTCCAAGCTGGACGACATCTTTTACTGTTTTAGGGACATAGAAATAAAGTTCTTCCTGATCGGCCGATTCCGTGTTGAATAAATAATAAGTACCTGGATGACCGAGCTTTTCTCGGTATTATTATTATTTTTTTAAATAAAATGACATTTTCTAAAAATGATTCCTAGCTAGATCGATTTATCGCCCCCGAAACCCCCTATATATTAAATTTTATGAAAATCGTTGGAGCCGATTCCGAGATTCCAATTATATATATACAAGAATTGCTCATTTAAAGATATAAGATAAGATATGGTCTCTCCCTACATCATTATTTACGTTGAGAAATATATGATACTGGTTTAAACTAAGAAGTTTATATTAATAAAATTTTAATATTGTGTTGTATTTACAACAATATTGTTCGTAGTATGTACATGAGACAGGTAGAGACAGATATGTTTTAATGTTAATCATTTTAATGTTATTGATTTTATCTTATTATTTTAATTTTAGTTGTTTATATAGTGGATATATTATTTATATTTAACACACAACATAATTAATTTCAATCGAAACTTTAAAAAATTACATATTTACTATTTTAGCATATAAGACAATATACAACCACATTAAACATAAATATTATACACAAAACTTAAATATCGATGTCAACCTTATATAAATATAAAACTAGCTGTGCCCCGCGGTTTCACCCGCGTAGTCTGTTCCCGTGGAAATATTCATATTCATAATCTTTATTGCATAATATTATTATTTAATACAACAGTTTACAGGTAACAGGTATTACTGTGTTACATAATATTATACCCTGAAAGGGTAATATCGGGATAAAAAGTACCCCTCGAAGTTCGAGTAGTTATTTCGAATTACAGCACGATCGGTTAAGTAGTATCGGCTTGAAAGAGTAACAAACATCCCTCCATCGATCCTCACAAACTTTCACATTAATAATATTAGTAGGATAGGATTAACAATTTTTTGAACATTATGCCACACTGAACAATGCAAACAATTAAATATTCAATATTAATAAAAAAAAACGTAAAGCGACAACGACGACACATAACTTAGTATAATTTAATTATTACAATCTTAATAAAATAAAATAAAAAATCGATAAAATCGCAAAGAAATGAGAACTTACTATAGAGTTCTTAGGGCCTAGTTCCAGCGCCATTTTGTTCTTGATTGCGCTTGAAGAGACTAACGAAAGCAGCTACATAGCCAGGCGGTGAGCACATATTGCACACATAAATATCATTTATTATTTACATATTTTGTATATAATATTATTATATACTTAACATAAATAGAAGATGTAAACGAAACTGTGATACAAATGTAAATTTTTTATAATATTATATATTTGAGATTATATTTTAGATTATATACAAGAAAATTGTGCCTTTCTAAATTGAAATTGACTGCCTCGGTGGCGTAGAGGGCGCATGCTCGACTGCCAATCAAGAGGTCCCGGGTTCGATCCCCAGGTCAGGCATAGTGTTAAATATTGGATTTTTCCATTAGGAATTATCTCAATAACTGCCTGGAGTCTGGAACTGTGCCCGGTAGATGGCAATAGGCTCGCCCCCTATTACATGGGACCAATAACATACTGGCGAAATGTGGGTGTATCTACTATGGGACTGAGTCCTGGGTACACCTCTGCCTACCCCTTCGGGAAAAAGGCGTGAATGTATGTTATGTTATGTTATGTTAAATTGTGCCTTTCTAAATTCACCAAGGAAAAGGTTTTTTCTCAATTTCCCTGTATTGAGCGGATCGCATCCAGATTTTTACTGCAATCTTAACGATGTGGTCAACCCATCGGGCTGGTGGTCTGAGGACGCCGCGACTTTCTCCTCGAGGCGTCCGTTCAGTAAGGGATATAATTTTTAATTGATTATAATTTGTTATGTACTACCGTGGAGTTACCGGCTTGAGCATAGTGCTCCACCCTCTCTTCCCGTGGTTGCCGTAAGAGCCGGCTAAGGGTTAACAGATCCAGAGGAAGCAGCAGCGTCCTCTGCAAAAAACCATTGAACTGCGCTCGACAACTCGCTTGCAAAGCGAGTCGAGTATTGGCAAAACCCCCCTTTATCGGGGAGGCCTATGTTCAGTAGTGGATTACCAACGGCTGAGATGATGATGATGATGTACGCCAAATTAATGATTTGTTTGATTGTTTATTGAAAATCAGTCCGGTATTAAAAATCAATTACACAAATTAACACAGAGAACATATGGATATAATAGGTATAAATTGAATATAAAATTTGTGTCACAGTTTCATTTACAACATGAAATTATATATTATAGTAGAGCACAGGAAGCCAGATATCAGAACATATATAAGATAAGAAATAAGACGAGTAGAAGATATCCTCACATAAAAAGGACCAAATCGTTCGTAGCACTAAACACAGTCATGAAAATTGTTTAGTAACGAAATATTAAACCACACTATACATTTTATTAAAATATTTTAATATTATTATTTGTTATGCCTAATTTTCATGGTAAAAACTTGATATAAAATATCAACTGCAATTTTTTTTGGGATATTCTCTAATTATGTTTCAAATGATGGCAATATGCTTGCCAAATTTGATTGACAACATAACTGTGGGGTAGATGTACCTACTTTGAGAACGGGTACATCCCTGCCTAACCTTTTGTAGTGGAAGGTCTCTTTTGCAGGGGGCCGCCTGGGGAAGTACCACACCTTTGCCAGTTATTCATCCGCCAAGCAGTAATGTGCAAACATTACTGTGTTCCGGTATGAAGGGCAATGTTACCAACGAAATTACTGGGCATGATGAGATTCAACAACTCATATCTCAGGGGACAGGCGCGGTGCAGTGCCGCGCAGAATTTTGTATTATAATACTGGGTGGCACTGTGTCTGATATGGGCAATCATGATGCTTACCATCAGGCACCTGATTTGCTCGTCTTGTCACTCACTATCATAAAAAAAAAAACCTTCGCGGAAACAGGGCGTGATATTCGTTTCAACTAATTAGCTATACAATATTGACTTATAATTTTAGACAGTTAAACACAAAGCTCAGCTTGTATTAGACAAGTGCCTACATATTTTTTAACAAAATTAACTTTACAACAGTGGACTTGAAGCCACAAACAAACATTTTGAGCCAAATGACTCGTGTTAATCATTTTGTGAGTACATTTTCAATTTTTACACAGAACTCACAGCTTCTTCACTCTTTGGGTCCAAATCTTTCCTTTCCTTAACCGCACCACCGAGAAGACGCTGAATCTAAATATACATATAGGAAAAAACAAAGGAATGAAGGAAATAAAATAGATACACTATTATATAAATAAAATTATACAATGAATAATTGTTGATTCCTTGTCGCATAAGGACGTCCTTTGGTTATGCGTGTGTGTGTGACAGCCATTTTACCCACTCCAGAGTGTCATTAGTGATTTAAGAGTAATTTTAATTTATTGAAGGGTTTTTGTTATACAACGTGAAAAAAGATGTAGAAATACTTAAGGGATTTTAAGTACTTGCCCAAATTTTCTTTTGGAAGTTGTTAAGTTTGAACAACTTCAAGAATCTTTCAAGAATAAATTTCGACTTCCCATTCGAATTTGACGAACAGCTGATCCATTATGTATGGGAATTCAAATCTTTTATTTTTTGTTTAATTACAACGGAAAGTATGTAGTTACTATACTTGAAAGGGTGCACCTATTATTAATATATTTACTAGAGGGTAAATATACGTAACATTCGCGAAAGAATTCTACTTTTCATAAGAAAATGTTCTTTAAGTTGTTAAAAACTATTTTTTCATATGGAAATTTCAAATATTTTCCTTCAATAAATTAAAAAATAACCCTAATTGTGCATAGGTAGCATATCTTTGTCTTATAGAATAGATATGCCCAGTAGTGACCCTTATCTATAGCCCTTGAAATATAAATAAGTTAATAGAGAGTAAGGGATAACTTGGGGCGTTATTTGCCCTTTAAAGACTAGGGAAGAATAGTGTATGTACTCACGACAAGAAATTCATTCTTATCTACTCTTTGGTTGCCGTCCGTGTCGAACATGTTGAAAGCTATGCGGAACCCTGATGCAGGCTCTGAAATATATAACGCCAAATTTTAGGTCACTTTTTAAAAAATGTAGCTGTACAAAGAGCTAGATCTAAGCGCTTGGTGGAGGTGTCTGGTGACCGGAATCCTGCCTTGCATTTTGCACAAAAAGTAAGCATCTACATCCAACGAGTTAATGCCGCCAGCATTCTGGCCACTTTCCCCTCCACCAAGGGTTTAGCAGATCTAGATTTTTAGTTAGTTTTTAGTTAGATATGCAAGTTTTTTTCTAGTTTAGTTTTAGTTCTAATTTTGTATTTATTGATGTGTAACTTATAAGTTCATAATGATAAATCGCTTTATCTGGCTGAACTCATTTAAACGATAAAACTGTTTACCTTTTCCAATTTAATTAAGAAAATACACTTAACTACTTAACACAGGAGTTTCCAATTTCCCAACTACGGAAGGAATAGAAAGTCAAATTTTTGCAAGAGTCTGAAAAATTCTAACAAGAATTCTTCTACACCAAGATTCTTACAAGGCCTACGACATATCATAACATCTGCCCGCTACATATCTTATAGGGAGACAATCAGGACCCACTATTTATCTTAGAACCATTTGTAGTGTACACAGTTTAGACATGCAAAAGAAGGAGAGGTTTCTATGTATTTTGCGAAAATTAAATATTATAACATAACATACAATCATGCCTTTTTTCCCCGAAGGGATAGGCAGAGCCTACACTTTTTGCACTAGAGTATATTGTAAGCCAATCTTTTTATAGAAAGTGTCTACTTACTCGTTAAAATAGAAAGTAGAAACAGGTATTCCGTATATGACACGATTCCTGAAATAAATAAAAAATATGATACAATTTGGTGTGTATTAAGTCTAGGTATTACAATGATGTTAGACACTTGTCTTTTAAACCCTAATTTCTCTAACAGTTTTAATTCAGATTGTGATCTCAATGACAAAAATGACTTTAACAAAAATATGTTTTCGCGCAAATAAAGGCCAGATCCAGAGCGGACCACAAACAATCGAGTGGAAAAATATTCCCTATCACTTCATATCTGTGTATTTTCATTTGGTATGGGTGACGTTTAATCTTAACATTGTATTGTTGTAACTGATCCCAATTTGAGAAACTGTTATTATTACTGACCCAGTAGTCTAAAATAAAGATATTTTATTTCCGCCAAAACTACTGAACCGATTGGGCTGAAATTTGGTATGTAGGTAGCTTAGACCCTGGAATAACACATAGGGTACTTTATTTCTGGATATTTCCACAGGAACGAAAACTACGCGTGTGTAACCGCGGGGCCCAGTTAGTAATAAATAAATTACCTCTTATCTCTTTTGCAAAGGGCGTCATATTATGCATGTAAGTCTTAGGTATTTATTTATATGGGCCTCTGGTACTTACAATTTGTTGTAATTACTGTTTATTGCCTGAAATATATGAATTATTATTAGGCAGTATAAGCACCCCGGACACGACTCAAATCCCATATAAAAGGCGCGCTATAACTAACTACTACACAGACAGCAAACACATGGAGTTTTGTACACGTGCAAGAGTGTGCGCGAGGTGATTTCCCATAGAAGCAGGGCTAGTGGAGAGCTCAATCTCGCTCGCGGGGTGAGAAAGGCCGATTGGTGGGCGGATGACAGTGTCCTTTCTATACGTAGTATTATTTATCTGTTCTGTGTTATTAAGTAAAAACTTACCTTTATCCCTCATATTTCTGAACATCTGTGGGGATCCCTTCTTGAGCGGTGGAGTATTGTCTCGCAGTTGTTCAATCTCTTTGGTAGTTAGGATGCGACGCTTCAGTCGGGCTGAAAATTACCGTCACCACTTTATTAATAAACGCAACACTATCGGTTTGAGAGGGAACTCCTCTGGAACGTATTCTGGATAAACGTTTATCTATTACCGACAAAAGCTATGTTCACGAATGAATGTACAGTTTCGGATAGTATTATATTTCGACCTCCATTCAAAACTTAGGTGACGCGATTCTAACTACTTAGTTCAGTAATTAATTATTTTCTGTTTCCATTAAATATGTATAATATCTATAATACTGATGATAAATCAACACAAGTTTTTTTTCTCGCTTTATAAAGCGAGAAATCGAACTCGAACTGAAATCGAACTGTAAATTATAATTTACAGTTCGAATTATCCTGCGAAATGCAAAATTTTGATTTCATCATAGAATAAGACGGATTAATTATTATGAAGGACTAGTTAACGAGGCTTATAGCGTGCGAGCGAATTAAAGAAAAACGAACGTCACACAAAAACCATCTTTTGGTACCTACATAAAATATAACACTAACGACAAATGAAAGCTTTTTTACTGATTGTACCTAATATTTCCTTGGTATTCCTTTTAAAAATCAGTACTCCTTAGGAACATAAACAAAAGAGCGCTAAAAGCTATTACCATCAGTATTAGAATTTTGTAACTGGACCGGAACAAATCCTTTTGTGTCACTAGACTAAATTGAACTACTGAACTATGAAGGCAATAATAATTGTTATTGGATTTTTCCATTAGGAAACATCTTATGCCCGGTAGATGGCAATTGGGCTCGCTCCCTAACATTTTTTTTTTGTAAATAACATGCCTAGAATGAAATGTCATTTAACTACAATTTAGCCTTCTGGAGGCTAATAAGTAATTTATATTTAACTTAAACTGCTAGAATAACATGCTCCCTAACATGGTAACAAACACAGACTTGGGGAAGTGTGGGCGAAACTACTATGTGACAAGGTCCCCTGGGTACATTTCCGTGTACCCCTTTCGGGAAAAAGGCGTGATGGTATGTTGTTGTTGTTTACAATGTTTTGTTGCACCAGATTACTCACCAGAAATCCTTATTAACGACACTATCAGTGGGTGTGATTACAAATTAAACTTTGCGAGATGACTCTTGAGACCATTAAAAAACATCTTGTAGAGGAGGGTTTTTGGTTTTTTATTACTGAATAGGCCAGCACTTGACCGCATTCTCACCTGATGGTAAGTGAAGACAAGGTCGACGATGGTGCGTGCTTGCCTAGAAAATACCTATTCACTCTTGACTTGAACACCTCCAGATTGTACTTTTCGGGAAACAATGACGCTGGCAAGGTGTTCCATTCCTATCAATAAATGTTGATTTGAACCGCTATGTACGAGTAGAAGGAAGCTTAACCATGAATATAATTAAATTATGAGGAATAATGAAAATAAAGAATCCCATAGATAAATGGTACTCACGCCTAGGTTCCTGCTCCACCACCGACTCGAGGAAGTCCTGCGGCGTCATGTACAGCTGGCCGCCATATTCTACGCTCGCGAACTTTATGAACCGTCGCTCCCTTGACGTCAACTTCACCGATTTCGCCAACTCGTCCGGCTGGAAGGAAGAAAAGGGTTTTGTCATTGTTTGCAGTTTTGGTAAAGCAATTTGCCCACTATAACGGAATAGTATATGAACGTCATAGGACTGTACTTATGCGCATTTATTTTTGTATTGAAATGTATGAGAGTATGCTGACTAGACCGACCGTCGGTTGCCTTGCATGGAACGTTAGCGTTACGCCAAGTAAAATGTTTAAAATAGTTGACGCCATTCCCATTAAAATAGTTTTTCTATGAGAACGTAATATAATTAGTTGGTAGGGTATAGTGTGTCGTATCTCTTGCAATGTCGAATGTCCTAATGTTTCGGTCTAATGGGCAAACAGCTTTATGGGAATTTTGTTATGAGCGGTCATAATAACATCCAACATTTTCGTCACCTTAATGAACATGGCCAAACATGGAAGTATAATATTAGCATGTAGAAATTAACATCAATAAAACGCGTCAATTACTTTGGAAAGCTTCCCGTTGTTTTTCGATATCTTATCTCCAAAGAGTTTACGAACATTTAGAACCTACTAATGTTTAGAATAATCCTTACAGGAAATAGGAAACTAGGTATAGGTATATTTTATGAAAGAGACGGGACTTAATCGCGCTAAAAACATTTTCATTCGTCTGTTTCGTCCGTCTCTCTCATATTATGTGTTCGAATCGCCAAAGTTTAAAAATAACTGTAGGTAAAGGCATAATATACTAGGTATATTATATAGGTATAGTCAAAGTCAAAGTCAAAAAGATTTATTCAAATAGGTCACAATCTGACACTTTTGTACGTCAATGAAAAGCTATAAAGAAAGCTATAAATACTATAGCTATAAAAATAAAATTTCATATTATGTTATTAATCTTATGATTTTATAAAAACTACCCTTTTTGGTTAGCCATGGCAGGGTTTAATGAACAAAGTATCAAAAACTAAGTATAATACTTTCACAAGTTTTTTCTTTTCTTTGGTTTTTATTTTTATTAATGTGACTATTTTATTTTGCAAATTTTTAATGTAAGTATTTCAATTCTATTCTAATTTTTTAATTTGTATGTTTTTATGACTGCCTCAGTGGCGTAGAGGGCGCATGCTCGACTGCCAATCAAGAGGTCCCGGGGTCGATCCCCAGGTCAGGCAAAGTGGATTAAATATTGGATTTTTCCATTAGGAATTATCTCAATGTAGTCTGGAACTGTGCCCGGTAGATGGCAATAGGCTCGCCCCCTATTACATGGGACCAATAACATACTGGCGAAATGGGGGTGTATCTACTATGGGACTGAGTCCTGGGCACACCTCTGCCTACCCCTTTGGGAAAATAGGCGGAAAGTATGTATGTATGTTTTATGTAAATTTTGTCGTCACATATGATCTGAAATAAACTATTTTTATGTTATTTTATATTTATTTATTAAAACTCAATATTTTTACACAATTAGTGGTCCACCTATTATCGTTAAGAGCTCGGTATACTTGTCTCTATAATTTAACTTATATCAGAAAAATGATCAATTATGCTATTAACCACCATAATGGCTACCAGTTCTAATAGAATTATTGTCTTGGAACTTGAAACTGTGTATGTACAAGTACTAAATAATGCGTGATTTATTAACACCATGTCTAAGAGCCTGTCCAGAAAGCGCGATTTGCGCGCGTGTCTACTCGCGCGTTTTGATTTGTATTGCGTCCAGATGCGGCGAAATCACTCGCGTTTCACGCGCGCATTTGATGGGACGGCTTTGGCCAGTTATAAACATGGACTCGTTTAATGATTCTATTAGAATAATCTGATGATTCCATATCCCATATAGCTACCCTTTTCTCAATTTCGTCGATAAAAAGTTCTGTGTCAAAGTTATCACGCTCCATTTTGAACCGAATACGTCCACTCGCCACGGAGACGCGCGTAGTACTGGACGCAGCAATGGCGCCGGAGTATCTCGACTCGCGCGGCGCACGCGAGTCGAGAGTCCCGCTCATTGCAAGCGTTTTACGCGCGTGTGAGGTAACGCGCGAGGGCATCTGGACGGGATGTATCTAGCTCTAGTATCTCGAGAACGCGCGAGTGCCTACGCGCGAGTTGACACGCGCGTAAATCGCGCGTAAATCGCGCTTTCTGGACAGGCTCTAAGAGCCTGTCCACGTGAAGTGTTAGTGAAGTTACGCGCGTGAAACGCGAGTGATTTCGCCGCATCTGGACGCAATACAAATCAAAACGCGCGAGTGGACACGCGCGCAAATCGCGCTTTCTGGACAGGCTCTAAGGGGCGACCATTCATTTACTTAATAATGCGATTACTGTACTGTAATTGCGATTTATTCTCCAATAGAATGAGTTTCTTTTAAAGTTTAAATATCGTCGAGGTTAACATGATATCACGAATGCACTACATATAATTAGGTATTTGCTGTGATTTAAATTTTAAATAGCTTCCAAAAGATGGTGGCGCCCAAATGTAAATACTAAACGTAATGATCACCCATCCACGCATTTACTAGTGGTGATGTTGCTTCAGGGGGCGACGACCGGAGAAGTCCCCATACAAACGTTAGTTAAAACATTTGAAATCAGAGCATATTTCCAACATTTAATGACGTTATTCGGAATGAGACACTAGCTATCCAGGTTCCTAGTACTTTGGACTAAAATATGATAACAATCCAAAATATAGGTATTTTTTTCATATATAACTCCATTTTGTAAGTATTATAGACTAAAATATGATTAGGAAACTAGATAACTAGTGTTTCATTTCAAATAACGTCATTACATGTTGGAAATATGCTCCGATTTCAAATCATTTAACTAACGTTTGTATGGGGAATTTTCCGGATGCCGCCCCGTTAACTCATTCAATCACGGACGATTGGTACGTTATGATCATTACAATGTTCCTTGCAATGTTTTTGCTTTTTTTCTAAATCGTCCATAAAATAATCAAAACACACATTAGCATTTACGGTGACAACGATTCCCACTCCTCAGCCGGACATTCCCGTAAACAAAAAAACACTGTAATCTGATCAATAAATCAGCGTAATAAAATCGGTGTCGCGACCCATCCCTGTTTAATAGTCGTCTTCACAAATATAGCGATAAATAAAACTCCCAAGTGCCACCCCTAAAAGGAGTTATAAATCCTCCGTTTAAGGGTGGAAAAAAGTCATATTAAACAAAACAAAATAGTTTGTTTAGAATTGATGCTTTGTTGGCGGTCTGTTTACAGTTTTTATTATGTCGTTAATAAATTAGGATTTATTGTGATAAAATGATCAAACAAACGTGACTTCAGAATTTTCAAATGAATTTCATTTTATATAATAAAAAACGTTCATACCTCTTACATAGTCCAAATGTTAAGGCGATCATAATTTTTAGTTGTATGAGTGTATGGTAAAACGTCTAAGTAGCAATACGTCCAACTACTCAAAGGTCTATTTAACTATTACTTACTGCTCTCTATATCGCAAAACGTTCATTTAACAGTCAATGTCTATGTAGCAGAAGGTCTCATTCTCCATTTGGAATATTTTAGTACCTAAGCGCAATTTTTTCTAATATCACTAATCGAATAAGTTATTTACGATATTTAAGAAAATGTTAATCTCCATATTCATATAAATGTAAGTCACTAATTTTCTCTACCATTCTTATCCAAAAATAGAACCGACAAATATTCCACTAAAATAATCAGTTACACTGAAAATAGTCGCGCGTGCCTTTCGAAGCTTTTGTTTGCTGTTGTTCCGCGCTTCCCGACTAATGCGACCACAAAATTCTCAACAATAATTGTCAACTAATTGGTAACGGACATTTAACGAAATATTGTGAAAAAATACAACGTGAAATGAATCAACTTTGTGGATCATCTCTGTCCCTCCTTTTTCCCGCCATCCCGGGGTCCGGCTTCTTCACAATTTTGCGCCAAGACAATCTGTGTTGAGAGTTGTTTTTTTTTATGATAGTGAGTGACAAGACGAACAAATCAGGTGCCTGCTGGTAAGCATCATGATTGCCCATATCAGACACAGTGCCACCCAGTGTTTTATAATTCAAAATTCTACGCGGCACTGCACTGTGCCTGTCACCCTGAGATATGAGTTGTTGAATCTCATCATGCCCAGTAATTTCGCTGGTAAACACAGTAATGTTTGCACATTACTGCTTGATGGCAAAGGCAAAGGTGTGGTACTTCCCCAGGCGGCCTCCTGCAAAGAGGCCTACCACTAAAGCAAAGAGCCCAATTGCCTAAACACAGCTGTCTGTTTAGGCAATTGGGCTTCCTCGAGTTCTGTTTTTATGTTAGATCACCAGGTCGACGGCGGTCGTCCTCTACCTCCCTTTTGCTAAGGCAGGTTCAAAACGGCGTGGGTTACATGGAACTACGAGGAATTAAAAACGCACATTTACAATTTAGCATAAACGTTAGCTCTCTATTCTACCCTAAATCAATACTCTATGCCACAAACTTAACCAAAAATTTCATACCATCGATTATTCGATCGATAGTAAGTTACATTTTAGTAATATTTTTTACTTCTAAAATTAAAACTCACAGTCACTCTACACTTATCCGAAAAAAATATTATTTTAAGCGGTACGAAGCAAACCGTTCCGGGTATCTGATTTCTGATGATTATTTATTTATACAAGGCATTCCTTTTTGGCCAACGATTATATCCACGATCGGGTGTTGGGCAAACGGGCAAAGGGCTGTGGTGATCATCAGTCATTTACATCATTAATTAGTTGTATGTTTACATTCTGTGAACTATTTTTGGGCTTGCAGAAAGTAAACCGTTAGGGAAAACAATTCTCAAACGGACCAAAGCTAATCTTTTCATATATGCTACCTCTTTAAATACATCTATCTATCAAAGCTTGTATTTTATTTAAAACAGACAGCACCATTCCTTCCTGAAATTATTTTGAGATTCATCATTATCAGCCGGAAGACGTCCACTGCTGAACATACTATGCTTCCCCCATAGAACGCCATAAACTATTCATATGGGGGGGTTTTGTCGTAATTATCACGCTTGGCAGGCGACTTGGTGATCGCAGTAAATTAAATACTTGGAAACTGAGAGTGCTGCTGCCCATTCTCTGAATATATCCCTCTGCCGTGTGTCACGGCTCCCACGGGATGAGAAAGGGGTGAGAGGGGCTTTGAGATTGTTTACCGAAAAGTACAATCTGGAGGTATTCAAGTCAATAGTGAATAGATATCTTTTGGGCAAGCACACACCATCGTCAACCGCGTCGTCACTTACCATTTACCATCAGAGTGAGACTGCGGTCAAGTCGTGGCCTATTCGTGCAAAAAAAAACACATCCACATAATGTACATACTCATGAAACCAACAAATAGTAGATCAGTGTCCAATTTGCAGCAATATCCGATGATGACTCGTTAGCGCTATATCCCTCAGACATAAAGCAGTCTACCATATTTTCTAGCCTGGTTGCGGTTCACAGTTGCTTCTATCGCGCCGTCGTGGCCGCTATCACTATCTATCACTGTTACTGGTTGAACACGCCCGCAAACCTGTCATTATCACAAATTTACTACGAGTTTAGCCTTTCGTGTTTACTCGCATATCTTTCACAATATGTACAGTGCATTTTTCGCGCATCTCTTCAGCCCACTTTGTCTCAATAATGTAGGTAACATAGTCCTTATTATTTGTGGATTATATTACTCAATCACCAAGTGTAATCCATCCGATCAGGTAGTGATCGGTTATGGTGACTGGAAAGATATACCAACGTGTCACAGTGTGAATCGTTTATTGTTTGTTACCCATTGGGAACCCACTGGATTATTAGCTTCATTAACGTAGAAGAGGGTATTTTTAAGGCCTATTTGTTAAATGAGCTTACATTTTGGAGCGAGTTTCCGTGGTAGTTTCGCGGCTAACTAAACAAGTTACAGGTACTAAACATCATTTAGATAGTTGTCAGTAGTATATATCTTGGTCATTTCTGTGTAGCTTTTAACAAGCTTCAGATATGTATAAGTAGGTGCGAGTTTCTCGTGAACGGGTAACCGAGTTCTAAGTTTCAGATGTCCTTGGGCGAATATGATTTGTATATGTTTTTGTTGCATACCTTTATGAACAGTCAGAAAGTGTCTAAAAAGGCACGACTGGCTGTCCATAGAGGGGTGCTTATTCCCACACTTACGTATGGTAGTGAATGTTGGGTCTGGCAGAAGAAGCATGAAAGTAAGATTAATGCTGTGGAAATGAGAAGTTTGAGAAGTATGAGTGGAGTGACTTTGATGGACAAAGTAAGGAATAGTGTGATAAGTGAACGCTGTGGCGTGTAAGAAGATATAGTGACAAAGATTGAGAAAGGATCGCTTAGGTGGTTCGGACATGTGGAGCGGATGGACGAAAGGAGTTTTCAAAGGCTAGTGTGAATGGTCAAGTCAGTAGTGGTCACCTAGGCGTACCTTTCATAAATAAGTTGATGTTATCTTAAGGAAAGGCCAGGTCAAAAGTACCAACAACAAACGAGCATGCTTGAAGAATGTGATGAAAGTGGAAGAAGCGAAAATTGTATGTCAGGATCGTAGCAAGTGGAAAGAAATAGTCTCTGCCTACCCAACGGGAACAAGGCGTGACTGTATATGTATGTATGTTATATGTACAACCGGATGCAAAATGCCCACTCAAAACGCCTATCAAAATTTCAAGGTCGTATTTCATCTTCACATCAATCTAAGTAGAGATTAATGCTCCAATCAACAGACCTGGTGTTAGCTTTAACGTCGACTAATTCGTTCATTTCTCTTCCAACCGGTAAGTGTTGCTAAGATTTGTCTTATTAACAAGGCTCGTTAGTACCAGCAGGATTAACAGTAAACATATCGGTCATTCGAAATCTATAATAAGTGAGACTTTTAGCACTACTTCAATCTTTTCCACTTAAGAAGCGTATTTTTTTCTAAGACTGTCTTGAAACTTATAGTCTCCAATTATCATAGGTGCTTAGAGACTTATTTCTATAATATTCTTTTATTTTTATGGACTAAGCGTTTAAAATTTCGTCGACTACTATTACCTCCACGATAGCTCAAATGGTAGAGTGCCCACCTCGAGGCGGAGAATCCCGCCTATGGGTGAAATTTTTATTCCCATATTCATATTGGCCTTATTTCTACTACTTCTTTCTATTACTTTTACTTACAACACACCCTGGCTTTACACGGGTCAAAGTTAAATAGATAGTTTTAAGATTATTAACGTTTTGGTTGACGCAGCGCACGCCAATAAGCATAATTTTTCCCTACGTCTTCAACATTAATTGGAATATTGCAGACAATTTACACACAACCCTTAATGAAACATACACCCTAACCTTTCCTTCTATTGGTGAAAACCGTATAAACTGTAAGTAGTTTTTAAGTTGATCGCGAACTCATAATAACTAAGTCGAGAAAGTTTATGGAATCGATTTAGAAATAACCTTTTAATGTCTGGTCTACTGGAGTGTATGTTCGCTGGTTGGTTGTAAGGTGGTCCGGTCAGGACCAGCTCTTAACGCCTTAGATTGAGGTCAATGGAAATTGCAGATTCAGAGATTGCGACTAAATGAACGGTTGATGTCCACAATCACTAGTGTTAGTTGGCGATTTGAATCTTATTTATCAGAAAGAAAAGTTATTTGCTGTTATTAATGAGCTGGTTACAGGAAAAGAAAATGTCTGGGCCCCTAAGTGTTGATAGAATACTGAGTTATGAGTAATGGACTGCGTTAGGAATCCAGATTTATCTCGATTGTGTTCAGTGGTCAGCAGTATCACTGAAAAGTATTCGTGTTTTATTCCAGAGTCTAAACAGTCTGGGAGCAGGAAGATTCTACGGAATTCTTAAAGCGATAAAACTGAGGACCACAAGCCCTGTAATACGAATTACGCGAGTGTTACGTTTTATTCTTGGAATAAAGTATTTTTTTATAGACACAAGTAAGTATAGCTTTATATGGTTATGGTGGATCTACAACTGCTACACTACTACATTATCTTCTACCCCCAAATCTATGAGGGCGGCCTATGTCTAGCAAGTCCTACGGTTGAGATGATGATGACTTAATAAGGTCAAAAAATTTATGATAACCATGTGACACTATGAGACATACTGTATAAAATATCCAGCCTAAACAAAAACCTATAAAATTATTACGATCTGTGGCTTTAAACTGTAACAACGACTTCGTAATTTCAAATAAATAAATGTGTTCATTACATATTAAGTGCAGTTTCTTGCAACAACCTTACGCGTATTCCAATATACAAGTTATAGCTGAAAGAAGTACCTTAACTGGTCCAATAAACATAAAGAAGAAGCTACCATGACTCTATAGGAACAACATTGTTACTCGCAATAAAAGCTATGAACATTCCAACTACGTAACTTTAACGTAATTGAATGAAACCAACGCAACTTCCAGACATTAAAGCGTTTAAGGTTAAACGTTTTTGTTGCAATTTTTGAAAAGGTTTTCTGTACGACTTTTTCATATACTATAAGTACAAAAAATAATATAATAGCGCATGAAAGAAAATGGATTTTAATTACCTTGTGATGTTTGCGAATGATATAAAAAACATAAAACATGCATTCACGCCTTCTTCCCGAAGGGGTAGGCAGACGTTTTTGTTGCAATTTTTGAAAAGGTTTTCTGTACGACTTTTTCATATACTATAAGTACAAAAAATAATATAATAGCGCATGAAAGAAAATGGATTTTAATTACCTTGTGATGTTTGCGAATGATATAAAAAACATAAAACATGCATTCACGCCTTCTTCCCGAAGGGGTAGGCAGAGGTGTACCCAGGACTCAGTCCCATAGTAGATACACCCACATTTCGCCAGTATGTTATTGGTCCCATGTAATAGGGGGCGAGCCTATTGCCATCTACCGGGCACAGTATCATCCGAATGACAATATCTTCTTTTCTATTATAAAATAAAAATACTGTGTGACTGACACGCTCACTGTTTAACGCAACCCTTGTCTGGAAAGCTGATTTTGTCCAGTAAGTACTTTTTCATTTTTAATTATGTAGACAAGAAATGAAATACGAATTCTCGAAATTACAATGAGTACAAAATCAAATAAGATTAAGTAAACTAAATCTACGCGTAAATTTATCGTGTAACAATAGATCGAGATTAAAATAACATATCTATACATTCAATCATAATAATAATATATACCGTATTATTATTCGCGACCTTTAAAATAAATATAAAAATATTAATGTAATTGGACTTGCTCCGTTTTAATTAAAGTAAATAAATATAATATTATTATTTTTTTATCATAATCTGTCTATTATTTTTTGTCTATTTATTGTAAAATACATCGTGATATTTGTGAAAACTTATAATTGGCCCTTAAATATGTATTTTGTTATCCTAATAAAATAAAATAAAAAGCTAAAGTACTACAAAAATTGGAAAAATTGGTAAAATCCCAAGTTTGAGAAACGCGAAACCTTAACAATCGCCTACAATTTATAATCGGACATGGAAAATATTGTCGATTCACATTCTTACACGAATATGTCTTGTACATTGTATGGAACTGTTTCATAACCTTTACATACACGTCTGCGACCATTTCTAGTGTCATATTAACTGTATCGAAACGTTGAACGTTGAATTTACTACTTTTATAATGTTGTTCATAAACGTGCATTGTCATTACCCATCGACAACACATCCAAATAGATCAGACGTTTAAGTTTGGTTATAGTACGATATAGTTCTTTCTTAGGAAAACTATTTCCGTAGTAGGGTAGGTAGGTACTATTAGTATTAAGAAATTTCCAATCATCATCATCATCATCTTATCAGCCATATGACGTCCACTGCTGAACACAGGCCTACCCCTTAGATTTCCATCCAGTCCGGTTGTTAGCGGCCTGCATCCAGCGTGCTCCTGCCGTACTTATCAGATCGTCTGTCCACCTTGTGGGAGGACGTCCTACACTGCTACACTGACCTATTTATATATGTATTTTTTATAAAAAAAGATGTATTAGTTTTATATAGATATTTATTACCAACTGCCTGCTGATTTATTGACTGCCTCGGTGGCGTAGAGGGCGCATGCTCGACTGCCAATCAAGAGGTCCCGGGTTCGATCCCCAGGTCAGGCAGTGTTAAATATTGGATTTTTCAATTAGGAATTATATCAATAGCTGCCTGGAGTCTGGAACTGTGCCCGGTAGATGGCAATAGGCTCGCCCCCTATTACATGGGACCAATAACATACTGGCGAAATGTGCCTACCCCTCTGCCTACCCCTTCGGGAAAAAGGCGTGAATGTATGTTATTATTCCTATACATACATGTTATATTTTTTAATGGATTAATTTTATTTGTCTGAAATATGAAACCACCGTCCTTATAGCGTCTAAGTATTTCCTATCACTGAATGGTTGCATGTAAGAGATCGCTCGAAGCGATAAGGCCGCCAATTGTTATACGTTTTATAGTTTTAATTTTTATTGTTATTTTCTATAAATACCAATAAAGAGAATTATCTATCAATCTATGTATCTCACTGACTAATAAAACCAAGTACTCCATCCTCGTAAGTAGTCATATAATATATATAATATTATATGGAACGATAGTGATTTACTGGAGCTCTAGAGCTTATTTCTCCTCATTCATCATCACTTCGCATCTTCCAACAAAGAAATCCTCCAGAGTATCTGATGTCTTTCGCGCATAAGGCAATAAGCTGTTTGATAAATGCTAAATCTGTAGGTATTTCCTGAGATTTTGCGGCGCTTCGATAATATCCATAGACTATGCGCTCACAGACGTTAAATTATTTAAATGATCTGATCTACTTTACATGAAAAGCTTTTTTGAAAGATTAGAAAATATTGGAAGTACTATTACAAATTAGAGGATTTTAAGAATCCTATGGTCATCTTCATCGTCATCAGCTCGCAACGCTGGGAATAGACATCGTCCCTGTGGACTCCATGAACTCTACCTAGAGAACCCCAAGTTGGCCACCTGACCAATACAATAGATCATAGACCCCCAGCCGATGCAACTGAAGAAGTAAGTACATAATAATACCTCTCATAATTAAATAACGAATAATAATAATATAATATAGGACAACTTCCACACACGGTCATCTGGTCCCAAACTAGGCTAGAAGCCTGTACTATGGTAACCAGATGATTGATATACATACTTATATAAGCTTATAACACCCAGACACAGATCAAACAGACATGTTCATGCACACAAATGTTTGACCTGGCCGGGGATCGAACCCGGAGCCTGCGGCACAGAAAGCACAGAGAGTTACTACCACCTGAGCCAACGAGGCTGTCTTTACGGTATACGGTATACGGTTTACTGGTACGGTAATCAAGTAAACACAGTGAGATGGGCGAACGCCCTGTCTGAGGAATATATGCTTGAGTGCGGAGTGAGGCAAGGTGGTCTTACTTCCCCAAAACTCTTTAATTTGTATATAAATCAACTAATTGTTGAGCTCAGCAACATGCATGTCGGATGTCATATTGACAATACCAGTGTTAATAACATCAGTTACGCAGACGACATGGTGTTGCTGAGCCCTTCTATTGCTGGTCTCCGCAAACTTTTAAAATGTTGTGAGTCATACGCAGATATTCATGGATTGAAATATAATATTAAGAAAAGTGAAGTTATGGTTTTCAAGGCTCAAAACAAAATTCCTAATAATGTCCCCCCTTTAAGTATATATAATAAGCCGCTTAATGTTGTAGAAAGTTTTAAATATTTGGGACATATTATTACAAGTGACTTAAAAGATGATATGGATATTGAGAGGGAACGCAGAGCGTTGGCAGTACGATGCAACATGCTAGCCCGTAGGTTTGCTCGATGTACAGATGAGGTGAAACTGACGTTATTTAGGGCATATTGCCAGTCATTTTACTCAAGCAGCCTATGGGTAAATTATACGCAAAAGACTTACAACGCTCTGCGTGTCCAATATAATAACGCCTTAAGAACGCTTTTGAAACTGCCGCGCTTCTGTAGCGCGTCGGGCATGTTCGCGCAGGCTCGCATTGACGGGTTCCATGCCATTATAAGGAAAAGAGCTGTTTCTCTCTTCAACAGACTGCGCGGCAGTTGCAATAGTATTCTTAAGACCATAGCTGATAAACCAGACTGCCCTATTCAGTTACACTGGGTGGGGATCATTACTGGTCAATTAAAATAAGTGTATATTATAATAAGTGTATGTGTAACTGATCTCAATTTGTAAAACTATTATTACTATGGACCAAGTTGTCTGAAATAAAGATATTTTATTTTATTTTATTTATTTATTTACGAAACACGCAACAAAGAAATTCAAGATAAAACCGTTCAAAATTCATTCACATCTCTACTCTATCGTTGAGAAAGGTTTAGAAGCCGTCATGTGATATCGTCCAAGTACCAACTAATGGACCAGTATCAGCCTATCGGCTTTAGCCGCATCGCCGACTGCAATTTGCGCTATAAATCTAATAGATGAAAGTGGAAGTGTTGAGCCTGCTTTCACGGCAACAAGTGAGGGGACAAATCAAGTACTCTACGAGGGAGTAGCGAGAAAAGCTGGTAAGTAAGGTATTTATTTGGTAGGATGGAACAGCTTCCCTTTTATTTTATATGGCATTTATTTGATTAGCTGTTATCATTTACGAGTAGCACCGAAAATATCGAGTCCAGATAAGGTAAAAGGAGTTGAAAAAGACGCGCTGTGAAAATCGATATCGATACTAGGCGTATACACGGAACTGGTGAATCTAGCCCCATTTCATGCCATGACAGCCTCGTTGGGTCAGATGGTAGTAACCCTGCTTTCTGTGCCGCAGGCCCCGGGTTCGATTCCCGACCAGGTCAAGCATTTGTGTGCATGAACATGTCTGTTTAATCTGTGTCTGGGTGTTATAAGCTTATATAAATGTATATCAGTAGTCATCTGGTTACCATAGTACAGGCTTCTAGTCTAGTTTGGGACCAGATGACCATATTATATACCAAATACAACGTATCCCTAAATCATCAACTTTAATGAAACTCAACTCTGAAAGAAGAAGAAGGGACAAGAAAAATTATCAACTGTTTCATATAATACTCATGTCATCATGTAACAGCAACAGGATAAGACAGGAATCGATGAACCTACCGAAATAAAGATAATGATGATAGTAATAATGATTTAGAATATTCTAGTTACTAGTTCTTAACATGAAACTCAAGCATTCGTCGGACACCAAACAGTTCTAAGCTCATGTACTCAATATAGTATAGTGTTAAGACGTAACTTGGAATCTCAGAAGAAGCGATCGTTCGCGTTAATACCGAGGTAATGGTGGATACTTGTAGCTTAACTGACGTTACGTATTAGCATAAATCTTGACGAAGCGCCGGCGGGGGCGCCTGGCCGCCGAATGACGCTGTTTTATACACTGATGGATTTGTGGGAATCTCTCTACTACAGAGATGTACTGCCCAAGAAAAAAATACTTTCTTATGTATTCGATGAATTTTGTATAAGCTGACTGATTTATTATTATTGCCTATATAGTAAATAAAAAACTAAAAATTATAAAAAATGCCTAATAATAGATTTTTTAAACCAAGGTAAAAGGTCCCGGGCTCGATCCTCAAGTCAGGCAATTTTTCCATTAGATAATATTACAATGACAGCCTGGAGTCTGGAACGGTACCTGTTAGCTCGCCACCATTACAATAACATAGTGACAAAATTTTCAATTTCAATTTCAAGATTAATTATTGATTACAACATTTAGTACATAAATATTTTACATTTAACATTGATTATTATGCAAATTATACAATTTTTACTACTTATAGTACGGACCAAATGTAATTGTTGACCTCAGGTACCTAAACTAGGCTGAGAAGCCTAGGACAGGCTAACTGATTAAACGCTGACCTATTAAATGTAAAAAAAAAAAAAAAAAAAAAAAAACCTAGGTACCTGTGGGGGACCACACACTTTTATGTTTAGATAAGTAGTGTACTTATTGTTTACAAATTAGTAACTTATTTATAATGAGACATACGCGAAGCACTAACTTTGTGAACGAAATGTGGGTATAGTACTTACTATGTGGAACTTAGTTCCAGTACACCTACCCCTTAGGGAAAAAGGCGTGATGGTATGTTATGTGTTAATTATATTATTAATTAGTAAGCCCAGCGGCTTTGTTCGCTCACAATTATTAAATATGGGAGTTTTATACCAAAACTTTGACGCCCTGTTCGGACCCTTTAGAATGTGAATTTTCAAAAATCCTTTCTTAGCACACGTCCAGACAACGAAAAGAACATACATTCCAAGTATCAAGTCTCTAGGATCAGTGGTTTGGGCTCTGCGTTGCATGTCAGTCAGTGAGTCATTACGGATTTTAAAATATAAAAAATAGTGATAGTGATTTATACTAATAGCAGCCGTATGGTTACCATAGTGAAGGCTCTGCAGCTAAGGTATCAAAAGTCCACAGAAAAGACATTAAATCTTTTTCTTCTAAGTTCAAAGTCCAAATTCCAAATCCTCCCCTGCATTTCCCTAACTAAACGATAAATCTCCATGCGACAGTTTCAAGCAGTCATCCATTGTAGATATTTGTATCGTATTAGGCGAACATGTCAGGCCATAATTAATGTGGGGAACTAGCATTCTTGATTTACCGTGTGTCGCGAGTCGCTGCTACCTATGACAGTTTTGTGGTCCTACATTTTGACATGTTTGTTGCACTTGTTCGATAGTTGGAGTGACAGTGTGTATAATTTTTTTCCCCAGTAGCAGAGTAATAATTGGTACAGTTTAGACTATTGAAAAATCTCCGCGCACGCTCCGAATACCGCACTACCTTTAAATATAAGCTTAAAAAATGCTGCAACTTTTAAATTGACTAGGTATAATTTAGTTTTAGTAGTGTAACACAATACAAGTATGCATATAAATAACAGTTCGTAAGAAGTGATACTGTGCGTGAAAAATTATGTTGAGGCTCGGGTTCCCCGATTTCGGCGTAGTTTTATTTTAGTTGCCGAATTTGATGACGCTTGATATGATAGTGTTATCTAGTCGAAGCGCGTAAGGAGATCTGGCAATAATCTAAGGTATTTACAGGAAAGGGTTTGACACCATTCTATGGAAAAAATTACCCAATCGTTGTTTTGCATTACCCTGTTTCCTCCGAATAAAGTAAACCTATTTGATATATTCATATCCTGATATATTGAAGATAAACTATGTTCCTTATAATTTTATTTTGGTTTATAAACTCATAATTTTTTTGTAATAAAAGTCTAATCACTCGAGTAAATCTGGAAATTTTAAATGAGAATGAAAAAACCGATAGTTTATAAAATACATTAAAATGAGGAGGACATAGTTTACTTCACTTCAAAAATATCTGGATATAAATTTATGAAATCGGTTAATTAATTATATTTGGAGGAAACAGGGGAATACAAAACAACGATTTGGTAATTTTTTCATAGGATTGCGTCAAATTTTTTATGGTTAGGATACGCTCTGAAGCTACATTTTATTTTGTTCTATACGAGTATATTGTATAGTGAATCGTGATAATAAGGGTCTAGTGTTTAGTCCAATCAGCCGCTGTAATCGCAAAAGCAAACAACTTCCCTACAATAACATATCCTGTCCGTTTACCGACGTTACCCACTACATTACACAATATGTACTATTTAATATTCTGCTATTCACGAATTAACAAACAAGAAACACGAACCCGACGGTACAATTAAGCTAGATTACACATACAAATGCACATATTCCTTGCAGCATTGTAAATGAAGACGTTACTTTAGCCCACATGCGAGGACGAGCGCCGTAAGAGCATCGTGAGTGTGAATACCACATTATTTAGAGCTTGAGTTGGTTCACACCAGGGGGCTGGTGTATTGGAAATGGCACACGAAGGGAAGACACGGGCGGTAGTGGCCGGCCATAGAAATCTAAATAACGAGGTAATAGAAATGTCAAAGTCACTTATTGGATACAAAACGCATGTCACTAACTTTACTGTCACTACTACTAGCTACACAACTACAAGCTAAGATATATTCAATTAATAAAACTATAATATAGGCATACCTATTGACAAATTGGTCAACTATTATGTCTGCAGTTATAAAATATTGCAAAAACTTGAGAGATCAATGGTAGCTCCATTCCATACAGTTTTTTAAACAATAAAATAATTTCAATTGGCATATTATATTCAAAACTGAGGACTAATTAGTCACCAGTTGCAGCGACATAAGGTCACACAGGTGTGTATCTTCTAGTACTTTATAATTAAAGATTTCTAAGGAACCAGCCGTAAATATAGTTAGTACGGTACATTTTGTAATTTGTATAGCCACTGGGCAAGCTATGAAAATGCGGAAGCTTTTAAAACACATGGGCAAATATTGCACATGAGCAAATGCGATTCATATGATTAAAGCGGAGGTTTAGGCTAGTTTTACACTGAGTTAGCGGAATGATATGTACAATGCACTCGTATAATATGTTGGTATGTTTGATAGCTAGTAAACAGAATGTTGGCAACGACCTTCTTAGAAATTCGTTAATGGTTAATATTTTTGCTTTGATTTTTTTCTCTCCATAATGAAGATTAAGATTTTCGTTTCATAAAGCGCGTCGTTTTTACAGAATCTTTTGGGTATAAATAATTATTGAAAATGTTTTACACTCTCAGGTTATCAAACACAGTCTCAGACACAAATCTAAGCACAGTTCTGATGTCAAGGCAGCCTGTAGACCTAAGCTAATAGTTAGTAAGCTAATAAATAGTAGTACCGTCAGCCGTTAAGCAATTCTCTGATCTTGTAGCTTTTAGTTGCTTTTAGTTGCCAGTCAATCGATGGACAATCGAGAAGAATGTTTAATATTTTCGGGAACATTTCAAATGACTCTTTACCTAGTGCTCTAACATATAGGTTAAAGCCTAAGGCGTTTCGTTACCTACTGATGAATATTACGTAATCGCCTTAAAATTAAAAGCGAACCTTTGATAGTTGCAGACCTCTTTACTTTAACTGTCCATATTGGCCACCGGCCACCGGAGACATTCCCCAGTTTACGTAACCTTATCCAATATGACTTCATTAAAATTTTCAGTTCTGTTACTCAATATCGGTACGGCCATTAAACCAGTGATACAATAAATTGTATAATAGTAATTGGGATCGTGCTGTGATATGGTATCCTAGCGTTTAATATGTTCCTGTATGATCCAATCAAATGATACAATAGTATGATACAATCGAACGCTACATGCTAACGGGGAAACTTTAGTCAAGTCCTACAATAAACTATGAACTAACTGAGCAATAAAGTGTAGCTTATAGGTAATAGGTACAGGCCAAAGCAGTATGGGATTCTTACTGGCGCCGATGCTAAATATTTAGATGTTAGCAAACAAGCTCGGATCACGGTTGCCAACTTAGGGGTTTTGCCCCTAAATTTAGGGGCTAGCAGTGTAAAAAGGGACTTTTTTAGGGCCTGGAATTATTTGGGGATTTTTTTAGGGGCTTCGAACACAACATGAATTAAATCGAAAATAAAAAGTGCTTTTGTGCGTAGAACGGAACGCACGCTAAGAAACGAGTGAACAGAGCAGCGCGTTTTCTTCATTCGTTCCGTGTTGCGTCCATTCATTCGTTCTTGTAATTTGATCTTACCACAAAATAAGATTTGGCTTAAAGGACTGGAATCCAGGACATAATTGTTCACAAAAAAAAAACAATTTGTTGTGTGGGAGTTGTGTGTTTGTGATTTAACGTGGTTTTCTTTTCAGTTTAAAATCTACCTATTCTATACTGTTTATTAGCAAAAAATAACATAAGACGAGTGTGATTTTGAGTACGACATTATAATGTCGAAAGACGCTAATAAAAAATATAAACAAAAGTATACAAAATCTTGGGAAACAGATCCCTCGTTGAAAGGTTCGTAAATTGGTTTTCTGTTCACTATTTCAAATAACTTAATTTATTATTTAATTCATTTATTACATTACACAGGATTTCCTCGATATGATGTCTCTGGAGTCTCGACTTTATAATATAGAGTAGTAAGTAGGTACGGTAGGTACTTACTTATGAATTTATGATTCCAAATGGTGACTAATGCTGGTGTGTCGGTTGGTTGTATTTTGGATTAGCTTATAATATCTATAATTATATGGTGCTTGGTAGCAAGCAAATGTGTTATGTCGGTTTGTTTATGTGCTCGAAATCATTGGTGTGAATTTTTGCAATGTGGTGTTGGTTGGGACAAAGAAGATAACCTAACGTAAATATACAGCGGTGCGCTATTTTATACGTATTTTCGATGACTAGACTTGTTTTCGTTTTCATTCATTTTTGTTGTTTTACATCAAAATACGGTTAAAAGTCTAACCGTTTGACCGTTTGACTCAAACGACATTTTTACAATGACATTTCTGTTGGTGTTGCCACTATTAAATAAATTCCCATTTTTGTGGTGTCGTCTGCATGAGTTTTGTTGTTGACTTTATGCACTAATATTTTTTGGTACGGGCGAGGCTGTATGAAAACTCAATCTAAATTTGTATTTTTTTTTTGCAGATTGGCTATCACCCGATCCTACCGACGAAATGTCTGCTGCCTGTAAATACTGTCGCGTAACATTAAAAGCGCACAAAAAAGATCTGATCAAACACGCAAATACAGAAAAACATAAGAAGTCTGTAGCTTTGAGCAAAACAGCTAAGTCATGTCAACCATTAACAACGGTTATTAAACCGATTTTATCAGATGCAACAAAGATAGCTGAATTAAAAGTTGCCGCCTTCGTTGCCGAACACACTTCGCTTTTAACTGTAGATCATTTAATGAAAGTGGTCCCCCAGTTGGATGTTTCATCAGACATATTGAAAAGTTTGAAACTTCATCGCACCAAGTGCTCAATGCTAATAAGAAACGTACTAAGCCCATGTATGCTTAATGATTTATTGAAAGAGATTGGTGATTCCCCATTTTCCTTAATAATTGATGAAAGTACCGATCTATCAACACAAAAGATATTATGTGTGATGATTCGTTTTTTTTCTCACAAGAAGAAACAAATTGTATCGACATTTTATAGGCTCATCAAGTTAGTGAACTGCGACGCAGTAAGTATATACAATGCAATCAAAGGCCAGCTAACAGAAGATGGCTTAAATTACAAAAAAATTGTAGGAATTGGGGCTGATGGCGCAAGTGTTATGGTTGGCAAATATAACTCGGTAACTGCCTTGTTTAAACAAGAACTGAGTGATTTAATCATTGTGAAGTGCGTTTGTCACTCTTTGCACTTGTGTGCCGAGAAAGCTGCGGAGGAACTACCCCGTCAGTTGGAATTTTTAGCGCGGGAAGCACACAATTGGTTCTCTTACAGTACAAAACGGTTGGAACAATACAGATACTTATATGAGACCATGAATGACGGGAATCGAAATGCCAATAAAATACAAGGACTGAGCGGTACTCGTTGGCTTGCACGTTACGCAGCTATTGACACCATTTTGAAACAGTGGGATGAGTTGCAATTACTTTATTCTTTGGTGATAAAAGAAGACAAATGTTATATGGCAGAGCAATTATATGACATTATGAGACGGCCTGCATATAAAGCATATGTCGTTTTTTTAAGAGAGGAATTGAAAAGCGTTACTCAAATTAACATGCTGTTTCAAAGTGAGCACGCTGAACCGACAAAATTGATGGAAGATTTGTTTTTATTATATAAAAAGATACTCCAGAAATTAGTTGTACCTTCTCAATTACAGAAAGTACACGACAACGAACTGGCTGAATTCGATTTTCAGTCCTATCTGATGCACACTTCATCTTTATATTTTGGGTATGCTTTTGAAGAAATTGCCAAAACTATTACAGAGAGAGATTTACTAGATGTGAAAGAGAGGTGCAAGAAGTTTCTTTGCACTTTGGCCACTGAAATGCAAAAAAGATTACCTGAAAATATATCGATTCTGAAGATGATGACAAATTTAAAACCTGAAGTTGCCACATCGCAAGTTAAACCCAGTTTAAATATTATTTTGGAAAAATTCCACCGAAGTTCCGTTTATGGCAACAAAAATGACGTAGAATCGGAATGGCATCAACTACAAAATAAAACATGGACACATGTTTCGAGTTCCTCCGCTGAATTCTATGCAGAAGTACATGCAGATCGCGATGCTGGTAACTGTAAACGATTTGAAAATGTTGCAAAATTTGCTTTGGCGTTATTGACATTGCCTGTTTCCAATGCATCTGTGGAGCGTGCCTTTTCTATATATGGTACAATCAAAAATAAACTAAGGAACAAATTATCTCTGAAAATGGTACAGAGCATCATGATGGTGCGATTTTCCTTAAATCGGGATTATGGATCATGTGTTAACTTTGAACCTTCTGCTGATATGATAAAAAAGTTCAACGTACGGATGTATGATTTTAAAAATAAAAATGTATCGTCAGACGAAAATGAGGCGCAGGATGATGACGCCGATAACGCGGTGCTAGAAGTAATGAACAGTTTGGAACAGTTTCGTTTAGTTAAATCACCTTAATATTAAATAAATTACTTACTTAAAAATATGTATCGTTTTATTTTGAGCTACGAAAACTAAATAATTACATATAATAAAATTTTATATTTAGGGGTATTTAGGGGGATTTGGAAAAAAACTTGGGGGTAAATTTTGGTAAGAGTTGGTAACACTGGCTCGGATAAATTTTCAAATGTCGATAGATACGAATAATCTTATTTGGATGGATGTCAATAATCTATTACCCAAGGGACCAAAACATTGTGACTTGGGTACACCTCATACGCCATTGGGAAAAAAGGCGTGATATTATGTTATGTAAAAGATGACTTGGATTGAAGTTTCTGTGATAAATACCACACAGAATGTAAGCGCTACAGTGTTTTAGAAGGCACGTATGTAGAGTAAGACTCGTTTGATAGCTTGTCACTATTGGAAATCATCGATTTATTTTGGTAAAGGATTTTTATATAGTTTTGAATTTAGTCGATTTTAATAGAATCGGTAAAATTTTAGTATTGCCATAGATTATACCATCATAACATTTGTCGATGTTTTCAAGTTCAAGTTAAAAATTAAATTGCGAAAATTTTGCAAAATATGTATACAAAACTATATTAAAAAAAATGAAGCATTATTTAATGTTAAAGTAATCAGGGGCAACACTGCCTAAATGTGCCCATCAGTGCCACTTCAGTGTGTAGTTACTGTTTATAAATCTTATAATCATCCTTAAGCTCTAACTGTTGCAAAATTACCAACAACAACCAACACACGAGGGTAGTAAGCAGTAGGAACAGATTATAAATCAGACATGTAGCATGGCACTTTGATCTGGAAAGCGGAACACGTCAGTTGGTTAGAGTTACGTCAGTAGTCAATACTACATATCTCATGTTACTTTGATTATTATCGGAAAATAAGTAATGAACATTTACCTTTTGTGTCTAACCTTTTTGCGTGACATTTGGAATAAAATATGATTTTATGTACGACACGAGCTTAGCCTGCGGTCTGAACATCTAAAAAGTACATTTTCCCATACATATGCCTTACAGCTCAAAGGATATGTACAATGTACATAGTTCTCGCTTAAAGGGATCAAGCTAAACTGTCGCATTTACAGTATTGCTCAGAAGTGTAATTTTTTTGTTTGTTTTTCATTTGATACACCAATCGTCCGGAAATTATCTCTAATGAATAGTTCAAACTTACATCTCGTGATCTTTTCATAGTTAACAGCTATCTACCTTATAACTTTTTCGTTTGTTTCCTTGACTTATATTCATTGTTGTATTCATCTTTAATTTTATTCAATTCAAGGATTTTTTTAAATAAAAAGACCACTCCTTTTAACAAGACCTTTATCAAGACATTCCTAAAGACCGTATCATTAACATTCAATTTGGAAACGTCCCGAAGTTTTAAAAAGCAAAGTTTACCGCTCCCAATTTGTGGAAACTGACAGGGCGTAATTAGGCAAACGTCGCGCCGCGCCGGTCCCACGGGACTGTGGGGAGTAGACATCAGTGTATATTAATAAATATAGGTATTGGTACGTAGCAGTAGGGCTGGAGATTTTTGATAATTCATTGCAAAAAATTTCAAATATAAGTTATATCTTTAATATAGACACAAGATTGATAGGACTAACAAATTAAAATAGTTTCGTGATTGGCCATTGAAATATTATAAATAACATCAATTTTATTTATAAACTTGTAAATAAAGATATTTCTCCATCATTGTCTATTCTAAAAGTAAGTGAATTCTTTGGAGTCAGGGGTATCGGTCACTTGAAGTCTATATCTAGGAAGTACTATCACAGTACACTAATGTACGGAGGTACTATTGAATATTTTAAGACTACTTCAATACGCGGATAGCAGCTGTTTTCCCTGCTTAGGATAATTTCTGAAAATTGTTTGTAGAGCTTATAGCGAGTGTCATAATATCTATTTATCAAATATAGCTTTATCAATGTTTTGAGTAGTGTAGCAGCAGCCCTAACTTTAACTGTCACACGTTAAGAGCCCTTACCCTAATTGTCAGTTTCGGTAACCCTGACATTTCACCCTTTAGCGCCGCGGTGTATTTCATAAATTACGTCTCTATTTAGAGTAAAACTAGGGGACTAGCTGACAACAGAAAAAATTTAAAGCTGCGTATCCACTAGAGGCTGTTTCTGGTAGCCAGTGGAAAACGGGAAGACGGGAAACGTGCCTCGCATTCTCGCATCGAGCCTTCAACGCAGCCTCGGGCAGAGACTCGGCCCTTAAAGAATAGCTTAAGTTGTTGGTGTTAAATCGGATAAATCATAGTCTATTGATAGAATAGAAACAATGTTCAACTTAACGACACATTTTATTGCTTCAAACAAGAGAATTGCCATCAAACACTTGGGTGCAGCCTTTAAGGTTTACAGAGTTTAATTTGTATGTAACCTCGTGGATACAAATGGTCATTGTTCAAAGGTGTTGCTAAAAATATTATTTGCTTATCTAATTTACTAAAGCTGTGAGGTGGAAGACAGTGAATAATCTCAAACAGCTAAGAGATACATACTACATACCTATATGTACACAGAAGGACAGACAAGAAAAGTTTATAACACATTAATTATTTAAACAAAAAGTACTAACATACCCTAAAAGATCATTTAGCATTTTTGGTCATTACCACCAACCGACCAAAAACCGTACATGAGCCAACTATTTTTCCCAAAAAGCTATACTGTGAACTTGAAATCAAAATTCGTTTCAGGAGAGTACAATGTGCACTGTGATATCAATAAATGTAACAATACCTACGAAATAAGCCATCGAAATTCGCGCATTCCGGATTTCAGTAGTTCTCGGCAGCAAATATCACACACGTCGTTTAAAATACAAACATTAAAGTCCCAATATTTAAATGAAGTGACTGACTAGTTTATACCTTAGATAAAACATAATTAATATAGAAAAGTTTCAATTTTGTCTCCCTCGCCACAAAAAATTTAAATTCATGTTATCTTCAATCTTCGGAACGA
Organism: Hemistola chrysoprasaria; assembly: GCA_947063395.1. Lineage (NCBI taxonomy): Eukaryota > Metazoa > Arthropoda > Insecta > Lepidoptera > Geometridae > Hemistola > Hemistola chrysoprasaria. The sequence continues at coordinate 3,447,569 of OX346727.1, read as the reverse complement.
GACTAGTTACAGTGATGCCCATTTGATAAATGTGTTAATAATTACTTCATATTTCATGTCTTGCATTTAAAAGTAAACAATACTGCCACGGAAATCATCTGCACCCTCCAGATTTCAAGATTCACTCAAATCAGTTCTAAGTACTCATGTTTTGCGGCTGATTTGCAAACTCGCTCCCGATTGTAAGGTCATAGGGTAAGTTTAAGTTCATAGCATGCATATAGTATGACACATTAGTGTGCAGACTATTTAAGAACTATTTTGAAACACTACATAATGCAGATATCAATGTTAAAACGGATTCTAAAGCTTCATTTCAGTTTGCCTAATTTCGTTTTTGTGTAATCTTAAGGAAGTCTGTAGCTAGTTAACTGTTTGCCTAGATACTATCTACAACCGCTAATTATGTTTGAAAGGATTAAGACTCTTTGCGCGTTATTGCGAATGGGACGATAAGAGCACTAAAATTAGTAATACTAATAGCTAAAATGATGAAATGAATAAATGAACACACACCGCTAGTCTATGCAAAAAGTAAACATGACTACATTTTGGGCAGAAATGAACGCTAAGACCTAGTCCAATAGTATGTACACCCAATCTTCGCATGTTATGTTTCTGGTCTCATGTAATAGGGGGCGAGCCTACTGCCATCTCCCGGGCTCAGTTCCAGACTCCAGGCTGTCACTGAGATAAACCTTAATGGAAAAATCCAATAACACTTTGCCTGACCTGGGGATTGAAACCGTGACGGGATGATCGGCAGTAAAGCTACGCACTTAGTCGTACTTAGATATTTCTTTAATATACCTATACATATATGCACTCCAACAATTATATCTTTTTTATAATTTAATTAAATTATAAAAATTTTTTTTTTTTAGAAAGCGCTGGATAAGACTTGCACAGGATTAGAAAGGGTGTCGTGTAACCAAGAGAAAAGATTGCCTATTATATAATACCAGCAGTAAAGCTGACATCAGATTTGATTCATCGTGACTTGAGCACCATAGATACAATTAACAACAATATCTTAAACTAACCAGATTCTTCTAGACTTGCATTATAAAGAAATGATGAACATCACAATTCTGGACGTCTTTATTGACTTAATTCAAAAAGTGAGACGCGACAAAATGCTCTTCGGCGACCACTTGTATAATTTCTAAGTTATCCATGTTGTTTTGTTGGTAACCCATCAAAATCAACCAATCCATAGAAAATCCAACTTGAGTCACAACAGCCTTATAATATTAATATTATACCTCTATTATCTTGAAGACTTTTGTAAGAGTGTATGGTTATGGTTAAAGCTAGCGAAGCTGGCAAAACAAACCTACGATTTTACCATGTTACATCCTATGTTTTATAAAAATAAATTATTTTGATTTCATTCCATGCTAATGTACCTATGGCATAGTAGATACCCTACATACCCTGTCATCGAGCACAAAGAACCGTCAAAATACGTAAATAATCCCGTTTCATTTCACAAATTCCTGCCAACAAGTCCCCAGTCAAACATCACATTGTTTAATTACTAGACTTGGATAAACGACATCGGTTGAATACTAAATCACTCAGATGTCTACGACGGGACACACATTACAAATATCCACATGAACGTGGATATTTTGGTTACAGTCTCATTACACACTGAAAACTTTAACTATTTGATGGATTCTTAGTCCTTAGTTAAATTGGATTTAAGTTTTAGCTACAGTTGTGTTCTATATCTGTTTTTGTAACATTTATCAACGTCCGACGTTGAAACGACAAGTGCTCCAAAATTATAATGTTTCTATTATGTTATTATTTAGCACAACGACAGGATTAGCTTAATATCTGAATATCATTTTCTGCCAGTTTAACTTTGGCTGGTGAAACTATTATAAGAATGAGAAAATGGGCAAAGCGAAATGAGAGTGAAAAGTTGAAATTATATCTTTACACGCCTAACTTAAATAGTATTTAACTTAATTTACACAGTTTGTATGTTTAAATAAGATTTATTAAATAATGAAGACATCACAACTTTCTCCTTCAATTATTCTAAACCGTAGCATAATCAAACTATCTCTAGGCCCTGGAGGTGATTGTTGATTTACTTCCACCAATTCGATCAAAATACCCAATATATTACTACATGGCGTCAAAACAGTAGGCTATCGTTGCATCATTAGATGTATGATCGATAAATCTTCACTGTACAACAATTAACTTTAAGAAGAAAATGAAATCGTGCGAGAGAATTTAGGAAAATTTTTACTTATTCTGATTGAACTTTCACTTGATTAAGTGGTCGATGCTGAATAGGCGTATAGTTGTATACTATACTTGAGTAATACACACAAAGCAAATAAAAATTTTACCATGAACGAATGAATAAAAGTGCGAAGAAAATATTGGGAAACTAATGCCCATAGAATAAAAATTCAGTCTGTACCTATCAGGTTCATACCTGTACTAGCAGTATAGAGCAAATAAATTATACGAGAAGCAGATGTATCAAATGAATAAAGAGAGAATGTATCTCATCTCAAGCGACATCTGACACGACAAAAAATTCAAAAACCAAACATGCGAAAGTACTGCATTTAAAATCCTATCATCTACCAATAACACAAAGTCCTGCGTACAAATATAATTCAAATAAGCCAGCCGTGTTAAGGCGTCAAGTCGTAAGGACTAACGGCTTGGACCACGGGTGGTCAATTAACGGTAAATCAGACCAGACAGATAAGCCAGTACCATGTTACCCTCGGGAATGAATACGTCATGACTGGTCCGATTTTATTGTGACCACGCGGTTTATTGTTCTATGACATATGGCAGTCAGAGGAAAGGAACTACGAGATTATAAAATCGGTTCAATGTTGTGTAAACCTTTTTAATGATATCTCAAATCTTGAGCTTTATAATTTACGTCGTAATATTAATCATATTTATAACGCTTGATAAGAAGCTGTATTACTGTATTAGAAATAAGAAATGGACTGATTAGAAAAAAGGTTATATAGTTATGACACTTTAAGAGTACGAAGGGTAAACCAAAATGACAAATAACATTATCGTCTATTGATAAATAACGTTACCTACTTGTGAAAATTATTCATTTATATTGTTTATGAGCGTTTTCACAAAAAAGTGTACCCCCCACTTTTCGGTTGTCCCTTGTGTTTGAAGTATTACTAACAAGTAATATTATGATCTGGTGAATATTTTAATGACTGTAAGCATTAAACATATTTTAAACTAGTCAATGAAGTGCCACAAATATGAAAACATTGAGAGCAATTAAAATAATGACTAATTTTAATCAGCAAGAAGTCAGTTTTCGACGTGTCCCCCACTCGAACTTCTCGATGTTAAAAGCTATTCTGAAAACTTTTTCTACGCGATACAATGAGTTTTTGGTACGGTTTGAACGTACTCTGACTCGTCTATCGTGTCCGATACTTTTTAATTTAAACCTAAAATACACAGAAACACAATTCAATTTCCAACAAACATGTAAAAAGTGATACAGACCGGACATGACAGGTTTGTCACGGCTAATAGTGCTATTTAAAATAATAACTAAGGATTTTTAATTTCTGTACTGGCAACATTAACCTTAAAGTCCTCTGTTCGAAATAAAAAAAATACTAGTTGTGACCACGAAACCGAGTAAACAATACGTTTTTTTTGCTGTGCCACGAACGTCAAGATTTCTTGTGTCAGATTTGAGACACAATAACTGCTGATTCCGGTAAGTTTACAACATTTCACGATATTAAAAAGATTAACAATTTTATAATGTAGTCGTAATGTAGTTAATAACAAATTTTGTGTAAATATTTTCGTTAGAATACAGTTCAGAATATAATAAGGGAAGACAGCGTCACGTCAGTTTTGCGACATTTTATCCCGTGACCTACCAGGCTGACTAGCAAAGTCGCAAAACCGACACCATAAAGCAAGGTTTACACTAGGATTTACAGTTCTTTTTATTTACTTTTTTGTATTACGTCTGTCGGTCTGTTTGAATAGTGGGTTATTTTTTAAAACATGTATCGCTTATTTGCTTAGGTTTATTAAGTAAGTAAAATATTTTATAATAATAACAAAATACGTCGTTTTATGTCATACAGTGCTACATTTATCAGAGGGTTCATGCAAATCAGCACTACTTTTTCTAAAGTTTTTTTGTCATTATTCTTTAATACATTACAGGTTACATGATGCCACTCACTAGTGCAGAAAGGTCTAGGAGGTATAGAGAAAAGATGAAAAAGGAAAATCCTGATAAGCTTGAGGCACAAAGAATAAAAAATTTACAAAGAATAAAACAAAAGAAGAAAAAAATTTCAGAAATGACTCCGGAAGAAGCTGAGAAAAGGAGAAAAGTTTGGCGAAAAGAAAAACAAGCTAGTAGACAGAAAAAAAGGTAAAGTGTTCAGGATTGTGTCAACGTGGCACCTAACGACAATTTGCAATCAGAAGAAATAGCACCAGCATCTCAAACTCATTGTATAAAAACTATACTATACCTTAAAAAGAAAAATACATACCTGATGAATAAATGCAGACGTTTCATGGGATATAATATAAAACTAAAAAAACAGAAAGAGGCTTATAAAAAACGTAACCAAAGACTTTTGAAACAGAACAAACAGGAAGTAAATGATTTGGAAATAGAGTTATTAAAAATAAAATCAAGGAATGAAGTGCTAGAACATACACTAAAAAAAACGTATCAAAATTGCACTAAGCGTACAGAAAAACAGACTTTAAAAAAGCTAGCGAAAAATTCCCAAAACAAAAAGATTATTACAAAAATGCTAGGTTTACAAGGCAAAGTCAGAGAAAAAAAAAAACGCACAAAACCTACAGAGATCGCAGAAATTGCAAAATTTTATATGAGAGATGACGTTAGCCGCAACACAGCAGGAAAAAGGGAAACAAGAACCAAAGATAAAACCAAAAAACAGATTCGATACTTGTGTGATACACTAGTGAACACTTTTAAAAAATACAAAAGTGAGGGAGGCCGCTACGGATTTACAACGTTTTACAGGAGAAAACCGTTTTTTATTCTTTCGCCAGGAATAAATTCGAGAAATACTTGTTTGTGCCCCAAACATAGTAATATAGACTATTTACATACAGCGTTGGTAAAACACGGGATCATCAGTGGCACAAGAAAAGACACTTTAGAAAATATATGTTGCGACACAAACAACTACAACTGCATGTACAATACATGTCACCTATGCAAAAATAGAAAGGTACAGTTTAATCTGACTACAGAGGAGAAGTTAGACCAGGAAGTAGAATGGCTGCAATGGGATAGGAAAGAACATACATATGAAAAGAAAGACTTAGTATCCAAGAAAGAAGTTAAGACCATAAGAACCGAAAAAGTGATTAAAAAGGGAAGTATAAGAGAGTTAAAAACTAAATACGAAAATGATATAATCCAATTTAAAAAACACCATTTTAATAATATCCATATGCAGAAACAATATCAAAAGGCTGTGTCCGAGCTGAAAGACTACGAATGTCTAATTGTGTGTGACTTCTCCGAATCTTACGAAGCGAAAATGGCAAATGAAGTTCAAAGCATGCACTTTGGCGCCTCCAAACGACAAATATCTTTGCACACAGGCATGGTATATAGGAAAAGTGAAGCGCAGTCTTTTTGTACGATGTCAGACGAGAACAGCCACCAGCCACCGGCGATTTGGGCTCACCTATCTCCTATAATCGAAATGGTAAAAACAAGTGCACCGAATGTAGAAATATTTCATTTTTACACTGATGGCCCTTCTTCGCAGTACCGTCAGAAGAACAATTTCTACTTACTTGCTCATTTCACAAAGACTTATGGGTTCAAGTATTCGACTTGGTCGTTTTTTGAAGCGCATCATGGAAAAAGTGTAGCTGACGGAATCGGTGGCAGCGTGAAACGAAGTCTAGATAAAAAAGTATGTCTTGGAACCGATATAGTAGATGCAAAAGATGCTTATGAAGTGTGCAAAGATTGTTTGAAAAAAACCAAAGTGTTCCTCATCTTAAAAAGCGATATTGACAACATATCAAAAATATTGCCAGATAAACTACCAGTTCTCAAAGGAACTATGCAATTGCATCAGATAGTAACAGACAAAAAAGACAAATACAAAATAGCATATAGAGATGTAAGCTGCTTTTGTGGAGAACAAAGAGGACAGTGTGAGTGTTTTTCTCCAAAACCTCATTATGTGATAGATTCTAGAATAGCTCTTGATGGTATGGATGGTATGAATCCAGTTGATTCCTTTTTGTTGTCTTCAGCTGTGATGAATCTACCCTTTGATCAACCTGCATATATTAATGACGATCAAACGACAGCAGAAATTGGATCTACTTGCTCTTCATCCATCAATGAAATAATTGATAGTGTTGAAATAAGTGATACGGTGGAGCTTCCAATAATTAGCGTACAGCAATTGGAAGAATATTTACTTACAAATGAGAATAGTTCCACAAATGAACCTAAAATAAAGATATTAGAAGAGAGGAGGTTCATTCCAAAATCAAAAAAGGTCCTTACTGAAATCCATCGTAATTCTGTTGACAATAACGTTCTAAGCACTCAACGTTGCAAATTTAAAATTCAAACAATAAAGGGTCTTCAATGTCAGAAATGTCCTACGACCATCTCGGGACAAAAAGGGACATGTTTGATAAAAAATATTGCAGCGAATGTATTGGCCAGCAAATATATCCTGATTTCATATGCGATCCATGTCTAGAAAGCTAAAAAATAATGAAGCTGTATTAATTTCTTCAGTACCTAGTATGAAAATTACTTCGATCATCATTTCTTTCTCAATTCTAAAGCAATCCATTGAGTTTTTTTTTAAGCAGCTATCCAGTTCCCTATATTCTAATATTTTACCGATTTACTAGAAGGTTTGATAGCGTAATATATGTTGCACCTTTACTTACTTTATTTCCTTTTTTTTCAGATTGAACTGCTATAAGAGCTACACCATGGTTATTTATTACGACATTGATAAAATTCTAGCAAGATATGATTTTGAACAGTGTTACTACAATCATATTAAATGGCCTTGGCCTGTAACTCACTTTGTCATAACTGAATATTGCTATGGATGTCGACAGGAGCTACATATGAATAATGCACAAAGACCGACGCATTTAATGCTAGCCATGACTAGAAGTGATATTTTTTACTTATTGAAATCTTCACATTTTTGGTGCAATGATTGCCAACTATGTGTTTACGATCATTTTCCTTCTGAAGAATGTGTAATTTGTTTTAATTAAGTAATGACTCTTTTTTTATTTTTATCATAGTTTTCTGATTTATAATTTGGTTTAAGAATGAAAGTCATGTTATTGTTTTGTTTCCGCCTAATAAAACTTGGTGCTCATGACGAGTGCCAGTTTTGTGGGTTATTGTTTATTGTCAGCAAATGCTGAATACAATTCAATTTATGATGTTAGCTCTTGAATATTATTTTAGTAGGTACCAAATACCTACCTGTTGTTTTTGATACTATTTGTGGTTTCATTTAGTAGGTTCATTTGTAGCCTGTACTGCTTAGATTTGTTAATTTTATGGGAATTAAGAAATACCCTAAACAAAGGTTGTGAAAATACTTAAGGTACCTATTACTCGAATTGTAAATGTAACAACTAATTTAAATTTGTGATTATTTTGATACTTTTTTATGATACCTTATGTCTGATTTGTGAAATAATTATATCTAATTTTTTTTACTAGCCTTTACTTTCCCCTATCATATTAAACATACTACATTATTAATAATAAATTTATCTCAAAAATTTATTCATGTAAGCCCAGCCTTACAAAAAATGGACTGTCGGTTTTGCGATTGTCCTGTGTTTTGCGACGAGGGAATTCTTAGTATTTGTAATTTTTTAATATGAAAGGGTACACATTAATTAATTTCAATATTTAAAATAGTAATATGTTTCGAAAGCAATAATGTAGTTTCCCAGTGAAACTACATATCCATTACATAATATAGAAAAAGTAACGGTTACTAACATCAGTTGTGACAAAACCGAACTTAAAATTAGCATATAATTCACATGTTATTAGTTTTTTCACTATTATGCCCTGGTTTTAAAAAATATATATTATTATCTTCAAAATAAATTTAAAATAATTTCTGTGTTTCTTCAAATTTGTAAGATAGTTAGCTTTTAAGATAGTCGCAAAACTGACATTTTTTTCCACAGAGCCTGTTTAATTTTGTGATTTCTCGTAAAATAGCTTACTATTGAAGGAAATAAATATAGTTTCATAAATTTCAATACATCTAACTTATATTCTAATCAAAAAACCATCGAAAACATCACATTCAAAATCTGACAATAAATTTGGACATGGTACACTTTATTTTAAAAACGCTCTTATATGGGAAGAAGGCCCCCAAGATACAGGTTCACCTAGTTTGGGGACCATTGTATGATAAAATTGCATGTTATATATCAATAAACGTTATCTTATCTTATTGATATTGTATGCGTTTCACTAGTGGTAATTTAGAGTAAAATTGGCAGATAGAGATATTATAGGACAACATTATAGTTTAACAGAAACGTTTCTGGGTGGTAATAGCAATGTAACGAACAATAAGCTGAAAATGGCTGGCTAGTGAGAATCGATTCAGCTGTTATTAAAGTGTTTTTACTAATTAAAGAAAGGTTTAAGGGGTCCAACAATGTAATCAGTTTTTTTAATCATGCTTTACTGATGTGACATAACCTAAAACTATGACTAATAAGACGTTTTTTATAGCTGTATTATGAAACGCAATTAATTTGCTGTCATACACCAGAAGCTGCTGTACAGAGACTCCTCGAAATGTCGTTTCTGTCACAATAGTGAACTTTCTAGAGATAAACAAAGATTAAGATAGTCGAGCGGTTAATCAACGCGTAGTTTGTCATTCGATATCTCAGTTACAGTTTATAATATAAAAGGAATCAGTTAATTACCGATGGTTGAGATAAAGTTTGAATGTGGATGCAGTGGGATATGTCGAAACAATATTTAATTTGTTCTTTATCATTATCTCAGCTATAGGTCGTCCACTGCTGAAAATAGGTCCCCATAGATACCCATCTAGTCCGGTTGTGAGTAGTCTGCATCCAGCGTGATCCTGCTGTCTTTATCAAACCGTCTGTCCACCTTGTGGGTGGACGTCCTGTGCTACGCTTGCCGGTCCGTGGTCTCCATTCAGTTGCCCTGCCCATTGCCACTTCAACTTGCTAATCCTCTTGGCTATGTCAGTAACTTTCGTTCGTCTACGGATCTTCTCATTTCTCATTCGATTTCGCAGAAAAATCCCGAGCAGTTCATAGCTCCATAGCATTTGATTTCTTAGGTTGTCGCAATTCAAACTCAAGGAATTAAACATTTTTAACAATTTGGGTTACTTACAACGTCAGAAATAAACAAAGTGTAAAAAGTGTACGCAATAAAAACCGTTAAAAGTTGATGTCCAATGATTATATTCAATTATATCTACGACCCACGCCTGGTAGTTTCCGTGTATATTCTTAAAGATTATTTCATTCGTAACAAATGGACGACCCGAAAATCATTCTAAATTCAAAGAAAAAAATTAAAGCTGTTAGGTATAATTAAAATATAAACAAAAAGTATGTGTTACTTCATATTTCACGTGGTTTCAGTTAATAAGAAATAAATGAAATAACATCTGTAAAATTTTAATTTTGCTTTCATACAACTCTGTGAAAAGCCGTGAACGATTTTTTTGCTGCAGCTACATAAAACCACGCCAGTAAAATATTGTCATTGCAGACTTAACCTACTGCATTAACTTACACTGTGTCACTGTTTGATAAAGCACCTGCCAGATAGAAGTACTTTCACTTTGGTTCAAGTCCAAGCTCCAGGCTCCAGGGAGACGCTATCATTCAACGAGATATAAGCATAAGCTGGTACGTAGGTCTGATGACGCCAAATTCTAGGTAAATAAATAGACTTTATTTTCTCCATTGATAATAACCCACTGTTTGAGTTTGTAATATAGCAGCTAATCAGGTTCTCTTTTAACATATATTATTTATTATAACATCACCGCTTTTCCCTGAAGGTGCAGGAAGAGGTATCACCCAGTACCCAGACCCATAGTAGGTAACCAATACTTCGCCAGTTATGTTTTTTTAGTCCCATGTAATAGGGGGCGAGCCTATTGTCATCTACCGGGCACAATTCCAGACTCCAGGCTGGCATTGAGAAATTTCCAAATCGAAAAATCTAATGTTTATATTTTTTATTTTGTTTATTTAATAACTGAAGAAGTTCAGTGGCGATATTTGATAACTTAAGACACTCACTTCTGGCTAATATAAAAATAAGAAAGTTTGAATGTGTATGCGTCAAGTACCTCTTTTTGACACAACAACTGAATCGATTAGGCTGGATTTTGGAATCTAGGTAACGTCTAAAGCCAGGAATAACACAAAGGAATACTTTTCAGTGGGTGAAACAGCCGGGGGGCAGCTGGTCTTTTGTAACCTTCCAGGACGTGAAATATGAAATTGTAACCGACAGCTTACATGGTCAAAAGTCATCGGAAAATAGGAACACACCCACAACAACACGAACCGTGGCGCCGGGCCGTGGCAAGGGTTTAAGTAACTAATGCTGCACCATTTGCGAAATGGTTTTCATCTTATGAAACCAGGATTTCCTTAAAATACGTACAAGTGAGTAAATTCGAGCAACGCACTCGATATAAGACTATTCCCACACGAATATTCCGCATCAACAATCGAGATCAACAAATGAATGGATGTGCCATGTCTATGTGAAATTGTATGCTGATATAAATCAGTGCTTGAATAGCTGTATGCAGATAATGATGTCAGACATAAATATTTATAGTTTCGTGACATCTTTGCATCCCAGCATCAATGATGTCTTCATTTACTATTCAGAAAGATAGCTTTTTGTAACAAACTTTCCAACTTTGTTTGGAATTTACGTCGAATGGACATATTTCTTTAGCAAACATTCTATCTTCCAGGAATCTACTATAATGTCAGTTGTCAGGTTGTCGTCGTCAGCTCATAATATATCACTCGGTCCTGTTTTCTCGTTCCAATCATCAAACCGGCAAACTTTGACATGACAGTATACTGACGTACCTCTACCATTATATTCTATGTACCATTACATTGTTTTTTTATGATATTGATTGATAAGACGAGCAAAACAAAGGTCCCTGATAGTAAGCATCATGATTGCCCATATCAGACACAGTGCCACCCAGTGTTTTAAAATACCATTATATTTAAAATTTGTAAGTTCAGTGTCTCAATCTTCAGCACTACATACTAAGAAGCTAGAAAGCTACCAATATCAACTACGAAACGCCTACAAATCTGTAGCGGTTGCAGGTTATCGAAAAGATGTCTTTCCTGACTAACTCCAAGCAATTGCGGTGTTACTAAAAGATTCAATGGCCTGTCGATGCCGACTGAATACACTAATACATACAGGAGCTTTTTATCTAGCATAGTTTACCACATCCACTGGGTCTGGTCACCGGTCCGATCCTCACATAGTTAACACGGTGGAACAAGACCAGCGGGCTCGTAACTCGCGCGATACCATCACGTGCCGCGTGGGAGGTGGTGTGATGTCGCGGCCGCTGCGATTGAGCCATGAACATGGCTATACAGACGCTCTAATGTTTCTAGGTATTGGACATTTTAGTTAAGATTGTCGTTGTAGTACTGAATTGGATACCATCTAATTTGCTCAATTTTATGTTTAAGATGTTTAACTATTTCCATAAAAAATAATACCTGTGTGAAAAATAATGCCATGTTCAGATAAAAACTGGCACTGACTTCGCTTATAGAAAGAAATGTTTTAAAATTATGATACTATTTTGGATACCAAGTTCTTTCGAAGTTCTTGAAATCTTTAGTTGCTGAAAAAGGAATTTGATTTTCTTTAATACTTTGTTTGATACAGCGCGTTTTTGTTTTCAAAAGTGGAAGTTTTAAAATGGGTAATAAATATAATGTAATAGTGTTCATATTATTAATCTATATTTTTAATAATGATATGCATTAGTATTATATGAACATCAGAACATAGGTTTACCTTCAATCACAAATCTCTACTAAACTAATATGGAAATACGTAGTCATCTCTTGATTTCCCAGTTCCGGTGACAGGAACATAAGGCGAGGAGTTACGATCGCCTGCTGCAGTAAATATACTCGAGTATTAAGATAAGGCGAGCTTTAGTGTTGGATATTTGGGTTACTGAAGGCCTCTTGTTCACTGGGTGTTACGTTTGTTCTGACCTCCTACTCGTGTCGTTGGTTTGATGTTTATTTGTTAGTCATGGGATCAAGAGCCCGAACTCGATGTCGTCAAAGATTCCTTACAGAGTTCAGAGTTTATGTTGAAAATGAATGGCCAGTGACAACATTTCAACTCCATCATCAGACCTTTCCGCTCGGCTCAAAAAATAACATACAATCGAATTGTGAACCTCCTCCTGTTTTTATATCCTCATATCCTACAAATATAATATTATAAATGGAGGATGGATGGATGGATGTTTGTAACACTTTCACGCCAAAACTAACGGACTCTGGAATAACACGTAGGGTACTGTTTATCTCGATATTCAAACCGGAACGATGACCACGCGGGTGAAACCGCGGGACAAAGCTAGTCGTTTATAAAAGTTTAATATACTACCTATATTTAACTAAAATGCTTGGTCAGCCGTAAAATCTTTCGTAAGACCAATATTTTACGTGTTGCATCACTTTAACATCTGTAAGGCCGGCTAAGCATTCCTTTACGGTAAAGTTAGTTTGTGCAACCCAGCCTTAGTATTAAACCTTTATTGTCTAAATACCGGATTGTGCGTAGGACCCTCTGTCAACAACTAAATCGTGGCGATGTAACATAAACGCTTCAGTAACACCATTCAAAGAGATACAAACTAGGCATTTTGCGCGCGTAGGCAGCACCAAACTGGTTATTGGATTACCTCTTTGGCACCATGCCACAATGAAACATAAAGACAATCTTCAAATAAGTCTTAAGACGGAGTAACTTTTCCAAAGTGACAAAGTACTACAGCGGTTTACGATTTACTGTACATCGCCAAGCGGAAAGCAATCGATGCTTAGGTTCCATTAACGCAAAATTAGGAGCATCAAACTACTAAAGCGTTAGGAGACGGACCCATTCAGAACCAGTTCTATAAATTGGAATGGCGAACACTGAACTAATAAAAGCTATGTAAGTTGAGATAATAAATAAAACATTTCCCCTTCCTCCATTTTATGAGAGTTTAACATAGAGTTTAGTCATCATGAAGCACCTAAGCCGTGAGCTGGTCTAGCCCGTAATAAAAATATTACTCTTAAGTATATTATCCACCAGTTCTATAGTCCTTCGATGATTGAATAGCGGTATTCGGGCAAGTCAGGCCACTTATTAGAGCACAATTTACTAAGCTATACGGACGAATTTTTGTGGCAAGCAAAATTCCGAGTTTTGTGAATTTTCATCATCATCATTATCATATTCTTCATCATTGAGATGATCAGCTTAGGAAGTACATTGCTGAAAATGCCTCACCTATAAGTTAGGGGGTTTGCCACGCTTAGGCGGCAGGTGGGTTGGCGAGCGCAGTTTGATGGATTATACTTAGAGGACGCTGCCGAGGAGATGCCCGTCCCCTGGATCTGATAACCCTTAGGCAGCTCTTACTACAACCACGGGTAGAAAGGCTAAATTGTAAATGAGAAAATATATCCGCACCCTATTGATAATAACAGCCTAAATAAACCAAATAATGATATACTTGCCACCCACAATTGCAGGGCATCATGGATTTTGTTAATAACTAGTGTAAGCCAGCGGCTTCGCCCGCTCGTAATTTCGAACTATGGGAGTTTTATACTAAAACTTTGACGCCCTTTTTGGACACCTTAGAATGTGAGTATTCTAAAATCCTTTCTTAGTACATGTCCAGACAACGAAAAGAACCTACGAGTATATTTCAAGTTATAAGTGTCTACTAGAGAATCTCTAGGATTAGTGGTTAGGGCTCGGCTATGTATGTCAGTCAGTGAGTCATTTAGGATTTTATTATATATATAATAGTGATTACTTACTGATTAATGTGTCTAATTCATGGGTGCAATAATTACCTGAAATAAAAAAAATATATATTATTTTTATTATATTAAAGATTAGACTTAAGTCTCATATAGACATGACATTATGTTTGTTTTGATCTAAATTGTCCTATCGATTATGTTAAATTGATAATCTTATTGTAATTGCTATAATAATTTACCGACAGAAAATAAGGACAGCTCGTAATAGAATTCGATTACGCGATCAACATAATATACATTAAAAAAAACGCGAAGTGGGATAGAGATCCGCGATATTTAAGTAATACTAAGAGACTGACCAGGTATCTACGTCAAACAGACATAGTTCAAGCCAACATCGCTACTTGCTCCTAATACAATAGAAATCACAATGCCTCCTGCCTTTCAACCTGCAAAAACAAGAACTTCAAGATCCACCTAATCTCCATTAAGGTACAGAACACCGACGCGGAACCGAGGACGCCTCGCAAAATTTACATTCATGGAAACGGCGTATCGGAAAGGCGGCAGGGTTATCTACTGCCCTCCCTTTAGTTTGCAAGAAATGGACCGCGAGAGCGGGACTCAGGACCTTAACTTCTAGATAGTCCTGTATAAGTGGGATCGTGGGGCTACTATGAGAGTGAATACTGAATTAAGAATTATTCACTTGAATAATGCAAAATCACGTCATACGCACGCTCGCCATCTTGAGACTTACGTTGTTGAGTCCCAGTAATTCCAATGTCAATTATGCCCTTCTAACCAGATATAATTACGGCAGAATATTAAAACTCGTAGAAAGATACCGACATAGCCCAGCGGATTAGCAAGTTGAGCTGACAATGGGCAGGGCACGTAGTAGCACCTAAAAATTATAGCCGGTGGGGATGTAAAGTTTTCAAATGGAGACCACCAACCGGCAAGCGCAGCGTATGACGTCCACCCTCATGATGGACTTGCTAGGGCTGAGATGATGATTAAAACTCGTGCTACTTTAACCAATCAGATTTCTCACATGGACTATTGTCATGGTGTTAACGATGATCTAGGTTTAACATTTTAGGAATAGGTAATATGTACGAATATATACGTACATCAGTTTAGTGCTTGCTCGAAACTTGATATTGAATTGGAACAGGTTTCATTATAATTTGTAAAATTGATTCTGTTGCTATCAGTCATTTAGAATGAGAATTTGCCTCCCTAACGGTGTCCTGGAGCTGTTCTAACTATTGGTCCCATTCTGTCCCATATTGGTCATATTATCCGTATAACTGAAGTCAAAGGCAGAACGATGTCTCCCGAAACCAGTAGTAGGGGTCGCAAAGGTCTTTCATGGAAGTCAACATTATAATAATATTACAAAGAATAGTAGGTACGTTCGAGCGAGATCATCTTAGGATTACCAGTTTCAAATGGGATGGAACTTTCACTGATTAGAAATAGCCCTATTGTTTAAAGTTATTATTCCTTGGCGGAACCGTGGGGTATTTTATTGGTATAACTATGATATTGTAAGTCGATACCGTGTCCATTTAGATTTTGGGCGACACACGATGTCAAATGATTTATAAATAAAAAATATTATATGTCTAGAAATAATAATAACTCGAGTGCCCAAACCCCCATAATTAACCAAATCTAGCTAGATCACAAAAATTCTTAGATCCTTAGTGCTGTATTAAATGCTTCAACATCAACAATTTTATTCGTGTCCTGTTTGGTCATGTCTGATTCTCGAATATTTATTTGTTATTTATTTTATTTCATAGCCATATCGCTAATGCTTTGTGAGATATATATTCCTGCGGGTGAAGTTTTTTTTCTTCCCATGGCAAATGTGTGTATCTGGTTCTATATGTACCTAATTGTGTTATGTGACAAAGTTATTAACTTAGGAAGTGAGGCTGTGAGCGTGAAAGCGTATATTTTAAGATATAAACAGTTTTTTTTTTACATGATAATGATACCACCTCTCCACCCTGCAACTACCAGAAGAGGAAACATCCAATACATTATACATTAACCAGAAACATCTGAAAATATACTAGCATTTTCGGCATAAATATGACACATTAGAGGAAAAAAATATAGGACTAGAAACAAGACGAAAAGATATTCTATTACTCAGTTACCTTTAGGATACTGAACTTTAAGATGCTTTGAATAATATTATTGATTTCATGTTGACTTTTATGTAATTTACCAATGTTATATATAATTCAGACACAATGTAACACAATGTAACAATAACAATAGTTATTGAATAAATTGAAATTGAAATAGCCCAAAACCAATTGTACCTCCGAAGAAGCAAACCTTCAAAATTACCTAAATACATACAAAACGCTTGTCGCCATTCTTGTCAATACTACATGGGTACAATACACTTACACATATTATATTCAAACGCTCAACTGACAACCAAATAACTCTACACAAAGAATCCTGCACCGTGGTTGGTTCCTTCACATACACAAACATGACTACTACAGACTACAGTACCGCGGTTATCTTTAGCAGGTACTTCTAGTAACTTATTATTTAGACTTCTATGCTAGTAAAGAGAAGGCTAGTAGCATCTAATTTTCAAAAGACCTCCGGTAAAGTACTATTATCCTTTTGTAACGTATAAAATAGTTACGTGCAAATGACCTCACATAGGGTAAAATGTTTGAGATTTGTTACAATGGTTATGGAGGAAGAAAGTTATAGTGACCCCCTGTGGGATAAAAGATACAAGTGTGTAATAAAAGCCAAGCGAGGATAGGTTTTGGATGCCGGAATTCATTGCATTGTCGCCTATTCAGTGACCACACAATCACAAAACAGATAGTAGTAGAAGACCGGCTTGATACGAGGATAAACAGACGACCCTCAGTATCACAGATTAAGAAATCTACAGAGAGATTTTCATTACACAGCACGTCCACTCCAGTCTATCCACACTCACTCCCCTTTCGCGCATATCTTCATTAACACAGTTCATTCAGTCTTTTTTAGACGCCCCCTTCCCACATAACCACTTACATTTATCGTCCTGTTGGCCAATTTCCTTATACAACTATAGAATCGATTTCAATTTTCAATAACAGATTTAGGAGGGAGGTGTATGTATCGAACAGTTTAAAAAACAATATAATTTTATGTATAATGTTTATATGTAACATGATGAAACTGTTCCTTTCGAAAAACCTTGTCATGAACTTCCTTGAAATGAGTAGTTTAGTAACGTTGACTAACTTGTTCTAACACCATTAGAACAAAATATCACCTATTGTTCTATGCCTATTCAAGTATTGTTCCCTGGATACACAGATAAAGAAGTAACGACGTCAGAATCCAATTCCTACAGAAAGTCCAACATGCTGACACCATTGCCTGTTTGGGTAGTATTATTATGTGTTCTGTGCTGTCTGTTTAAGTTGCTATGTTTTGATTTGCGTAATGTCTGTGTTTTATAATGAAAGATGTATTTTATTGATTTTCATTTTTGTGTGTTTTAGTTTTTACTTTAGCTTTATATGAGTGTTTTGGTTTTTTACACTGCTAGCTCATATTGTTTATAAATAAATATATAAAGCTTTTGGAGCCGTGAATTTGAAACCGGTATTTGGAACTAGTATTTATAGATACAATTCAGACTCGTTAAGAATATATAGGTAATGGGAATACATATTAAACACCCAGGACAATAGCTTAGGTTATTTCTATATTCTTTAAGGGTTGGTAACGCACCGACAACACTTCTCGCGTTGCAGGTGTCAATAGGCGACGGTAACTGCTTAACATCAGGCAGGCCGTCCGCTTGTTTGCCACTCATCGCATAAAAAAAAGATAATACCAGGCCTGGGACTCTCCGCATTAGAAGTATGAAGCCACAAGTAGCTGGGGCGCCAGTCTTGACGGGAAAATTTCAACGGGATAGACAGAGAGATACGCGATAGAAAGAGATGCATATTGTAGAATTTGTTCATTTTGACTTTCCAGACCACTGTTATGAGGAGTGTCCCTTCTGTCCCTGTGATTATACCCAAATTGTGCATTAGAATTAATTAATTTTTTTAGTGCCTTGTGCCGTCCTTCTGTATCTTTTTGTATTGTGGCACATTCTGTGGTTAGAAAGCTAGTCTTTTAATCCATTGTGAAACGTACATAACTGCGAATACTTTGCACATTAAAGGCCGTGATAAATAAATTGTGAGTAGTAGTTCGATTTTGAACTTGAGTAACTAACCACGTGGTTATTGTGTTATCATGCTAAGAAATTACTCCATTCTTAGTTTGTGTTTCAACGATTCAATTTACTTCTTCCATGCAGGCTTTGGCCTGCAATTTGAAAGCGTTTTTAAAATATCGGTCGTATCGATAATCATTGATTTTCCAGACCGGTAAGGCTCCTACCGCCTCCCTATAACGCCATTTGCCATTATATTTTCGTGCGAAGTAGAAGATGGACGCCGCACAGTAAACTACGTAAAATATGTCGAAAGCTATATACCTGTGTTGAAATTATATAATCCACCATGTCGAAACGGCGAATTGAAGATGTATTGAATTGAAGCTTTAGATTTTGATCAAGAACAAGAAAATGAGTTACTGTATATTCCGACCCGGGTGGTTCAAGGAACAAGGAACAAAAGTAAGTACCCTAACAGTGGCGAGTGGTTTTACTGCGGTCGCCGAAGACGTACGTTCCAGAGATAAAAAGAAAGACAGGACCGGTTAGGTATATCAGCTGTTTCTAAAGGAATGGCGACACTCATTAATGCCGGGAATAAGGTGGTGGCTGTTAGGTAAGTCTCTGTCCAAAGGCTATAAAAGTTCTTTGTGATCTGCATTTTTATAAAACCCAAACAGGAACTCAAATAATAACTCATTGTCTAGACAAGTAGTTTTTAAACGTAATACAGGACGAAGAACGTGATGAACTGTGTTCAGTAAGAAACTTTCTGATAAAATTAAGGTGGCTAATGTTATAAAAAGACACAATCCATCGATATCTTATATCGAACAAACATAAAAATGCGACCGCATAAAGTTGTCCCAGAATTAATTGAAAGACGGTAATATATTATATTATATAATTAAGTGTTCAGTTCTACTACCATGACATAAGTAAAAGTGATTGTCAATAATAAATATGAATAGTATTGTAGGCAGATATGTACAACAAATAAAATACATGACATGACATTATAAATATTATAATAGTGAAAACGGAACAATTAATGGAACCTATGGCATAAAAAAACTATCATGTATCATCCGTAGGCATAGTTCCCATGATATTATTCAAATATATGAACACAATCTTAACCTTACGTAACCAACCGAATTCTGAATGCCTGTAACTCTAATAATAAGGAATAGTCAGATCTGACGCTTCGCAGGCCGCTGCCGTGGTACCAAGTATCCTCCATAACTTAACTTTAAATCCACCTTTACGAAGCCTATAAAGTCACAACACGACCTATAAAACAATATGATTAACGCTTAAATTTTTACTATTGATAGATTCTAAATAATAAATATTGATGATCATAAAAATAAAGAGTTTTATGATATCTTTTGAGTGAAAACATTAGTGAACCATATGTTAACCTTTATAAAAACTATAAACGATTAGACTATGAAACACGTTGTATAAACCAATGACTTGATTCGTCACAGATCGGGTTCACTTATCAAATTGTGTGCCATAAAAATTTATTAATATTTAATTTAATGGTGTGGGCATTACTTACTTTTGTTTTATATCTATTAAAAGATCGCTAATAATTACACCAAACATACATTTCACATTTTGAGTGATTTCTTTGATATAATTTCAAGGATTTTCCAAGAAATTATAGCTACATCGAGGAAAACCCTAAATTCCACGTCGTCGTAATTAATCAAAATATGCAATAAGATAAAACACATCTGTACAATTTTCTCTTTTTAATCGATAAACCCAGATACTAGTCGATAATAACAGACAATCTATCATCGACAAAACTAGTGCATGCCGGCAAAAAAGTACGAAATTACACACCAGGGGCGTGCTTACACCGATATTTATCGATAATACCGATTCAAATCGATTGTCGATGACCGGTGGTGGTCAATTAGCCGGTGTTTATGGCAGAACATCTCAATTAGAGAGCTCTGTTTATGGTACTGAACAGGACTTGGAAGATGGAAAACAAGTACGGCAATGAATTACAAATTACGGTCACAACACAGTTGATGTATGGGACGAGTTGAGTTTTTCAGCAATCAATGCAGTTTCGAATAACAGTGTTTTATTTTAAATAGGCGATATTACGTGAAGTATATCTAATATAGTAAGCAGCTTTTAAGACTAATAAATATCTATTTAAAAACTCACCTGTCGAATTCGTATCGAATTTACTATTTTTAGTTAATTCGATTACCTATTTGACATTAGATCGATTTAGGTAGACAATTACTATCATTAAATATGAATGCAAACAAATGTAATAAGTGTGTGTAGTACGATTAATTAATCTTGAAAGTGTTTTTAAGGTACATTCGAAAGTCCTGTTTCCTGCGCACGTTTGACATTAAATTTCATTTCGTGTTCTCGTACAAATGTAATAAGTGTGTGTAGTACGATTAATTAATCTTGAAAGTGTTTTTAAGGTACATTCGAAAGTCCTGTTTCCTGCGCACGTTTGACATTAAATTTCATTTCGTGTTCTCGTACAAATGTAATAAGTGTGTGTAGTACGATTAATTAATCTTGAAAGTGTTTTTAAGGTACATTCGAAAGTCCTGTTTCCTGCGCACGTTTGACATTAAATTTCATTTCGTGTTCTCGTATATCGCCGTTCCACATGCGTTCGCCAATTAATTCTTCTGTAAAATGCTACATAGTGTTTTGCTATCTTATAATTATGTCTAAAAGAAGGAGTGTGATAATATTGATTATAAAGTATATTAAATATAAAATTAGAAGAAAATTAAGACGCAAATGTATGATCTCGCGAGCGATCCAAATACTAATATAATTACTGTGATGATTCTTGAGTCTTCGATATCATCTAGTGTATTTTCATCGTTGTTATTTCACCACTATCAAATTTAAAAAAAAATTCCATACAAATATACTGACAGCTGATCCATTTTGTATGGAAAGTAGAATATTTTGAAAATTTTGTAATTCTTTATTATGCTGGACAGATACCTTTTTCTACACATACATACATACATACGTTCACGCCTTTTTCCCTAAGGGGTAGGCAGAGGTGTACCCAGGACTCAGTCCCATAGTAGATACACCCACATTTCGCCAGTATGTTATTGGTCCCATGTAATAGGGGGCGAGCCTATTGCCATCTACCGGGCACAGTTCCAGACTCCAGGCAGTTATTGAGATAATTCCTCATTAGGAAAAATCCAATATTTAACATTTTGCCTGACCTGGGGATCGAACCCGGGACCTCTTGATTGGCAGTCGAGCATGCGCCCTCTACGCCACCGAGGCAGTCACCTCGAGGCAGAGACCTTTTTCTAAAACTTTCTAAATTATGATCCCAAACCGATTAAAGCAGATCCCATCTATTTCAATAGTGCAATAGCCGGAAAGCATTACATAACACAAACAAAGAAATATGACAGCCCCGCCCACTCCGTAACAATCGATATTTCGAGAAAACTATTTATGCATCTCTAAACTCTTAACATCGATATAAGCTCGTTACCATAATTAATGTAGATTACACTTGCGCGTGCGACTGCACTTGTTTGAAAGTTTGATTATCTTTTTGAAACTATTCGCCTATTTACATAACAGAAAGTATTTTATTTTTATTATTATAAGTGTCATAGTTCAGTCGTATTACAATCTAAACCAAAAACATACAAGTTATTAAAAGTCATACATTCACAATTTATGGATTTGACATTTTATTATTATTGGAAAGTTATTTGGTAACTGGAGAACATAGTATGAGACTGAATGTATTATATGATACGTTTAAAAGTATATTTGGTCTAATTTGGTATATAGGTGGTGGCAATAGAATACATTTCGCAAAGAAAGATTTGGTAAGTATGCGAAAAACAACTATAGATTTTAAATAAAAACATAATTTCACCACAAAATTAATATAATATAGGTGTACATTTTAATCTAGTATCGCATCAAAGAGTGTCCCACAGCTCACAAAAATCAGATGTCCGTGGCAAAACTCATTATAAACCTTCATACCATATCTTATACACGTAACGTAAAAAGTAAAAGTACAGTAAGCGAAGTTAAATAATGCACATCGGGATCAAAAAAGCAGAAGTGGTCGGCTTACGGCTAGGTCCTAGGAGAAACGAACGTCGAGCCGCGCTGAACCGAGCCGACGATCTCCTTCTTGAACCCAATGTGCATTATTTATCTCCGCTTACTGTACCTAATAAATATATAACATGAAATATAAACCGCAGTGGACAGCAATTCGATTAGGCTTCACCACCCGCCATTATGATC
Organism: Hemistola chrysoprasaria; assembly: GCA_947063395.1. Taxonomy (NCBI): domain Eukaryota; kingdom Metazoa; phylum Arthropoda; class Insecta; order Lepidoptera; family Geometridae; genus Hemistola; species Hemistola chrysoprasaria. Next base: position 3,424,882 of record OX346727.1, on the reverse strand, counting down.
ACGTCTCCAAACATGATACATGGCACCAGACGGAACACAAATGTCCCCAGAACCTGACATAAATATTTATCGATGGTTATTGAGACTTCATTACCCGCTGAATAATGTTTGAATAATATCGATTGGAATAGAAAGTTCACGGTAACTTTGGGCGATGAAATAAGTGAGAGTTTGATTGAGTTTATTTTTATTTGTGTAATTAAATTTACCGACACGAGGCCGTACGATAATAAATTATTAAGACATACATATGAATGCAAAGTGTAAGGTTCCATACCTAGATACCAAGAACATACAGCGCCACCTATCAGTTCTTTGCGCAAAGTAATATGCAGCCCATAACTTTTGTTTGCGTTATCTTAGAAGTATGATATTTTACAGCCCAAGCGACCGCAGATCTGAGTAGTTGATATCAATTTCAACTTGATACCTTCGATACGCGTTACCGTAAAAAAGTGTCTTGACAGACGGACAGACAGACAGACGGACAACAAAGTGATCCTATAAGGGTTCCTTTTTCCTTTTGAGGTACGGAACCCTAAAAATAGATGTGCGATGACAACTCAACGAAGAGAAATTATAATATGTAACAGTACGGAATGATATTATTGAAAACGATCTAGATAGTTTGTGGCCTAAAAGTTAAACGATCTACCAAGTCAGTAGCTTCATTGACTGACTGAGCTTGATAGATTGGGTCATTGGTTTCGCACTTGAATTTCATGAGAATACTCGTCATTCAAAACATACATGCATCATCGGCTAAAATATATTACATATCTAACTATAGACTGTAGTAGACAATAATTTAAGTAAAGCTCAGGCCAAGCCACAGCTGTCGTGAAGCAGATGATCAGTTTCAAACCAAGACCTCAAAAGGAAGGGTCCAAACTAATCCCTGCCGAACAAATCGTAGAAAACATAATGGGCTCTCCACACTCGCGCGCGAATCGTGTGCGAAGTCGCGCCGTGAATCGCGGCGCGATCGCTGCATGAACTGGGACAAGAACATTGTCGGCTCCACACACACGTGCGTGATTGCGGCATGAACTGCGAACCGTCTCCACCGTCCAGGTATCTTAATAACTGCCAATGCATTTTATCACCATCTTTGCTCATGTTATGATTATGCAATAAAGAAATTGAAATTGATAATCTATCAAAATTTAATATTTGATGTGATCGTTTCAATCCATTCGACGTCGGGAATTTAAATAAAATAGCATCTAAATTCAAACGACTACACTTGTAGACTAAAAGATTGTTTAGTAAAATAAAACAAGAGCAACAAGTGTTATAATAACACCATAGTATACACAACGGGAGTCGAGATCAATAGGGCAGCACCAAATACTGTAAATAATATCGATAATAATTTTCGATACCCATGTGACTTAAAATATGATCGCGATAAACACAAAGGTGTACCGATACCGATCTACTTTAAACCTTTGAATTACACTGCATCACCATGTGTTTAATGGCAACGAGAGGTAGACCCTAATGTCGTTTAAATCACTACTCTACACATCATATGAAGTGCGTCCATTGTAAATATCGCGCAGCCAACCAATGTTTGAGCATATGAAATGAAGCATCTGTTATTTTAATCGCATTTACTATCTGTATTTATCAACATAATATGTTATCTAAATCTATGATAAGTCGGATTTTGTGGTCTGTAACTGCTAAATTTTTCAAAGACATTCACTTATTTACTCTCGCTTTCTACGTTGCAATTAATAAGGTGTGCGAAAAAATAGTAACGACAAATGGTTAAATAAATATCAGTGCAAATCTCATACTTTTTTGTTTATATAAAAAAAATTGGCGTCGAACATTGTTATACCGCGGGCCAACGCCATATTTTCGTGCCTGCAGACTGCAGACGATTCAAGCTTCATGTCTTCTTTTAACAAGCTGGTGATGATGCCGCCACACGGCCAAGAAATTGCGCCTGAACATTGGTTAATACAAAGCCAAGCTAAGTCTACCTTAGCTCAGGTCAGCTATTTTATTTTATCGATATCGATAAAACAAAAGATAGCTAGAAGCTTCATCTCTAGGGGTGCCTGCAAGGGCACGGCCATAACGGAACATAAAGTGCGTTTATATGATAGCTTTATTATTTTATTAAAATGTAAATTGCTGACAAGTGACGGGCCGACGCGGCCGAGGTGTGAGATTTATTCAAAATTCTATTACTTCTGAACGAATGTCCTGTGGTTTTGAGAACTCCGAGGAAATTAAAACTTGTTGACGTTGTGAACGTGGGCGTAGAACAATGGTGGTGAGAATTGAACTCTGATGTTTTTATAGTTATTTAACGACGATAAATACGAGTAGTATAACCCTATCTATCACGCTTTTTACTAATATTATCAAACTAAAATATTGCCTAAAAAAGCTGTAGATAAGACATTTGCAAAAAAGATTGCACACCAATATGCTCAATCACAATTTTTTAATTGTCCTTTTCCATCCCCATGCTGTCTATAAGAAATTTCTAAATGCGATAAGATCGCCGTTACATATGATGTATGTGTGTTTTAATTCTTTTATATCTTAATTTTCTTGCTAAAATCCACCTCAATAGTTTCATTTCAGATTCCAGAACTAAAACCGTATTAAAATAATGAGTTTCCAAGAAAGGTCGTTTCCACGGGGAGCCATAAACGCTTTTACACCACCAGACATGATTTAACGGTCTTATATCATAATAAACTTGACCTCGGTTAATATACGAGGTACTTGATTTAACCCACGATCGAGCCGCAGAAAATTGTAAGAGATCAATTTCATGAATACAAAACTATACAAATATGTATATACTGCGAGGCACAGCTAGTATACTACTAGATATACTAGCTGTGCCTCGCAGTTTCACCCGCATAGTCTTCGTTCCCGTGGGAATATTGGAATAAAAAGTAATCTTAAGTGTCATTCCAGGGTCTAAGCTATCTACGTACCAAATTTCAGCTCGATCGGTTTAGTAGTTATAGCGTGAAAACGGAACAAACATACAATAAAACAATTCTAGCGCTGTTTTTATGTGCTATCTAAATGGCGCTGAAATTTACCTGTGGCTTTACCTGTTACAAACTAACTTTTTTTACATTTTACTATGATTTGAGATGTATAATATTAGTAGGCTTATTCAACGTAAAACAAAAACATTAGTCGTAAGTCTCCAAAGATGGTACAACAATAGGGGGTTTTTTGTAAACCAACTGTTTATTTCCGGCAGGGATAATAATTTTATTCCAAAATACATATAATATTATGTAATGATACAGTTTCGGTTAGTTATTTCGAAAATCGGTCACATGAGTCTTTACAACATTTTTCTAAATTCTTCGTTGTTATGGAGATGGCCCTGATGACCATTTAAAAAAATTAACCTATATAATTAAAATCAGTGAAGAAAAATACAGTATTCTAATTATTTAGACAGTACTAAAACCTGCAGCGAGATTTTTAAAACTACGAATATATTTTACCTTTAATATAATGTCAACAGTGGATATACGTAGACAAGTGATGGCTTAATTCGATAGAGCATAACTAACAATAAATCATGAGAGTTGAGAGATACAACATTGTCCAGGAAACGTTGAGCCTAATTCTGCTACTTTGAGTCATCGCCTGCTGGTATACATAATATGGGTCTGTCTCTACTTAGTTTAAACATATAATAGTATAGTTTGAAAGGCTAGTAAATGATAAAAAAATTAGTACCATACACACAAAAAAATCATGTAGCTACTAAAAGATACAAAAACCATTTTCTCCAGCTCTCTATGTAATAAAGTCGCCATGCCATGGCTCTTTACACAAAAATAATAAGCTCTGGGACCTCTACTTCGTAGAAATTTAAAAACATTTAAAATCAATACGTCATCTCAATCAAATGCAAAGCAAATCTCCAGATTGACAGGACATACCCAACGTAACCCCACCACATTGGGGCCTGATTAAGTCTGCTTGCTAATTAACTCTATACGACGACAGCCTATAATTAAAAGATCTGCCAAAACCGACAGTTGTATTACTTCAAGGAATTACCTTTATTGTGGAGGCAGGAGGAGTCTGGTTGCGGTAATTAATACGAATCTTCGAAGTGTTTATCATTTCGATGACGTTTAGGGGCCGAGTAGGCGGACGTGGCTCAGGGGCCACACAGATCCATGAGATCATTCCTGTTATTAAAATCTTAATTGTGTGGTCTAGTCTAGTTTTAACAGATGACGCTGGGAAAAAATGCGTTAGGCATTTTAGAGGTTATGTGATAAAGAATGTACTAAAACAACCCAGCGGCACTCCCGCATCGTCTGTGTGGAGGACTGAGAAACTAGCAGAGCCTTTACATCAAGTCCCCCGCCGACGATCGCCCGCCTTTACAGAGGGGCCTTCACCACCTCCCGACGAGGAGAATCCGGAATAGTTCTTTATCAAGAGCAAGTCCTTCAAAATGTTAGCGATCCCTAAAACATTACTGTATACTGTATACAGTAATCGCGCTGTACTTGAGCATCTTTTATGAGATAATAAATAATAACTAATGAGTGCATTGTGGACCGGGATATTGTCGGCCAGCCTGAGGCCCCGAGGCTTAATTCAGGTGTAAAACAAGGATTTAGCTAGTAGTGCGTGCGTTAAGAACAACAGCCCGCTGTTGTTATAGAGTATTCAATAAAATTAAAAATAAATTCAATATTCATTTAAAATAGTAGTAGTTTTATAGTATTTCTCTGCCCAAAAGTATTCTACACAAAGTAATACGAGCTTCGTTCGTGACTGCAACGACTGCAACCATCAATAAAACAGATCCATTTCGCCGAATGATATCTCAATTCTCTGAAGAGGATCATTTCTTAGTGGCTATAAAAACGGAGCCAGGAGCTGGATCACCGTGAAATTAAATTCGTATACATTTATATACTTGTATATGACATTTCGAACGCCAAATTATGTATGTAAGTAGTAAGTACAATGCAGCTGATTTAGATGATAATCTCATACAGTAGTGATCGATGTTATAATCAAAGATTTTAAAACAATAACATTACATACAATAACGCCCAGGGCCCAGGACTCCTTCCCATTAGGTAAACCCAAATTTCGCAAATATGTTATTGGTCCCATGTGATAGGGGGCGAGCCTATTGCCATCTATCGGGCACAGTGCCAGACTCCAGGTTGTCATTGTAAAAATTCCAAATGGAAAAATGTTTTTTGCCTGACCGGATCGGATCCACTACGCCACCGAGTATGTAATGTCGAATTGGTCAGGTTGTTGTGAAGTGTGTCTGAATGAGTGCAAAGTGCAAACCTCTACTGTTAATAAATACATCCATTGTCTCTGTATCTACGTCAACAACCGGCCGTGAACCAACGGCCGTCACAATATTTGGCGCGATATAACATAAATATCAATTAAAGCGTTGGTACGCACATAGTTAATGTTGTCAATGCAAATTCAACGATTGCGGTCGTAAAGCACAATGATCTGGTCTATGATGTTACACGTAATTTACGAGCGGCAGGGTCACGTGTGAAACTTATAGAGAAGTATGAGGTAATACGCTACAAGATAAACAGTATGGATTGTCCACAAAGTACGCAAATTAAGTTATTCATTAGAAGAATTTAATAGGTCCAAGTGTAGGGTTGATGTTAATATACAAATAACGCACATGCCATTAATGCTGTGAATGTTTTGGTGAAGTAGTTTAGTCAGAAATGACCAAAACAACCTAAACGTAAGAAAAAATTACGAAGTTAAGCGCTTTTTAGTCATACACCTAGATCAGACAGTTGGTTAAAATCGGCTTGTTGAAATATGATGAAATTGTTCATGGAATGTTGGTCTGATAGTTAAGTCTCTGTGCATTTATGTTTGTTTAATGAACAAATGTCAAAGAATTTTAATTTTGGTGGATCTAAAAAGAAAAAAATAATATAACTAAATAATTTTCCATCAAGAAATGGAATATACTGTATATAATATACCGTATATAGTATAATATGGTATAGTAGTTTGTTGTTTGGATGTGTTTTTGGTGGAATGGGCCTTGTTACCTAGCCTAGGCTTAGATGGAACTGCAAGTTCGGTGATCTCATCAAGTATTAGACTAGATGGGGGACAAGAGTGTAAGGTTGTCACATGGTGCGTGTATGGGCATGGGCATACACGTAGTCAAGTCGGCCGAGTTTAGGGTTGACGTTTATTCGTAGCGCGCCTGCCATTGATTCCGTGAATTTGTTTGGTTTGGTATGAAATCAAATAAAAAATCACCCATACTGTTAATATCGCAGTACAAATCAATGTAAAAGAACTCAATTCAAACTTCAAACACATAACATTTCAAACATTTTACGGCACATTACGTCAACTATCGCCCGAGCGGAGTAAATAAACCTTTGACGGAACCGTCTGACAGACATACACACTATTATAAAGATTCGGTATTAATGTGACAGTTTAATAAAACCCGTTTAGTGCGGCCATTTAACCGTGGAAGTTATCTATCATTCTCTGTGTTTTATGTTGTGGACTTGTGATCCAAAATGATAGGCGGTTTGCTTGATGCAATTGGATTTTATTTAGTAGGCATAAAAATCTTTTAATAACACATAAATTAAGAAATACGAGTAAAAATCGAATACAATAAGTTATTGCAACAATTACTTCCAAATTGTTCCCTTGCACCCATTGATTTAAAGATAGGGGAGATGAGCTTCTCGAAAATGGCAAGCTCAAATTAGATCCCAGTTCACGTACTTTAAAGTTAATTGATGTCTCGTTCGCACTTTGGTCTTAGCTACGTCTTTGTCTTTGTTTCAAATTTCACATGCCAGTTGTTGAGTAAGCGCTGAGAGAACGTACCCTTTTCTTTAAATCAATGCTTGCACCAAAAAGATCGTGACAAAATATTTCCGCTTGCTCTTGGGGGCACTAAATAGGCGAAATGTATCGTTTTCTTCATATATAATACCGGATAAATGTAAAAATGTCAGTTTATATTCTCGCTAGATTTATTATAAACTACCCTAACCTCACCGGCGATTTATAATCTAGCTAGATTTATTATCAACTAACGATTTTTACATATTGTATACACAACTTTAATGTCAATAATGATAATTACATATATTCATAATATTTTATATTTTTATAGACAAAGCGAGCTAATCGCTTGAAATAGAATCTGAAATGAAAAAAAAAAAAATTTAGATATGAATTCTAATCGTAACATTAGACTTGTCCGTAGGTAGAATGCGAAATGCATCACCTATAGATAAACTCACACGCCCCTGTAGGTGTTAAGTAGAAAGGATAGAAAATATTCGCCGATGACTAGTGCCTCCACGGTAGCTCAAATGGTAGAGTGCCCACTAAGGGGAATGATGCGGAAGGTGCTTGGTTCGAATCCCTCCCGTGGGTGAAATTTTTCTTCTCATTTCAGATTGTACATATATTTAGTTAATTTCAGTTAATATAAAAATCGAAACTGTAAAACGTCTGCTCGACTAGATTCTTACAATTATCCGGTGACATATATAATATACCTACTGTGACGATGACAATAGAACAAGTCCCTGTCACCAGTCACAATATCCACTTGCGCAGCCTCTGGCCATGGCTTCCTCATCCCGTCACCCGTGAAGGCACAGACTCCCAGTCTCCACCCCGGCCCGAAGCTTTCTCAAATGGATACGTACTCGTATATGTCATAGCTTACTTATTTATATCCATACTTAAATTTCTTTATTTTTAATTGGGTGCTTTATTTGATGCACTATTTGAGGAATTTATGAAATGTTAATTTTAGGATAGTATAATATACATGTATTAAGTTTTGAAACAAATTATTTAATGCAATTATTACAATAAATTAATTTAATCAAATTAATTATTTTTTTATAATGCGAAATTGACTTATAATTAACAAATTAACAATAAATGGTTCATCTGTTTTTATTTGACCAAATTTTCTAAAACCAACACGGCAGAGCAATAACAATCGCTGACTGCTTACTTTTTATGGAACCCTAAAACAGGCACAAAGACTACAGATGATAATAATGTGTCCTTGCGATAGTCCATTCAACTACTCCAAACAGCGATAAAATAAAACCATTCATTATCTTCTATTTGATTTTGTATGACAACACTATCGACCACAATTACTCATCTAATTGCTTAGTTTATCTAGCTATACGATCAAAAATGAAACTAATATTCCTCCATTATAAGTAGATGTCAAAATGCCCTTACGCATAGATACCAGCGCCCTCATTCATATCCATTATGATCTTAGACAAAGTTAACAATATCGTACAAAACCTATTAGAAAAAAATAGGTACGTGGTTGAGAACAATGGTTAAACAGCCGCATACAGCCGTGATTCGTGATATTATATTTCTAATGAAGTTTTTGCTTCCCAGTTGCGATACAGTTCCAAAAATTGTTAACAAAAAGATAATGGGCGAATTCAAATGAACCGTTTACCCTGCGGCTGTACATGGTATCGTTAATGAGTATGAGCTGAGCTTATGAAGCTTGTATCATGGACCCGGTTTGCTAAGCCTCGTATATTGAAATCAATTCGTCCTTTTTAACGAAACTATTTTGATTTAAATATATTCGTTTATACATATACGTATATGTATAGGTATATACGTATATGACTGCCTCGGTGGCGTAGAGGGCGCATGCTCGACTGCCAATCAAGAGGTCCCGGGTTCGATCCCCAGGTCAGGCAAGTGTTAAATATTGGATTTTTCCATTAGGGATTATCTCAATAACTGCCTGGAGTCTGGAACTGTGCCCGGTAGATGGCAATAGGCTCGCCCCCTATTACATGGGACCAATAACATACTGGCGAAATGTGGGTGTATCTACTATGGGATTGAGTCCTGGGTACACCTCTGCCTACCCCTTCGGGAAAAAGGCGTGAATGTATGTTTATGTTATGATATGTATAGGTAGTATATCAAAATGCCGTGTCGTGCGATTCTCGACATAGAATAGGATCGTGCCCGATCTTCCCGTAGGTGTTGTAAAAGGCAACTAAGGGAATTGTGGCTACCACCTTGCCAACAACAGAACTCTCAAGGAGGGTTGAGGTCAGGCAGGCGGCCGGTTGTAAAACACCTTATACAACCCGGGCAAAGCAAACCGGGGTCATGATATGGGGTCATAAGCTCATTTTTCCTTTATTGCAAAAAAAACCCTAAACTTGATCCGTATCAAGTATGGGAATTTTAGCAATAAAGGAAAGACAGTTGTAAAATAAAAATGTTAGCATCAGCACTAACTACAACAGCTTAACTTAGACTGCCAACCCAGGGAATGACCGTCGTGACACGCATGAACACAACTGCAAAAGAACGCCGTCACCAATAAATCGAACAGTGATGCTTAGGCGGCTTTAAACAGGCATTATAATGTCATCCATAGCGTCTTATTACCCGACAGTAAGCAGATCTTACAGTATATGATTATTCATAATAACATTATAGTCAAGAACGATAGCCCTGGCCTATCAGAAAACCATCACAATGTCAAATCCAACCGAGAAGAAAAATCCTCCCGTAGTGAGATTTCAGACATGGAGAGCGATGGGGAAGAGGAAGTTGCCGGGTTAGGTATATAATTAAAAGAGAGCCGATCCTTATACCTTGTTCCAGACACAGGCACAAAGGTTGTTGGGATACGTAGCCCCGACTACCCTCCACCTGGGGCAAGTACCCGGTCCAGGGCAAGTACCCGGTCCAGGGCAAGTAAGAGACGGCCTCGAGAAGGGAAAGAGGCAGAGACACCTAAAGGAAAGCGACCAAAAAGGTCAAGTGACCCAGCTATGTTGACTATGATTGATAAGAGGTTCCAAGCCATATTAGAGAAGATAGAGGAGGTTTTGACCAGCAATAGAGAGCTAGTACAAAGATTCGATGACCTGTCCACCACTGTCAGCAATAAGTGTTCAGGAAGGAGAGAGATTAGATCCTATATGTACAATGTACACCGATTCTTTTAAAAAAAAAAATCAGAGTCCTTTGGGCGATCTGAAAGACTTACCACAGTATCGATTCCATTCCCTCCTATCGCTTCCACCAAAAGAATATCAAGAAGCAAGAAGTATGACTTGACTCACTTGAAAATAACAATAACGTCAGTAGGTTATTATCAAATTTTGATTTTTCAACATTTAATTTTTAGGTAGCAATCAGTTACCACGAGCCAAAAATAAGTTTAAACTTAATAAAGTCGCACAAGACGATACCATCAAGTTAAGTGATGGTACAACTATCAATTTTCACTGATAAAGTCATCAAGAACCAAATTGTGGCTCAGAGGAATGGTTGCCTGCAATAATTATGTTAAACAGGCGCACTGAACAAACAAGAGTTAATATGATTCACAAAAAACACGATAATGATACGTTTGGACCACCTGTTAAATCTAGAGATAGGTAGTTCGCTTCCGGCAGACATGAGGTGAAATGACTCGAGAGGACTTAAAATACCAACAAACGTGGAATAGGCATTCATCACCCTGGCGGCAAATCGGAACGCGGACCATGCCTCCTGACTAATCAAATGCTAGATAGAACATGCAGTTTCTACCAGACAGTTTCACAGTCATTACGAATTTTATGCCGGAAAGATTGATCGTTAACTCAAGTTTCAAGATCCGGCCAAAACACAAGCGCTGGTTCTCTACTAATTTATCGAAGCTCATTGACTTAATATCCCAATTAACATAATCTCTGTTACTTATCCTCACGAATTTGCGCTGAGGTTTTATGTTGATGTAAAAAACAAACATTGGCAAGCGTGTTTTGCCGACAAATACAAATATTAGAGAAGGTGTGGCGTATAATATGGAATATGGAGATTCAATTAGCATATTATGCACGAGGCGTTGTGATTCCATGCCAACCGCGTCTGTTACTCTTAGATAAGGCTAACATAATAGGTTAAGGCAAAATAGATAGTGTACGTTGTGACACATACACGTATATTAAATTAAAAAGATTGCTCGACTTTGTTGATACAGGATCAAATTAGCAGTTTGATTGTGAAATTGATACCATTGAAATCCCTATACATTGGCATATGAGTAACTTTTGAGGAAGTTGACTCACAAATTTATTCATAGTCGATTTTACAACCTTGTGTAAATCTCCTACATATTTTTGCAATATAAAATGTTTCGCGCCGGCCTACTGCAATGTACGAAGTCCTGGCTTCGAATACGAAATACGAAGTTATGCAGACCTATACCTAATCGAAGTATCTTATATATTTCCATTTCAACTTCAACTTATAACGATGATTTTGCCGACCGCGCAAACCGTAGAAATTCTTTCATTAATTCATTATATTGGTATGAACATAACATACCTTCACGCCATTTTCCCGAAGGGGTAGGCAGAGGTGTACCCAGGACTCAGTCCCATAGTAGATACACCCACATTTCGCCAGTATGTTATTGGTCCCATGTGATAGGGGGCGAGCCTATTGCCATCTACCAGGCACAGTTCCAGACTCCAGGCAGTTATTGAGATAATTCCTAATAGAAAAATCCAGTATTTAACACTGCCTGACCTGGGGATCGAACCCGGGACCTCTTGATTGGCAGTCAAGCATGCGCCCTCTACGCCACCGAGGCAGTCTACATTGGGATGGGTGAGCAATAATATGTTATTGGCTGATTAAAGAATAAAAAGTTGCTGCAGGATAAGACAGGAATACAAATAAAATGCGGAAAAAACTGGATGGGATGAAAGGATAAATATGTCTAATGTCTAAATAATTTATGTTTTTACTATTTTCGCAGCGGTCTTGGTAGTCTCATTACATTGTAATGTAAATGTAAGGTGAGTAGATAAAGCTAAGTCTGATACTAAAGAGTAAAGAAACCAGGCTTGTATACCGCCGACAAGGGGAAGTGGCTGAGTGGCCCAGTTTACTGGAATTTGCGGGATCTTGGTGCTTAAGTTCATAAATACAATTACAGTGTATGTTGGACGCGCAGATCGAACACTGAACGGCACCGTAAACATGTTTCCTAGGATAAGGACACAGAAGAAAGAGAGACAGTAAGAGAACTCGCATAGTTTAGTAGAGACCATGTAGGTATGAACACTGTAAGTCAGCAATTTTGTGTGCAAGTGAGAGCGGTAAGGCACGCGCCTTACCGCGCAGTTACTGCGCCTATGATGATTAAAAGGTCCAAATTGCGTATTATTAATTTTTAATTTAATTATCCCTCTTCAAACTTTTCGCGGCGGCGGATATATATTTAAAACTTAAAAACTACCCAAAATTTACATATTCAAGACGCAACATATATACAAATTGATAAATACACTTACATAAAAATTGAGACAGGATTTACAAAAAACTTTAGCAACATTTGGAAGGAAATCTGTTTCATCCTAACAGCAAAAATGCAAACTAATCGTAATGGTTATTTGTAGGAAGTTGACCAACTGTCTTCTATACTCTACTGTCTATGATAAGGATAAATCTACATCTACATGCGACATTCGCAATAAATATAATGCTCATGCAACATTAATGTACAATTATTCAAATAGCCGTTTTAAAAGTTAAATTATTGTTTGCAATTAAATGATTAACATAACAAACTGGGTGGGAGGTATGACGGCGCACATAGATTTATTGAACATATAAAAGACTAGGCTATTCTGAGCAGAGTTATTGGTAAAATTACTATAATTATTATAATTAAAGGAAAAGGTTTCTTGAGAATGAGCATCGAGCCTATAGGTATTCCTGATTCCCGACCAGCATGAAGGAGACGCCGTAGTTACCGTTGGGAGATTACATAACACGACCAGTTTATCCCTATTGATCCCAGCAGTCCCCGTTTTACTGGGAGAGGATAAGAACCTGATTGCAGTTTGCTATCAGACAACTTGTTCTGACCAACTCATTATTTCATCCAGATTCGGATATCAAACGTTAATTTTAATAATTCACGTCATACACGACTTTAAGTCCGATGAGTAAGGGTGATAATTAATTGCACAAACACAGGATATCAGTAAATATGTAAATGGTGTGATGAAATATCAGTGTTCGTATGACAGGTGCATTGGTTAATGAATTATCGCGCGACCACACGACTTGTTTCTTTAGTACCTTGACATAGTAACATATTACGATGATTCTTAAAATATTGGGAGTAGTAAGGCAAGTTTTCATTTAGAAATGGTTGTATGTTGTAAGAGATAGGCAGATTGTTGCACAGATTTTGTTAACACGGATCTTGGCGCCGCGCCGTTGGAGAAATAAGAGAATATGATTGAGGATACAACTTCAAATCCAAACATATTTAATTATTACTAAGCTTTCTTTGACTTTGTTTGCATTCTTTTGCTGCCTCAGTGGCGTAGTAGACGCAAGCTCGACTGCCGATCCGATCATGAGGTCCCGCAGGTTCGATCCCCAGGTCAGGCTAAGTGTAAAATATTTAATTTTTCCATCAACAACTGACATGAGTGTGATAATAAGCCCGGTATAAGGCAATAGGCTCGGCCCCCTATAACATGGGACCAATAACATACTGGCGAAATGTGGGTGTGTACCTACTATGGGACTAAGTCAGCACACCTCTGCCTATCCCTTCAGGAAAAAAGTGTGATTGTATGTTGTTTCTTTGCTTTGTCTCTTTGGAAATTAAGGAGGTCCAACCACGAAGTGGACAGAATTAGAGCAATAAAGACAGCAAGAACACGCTGGATGCAAGCCTGTTACAAGCGGACTAGAAAGAAATCTATGAGGGAGGCCTTTGTCCAGCAGTGGACTTCGTACGATTGAGATGATGATGAATTAGATAAAAATATCAAACTCCCGGTATCAAAGACTGGAGTAGCACTTGTTTTTAATTATCAAGCAGGCATTCATAGGTGTAAAAGTTTAAGCAGTCAAAAGATTTTATTTGTTTGTGTGTCTAGAATTTTTTATGCAATAAACGAACAAAAGGCAAAATAAATAAATAGGCTGCAAAATACAACGTGTTACAAAAAGGTGGTGTAGTAGCGGTTAAGCGAGTGCAGATGCCCCCCATCCACCTTAACAAAGAAAGAAAGAATTGTGACAATCCAAAAAAAACGACTTTCCCTACAAATTAGCTGTTCAGAGTTGATCTAGCTCGAAATATTTCTTTGCGAATTAAACAATTCTTTCCTTTGAAAGTTGTCCAGTTTGAAGAGTTGATATACCTATAATAAACCTATAATACTATACTATGCCCGTATCCTTAATTATAGACCCAAAATAATAGCAATCACGGCCCTCATCCCATTTCCATAGTTCTAAGAAAAGACGGTAACTGGTTACAAAGGACCCCATCAATAATTCACGAATCCAATTTCACGATACGATCCGACAGATGTAAACAACGTAGACGATATTGTCTTTCATCACCCTATGTGTTGCCATATGAATTGCAAACCGATAACTAATCATCCCAAATCTGACTAACATAAAGAAAATATTACACAAGAATTGTAAGCACTCGATTTTTTCCGTACAGACAAAACACTGAACAGATATTCAATGAAAATTATTGTCCTGGATTTTTTATACGCAGTATTTTTAAACAAAAAGTTAAAAAACATTAACATTTTAACAAAACACGTTTTCAGTATGGGAGACCATATAATCTACCAAACCTGTCTTACTAGACAGGCGCAAAATTTTGCTACAAGCCCAGCATCCCCCACAAGCATAATTCATAAGTCGTCGTACAGAGAGGACGTAATAAGTTTTTTTTTTAATGATAGTGAGTGACAAGTCGAGCAAATCAGGTGCCTGATGGTACGCATCATGATTGCCCATATCAGACACAGTGCCACCCAGTGTTTTAAAATTCAAAATTCTGCGCGGCACTGCACTGCGCCTGTCACCCTGAGATATTAGTTGTTGAAACGTCGTCATGCCCAGTAATTTCGCTAGTAACATTGCCCTTCATACTGGAACACAGTAATGTTTATGGTACTTACCCAGGCGGCCCCCTGCAAAAGAGGCACCACTACAAGACAGAAGAGCAACAAGAAAGAAAAGTACGAGATTTATTTCAACACGCCGGCGGGCGTTTCCACCAGTTCCATCACAGGCCTCTAAAATCCCTGGTAATATCCGCGCCATCAACCAAGCTAGCCCGACTAAGAGTAAGATCGACACAAGCAGGACTCGTGTGCTTTTTCTCCCTAGCGGACTAGATCCATACGTTGAATGGTAGCCTGACCATCCCCAAACCGCCCACCTGGATGGACACCGATTATGAAAAGCTAAACAAAAAGCTTAAAAAAGTTTTGACCAACATCCATAAAATCAGGATGATATCCAAACCGGGCAACACCACACATCATTAATTAAACAAGATCCCCTTAACTCCTAAAAGGATTGAACGCTTTTGTCCGAGATCTTCTCTAAATCGTTCGTATTGTGAGGGGTATCTCGATTCTTATAAATAAATTGGACGTTGTCTCCCTTTTTGCTCTTGAGACGGGACGAAGCGGGAATGTCAACGCCGATTTGCTAATTCATTTCGGCAATTGAATCTTTTAATGTGTACGACACGACATTTTTCCTAGTCTCTATACTTAAGAATGAAGTGCGAGTATAATATATTTTATTACCTTATCATCACGTTTTTTTCCCGAAGTGGTAGGCAGAGGTATACCCAGGACATAGTCTCATAGTAGTTACGTAGTACGTACACCCACACTTTGCTATTTATATTTGTGTTTCAGTCTCATGTAAGGGCGAGTCTCGAGAGGAGTAGATGGTAATCCATCTACTAGGCACAGTACCGGACTCCAGGCTGTCATTAGACAACTCCTCGTGATAAAATTCAATAACCCATCACTTTTTATCTGACCTGGAATCGAACCCAGGACCTCATGATCTACAGAAGCGCTTGCGACCACTACGCCACCAAGACAGTCAAAATAATTTTAATAAAACATGAAATGAATCGTTTAAAGACATTTACGAAAAATTTATTTTAATGTGTGTCATTTACGAGATAATTTGAATATGGTGCAAATATTGTTGAAACTTGTATTTATTTTACTATCATGAACTGTGAGTATAATATTGCAATTTTAATGAGATGTTTGGTTTACCTTTTTTAAATTGGTATATACGCTTAAAAATAATAGGAAATACAAGAAAAAGTCACAGTCTTAATGAAAGTAAAAAATTCTTATGAGCTAAATCGAAAACACGGCAACATCTACTATTAAAAATCTAGTAGTGTAGTATCGTTTTGTAGTGGTAGGCCTCTTTTGCAGGGGGCCGCCTGGGGAAGTACCACACCTTTGCCAGTTATTCATCCGCCAAGCAGTAATGTGCAAACATTTCTGTTTTCCGGTCTGAAGGGCAATGTTACCAGCGAAATTACTGAGCATGACGAGAATCAACAACTAATATCTCGGGGTGACAGGCGTAGTGCAGTGCCGCGCAGAATTTTGAATTATAAAACACTGGGTGGCACTGTGTCTGATATGGGCAATCATAATGCTTACCATCAGGAACCTGATTTGCTCGTCTTGTCACTCACTATTATAAAAAAAAAGTTAGGAAAATTCTATTCTAACATTAAATAAGTAATAATAATTGTAATTTCTAATGAGTAATTAGCAGTTTAGTAAGTTTCTATGGAGCAACGAAGAGAGCTTTACTCGGGACTCAGAATTCATTTACAAGACTCGGGATTTCTCTACAAGAACTCACCAAAAATGAGGAGATCAGTAGACGAACGAAGATTACGGATATAGCCCAGCGGATTTGCAAGTGGCCATGGACAGGGCACATAGTACGTAAAACATCGGACCAAACGTAGGACGTCCACCCACAGGGTCGACAGATAGCCTAATAAAGACAGCCGGAGCACGCTGGATACAACTGGACCAGAAGAGATGTAGTGACTATGAGTGATAACGTTGGTCGTCTAAAAACAGCCTCAATACGAATCTGTAAAATCGTATCGTATAAAATCATTTATCTGGAACTAACGGCATTTAGTCTCATGTCCATTTATTTATTGGACTAAAGACTTAAGGAAGCTCATTGATGCAGACGAATCAGGATCTAGATTTAGGTACATTTTCGACTAGAGATGTGCTTGCTATGTTGCTCAGTAATTAGTGTAGTTTAGGCCCCAGCTTTATAATAAATTGATTTTCGACTAGAGATGTGCTAGGTAACTAAGCAATGAGCGAGGTTAGATCCTGCACCAGGAGGACCGGTCTAAGACGCTTGACGCCAGCGGACGTAGCCGTAATGATGTCCTTTGGAGTGACTGATCGGAGGATCTATCATCCAAGGGCTTCGGCTGTAGGGCGGTAGGGCGTTCCATCGAGTTGGAACGCCTCACCCTCCTAGGAAGAACTCGCTTAAGCAATAACCTATGTAGGATGCGTGTCCAGCGATCTTGCGACCCCTACATATGGCGAGAGGAGAAACCCCGGGAAGTTCTCCCGGGGTTTACATGCCTGTATGTTGGATGCCCAACATAACTGTATGTTGGATGCCCAACATAACTGTATGTTGGAAATACGTGTCTCTTCCGTCTCATCATCACTGAGTCATCATCAGTGTCTCATTCCGAAAAATATCACAGTGATGTTATCTGGGTTTCACATTATATTTTAGTCCAAAATACGTATATTTTGGGTTCAAATTAAAATAACATGATTGCATGTTGGAAATATGCCCTTATTGTAAATAATTTATGTTATACCTAAATGATTTACAATCATCGCTTGTATGGTTAATTCGCCGGCCTCTGAAGCACTACCGTTAATACTCACGACATCTCCCTCCTTATAACAAGTTAGCTTAATTAACACATAAGCATTCTTACATTTCTGTTTGAAAAGCCCTCATAAACTGATGATTTTCTCACAAGGGTTACTAAGACCAAGTTTTACAACTAGTCGCGCTCTATTAAACACAGTATAGTCAGATAAATATTATTTTAAATGTTTATAATAAACCGCATGGCTATAAAGCGATTGCTGTAAAACAACTCAGTGGGGGATTATGTGGATGATAAAACTTTAACCGCGAAGTAATTAAATGTAGAAATACAATTATAATTGAATAGTATAAACTCATTACTTCGTAATTTATAACACCGATATCAGTAGCAACGGACGAATGTCGGTTGATGATGATAATAAAGGTGTAGTCAACATACTACAAAAAGGATAGAAGGAAAAAGGAAAGAGCGAATGTGTGTACCAGCACAAACCCTAAGGTTTATTGGTAAAACAAAAATTATATATTGTATTCTTTGTGTTGAATAAATTAAAACAAAAAAAAGGTGTAGTTATAGTAAAGAGGGTGCCATCAACTTATCCCAGGGTGCTTCCCACTGGTCCTCATTCTCCACCTTCTTCGTCACAAACGGAACAGCATTCAAAAGAAATAATTTAGCCAGTCGATAACAAAATCAACGTCGCAAACACGCATGCATCTACGATGTTTATATATTATGTTGTGTGTGGTGGGTGGGGTGGCCTCATACGATTTCATTTTTTAGAAAAGTTACTGTAGCTTTATGTCCAAGAATATTGAAGCCAGATATGTATATTAGAATTAGTCATTTTCATAAAGGTAACAGTTTCTTTCCTATAAGGCTTAGAGTAATAACTACAAATCCTACCAGTTTTCCCTCATGGAAAAAATCCCAAAACCGTAAGATTTTACAAAAAAAAAAATCCTAACTTGTTTGCGATATAGGTATGGAACCCTACACTAAGCATACTAAAGTATGCCTTAACAATTTATTTATCTAATTAATTTACTTACAAATTGTTATTCCTGTCCTGAGCTGTCACTTGCTTAGTTAGACCCTTGCCAAGAGCTTGGAGCATCTTCTGATTTTTGTTAAGATCTGTATCGAGCATCAACTGTTACTATTTCCAAGTTTAATTTGTAGATCGATAAAATGCGTAACGAGGCATCCGGGTCTTAAATACTGTTAATTTATAACCTAACGTCGTATTCTAATTAAACTAATTCGGATTCTATTATCGGTTTGGTTTGGAAGGAATTTACAGATTGTGTTTGACACGAGCTTTTTTCACTAGCAATATCAGTGTGATAATGTTCTTTTGGTATGTTTAACCGTGGGAGTGTGAAACTCAGTTACGGTTGAACGTGGGTGGTCAACAGTTATTGTAGAAACACAGTAAAAACTTTTAACTACATGTTTACCTAGCACTATATGCGATTTGAAACTATCATGGCTAAACACATAACCCACAGGTAATCTTAACTGAGATACATTATAAATCAAGAATTGTACAGGAGGCAATTGAGATCACCAACCACGAGAACTTTAATCGGGAGGACGGTTTTCAATTGTCCGGTGCTTGGAATCTCGTTGTAAGGTTATGTAAGAATCAGAAAAGTGCAAAAAAGACGCGTTCTGGCGCTGTCAGTGTTGTGTGCCGCTATCGAGTTACGTTCGGGATTGAAACCGATGGGTAGTGTCATTTGTCGTAGTAAAACTTACATTCACGCCTTTTTCCCGAAGGGGTAGGCAGAGGTGTACCCAGGATTCAGTCCCATAGTAGATACACCCACATTTCGCCAGTATGTTATTGGTCCCATGTAAGGCTAATAGGGTAATAGGGGGCGAGCCTATTGCCATATACCGGGCACAGTTCCAGACTACAGGCAGTTATTGCAATAATTCCTAATGGAAAAATCCAATATTTAGCACTATGCCTGACCTGGGGATCGAACCGGGGACCTCTTGATTGGCAGTCGAGCATGCGCCCACTACGCCACCGAGGCAGTCGTTGTCGTAGTAAAAGACTAAAAAAGAGGGTAGATCGATTTATCTGCCAATAAAGATCAACTCGCCGATGCCTGTCAGTTCTCTCGTGATCATGGCGCATGCAACTGTGTCAAAATAGCGGGAAAGTCTAAAAACTTCGAATCATGGTAAACATTCCATAAGTGATCCTAATGTTTAGCACTAACATGGCCATGTGAAGGTGAAAGTACCCTATACTAAATGGACCTACTCGCACCTAGAATAATAATAAATATGGAACGGCTTTTATACAAGATCTTCTAGTGCTATAACTAGACACAATGATGTCACTGCTGTACCTGTTATGGTAGCTAAAATACACTTAATACACACTTAAAATTTTATTAACTTGTAGGAAAATGTACATACATAAAATATACATGAATATGCTACATTACTTAGACACAAATCGGCATGCTCATGCGCACAAATATATTATTGGCCCGGATTATAAATCGGGTACTGGCAACTCAAAAGAAAAACACATAAGAAACTTAACAGAATTTAGAAGTGTTAAACACCCCAGAGGTAACCGCTCGACAAGAAGAAAAGAACAAAGTACCCCAAAACTAACAGTATAATCGCACCTATCATTTCATGACTCCCACTCTCAAGACCCTTTGTATCGCCGCATTGAGAAATTGATTTACAGCTTTAATAACTAAATTGGTGAGCGGTTTGGGAACGTCTGAATCCAGTACGCTTTTGACTTTTGAAGGTCACAAAGTTCGGTTCATTGGGATTTGGTCTTCGAGAGGAATTAGAGTAACATTAAAGTGGCTAAGTAGGAATGATTCTGGCGTTGATCCTGGAATCCCCCCAGTTATATCGTTATGATGAATCTTTAGGCGATTGATGATGACCTAGGAAGAAGTGATATGTCTTTAGGAGGGGAATTGATCCCGACCGACGAACCGATGAAAATTAAGCCCTACAAGTTTCTTATGCGTTCTTCTTGTAAAGGTATCTTTCCGAACGCACAGTAGACTCATTACTATTTATCTTCATTAACGTAGAAAATTGTCAGATCGTGACCTATTCGAATAAACCTAGACCGATTAATGAATCATTCGTAAAGTCGTACAAGCCTTATTGTGTGTGGAAGTGCTGTTGGAATTCTACTGCCTCGATATGTTATAAGAGTATGTCATCTGTACCACGGTAAAGATATCTTAAGCGTGCCTTGTACGATCCTTGGACGGAGCGTGGTATTTCCACCAGCACCTGGTTGATCAGGGAATTGTTGCAACAGTATCATACGATACAATTGTACATCAAGTAGCTAGATTGACGGTCCAACTTTTACATATTGGTTTAACACATGCAAAATCATTTGATGGGCGAGAAAGGTTTTGATGAGATAATCTATATTCGCCCTTAGACTCCGAAGTTATATGTGTGTGTGACAAGAATAACATAATTTATTTGGTGCGCATTGCACTCACATTAACCCTTGCATGTTGGCTTTTTAAGGCAATGAAAATGACATAAGGAGTGGAAGTAAACTCATAGCAAGGCGAGAGTTATACCGAAAGAATAGTTTCCTTACCCCTTGAAACAAGTTCTGATCAAAATAAATGAGGTTCTAGAAAAAAGTCGTTGTGAAACAATTCATTCTGCCTCTGTTCTCTGATGGCCAACGGCTACATTTCTAGGACATAGCTTTCCTCAAAACTTAGATCAGTGTGACCCCAGTTTACAATGTAACGAGATCATAAAGAAACAACTGAAGGCACAGAGCTCAAACTTATTTTCGTAACTCAATATAATACCAAGTCGCGTATTTCAAAAATTTTGTAAAGCCATTTGTCTCCGGTTAGTCAACAAGTCAGCGAAATAGTTCATTTGCATGTAAACTGTAAACTTATTTAAAACTATGCAGAGAAAGTTATTTATGTCAATCAGGCTTTAGTTGTACTGAATTAATTCTCCCGAAGGTTGAACGTGGGGTTGTCTATTGGCTAATTTAATAGTTTATTAATATCAATTATTTACCACTACTAAACTAGATGAAATTACTTTTAAAATTACCATACAGAACGATCACTTTATGGGCGAAGCACCATCATAGAAATCAATCAAGAGCTCAGGCGCAAAGGTTGAGGATAATAGCAAATCTTATTGAAAGGATTCTTAATTATTTTTTAGTATGTGTACCAGTCTTGCCAATCGCAAGAGATGGGAGAGTGGCAGAAACAAAGTGGGGTCTATGCCCAGCAGTAGGCCATAGAAGGCTGACAATTAATTAATGATGATGATGTGTACTAGTAACCAGTATGTAGAAAAGAAAAGAAGAAGAACTACACATACTTATAATAGAATAATATTTATAAAAAAAATTAATAATTTTAGGTCCTGTTCTATACCCTATTTTAAGGGATTGTGATGATGATATTGAAATAGCGCATTTAAAAGGAACGAGCGATCAAAATTGATTTTGAATAAAATGTTGAAAGATAACGTACTGTTTAATATAAACATAAATGCCGCTAAAAGACAACAGTCGGTGCCAGCCGCCAGCAAAACGTCGGTGTCGTGCATTTTGTCTCTCGAGGCAGGGCGATCGATCAAAAACAGCGGTCTGTCACGGACCAATGATTAAGGGCGGTCGGTTCAGTTCCCATGCGCAGACGCAACCGTCCGAATTTAGCGAGATCAAAACCGTCAAAATTTGTTTTTGGAGTTTTATATTGATTGGTTATTATTGGACTGCCTCGGTGGCGTAGAGGGCGCATGCTCGACTGCCAATCAAGAGGTCCCGGGTTCGACCCCCAGGTCAGGCAGTGTTAAATATTGGATTTTTCCATTAGGAATTATCTCAATAACTGCCTGAAGTCTGGAACTGTGCCCGGTAGATGGCAATAGGCTCGCCCCCTATTACATGGGACCAATAACATACTGGCGAAATGTGGGTGTATCTAGTATGGGACTTAATGGGACTGAGTCCTGGGTACACCTCTGCCTACCCCTTCGGGAAAAAGGCGTGAATGTATGTATGTTTTATATCGATTGGTATAAAGTCAATTGCTGTTTTATTTCCTTCCGTTATCACATTAAGTTTCTAACTAGGGTTTGATAAGTCCAGGTGCAACAAAATTCAGGAACAAGACAGGAATATAGCCAATCCGTAGGGAAAGAATAGTGCCACCATTCGATTAATTTGTATATATCGTTATCAAAAAATCGTTTCATAGCAACTATTGACTTAAATATTCAGCCGCGTGTGTTACTCTTATACAATACATGGAAGTGTATGAATGAATGAATGAAAACTCTTTATTGCTACCACAATATAACATAAAATAACAAAGAAGAAAACCTTAAAACTAGAAAGAAGTAACAACTGGCGGCCTTATCGCTCAGAGCGATCTCTTCCAGGCAACCATGCAGGGAAAGGAAATACATATATGAAGGGACGGTGGTATCAAACATATTATACTTAAATAAATAAAACACATACATAATTCACACACATTTAGTATATTTATTATATATAGTTTTAGTATATTCATTAAGCACCAACAAAGATACAAAATACCTACACCATGTTGTTTACAACAAGTGCTAAATTGTAGAAGTTATTATGCTCTTTTAATTATTTTTAACATACACTTATATTTTACTTCGTCAATATGTGTATATACAATATATGTATTACCATAATATTTAATGGTAATTTATTAGAACACATTTAAAAGAACACGCTTACAGAAATTAACAGTTTTTGTTTCGCATTTTATTCTTTGGGTTACCTGCAATTTTCATGTTTTTATTTTCTTGTCTTAAGGTGATATATGATTTAATTCAAATAATTGGGTGTATTTGATGGTTTTCAATATATTAATTAGAAAGACAGAATTATTCAGCTGTCTCTAATTTCAGCTCTAATCGGTAACAAGAAGTTACCATAGGAAACTATTCCTATGGAAACAAACACCTTATTACTGATCGGATTAGAGTAATTTTAGTTATTTTAGTCAAGTTTATGTATTTTTCTATGTTTATTAATAATTGGGTAAAAGTCAGTATAAGATTTATATGTATAGACCTCAGAGTAAGGATACCAAAGAGAACCAGTCGTGCATAAATCTGTTCCAAGCCGCGAGTCTGGTACCGCCACAATATAGTCTGGTACTATGTGGTTAGTTGCATGGCAACCGTAGGCCGTGCGCGTGATGCCAGTGTTAGGTAAAAAGCTAACCGAATAACAACAGATACGTGCGTGAAAGCGATAGCTTTTCATAATTTAGGCATGTATTTACAATAATTTTAGGAATTTATATATCCATATTGCGTGTTTCTATTTTATTTTAATTTTTTTAACACAATAAAATGGACAACAGCGCTTTGTTCGAATGAAAAACTATGAAGTCGATTACATTTTAAATATTTTTGGATAAATATTATCCGAACATAAATATATTTTTTTACATAAATTAAGGTTTGGCATTAATTACCTAGTGGATTGAAAACATTTTAAACATTGAGTTAAATATTTGTTTATTTTATCTCAATAACGCACTGTGCATTATAATACAATATATACCAATTAGAAACAAAATAATATATCTTTAATAATCTATTTGTTTCTAATTGGTTTACATTGCATGGTCCTCGTTAATTTTACAATTTATGATAACATTTTAATATTTTTGTGACTTTCGACTATTTATTAAGAGTATAAAAGTAATCATATCACGTAACAATTTAGAATAATATCGTCAAAGACCCTTTCTACGTGCTAGAATCAGGCCCACGAACCTGTACTCACTATTAAACCGAGATTCTAGCGATTCAACCGAAGGAAGCGATTCAACGTCATTGGTATAGACCAAAGTCCCACACAGAAAACAAAGTTATTGTAGCCTTTGTTTTAATCAAAACGAGAAATGTTTTTTTATGATAATGAGTGACAAGACGAGCATATCAGGTGCCTGATGGTAAGCATCATGATTGCCCATATCAGACAATTCAAAATTCTGCGCGGCACTGTACTGCGCCTGTCACCCTGAGATATAAGTTGTTGAAACTCGTCATGCCCAGTAGTTTCGCTGGTAACATTGCCCTTCAGACCGGAACGCAGTAATAACTGGCAAGGGTGTGGTGTGGTACTTCGCGAGGCGGCCTCCAGCAAAAGAGGCCTACCACTACAAACGTATGTAATACCAATTTCATTTTCAGCCAAATTCATCATAATCGTAGACTCAAAGCGCTCAGAATAAAAGCATGCCTATGATTACAGCATAAAGATTTTAATGGAAGATTCAATTGGACTTGGACCATTGCCATTGTTGCGATGAGGGCTTAATGAAGCGGTATTCATTGCCAGTCGGCAGACTTAGACGTCTGGATGCGCTGTGATAACCATCTATTATCCTACTGTTAATCTACTACTTCGAGCTTTGAAGTTGAACTTAAATGGACAGGACAAGTATAAGGAAATTAGGAATTGACACATGACATCATGTGCAGAATGTGTCACTAAAAAGAAAAGATATGTATATATATCAAAAAAAGAAAGAGTTTTTGTTGACGTTCGGATTTAGTTCACCAGTTCGCTCGTTCATTTAGTCCTTCACAAATCCTTCTCTTGTCATTCTACGAAAACTAGTAAATTATGATTTTGCTGGATAATTTCAACTGTTAATTAAACATAAAGCGAGATTTTCTTTTTTCTTATATTATGGAAACAGAAAATAATGTATCAGAACTACTGAACTAGGTACTGCACTAGTTGAATCTTTATTGAAGTATTGAATGAAGGACGAAACACATCTAAAGTACTTCATTTCCTTCATTCATTCGTGAACTACACACGGCTAACACAATCTCATGTGAAACATACCACATCGATGTTCCGTATTCCCCTGTTTTTTCTTAATATTTAACTTAACATTACACCTTTATATCACACTTTTCATAATTATGGCCATTTTACTGCATATTTCCATACTTTGCGCAAGGAACTAATAGATGGCGCTGTATGTTAGTAGGCCGATTGTTTATGGGATTGGAAGAGTTTTGTTCAGGTATCTAAGTATGGAACCCTACACTAACATACATACATACATACTTGAAATAAATCTTTGAATATGTGTGCTTTAACAATTTATTTCTTTTTAGAAGTAATTTATAATATATCAGTAGGTAAGTAGATAAAAAAGTAGATTATACGGGGTAATTGGTTATCAGTTAGCATCCTCTTATGAGGTCATTGTACTCATCATATGGAACAACTTTCACTATAGAACCAACTCTGAAATTGCGAAAAAAACAGCTGTTTCATATAGAAAAAGCTCTTCCTTGTACAAAATGTATGGAAAAGCTAATTTTAGAACCAGTTCTACAATATGTTTTAATAAAATATTTTTTTAACTGTACCTATTATTATTTTAAGTTATCCATAGAGGCCTTGAGTCGCTTTGACCATTGTTGATTTATTATGGCAGCCCGTATGGAACTGTACCTACATGTAAAATGTAAAGTGGACTCCTTTTCCGCACTTAGAGTCTAACCAAATATGAGTCTAAGTCTTAGACTCATATTTGGTCCCTTGTATGTGGGAACTGTACCTATATAATTATTTACACATACATACAGTCACGCCTTGTTCCCGTTGGGGTAGGCAGAGACTATTTCTTTCCACTTGCTACGATCCTGACATACAACTTTCGCTTCTTCCACTTTCATCATATTCTTCATGCATGCTCGTCGGTTGTTGGTACTTTTGACCTGGCCTTTCCTTAAGATAACATCAACTTGTTCATGAAAGGTACGCCTAGGTCGACCCCTACCGACTTGACCATTCACACTAGCCTTATAAATCTCCTTTGTCAATCTCTTTTCGTCCATCCTCTCCACATGTCCGAACCATCTAAGCAATCCTTTCTCTATCTTTGTCACTACATCTTCTAACACGCCACAGCGTTCCCTTATCACACTGTTCCTCACTTTGTCCATCAAGGTCACTCCAGTCATACTTCTCAAACTTCTCATTTCTACAGCATTAATCTTACTTTCATGCTTCTTCTGCCAGACCCAACATTCACTACCATACGTAAGTGTGGGGATAAGCACCCCTCTATGCACAGCCAGTCGTGCCTTTTTAGACACTTTCTGACTGTTCATAAAAGTATGCAACGCCCCATTCACCTGATTTCCTGCCAAAACTCTTCTTTCAATATCACAGTCATACTTTCCATCACTTATAATTATTTATTTTACAGAAAACCATGCAGATGAAATATTATTTCTGAAAAACAATACTGAACCATGGAGTCAGATAATTGAGTGTTGGTTGGCAACATATGAATTGAGGAAGGAATCTAGTTCCTCCAATATCACTAGTTTCATAGAACAGTGGAATATTTTAAAGGACCCGAGAGGTGATTCTTTGGTAAGTTTTGACAGACAAACGGACAACAAAGTGGACCTTTAAGGTAAGGGTAAAAAAACAAACAAACTGCTGAATCACTAATTTTGTGTCTTATTTCAGATGAATTTGGATTTTGAAAAACAATACCCGGAAATAACATCATCGTTTTATAAAAATTGAAAGTGGCTTATCAATAAAATAATAAGTATTAAATTCGCTTCAAAAGACGATAACCGTAACATCATTGTATGAGAAAATACAACAGTTGCCTGATGATGGTAATTCATCATCGTTATAATAATAATAATATGTTTTGAATTTAGAGTGACATACTTAATACCTACTTTGTATAAAATGTATACAAAATTATAAACATTTGATTTTATTTGTTTAGATAAAAAAATACCGGAAGAAATAAAGCTACTTTCCTACCTGGTACCACCAAAAGGACGATTGACAAAACACAGGAAGTTTTCCACTTTGGAATATATCGAGAACTTCATAATTGAAGTTCAGGTAAGTGAATACAAATATAGCTCATGTCCAAAATCCCCGTAATCGTTCCTCTGGCCTTGTTATAGACAGGTGATGATAACATTCCCGCTAGACCCTAGCGGCCTGAGGAACGATGAAATCATACTTATTACTCAGCTTATGTTCGGAGTTTAAACTGTGTAATGAAATGAAGGAAAACATCAATAGAAATCAGGTTGGTGAAAGTCACATGTCTCGAATTCTGCAACATGCTTATTTTCTATTGATGTTTTCCTTCATTTCATTACACAGTTCAAACTCCGAACATAAGCTGAGTAATGAGTATGATTTCATTGGTGCGTTTCATTGGCCGGGTTTTGAAATGGTTTATCGTTTGGCCACTGTCTCTTTCCAGACTTATTAACTGATTTCATTTTTACTTTGTACAGAATCCTGGATATCAGTAAAAAAATAGAAGAAGTTAAAGAAAAGGCTCTGCTGAACAAACAAACTGTACAACCGTACCTTATCAAATTTCTTTATAATTTGTGGTATGTTATTAGTTGAATTATTTTATTTATAAAATACATAAGAATATGCTGTTATTTGTATAAATAAATGTTTGAAATAAAGAGAAGCGCCAGAAAATCAATAACATATCATCCTTTATATCCTGATATTTTTATGATTATTAAATTCCAGTTTTACCCACAGAAAAAGGTGAAATTGTGCTCTTGACACGGTGAGCAATCATCAATCGTATCAGTGACATTGATAAGCTTAATACAATATACTTTTAGATATTTTGTTATATTACATCGTCACTTAATAACAGAAAAGAAAAGATGAAAAAAAAAACCAAACAAGATTACAAAGGACAAAGCGACTAATTAAATATTATAGTCTCAACGTTTATTTGACAAAAACGCCAAGAGATGAATATAACAAGAGCTAACACCCAATATTCGTTGCATAATTCATGACAAACGTGTACCAAACTTTGGAAATGTGACATTTACAGCCGAATGAATCGACTGCGGTATAAAAACTCTATTAAACAGCTCTTTGTATTTCGGTGGTCACAAATCATGTCCGAAACGAAGACTGCGTCGCAGTGTATAAATGATACAGTAGTGAAACTTCACTATTATATGTTTTTTCGAAAATCACGTTAAACTGTAGGTCACGGGCTCGGTTGTCTTCAATAAGTCAATAAAATATGTAGTCGTTAGATCATGTCGTAAGTTGTAAGCTTTGTCTTTGTTTCAGTATAAACAGTGGTTTCATTATGCCCACTGCACGCCAAAAATTTCCTAGCGCCCAGCACAAGATTGTCGTACGTATCGAATTCGAGCGTTATCTGTCAAAAATGTATATTATATGTATATATATATATATATATATATTATATATATAATAGTTTTGACATAATGACGATACTAATTGAACACGAATTTAATTGTCAAAAATTCGTGCTAGGTGTACTGCATAATTTTTTTATCTCTTCAACATTCATCGTCATATTTCATTTGATTTACACAAAACTTTGGCATATTAGATACACCTAAACCTTTTTCTACAATCACTCCGTCCATATTATGTGCCCGTATAAAATCCGTAGAGTATTTTTTGAGTTTATCGTGAACACACAGACAAACGA
Source organism: Hemistola chrysoprasaria (assembly GCA_947063395.1). NCBI lineage: Eukaryota > Metazoa > Arthropoda > Insecta > Lepidoptera > Geometridae > Hemistola > Hemistola chrysoprasaria. Next base: position 3,395,494 of record OX346727.1, on the reverse strand, counting down.
TCCGCGGGACTAAAACAATAAGTAGTGATATTATATAAAAGCGTGCAAGATTCCTTACTGCCACCATCAAACTGTAGAATGCGTTAATTTGGCGCGTAGTCATTCAAAATAGAGGCCGAAGACTTGTATCCACGAGTTTTGGGCCCAGATTCCTTTAGCGGCAACAGCTAATGTATTACATCTGGTGTATTATAGCTCTTAATGGGCGTGTTAGGTAACAATTGATGCGTGTGAAGACTATTAGATTTATATGTTGTTTTGAAAGTACCAGAGATGTGCGTAATTAGTTATGGGTTCATTGTACTTTTTGCTTGATTTTGTAAAGAAAATTGGCGAAGGCAAAACTCAAAGGTGTCTTAAACGGCAATTACCAAATGGAATACCAGAGCAACTTATGGACAACTCCCAATAATTCTATTTTTACATAATTAGATAAGAATGTAGTAGCATTTTGAGTTATGCCGGTAAGGAATAGTTCCGAATTTGTAACTAGATATCGACACAGGAAAGGATAACACTCGAAATCGTTATAATTACAATGGCAAGCGAGTAGTGCATAATCTTTACAGCTGGAAGAGGAGCCAACAAATTATACATCAACATATCTACATATGAACATATCAACATATCTACTTACGAAAAAATCGCGTGTATATTTTTTTTTATTATTGGGTATGTGAGTTACGGCGAGATTCTATCTTTAAATGAGTAATTACAACTTAATTTAATGAAAAACTTAACGTAAAACTTAGAAATTGTAGTTCCATTCCTCTTTCTAGATATAGTACGCATACAAAATTCAACAGAACAGTGGCACCACAAAATTAATACTATGATAGGTAATCGTCACGCCGGTTTTTATGACTTGTCTAACCACCTAATAAAAGAATTAAAATATACAATTGCAGATGTGGAAAATCCGAAAAATGGAAATCTTTATCAAAGAAATAAATCAAAACAAAACTAGCCAAATTATGGCAATTATTAAAAATAAAGATGATTACACAAAAAAGGTTTTCTAAAATCAATTGATGTGCCAATTTAAAGCTAATTAAAAAAAAAACATTACGTGAAAAGATAGAATATTTATTTTAATCAATATCATTTCTGTAATATATCTATAGGACTCAACGATATGCTTTATAGTTAACCTTTTCCTTTGGCATCGAGGTAATAATAATATTTTTGATTATTATTTATTTTCATGAGAAGGAACTTCGATTCGAGAACGCTATAGGCATTATCACCACCACGTGTTTGGAGATAATTCAGTGCGTGAAAAAAGGTTATGCAAAAATAATGTTCACAAAAAATTATATTGCGAGAAGACAATTGATGAAGATTTCAAAGAGGAGTGCTTACGCAGAGCTCTAAACGAACTAACTACGATACCAAAGATCTATCAATAATTGTACAACTTCATACATTGATTTGATTGAAACATTGATGTTTATCTAGAAAGTTTACCTTTTCCAATTTCCAATAGATTTGTGGAACTGCGAATGTCAAAGACAATAAAATACCATTACATAAATAGGTACAACCATGGCACAAAATATTAAATAGAAAAACAACTAAAAACCAACAATGCCATCATTCTTGCTGTTAATCAAAGAAAAAGCGAATTATTTTCAAAATTAGATGTAGACGCTAGAAAATCAATAACATAACAACATGTCCCGAAGCGGGCGGAAGAGGTGTTCCCAGGACCTAGTTCCATAGTAGGGGCACAGTACATCCACGCTTCGCCTGTTTTTGGTCATTTGAATGAATAGGTCAGGTGCTGACAGAATATTAGCTCTGAGTGTTTATACACTCAGCACAACGCTGAGACAGTGCCTTTTCGGCGACTTTATGGTGAATGACTCGTGCACACAATTTCCTTCCTTTGTACTTGAGTAGGTAGGTACCTAATGATCTTTTTAATGATCTTATACTGTTCTTTATATTTGGCTCACACTTTGCTAATGTTGTGTATAATACTTATAATGTGTAAGTAAGTAAGTAGGTACCTTCCGTTAGTTTTACCTATAAGCGTCGAATAAACGTTTCTTCTTTCTTTCAATTTTCTTTAAAATTAGGGTGAAGGATGTTGGGACTTATATGTTTTTACATGGAGGAGCAATAAAGCTTTTTTTAATATTTTTTGTCGGGGAGGTTATTTTCAATGGAGGACGTTGGGACTGACCCGTAGAAATTGATGTTACAGGTTATTACGACTGAAAGTTTAAACAACATTTCACACTAAATATAGATGTTTTAGGCTAAATATTACATTACCTCTGTTAGACTTAAACTTCAATAGAACGGCCCGCAAATCGTACATATGAAAGGGTTGTAATAAATATTAACATTTCAAATGGCTATGCCTATATATTTGATTTAAAAAATCTATAAAACTGAGACGCAGACGAGAAAATGTATGCGATTTGACCGACACCGAGCGAGATAGACATAGATATATCGACCCGAAATACCTACAAAAAAGAGTTGCATACCTACAACTCATCATTTTGCATTAAATGACTGTCATGACGTAGTTATTATTCTTTGGTCATGATTAAGGTTTGAAAGTACTATTATATATTCTGTGGTTCAACTACTACGAAACTTGTCTCAAGATGGCTGATCAGGCACCTAATTATAGCTGTCTCTACGTTGTATGTAAATGTATGTTCAGTCTCAATGTATTCCTTCCTCCAAGCACCAAGTAGTGCTGGCACCTGGTGGCTGACAGTACTAAAATCCCTAATTACGAGCAACCTGTTTCGAGTACCTCAATTGTGCTATATCATATAACAGTGAGTATAAATAGCGGGGTCGTTTGAACAATCGGACCTGCACGGGGGTCCTATGCATGATGGACTGGCTCGTGACTCTAGGTGCGCAGTGGAAAACAGAGCTTATGTTTTATACAACATTATTAACTATTAACATATTTACAACTTTACATTTTTTTTCTATGATAGTGAGTGACAAGACGAGCAAATCAGGTGCCTGATGGTAAGCATCATGATTGCCCATATCAGACACAGTGCCACCCAGTGTTTTATAATTCAAAATTCTGCGCGGCACTGCACTGCGCCTGTCACCCCGAGATATTAGTTGTTGAATCTCGTCATGCCCAGTAATTTCCCAGTAATTTTAAGTAACTTTATTTGATTTTTTGGCCTCAATTTTGCATTTTGATTCTAATCTAAATTATGATTTTTAATGTATGCAAGTGCCACAATTTCACGCTCACGCTCCTCAGGAAGAACAGTATTGAGTGAGTTAGAGTGAGTGAGTTAGTCTTGTGTATGTCCATAATTTAGATTGAGAATTCACGATTACCCAAAATTCAACTTACAAAATCTGGATTTGCAAAAATCGAAGGGCGAAGCTTGTTCTAACACTAATGTCTCTTTCTTGTATTCTTTCTTTCTGTCTTTCTTCCTGACTGACTGACTGACACACTCACTCATCAACGTCCAGCCCCAACACTTGGGCCTAAAGAGCTGAAATTTCGCTTACAGTTGTCCATTATGATGTAGACAAGGAATAAAGAAGAAAGTCCGGGAATTACGTAGACTGAAAACTATAATCAAGCAAACACCTGTCGATGAAATCTTAACTACTGTCATAAATTACATTGTACGGTGATGCGCCAGAATTGAATCAATTCATTTCACTCTCGGGCACGATGCGTGGATTTACTGAGGTCGAGGAGCACTGTGTATGTGGTACAGTAGTTTATGAGACAGTTCCGATGAAAGTAAAACTTACAAGATTTTACTTTGTAACAGATTGAGACTGTAACCCTGAACTTCACCAAGTTTTATCGTCTTTTTAGGCTGCTTTATTATAATAGATGCGGTAAACTATGTAGATGAAGATGTCTCTTTTATTTTCATAGCTCAGGTTCAGTTTGGCAACTGTATATTGTACTATTACTGTATATTGTAACTGTATACTGTATTGTAATAATTACCTATTGTCATGTTATTATATATAAATATTTTTTTTTTATTTTAATTTAATCATCTGTATTGTACTAAATTTTAAATTTTGAAAATTACTTTAACATTTCTGATATTTTTTATAACTAATAATTATTAATGTTGTTCAATCATTTTTGTTTTATGCATGCTGTCTTCATCCATAAATATTATGACATTTAGAATTAAGATATATAATGTAACCAAACAATAATAACTGATGTACATGATGTGGATGATCTAAATAAATAAATAAATAAATAAATAAATAAATAAATAAATAAATAAATAAATAAATAAATAAATAAATAAATAAATAAATAAATAAATAAATAAATAAATAAACCATGTAAATGAAAGATTCTGAATAGATTTCTATAAAAGCAGCCAATCGCGGCCCTTAGTATATGTACTTTGTTAACTCAGGACTCAGGACTAAGATGTTGATTTTGCAAATGTGCAAACGAGGCTAACATTCAGAATAATCCTAATGGAAATTCAGTAACACTTTTTGCCTGACCTGGGGATCGAAACTGAGACCTTATAATCGGCAGTAGAGTATGCGACCAATACCGCCACCGAGACCACCAAGGAAATATACACATAACACGCATTTTTCCCGAAGGGGTAGTACACAGGTGTACCCTGGCAATAGCCAAGCCTCAGTTCCGATTAGAAATAGACAAATTAGTAATATAACTTCGATATTAACGACACCATTATTATTTCGTTTACAACTCACACCCCAACAATCATTAGGAGATTATAACACGATTTATTTTCGAGAAATTGGTTCGTCCTTTGAACAATTGGCCCATAAATAAATTATTGACAGAGGCGTATGCACTCATGGTGATAAGAGAAATATATCACAGAGGAGTAAGGTTGGGCATCCACTAGTATTATATGCGATACTATCAAAACTGCACACACAAATTACAATAATAATAACCCTGCTTCTTCGGTCGATTAAAATCAGAAATCTGTGTATATTTGGTCAGTGAATGAAGTGAGTTTTATTAAAACAGTTGGCTGGTCGGTTAGGAAAAATTAATTCCTGTTAGTATTTTCTGTATTTTGGGCAATACAGCTTGTGCATTTTACCACACCAATTAGCTAATAAATAACTGTTAGTTAAGAAATAAATATCCTGTCTGACCCAATGTGACAGAGCAGAGCCGTTAACCATCCATCGATAAAATAAGAATCTTACTTTTTACTAATATTATGAAGAATGTTTGGATGAATAGATGTGTAAGTAAGAGAAGAACTCTTCACGCCAAAATTACTAAACAGATTAAGCTGAAATTTTGTAAAGAAGTAGGCCATACGATACATTTCAACGTGTGAAACCGTGGGGGTCATAACAATCATAACAATGGACAAACCTCCATAAGCTTGTTACTTGTTTCTATGCAAACAATTCCGCTTTCCCTTTACAGATATAAAAGATGGATTTTCATAGCCAATGCTCACAAAAGATTATTGTTTTCGAAAGATTTACACCTCATGGTACCTACAACGATTTTCTAATTAACATTTTCTATGTTACGTTCGTCATTATAGCTAAGCTAGCGGACAAAAGCTCGCTTTGCCCTGGAGGTTCTACTTTATGAGTGCATCCGAGTGATTTATACCCCCCCTGTACCCAGTATTGTATAGATGGTATCTCCTAATACATCATTTGTTGGTGCGCATCCTTTCATTGTCAAATACTGAAGTTTTATTCCCTTTGGAGGGTGCGTAGAGATAAGAGAAAAATCTTATTTTGGTTTGGGATTTTGTGGGTAGCTGGAACATGTGAAGCGAGTGATGTTTATTTTATGAAATTACGTGAACGACTGCGAGCAAAACGGAATAAGGCAAGATCCATTGAGCTTAAGCTGAGCCAAGCTGAGCTGACGAAGATTTGTGTCAAAATTAACGTCTAACGAACTCTCGATACGTTTATGCAGTACAACCCAAGTTTGTAGCACAAAGAGTTATCGCGAGATATCGAGAGATACGCAATACGCATTTATTACCTGCTGGTAAGTTAGGTAGAAACCTACGCGCTACTACGCTTACTACTACCACGCTTTAAGCGATAAGACCGCCACTTGTACTAGACTAAGATTATTTTAAATGTTTATTCCTGTATTTTCTGTCCTAGTATTGGTGTACAATAATGTGTTTATCTATCTTTCTACGCGCAGAGCAGTGGCTGCTGCTAAAATACGACTGCTAAAATTGCCAAAGCTTGCTTGAAAAAAATATCAAGTTTTGTTAGCTGTTTCTTATAGCTACATGTTAGTAGTGGAATGTAGTGATATTTTTTTCGTAAGTAGTAAAAATTATAAAAAATAAATTGATGAAAAAGACCGACCGTACCTTTTGACTACTAATAGTTAGCGCCAACTCCCTCAAATATTTTGTACGAATTTCAGTAGAAAATTACTTCCTGAAGCATGCGTTCGAGTCCAAGCTAGGTACTATAAACTATATAATATTTACAATATAGGTAATATATATGCGTGTTGTACGAAGTCTGTCTTCTACACCTGTCTATTTTATCCACCTAAACAGTACAGAATAACTTAACCAGCCTAATAAATCTCAATCAAGATCATCGATACGATAGGCAAGTCTATCGGCGCTTGGTACAGAGTGCCGAAGGTAATCGTTACGTAAGATGTAACCAGATTTGCGGTGGTAATGAACCGATTGTTTTGTTTTACACGCCCTTTACGGCCTTTTCATTGTCAAGGTTCTGGGACGTATTGTTAGCGGTTTGATGAACTCTTCGGCGGCGGCGGATTACGTAAGAGAACTTGTATTGATGATAATTGAGTGATTAGAGTCCAGCATAACCGACTTGAATTGGATATTTCATGGCGTTGTAAAGAATATGATATCAGATTATATTGTATGTATTCGAATACCGAATACCGAAAGCTCATAATTTAGTTATAAGCTTAATCGACTTGCAAGTGTGTTTGCTCTTTTGACCAATTTGAATAAAAAATACTTGAAACTGAACCGCATTACACTTTGTCTCTGGCTAGTGCTCTTACATTCACATCTTCAGCCGGAAGACGTCTACTGCTGAACATAGGCAGTATTCTTACTTGTAGGGGTTTAATGGGTAGGCCAAAACGATATACTTACAATTTACAATACTTTTAACAGCTTGACGCCTCTGTGATAGGGTGACGAAAATAGTGTCGAGATTTCGGTGCGAAGTAACAAAACTCATCACAAACAGTATTAGCAACTAGCGACTAGTGGAGTACATGTCACACCACCCCATTCAAAAATTATGTTAAGCCAACCATCGTTTATTTTTCCATTAATAGTTATAAATTAATTTCACAAGGACATTCAAAATTGCACCTTATCCCTTGGCGTTACAGTCAAAAGAAATACAAAGTTTGAGGGTAGGTAGAGCTCATGATTGACAAACCAAGATGGTTATCGTAAACAATGCGTGTGGCTCGTGAACTATCGACGTATGAGCTGATTTAACAAGGGGATGACTTAGGAACTATGAATATAAATACTTATTAGGAAATTTGAATGAGCTTTGTGAGAAAATAACATAGAAGACAGAGTTTGAGTTTGAGTTTGAAACACTTCAAAGAAATAGGAAAGCGGGGAATGTAAAGCCGAATATTTGTTGCTTTCAACGCAAATCTTGGAACGACAAACTACGAACAGTGTGGAAACAAGAGAAATAATATTATTTAAGTCTTGGAAAATATATATAAATATGAAGGTTACATATTTGAACCGCTTGAGGTCAAGACTCCTCACGGACCGCGAAGCCGGGAGCTCACCGCATATTCAAAAATCTATCCGAGCGCTTAGTCGACGGTCGAAGCGACGCGTGATCAAAATGCTGGCGTTAATCTGGCCCAACGTATACAAAGCGGCAATGCCTCCAGCATCTTGGGTACTCTGCCATATTATTATAGTGATATAGTGAGTATAGTAGAGTTTAGAGCACTTTGATTTATTATATTAAAGCGCAATCGGAGCTCAATTAATAATTCCACTCATAACTCTCCACTCACATCCCAACAAACACTTCTACTCATCTCATAACATAGAATCCAAAATCCATTAAAATAAATAGACGTCTTATCACAGTCCATTCAATCACTTCAAATAAGAAGCAATAACGCAGTGAAACGATCAACATCTAATCCTAAACTGTCTTAAATCGCTTGTTAACGATACGGTTACACTCGACGCCCTAACAGATTTGTTTCAATAGCAAATCAAATCTATTGTACGCGTCATTTCACAGTTCCCTACGAAATATTTCAAAATAACCTTATTGGAAAATCAACCTTATTACATAATTATTAAAGGCTGATTATTGAAACGCGTCTCTTTTTGTCAACCTACCCACATTTTAACGAACAAAAATAAACCTTATTATACTTAATTAAGGTGGTGCTGCTTGCTGCAGTCTATTGCAGTGTTCTGTGGTTTCGATTGTTAAACGAAATATAAAGTCGCGCGTATGCCAATGATTGAAAAATACCAAAAGGGGGTTTAGCTGTTTGTTTGTCATTGACATTGCTAAGGGTGCGGGATTGATGTGTTGCTATTTTGGAGTGCGTCTATTTATAATGTTTGTTATTGTTAGTGCATGAAAATAAGAAATTCAGATTCATAGACACACACAGATGGATCTGAAACCAAGAGGTCTTTTTACTCTTTTGGAACTGTTTTCACTTTTGTGACCATTTTATAAATACTATTAAAATACTATCAAAATTGGAAGTATTAGGAACTGCGAGTTTTACTTCACAAGATCAGATATTAATCCGGTGATAAAGAAGAATAGGTACATAAAGCCACAAAGACAATTTCTTTGCCTGGGTAATTAAAATAAATTTTCCAAAAATAGTCTATATCAAAGCCAAAATTAATTAATTAAAATAAAGATTAAAGATGGATGATGAAATTTTTTTTTCAATGTAGCAATCATCCAAAATTGCTAGCATTACTGAAGAGCTCCTCCCCTCCTCGACAGCCGTTGCATACAGTCCGGCGCATTTACACTCTAGTAATTAAATAAATGTCTATAGTAATTTTGTGTCATTTTACATTTATATTTGTCGTTTTCTAAAAATACGACAAAAACGTCATTAAAATAGCTATTGAAGAATTCAAACGGATCAGCAACACAAAATGGTGCCAGCCTTGTAATGACGTGATGGCAAGGTAAATTGAATCCAGCATACATACAGGCGATACATACAGTCACGCCTTGTTCCCGGTGGGGTAGGCAGAGACTATTTCCCTCCACTTGCTACGATCCTGACATACAACTTTCGCTTCGTTCACTTTCATGACATTTTTCATACATGCTCGTCAGTTGTAGGTACTTTTGACTTAGCCTTTCCTAAGAACAACGTCAACTTGTTCATGAAAAGTACGCCGTATTGAATCCAGCAGATGCTTTGAAACACTCCTCTCATAAACCAGTAGAACAATCAATCTCGTGAAACGTCGGAGACACTCACAACAGACGTCACGGGACCGGGACAATCAATTACTGAGTGAACTGCCAAATGCTGTGTGAAACGTGTGCGGTGACTTCGATAGACGATGGGATTAGGGGAAAACATAGGGGTCGAAAAGACATAGGTGCTGTCAGGAAGACAGAAATATGTTCGAAAGTAACAGTGACATAATTAAATCGGTTAAAGATTTTTCAAGTAAAAACGCGAAAAAGCTAACTTCCTAACGGACAATTTCAAAAACAGACCAAACCTAAATGCTTCAGCTTCAGGACAAAGCTTCATTGTTTCAGATTACAAGCCTTATTAATATATTAATGAAAGATAACATAACAGCCTTAGAAAGGAATAAGATATGAGAACTAATTACAAACACACACACACACAGCTTGGCAAATTTAAACTTGAATGCATTTCAAACTAATGTAAATAATAAAATAGTTTATTAATAGATTAGATATAAATTCACTTTTAAAATTCAACCCCTAGCCTCGTCCAAACATAAAAAACAACTTCCTTTTCACGACAATGACTGTCACTATCAAAAGATATTAACAACAAATTATAACATTACACCTTTACAATAGCCATCATAAACTGTGGCTAGAAAAGATTGAGTGACCAATATATAGATCTGGATCAATTGACCACGTAGGTGGTCTTTTCTGAGAAAACACCCTTTGGGACAAAGCGACTGTTTGTTCCCTTCAGATTTAAGGGTTGCGACAATTTAGGGAAAAATATCGACTGATTTACTTTTAATCGCGCGCGAGATATGATCAGGGTCCGTGTTTTGTTACCAGTTATTTGTCGCTTTTTTGGGTAATTTGGATTTCTCACGTGCGGTGAAAGACGATCGTATTTCTTTTGGAATGTGGCTGGACGTTTGGTTGGATCGACGTTGACTCGTGAGTGGATGAAGTCGTTTTGTAATATGTACTCGATTGTAAGACCCATGTTTTCATCAAGCTCGCAAGATACTATAAAATGCTTCGGATAAAAGGGTAAAAAAGCCATCTCGGTGGCATAACAAGGACAGGACACGCGAGATAGCAAATCAGCAAAAATTTTACTCTTGCCCTGATGGGTTTTTTGCCTATTGGATAAAACGCCTTGACATATTATGTAGCAAATCACATAAAATATCATCCGGCTTAAAATCACTTGCTACGAGTATATAGTTATAATCTTAATCTAAAATCCAAACATATTGTTCACGGAAAGCAGATAGACCTTGCAAACAATAACTCGGCGGATTGTTCTATTTCAAGCCCCATAAATAGGTATTTGCTTCCTATAAATCTCTATTAGTTCGAATCAAACCACTTTTAGTTGATAATTTATGTGTATAATGATTTATGCTATATGAAATCCATTCTTGTTTTATATATTAGCGTCTATGATGATGAACGGTTTTTGAATAACCTTTGATTGGTGTTAGATAAGACTCAAGTGGCCGCAATTTATTTATTTTATTTGTTTAACTAGATGAGTCCCACGGTTTTACCCGTATAAATAAACATAACATACATTCACGCCTTTTTCCCGAAGGGGTAGGCAGTGGTGTACCCAGGACTCAGTCCCATGGTAGATACACCCACATTTCGCCAGTATGTTATTGGTCCCATGTAATAGGGGGCGAGCCTATTGCCATCTACCGGGCACAGTTTTCCAGACTCCAGGCAATTATTGAGATAATTCCTAATGGAAAAATCTAATATTTAACACTGCCTGACCTGGGGATCGAACCCGGGACCTCTTGATTGGTAGTCGAGCATGCGCCTTCTACGCCACCGAGGCAGTCAAATAATGTATATAATATGTTAGTTCAAACTAGCAATAAGCGATTTTATTTGCTATACTGAAAGGATTCAGCTTCGATTGCAATCGAATAACAATTGATAATTTACGATGTTACCTATATATTTAGTGATCAAGCCCGCGCACCGTCGATTGATGATCAGTGCAAAATTGTATTTAATTGGTAATTTTCATATGATAGTTTGTTTAGCATCGACGAGTAACCATCAATATACAAAATTAATCAATTCGATTTTTAGGTACTATTGCCCATCATTACTGCATACACCATCAATATACACAATTAATCAATTCGATTTTTAGGTACGATTGCCCATCATTACTGCATACCAATATTCAGTCAAATCGATTCAGTAGTATGGCGTGAAAAGGTAGTCAAAACACACACGTCCATCCATAAAATGATAATGGGATAGTTTACATAGGTAATGGGTTTTCATCACTTTACAACAACGTATTTCTAACAATTACATTAAAAACACCTTACACTACAAAAGCACATAGATAACACACTTTATAACAATGGTGGGGGCAATAAAAACCGTCTACTAAGACGCTGGATAGTGTTACTTCGACAAGAAAAAAGCAGTCGTGAAACACGGGTCTGGCAGTCGAAAACAAAACGACAACCGTGTCTTGGCAGTGCAGGACTTTCACGAAAAAAAGGTCTAAAACACCACGTATTCAATTTCGCTGGCACTCTTTTATCGAGCATGTGTTAATTTAAAGTACCTGACGGTATTTTATAACAAATTACGAGTATTATATTCCGATGGCAACAGGCTCGCCCCCTTGTGTATTGGGACGTAAACAAACAAAACTGTCCGTCCACCGTGTGGAAAATCTTCTATTTAACCTGAGGCCTTATGCATCCGCATAACCATTATAAAAAACAATCAGGCATTGATCTAAAGAGATGAAGAAAATATTTAGCAATTGTTCAAAACTTCCAAAAATTCCAGCACTTTTCCGTTTCATATTTGAATCTTTATTAATATCGAGAGGTCAAGTCATAATGTCTATATCTACCTACTATGTAATGTATTATACTGAAAAATTAAAAAACCTTGTAATTATAATATTATATACATATAGAAAAGAAAAACGCAAGAATCCCATGACCCAAATAGTTTCATATTCGTAAAATGCAAATACTACGACGACGAGGAAAATCACCTAGATTGGAGATTCTACTGTGCACAATTATTTTTAACTCGGTTCCATTTATTGTCACGGCCTCATCGCAACGCCTTCAGTTTTCGAGACTTCAGGATAACTCAACACTCTACATATCACTATATGACGAAATATCAACAGGCCATCACAATGTGTGGTCACATAGAATAATTGATCACAAATGATGACTAATGTATGACTATGATCAATTGTCACGATTAGAATTGGACCACAAACTATGACGGCATTACCGATGTTTTTGGAAGAAGACGTGACCGTCATCAGATATGATGCAATGAGTCATTAGTCATGCTGAAACGTATATTTAGAGTATTTATTTGACCGGGTCCAGTGAAATGGTATTTATTCCAAGCTAGTCGGGATGCAGACAGAATCATCTTCGAGACTTCATACTTTCTGTTAGTTGTTAGACACGCCCTTTATGCTTCGGTGACGTAGTGATCGCAGGCGGTACTGCCTATATTTTTTTCAAAGACAGCTTGAAGTCTGGAACTGTGGAACTGGCGAAATGTGGGTGGTCCATATCCTGGGTAGACCTCTTGCCACTTTAGAATAAAGGCGTGATATTATTCCATATTATGTTATAAGCTTAACGTGTTGGAAAGTAAACAATATTAACAAGTCAGTGTCAAAGTATAGAACTGTCACTATAAGGTTTATGACAGGTAGCTGTCAACATGACGTTAGTTATGCCGGAACATACGTGTTCCGGCATAACTAATGTCATTCAGCCCCTTTTAAGAAAAATACCACGACTGGAGTAGGCTGCCCAAATTCACAGGCTGCCATTGTATCCTGTGACTACCAATAGTCTGTCTGCCCCCTATACAAATCCTGTTTTATTAGGTCATGGGCCCAGACACGAAGAATCTGCAATTTTGGCGAACTTTGGCTGGCTGACACAATACTGAAATTTGTCGGCGGCGACGGCGGTGAAACGTGTACAAGATGGCGACTGCAAACGAAGGCAGTAATTCCAGAAAATCCACGTCGAACTTCATTGAAATTGATAAGCTTCGAGGTATAGAGAACTATACGTCATGGAAATTCATGATAAAAATGATTCTGGTGCACGAGGACCTTTGGGACTGAGTCGAAAAAAGAGTTGTGACCGATGAAAAGAAAGCACAACGTGCTCTTGCTGAAATCGCATTGGCTATCAACCCGGCTGCCATCCCGCATATAAGGAGCGCATCCGCGGCAAAAAAAACTTGGGACAATCTGCAGAAAGCGTATCAAGACAAAGGCATATGTAGGAGGCTCGGTCTACTCAAATCACTCTTTGGAAGCAAGTTAAGTGAGAGCGAGACCATGGAGGCCTACGTGAACAAATTAACCGAACTATCGCAACAATTGACTGAGATAGGATCACCTCTTGAAGATGACTTTGTTGCAGTCATCATGCAGGTCTGACCTCAGAATACGACCCATTTATTATGGCCATTGAAAACAAAGTGTGAAACTTTTAAGTAACATAGTCAAGAGTAATTTGCTACAAGAAAGTCTCAAGAGAGGAATGTTTCTGCCTTTATGGCCAAAAAGCAACCTCCGTGACGCTTCAGGTGCAAGCAGGTGGGGGGGCATTTCATAAAAGACTATCCGAAGTCTACTAAGAAGAAAAATGGACAGGAGCGGACCACACCTGAGAAAGATGCAACGAAGCCTGCTACGGCGCTCTCTGTAAGCATCAATAGTGGCTAATGGTACATTGACAGCGGTGCCACGGGGCACATATGATAGGAAAATGATGTGTGACTTTTCAAGTGATGGACAGTTGGAGGTGAACATTGCGAATGGTGAGACTCTTACTTTACTACTTTATATATTTATAAACTACTTTATACGGCAGGACAGGGGTCAGTTCAAGTTCAAATGGATAATAACACTGTAAAGACAATAATTGATGTTCATTTAGTACCTAATTTAACAACTTACTGTCAGTTATTACCTTTATTATTATTTTAGTCTGTAGTAAGTAGTAGAAAGGTTATAAAGTGGTGTTTTGTTCTAAAGGCTGTAGAGTTCTGGATGATAACAAAGTAGTGGCTACTGCCAATTTATGCAGCGGCGTTTATCAGTTAGATGCAAAAGAAACGATGGTAACAAATCTGCACAAAAACTGTGCTTAAATCCGTGTATTCCAAAACGAAACACATAGATATAAGATTTTAGAAAATATTTGTAATGGTTTAATATCTAAAATATTTGTGTTCTGATGAAATGGTAGCAGATTTGCTTACTAAGCCTTTGTTAAGAGAATAGCATGAAAAGTTCTTGTATCAATTGCTTAGAAAATAAATTAATATTTTCTGACATTGTATCCTGTGACTAACAATAATGTCTGTCTGCCCCCTATCCAAAACCTGTGTTTTATTATAACGTTGTATCCATTCGTGATTCAGTGGTCTTTATTTGTTTGGATGGTCTATGTCGGCATCATTTAAACAAATAAAGTTAGCAAACCAAATTCCAAAAAAATGGCAATAGAAAAAAATTAACCCTACACGTTTCTTCTGCGGTCTTCATGTTTCATTAACGTGCAAGTGTCATTTAAATGCGTGTTTGAAGGAGATAATTGGACTTTGTGTTAATAATGCAACACTTTTCTTAATGCTGCAGGCCACATAAAGGACATTGTGTCCAAAGTCCAAAATCAGTTGTCCATTAGACCATTCATTGAAAGTTGACTCATGGTATTGTAGTCAGTTGTTAAATCGATTTGTACGCAAACCCACCGGGTTATCTAGGTTAGGACACCGCAGGATCTTTGTGTACATGAATTATTTATGAGATGGTATTGAAAATGGACTGCCGACTATGATCTGTGGTTTTCCTGTATACTTTGGTCGCACATTTACGAAGTTAAATTAAAAAGAAACATAATATTATATAGAGCAAATTAAAGGACAAATACGTGACGCGAAAACGTACGTACTTCAAAGGTGTTTTATGAATATGATTGAAAAACATTTTTGTGATTTAAAAATTAGCAGAGCATATAAATATAAAAATAATATTAGTGCCAAAAACCACGGTACTGTTATCTGTATGATAATCGTGCTGAAATATTATGCCTTGACAATAATATAACTAAACAAACTAGACACACGGTGGAAAAACAGAATTCCTTTTTAGTGTAAATCTCAAAACATTGCATGAAAAATTTGATAACATTTTGCTTCATGTCCACATAAGACAAGTCAAAATTAGGCAATAATTCAAGGGTGGCTTGAAACTGTCAATTACTTATCATGTTTATTAATGAAGGATGTTTTCTTTCTATTCTGACCACCAGCATTAAAACATTAATTGACCATTATCATTTAATCGTCGAGTTATAAGAAAAATATTTACAGCGATTAATCGATTTAACCAAAACATAAAAGGATATGCCAAACGTTCGATCAAAAGCTACTCGAATCACAGATAATGTCAGTTTGGGTAAGCGATCCGTGATCTTGGTCTAGCAGAAGTGCCATATCGTTGTGATCGATTTGTTTCTAAAAATCGATATAGAAATATGCAAGAAAATCCCGTAAGGCGATCCTGCCTTTATTTGACCTTTACATAAGGCATGAGAGAACCTTTCGAGATTAATAAATATTATTCTCTTACATCTGGCTCAGTGGCGTAGCGGTCGCAACCGCTATTCAACTTTGTAACAAAACTACAAATTAAAAGTAAATTAAGGATAGGGAAAGGTATTATAATAATATATAAAAGAGATATATAAAGAGGAAAGTTAAAGAAAAGGGTCTAAAGTCTTTTAAGCGTAGAGAATTGTCCCGGTCGCACTTCGGTCTTAGGTACCTACGTCTTTCTATCTTTGCTGTTTCAAATTGCACGTGCCAGTTGTTGAGTAAGCTCTGGGAGAACGTACCCTATCTCCCCTTTTCTTTAAATCAATGCAATAGGCTCACCCTCTATTACTTGTGTTAGCGATCCCAAAAATATAGGAGTATAAGCCATTCGCAACGTGTAAGGACTTGTATTTAGGCACACAGTTTCATAGAAATAATAACCTAAAGTGTATCGGATAACAGTCGGTATCCCTGTCGGCCCCGCTGCGGGACATTATGGTGAACTTCATTGTACCTCTATTATAAATTCATGTATTACCCAGTATGTAACTAAAACAGAGTTAAATGTATTAAAATGCAGTTGTTGAAAATACAGTGTTCTAATTTATATAGCATTAACGTACCTACCTATCAGGAAATGTCTAATATTTGGAACCCACAAACATAACTGGTGTGGGTGTGTACGTACTACGTACCTCTTTGGAAAAAAGGCTTAATGTTATGTAATGTTCTCTCACAAAAAACCCGTCGATTAATTTCAAACTCCTTTTAAGATTTAAGAAGTTCACACTTCCATTAACGACAGATTTATAAAAAGACTCAAACACAGCAATTACTCTCCTGTCTTATTAACACCACCCCAGGAACTCATTAGCTGGTTAAACACGTGTTAAGTGGAAAAAATCACGTTTAAAAAAGGATAATACCCAAACTACCTCTACATAGAAGACCTTATTGTATTAGTAATAAAGATCAAATTATTATAAGTTTAGCATAATGTTACAAATAATCGATTTAATCCGTACCGATTCTCATGGAAGGCGTGGAAATAAATCGAAGCTCATTTGTTATTCGCTCGGGAATTTCATTTGATAAGTGCGCGCACTTCACTAGTTATCGTGATTTTATTTTTGTTTTCAACTAAAGTGATACAGTTAATGCGCGTTGACTATTTTATGATTGATTAAGTACCGTACTTACTTTTTTTATTTTAAGCAATGAGCGAAGACAAATCGTTTCTTATAAATACTCTTTCATATCACACCACATCATCAGCCGGAAGACGTCCACTGCTGAACACATCATCCATAGAACGCCATAAACTATTCATATGGGGGGATTTTTCCGTGACCACGCTTGTTGTGCGGCTTGGTGATCGCAGTAGTTGGAATACCTACTTGAAAACGGACTGCGTTTCTGTCTCCTCCGAATATGTCCCTCTGCCGAGTCTCACGGGTCCCACGGGATGACAAAGGGGTGGCCCTATTATACCTATGTAGCCGGGAACCATACGGCAATCCTACTTCCTACTAATATTATAAATGCGAAAGTTTGTCAGGATGGATGGATGGATTTTTGTCACTCTTTCACGCCAAAACTACCGATTAGCACAACCGCGAACCGATTAGCCTGAAATTTGGTATGTAGGTAGTTTAGACCCTGGAATAACACATGTGGTACTTTTTTCCGATATTCCCACGGGAACGAAGACTGCGCGGGTGAAACCGCGGGGCACAACTAGTTCTTTCATGTAACATAATGTAAAGTTAACACTTGGTTTACATTGTAAACTAAGTGTTGGCGACAGCCTTCTTTGTCATGTATTTTACTTTTTATATTTGAAAATTTTTTTTGTTTTAAGTTCTATGCCAAAATTTACACCTATAGAGAGTCCTATTTTTTCCTTTCATTAATTATATACACCGGTTTCGCGATATTCCTTGTTTTCACCCATATTGCGTCGTCTTACATAACTGGCCGAAGTGGAAAATATTGTAAATAGCCGGCCCCTAAGCCATAGAACCTGGAAGCGAAGAATCTTTGACACCAAATCATTTTTTAATTGGAACATCTTCACCTACGCTCAGAATATTTGATGATTCCGATCTCTGCTTGAGAAAGCTAGGGCGAAAATCACAAGCTCTGGCTGATAAGTTTTGGCGTAGGTGGCTACGTAAAATTCTTCCGGATATGCTCACTCGAAGCACTCGAAGCGAATGTTGACAGCCTCGATGGCTCAGATGGTAGTAACTCTGCTTTCTGTGCCGCAGGGCCCAGGTTCGATCCCCGGCCAGGTCAAACATTTGTGTGCATGAACATGTCTGTTTGATCTGTGTCTGGGTGTTATAAGCTTATATAAGTATGTATATCAGTCATCTGGTTACCATAGTACAGGCTTCTAGCCTAGTTTGGGACCAGATGACCGTGTGTGGAAGTTGTCCAATATTATTATTATTATTATTATTATTATTAAATGGCATAAAGACCCAGACCGGCCACTAGCAACAGGCGATGTAGTTTTAATTGCGGATCCTGATGCTTCGAGAAATATGTGGCCTCGAGGAATAGTCCAAGAGGTCTTCCCTGGCCGAGATGGGCGGGTGCGTATGTTCAGTGTACGCACGTCAACTGGAACCCTCAAACAGTCAGCGGGGCGTGTTGTCATATTCCCATGAGTTAGTGTGGTGCTGAAGCACCAGGGGTGGGAGTGTTGGCGACAGCTAGTTTTTAGGTTCTGTGCCAAGGTTGACGGGGAGTCCCATTTTTTCCTTTGATTATACACTATATATACACCAATTTCGCATTTATTAATTATTCATGCACAATATTTATCGAACCAAAATATCAGTTGAAATAATTATTAATTCAATAAAATCAACCATTCACTCTTTGCTTGTAAATTCTATCACCATGTGTAATTTATTTATGTCTGAATCGATCATTTAATCTAGTACTAAATAAAATATCATACTGTTGTCGCCCGTATGCAAGCGCCCCCTTTTTCATCCAAAAAACACGTCGGAGCTAGGTCAACGTCATATCCTGATAGTCTAGATATATAAATATTGAATTATACATAGTAAAGATAGATTATCATCATAAAATAATAATAAATTAATTATAATTATGGAACAATTATTGTACCATAGTGAAGTGTTTAATATGTGATTAAATAATATGTTAAGTGTTGATTTAGTGCTAGTGGAGTGCCTGCATATGTCGCTGTTGAAGCGTGTTCGACCAATCACAGGTTCAGCGCTGCCATTGGTTAATAATATGTTGAGAGTGGGAGCGCTTGGCTATAAAAGGTCCAACACGCTACAGAAGCGGTTTACTTCTGTAATTCTTCGAGTAAGTTAAGCCGTATCCATGTTCATTTAATTAATTTAGTTAACAATGTAATCAGCAAGATGTAAAGTTCCTAATTTAAAGTTTGAATAATTATTATAATTTAATATGAAGTTCAATGTTAAAGTAATGTTAAAATGTTTAAATAATTATATGTGAACTCTTTCAGTGAATTCTAGTTCTTTATCTACCTTATGAAATAAAATAGGTATTTCTTATTGAAGTATTGGTCTTTATATTTACTAATGTATATCTATATATATGTTTAGATCCTCATAACCTGGGTTGCGATAACAATACTTTCATAAAGAGACATTGAACTATTATTTTTACATTTACAAACCGTCGGTACAACAAAACCAACCAAAATCTAACAGTAGACCAGTTTGGTACGGATGGTAAGTTTGCAGTTTGAAAATAGGTTACAGAAACACCACTGAGTGTCATTTCCATACATAGCTGTTACATAATTTAACAAAAAAATAGAAATTATATGAAATTATTATAGGAACCGGGCATATGCCGAGCGTGCATGGAAGTGGAGGAGACAGCTGCTCATGTCCGTCTTGAGTATCTCAGCTCATGAACCCCAGGGTTCCGAGGTACTGTGCCCGGTATGCTGCTACTACTGTACACTCCAGAAGGACATGACCAGCTGTCTTATCCACTTCCATGCACCCCTAAAACAAATAGATGTAGACACATTCCTGTTTGTTGAAATGCAGTTACTTGCTAAGACTCCATATTTCTATGACATAGTTTAAGTAGTGGGTTGCATCTGGACACTGCTTGCACAGGACACGGTCAAGTGGAATGATATGAAGGAGGCCTATGCCGCTGTGGGATGTAGTGGGCTGTGGATGATGATGCTAAGATTCCCAAGTCTGAGAGCCTTCCGGTTCTAAAATTACTCTCAACTATTGTCCCTCAAACAAGATATGCTTCTACCATTTGTTATGACTGGAAAGGCCAGTAGGGCTATTGGCGTTCTTCATAATCACCAGTTGCTATCAGGCTTATGTCTTTATGTTCTGTGGTTTGAGTTAGTTACAAAGACGTTTTACCCTTCTAACAAGACTTTACTGTCAAATTTGGAGGAGAGAAAAGGAAAAGGATAGACACTACGAGTGGTACTCACTCGGGACCAACACAGTGCACAGTCTACTTAGTAAGTTTATCATAATGTCTTTGGTTAGTAACCGGCCTTTGACATTGACATTGACATTGACATGACTTTGACAATTACTGGGCATGACGAGTTTCAACAAATAATAACTCAGGGTGACAGGCGCAGTACAGTGCCGCGCAGAATTTTGAATTTTAAAACACTGGGTGGCACTGTGTCTGATATGGGCAATCATGATGCTTACCATCAGGCACCTGATTTTCTCGTCTTGTCACTCACTATCATAAAAAATAAAATAAAAAATTTGTAGTTAATGTCAAATCAAGTTAATAGTCACTAAAGTGATAGTCACGAAGAACGCCAATAGCCCCCCAGGTCATTTATTTAGTCATTATAATATGCCTATGTAGACCACTACCAAGTTGACTTCACACTCAGAATCGGCTTATAACAATTAATATATGTGTAATCATGTATGTACATAAAAATTTTGATAAATTCAAATAAAACAGTGATTTACACAATTTTAATACTAGGAATAGAGATATTTTATTAGCTGTACCTGCTTTAGATTATCCAAAAGAAATAAAAACTCTTTCTTAAGGAACTGTGTATGTTTTTATAATAAAATCCCAAAAGAGATAGGGGTAAATTCAAAACCTATATAAAATGGACTTTGTTAGAAAAGGCTTATTATAAAGTTAACCATTACATAAAGGACAAAGATGCCTGGAAACTTCTGAATAGCCACCAACCAGCACCTTACAAGCCAACAAAACAAGTAACCAAAACAAATATTGTTAAACTCGCAGTTGAAAAAATTGAACCTTACAAGTTTCTTGTGCATTCTTCTTGTAGAGGTATATTTCTGAACGCACAGTAGATTCTTTACTAGTTTGATTTAATATTATTTATTGACATTTAAATATGTCTTTTTTAGACTTATTTTAATAAATTTTCTTTAATTTTGAGTTTATATGGTATGTACTTCTGTTGACTCCTAGCCTCATAGGTTTCCGGTATTGCATAGAGTTTAATGTAAATTGGGTATTTACCCAAGGACACACGACCTTAGTAACCTTGACTTTAGCATGAATACATCGATAAGCCTCGAGTCTATAGTTTGCGAAAACGTCAACTGAGATCTATTTATAAACAATAGGTGTAATGTGCGTGCGCGCCGATAACTGCGACTCAAATATCGAGTTTCTTCTTACTCTGTCTTTTTAATGATAAATACTAAAGGGTAACATTACATTATTGTTAGGGAATGAGAATTATTTACAATTTTACCTTTGCTTTGAGTGCGAAGACTGTATTTCTTCTTGCATACTTGTACACCGCATAGTACGCCAAGCCACCACCCACGACACAAGCACAAGTAGCGAAAGCTCGACCGAACTTATTATTTTGCCTTATATTACTAAAATTACGCGAGAAAACCGGCGAAAATTGCACATTTTTTAACAATTTACTGGATGAACGGCATAACGTCGCCATGTTGGTACAATGGTAGATTGACGTGTGCGAGTGAGATAGAAAATCAACAACTGCATGTCAAAAGTCGCGCATGCGTGCTGCGTGCAAAATGCATATTCTTGACTTTTTAATTTGGATACGCACGGTTTTTCTATTCAGCCATTATAAACTATTAAACATATTTTTATCCAAATTATTATGTACTAGCTAGGGCCTACGTTCCCGTGGGAATATCAGAATAAAAAGTACTCTATGTATGAATAGAATAGAATAGAATATGTTTATTGAAATAATGCGTACACACAACCATAATATTATTATACTAAGTATAAGTTCAGATAGCTATGTGAGACACATAATTCGCGTCATTCATTTTTCATATGAAAAACGTAATACGTATGTCTTATTCCAGCGTCTAAACTATCTAAGTACATACCGAATTTCAGCCCAATCAGTTCAGTAGCAGTAGCTAAAACATTCTGTCATTCTGTCTAGTAGAATATCTAAGCATCCTCCACACCTGCTATTATTATATTAATAGGAGTAGGAAGTCAGAAGCACTATAATAGTACTACGGTCGGAAGTAGGGTTAGGATAAGGTGATAGTAGTACAAAAAAGAAAGCATTTAATGATAAATTTGTCTTTAATTAATCAATTAAAACCTTAGATATTAAACCAAATTGCACAAGTGACTATTTAGGTTTGTAACATTACTCATTAGTATTATGTAGGTACTTGCCTACCTATCATAAACTAGGGAATTATATAGGTAGGTATGTTGATTATTTAAAACTAAAATAAAGTAAGAACTTATTAAAAACAATAATTAAAACCCGACTATGTAATACTTATTTGGAACTCCATTTCACATATAAATAAAACCAATCGTTTAACAATAATAATTACCAAAGTCATTATCGCATGTTGGTAGTATACAGGTAGGATATTAAAAGCTGGCGCTTTCACTAATGCAAAGTTATAAAATGTGTTCAAAAAGGGTTTATAGTAATAGTTAAGGGGATTAATCAACTTGACAAACTTAACAACTTTAAAAGAAAATTATATTGCTTATATAAATAAATTAAATTCGCAAAAACAATTTTTCGTGCTTACTGCGCATGTAAAACGACTATGATTGATGTGATTCATCAAGGTCATACCAGTTATGCCCGAACTGTAGGTACACAACACTATGGTGAATGTGTTGTAGCCAACTGGCCAGCTTTTATGAATTTTTTGTCTCACACACAAAAATATTGTAAACAGACTACATTATAACCTAACATACATAATAATATTATATAAATATGTACAACATAAAAAAAAAAGCCATACTGTATCAACTTTGTCTTTGGCTTAGAGCATTTAGAAGGGGAATTTTCAACTGTATGACCTCACTTTACTTTCTGCCGAGGTCTTTGAAAAATGTGCTCTATTTGTGTATTTCATACCCTATTCATTAGTTATAATATTGACATTTGTCTGTATTTGATTGTGTAATTATGTTAATGTGAGCTGTACATGTTTACGCATACACGCCACTTGTGAAACCAGCAAAAAAAATTGTAGTCTAATAAAATCTGAAATTATTGTAAGAACTATATTGAATTAATGATAGAATGGGTTACCCCAATTACAATGTTCCATTCATTTCATATGGGTTATGTGGACAACCCATATTGTCAGTGCATCAGGTCACCAAGATTCCTACAAAGTCTCCAACATGACCTAACAACTGCCCTCTACATATCTAATAGGAAACAGCAAATTATAAACAGCCAAAAGGTTGCGTTACCTTAACTGCATTTAAAAAAACTTGACACTTCCCTTAGTCTATACTCTATGACTCTGTTTCAGTGATCGTGTTATTAAAAAACTAATTAAGCACACTAATGCTGTCTCTACTATGACAGTCTGGACTAGCATTTTCAATAGTAACTTCCGTCTGAGGTTCTTCTGTGTGAGCAGATTGGACCTCATACTCCGTCTGATCCGTCTGAAGGTTCATTAACAAAACTCTTTTGACCGTATCTGCATTATCATACAAACCATACTCAGCTTGCCAAAGTATTGTAGTTATTAACTGCTGTAAATTGCCACAAGTACGCGGAGTCTTTATTTTTCGGAGCTTATTGGCTACATATTCCCCAAAGACAGAGTATTCGTCCTTTTTAGATGTGTCTGTGTAGATTTTCTCTGGTTTCGGAATGTAGTAACTGGTCACTTCGGAAGGAGATGTGACTTCTCGTTTGATCTTCCGGAACTTTCGTTTCCTTTTTGACTGAGGTTCGTATGTTTCTATATGGGTGATGTGGTACGGGTCGTGTGGTATGGCGTCGTCTAACCATTCTTCATCAGAGTTTTGGTCTCCATGCATTTGACGGACAAGATTTAATGTGGACTCTTCGTCTTCATTGGTATCCGAGTTTGGATCCACCTAAAAGATGATAATCAATTTATTGTGATTTTAGACTTAAGGGCCTCATTCACCATCCTCGAGTAGTGTTGATTAACTACTCGCCGTTTAGTGCTACTTGGCAAGTAGAAGTCCCAAATAACTCTTGACAGTTTCACAAAAAGGCCAGTTTAAGTGCCGATTAGCATAACTCAGACATTATGAAATTAGCACTGCGCCTTACTTGCTACTTTTATAGATGAGTAGCTTACTCAGCACTTTACTCGAGGATGGTGAAAGAGGCCCTCAAATTAATTAGTAATATATATTTCTTATATATATATATATATACCTTACCTAGTTCTTAGTCTCTATTTTGTATAAAATAATTATGTTGTAGGTATGTATGTATAGTATCAACAAGTAAACAGTGTATTTTAAGTGACAAGTTTATGTTAATTTTTTAATAATAATGTTCATGAACTCCACCCCTGCACTAGGACTCGTGTCTACGGCAGCATGAACAGATACCTAACACACCTAACATCCTGAGTACTAATATTTGAGCTCTACACACAAATACTTGCCCGGCTGGGATTCGAACCCAGAACTCCAGAACATATACATAATATACCCACCTAAATATATATTTGCCGAATTGAACAGTCACCTACAGTAATAGTCATTATATTATGATACCTAGGTGAGTAGCCATGTAGATATTAAGAAAGTACTCTTAACTTTCTAGGTAGGTAAAAGGTCAACGCTTAGTAGTCACCCCTTAAACTCAAAGGCCTTTTTAGGTTTTGCCATAGTCAGATAAAATTGCATTCCTAAAACCTCCGCTATCGCATTTTCATCATTGTTAATCGATTTTCGATTCGCCATGCCGCGCCGATCGACCTTCGATTCGATGCATCCCTATGATACAAGATCGAAACTGCGATCGATAGCCGAACGATCAAGATAATCGATTAGTGATTAGGTATCAACACTTAACATTGGTATGATAAGAGATAAGAACTCGAAATGATAAACAATAAATCAAAGTAATAGGTAGTAAATTTTGGTAAATTTTATGTACCCGCTGAATTTCAATTTTAGGTATTATTCCCCCGTTTTCCTTATTTACTGAGACAGAAAAACCTACGTGTTTACTAGAACTGCCTCTTGGTTTATAGCTTCGGCTTCGCTTTGTTGGAGTAGAAGTGTTTGGAGTACCCAACGCAGGCAAAGTGGATTCGTCCAATGTTCCATTTTCAGAGAGTTCCCACTGAACTGGATGCCTATTTATCAAATGAACACGTAAATTCGTGGTATTTCCAAAGTATTTGTACTGGGTTTCACACAATTTACAAATCACTGCGACGCATCTGCTATTCTCTTCGACACGCTCGAAAAACTTCCATACCACAGATGAAACTTTCTTCATTTTAATATTGTTATGAGATAATATTTGATCACTGAACACTATTTGCCGCCGAAATCTCTACAACCGATTAATAATTGATCAAGAATCGAATCGAAGCTATCACGAATCACGAGTTGAATGCACCACAAAATGGCGATCGAGTAAAAGCATCGAGCATTGAGAAGCCGAATGACGAAACGAAATCGACCGTCATCGAATACGCAACCGGCGCAGCGTGTTTCTTGGTTCTTAGAGAAAATTCAATCCTACCACAATTACATAAGGAAGGCTTTGCTATGGTGAGGCAATTAATCAAACAAAATATACATAGTTTGTCTCTTTTATACTCATTACAATTGTGTATTGGGCTATCTCTATCTTACGCTATTTTTCGACGAGTGCGCAGGCTTGGCAACTTGACAAAAATTTGACAGCTGACAGCCGCCGCGCCAGCTGCGCGCGCACCTGTGAATCATTGGTTCATAACGAAGTACGTTCCGCTTTACTCAGTACGCATTGGTAGGAAAACTTAAAATATGTATTTGAAAATATGAAAATAATATTATATTCTGTTCTTCACTATATTAAAAGTAATTAGTAAATCTAATCAATATATTATATAATATATTATGTACTATTAACGAGCATATGAAAATAGGTCATTTATTTTAATAAATAGACTGCCGCTCGACACAACTCCCAACACGAACTTCCAACTCCAAAACTCCAAACTCCACCAGCTCCAGCTGGTAGACAATTTATGAGTCTAAAATATAATAATAATAATAATAATAATAATATGGGACAACTTCCACACACGGTCATCTGGTCCCAAACTAGGCTAGAAGCCTGTACTATGGTAACCAGATGACTGATATACATACTTATATAAGCTTATAACACCCAGACACAGATCAAACAGACATGTTCATGCACACAAATGTTTGACCTGGCCGGGGATCGAACCCGGGCCCTGCGGCACAGAAAGCAGAGTTACTACCATCTGAGCCAGGGAGGCTGTCAATAATTCATTAGTACAATAAAGTAAGGGTCGGTACACATCTGACGAAAGACGCGTCGAGCGTATCCACGGTCGTACTAACGCATTATCGGTTGAGTGTGAAAAGTTGAATTTATTGCAAGCTTTTATATTAAACTAGTGAATAATAATATTATGTCTTTACTGGCATTTCGCGACCGATAAATAAATATGCGATGAATTTTCCGGCAGAAATGGACCCTATTTATCTTATTAACAGTAAGGCACTTATTGTGTAGGTTTTGGGTTGTAATAAAATAACATACAGTTTATGAATCATTTTTCTTTATTTATCTGTCGGTATAAGAGGCTGTAAAAGTTATTATTGTCTAAAAGTTTCCATCAATCTTTATTTCAGTAAAATAATTAAGTGTATAAAGATATTATTATGAACATGAAATTTTGACTTTTTGTTTTTGTTTTCTTAATTATTACATTTCTTTACCTATTGAAATATTATGTACATTTATAAATGCACTGGTCAAAACGCGAATATTATGTTAAAAAGTAAAACGTATCGAAATTAATTAAGGTAATACTGTTTGACTCTTCTTGACATTCTTATAAATTATATTAAAATCTTTGAGAAAGTAGGTTATTGAACGACTGTATTCCAGCTTAGTGTAAAACTCAAATCAGAAAAATATTGTGAAAATTTATTAGATATTCGAAATAAACAAGAGGCTTAGGCAAAAAGGCGGAAGGAGTTTTCTAAATAAAAAAGTGAAGCACCATAGTAAGCCAGCTCGCACACTTGTTTGGGGAGGTCTACCTTGAGTGGACCGAAAGGATTTTTGTACTAAAAGCTCGATCAGTCACCACTCAAGCCGACGCCTAACTGCTTGTGTGCACGCACACATTCACTCCTTTTTGAAAAAAAAAAGGGACTGTGGATATGAGCGTGCTGTCATGTTTGTAATAGCGAGCTGGCTTAGTAAGGTGCTTCACTTTTGGTTTTAGTAAACTCCGTACTCCTTTTTTTTCTAGGTTCATGATATTATTCTACTTAGTTCATTGATTTTTGCCCTTCAAACAGCCGTTATGGTAAACTTTCTCAATAGATTTTATTATTTTATGAATATTGATTTAAATTGATAAATTAATTATAATAATGTTGATTCGGTAGGCTGACCCAAATGGGTTAGTATAGTATGGCACATGGGCATAATAATAGTCACATTCTGATACATTCATTTTATACCAAAACTGTGTCTCTTAAAAACTTAATGTTTAATACACCTGTCAAATATCCTAACAAGTTCACTGCCATTTCTGTGATGTGATTTTATAATCTGGAACATTATGGATATATTGATATATGTATATCACTAAGTACATATTATTTATAGTAGTTATTACAAATTAATTGTTGGCAATGAATATTTAAGTAATTGTAATAAAATTATAGATCTTATTAGAAAGATAAAACTTCTAATTTCAAATTTTTAAAGTTTGTAAAATTGAATAATAAGGTGTGACATTACGTTTTTAAGAATTATTGAACTCACATAATTAAGATATTATAATATTCAAACTTCTACAATAAATGCACAAAGATAATTTACGTTATCAACATTATAAGAGATATTAATTTAAAGATTTTATTTACAGAAGATGTTTTGTTATATACTAGAAGCCAATGTTTCCATATCGCTGCAGACAGACAGGTAGAACTCGCACAAGATAACATAGTCGACATAATAATCTGAATTGCCATAGATCAAATCTAAAAAGTACCGTTTCACATTTTTATATTGCCTTGTTTGAAGGATTTAAATTTAAATTTAGTGATTAAGAATAATAGGTACCTACATCATGTGATAAAATTCATAATTCCATGGTTTAACGGTGAAGTTTATTGACATTATGTGAGTCACGCCTATGCCTAATGCAAAGTTATTGAAAGTATAAAAAGTGAAACGGTACTACTAAGATTTGATAGGACTATTACGTGACGTGCAAAAGTGTCAGATTATGACCTATTTGAATAAATCTGTTTGAGTTTGAGTTTAGATTAACTACATAATTCAGCCGCGCGCAGAGTTATCGTGCATGGGCACTGACTTCACTTCGCTTAGCATTTTGCAAACGTTGGCGTCTTTAATAGTGCATATTTAGAAGTTAATGTGAGTCCATAATCACAGTACATTGTACTCTTGTCTGGAAACAGTTACGTATAAATTGGGATACAAATATCAATTAATCAGATATGCGCAGAAAATATCTATTCACACATAGATTTATGTTATATTGCTTTAATAATTTCGTGTGTTTTAAATTAGATTCCATTATGAAATGATATTTCGGAATATCACTTCAGCCATTTTATGTCCATTACGAAATTCTATTTAATTACAAAATATCTAAGCTACCGCATCGATACTGCAACGGAGGAGAAATATATTACAAAATACAGAAATACTGTTTCTATAACTAACATTAAACGAACGATTGGTATAAGTAGTTAATTTACAATACGATAACGAGTCAAGTTCTTAACGAATCCCGAATAATTTATATAATCTGACTTATTCGAAAACGGCATAAAATTAGCACTATTTTTATAAATATTCGTATCTAGTGAGTAAATGCTTGATTGTAATCTCATGCCGTTTTCGCATGACACCTAAAATATTATACATAAAATATAAATTATGTAAAAGAAGTCATTCGTATAACATACATAGGTACATTCATAAAGCTTGCTGCATATATTCACAGTAGTTCCACTTGAATAAACATAATCAACGAACATAATATTGGAACAATATATAAAATGCTACAACCACATGACTCAAAAAGGTTTTTTGAATCTGCCAACATAACAGAAAAACTATTAGACATCCATTTCATTTCATTCAATTTTGGAAAATATTGAAAAGATAATATTGTACTATTCGTTGATTAAATTTCAAGCTGTTTAGCTACGAGTGTACGAGCTCTGCATAATATTATATTGCGAGGGACATCACCAAGAAAATGTATTCACGACAAATCCGTTCAATCACAATATTTGCACATGCACGCATACACACTGTACAAAACTTCTTACACAGTACAATATTGTTACCGAAAGGACTTAACTTAATATAATACAAATAAAATTGGCTCACTAAAAGTACAAGCGTATGAAATCCTACATATCTACATTCGGTTGGAACTAAGGGGTCGAGAGATAATAATTAAAAACATCAACTAAAACGTTAACAAAATACGACTTTCTCTATGGAAAATAAATAAATTTACAAATTAGTTACACGTTTAGTACCTACTACTTACTAATAGTCACTTCATCGTTTTATGTTTATCACTACGGATGCCCGGCAAGCGGCTCTGCCCTCTACAACTCGAGCGATTATGATTTCATCGGTACTTCGGTACAAACTTTTGATCCAGTACAATCTGGTTTAATCCTTGTATATTGGCCGTCATTAGACATGGCCGATACCATAAAAGGGGCGCTTAAATTTATGAATACAGAGTCGCTCGCTGCGCTTCTCGAATTAAACTTACAGAACAGAAGCAAGCCGTCCGTCGCACTACATTACCCTATCATAGCCTAGGCTGAAACCAACATTAACTACATTACTCAGTCCAATTTTCAGTCAATTTCTTAAGAAATTACACCTTGACACACATCAACTAAGTACATCACCGATTCGGAATTTCCTCTATATTTTGCGAAAATGCCTAAGCTAATTTTTATTGAATAGATTGGTAGTATTTATGAACTATATTAAATTGACATTAACTTCGATTCATTCAAGTTATATGAATCACAATTATCTATGATTTGAATAAGTTATTTAGATCACTTAGTTAAAGTGGATAATTACGAGTAGCTGGAGGTTTTATGATACAGTTAATGCGGGGTAACGGATATTAGCTCTTACAAATCGATTAACTATCAGGTTACATTTAATTTTATCAACAATAAATTTGAAATTAACTGAGATTCTGATACACATTAAACTAATAAATAATACCAAACTGTTGTGTTTCATTTACGATTTCCAAGTATAATTGACAGATAATCATTGAAGTTGATCAAGCTTGACTCAAGAGGATCATTCCGAAGCGTAAGTATTTAGGCTACTTTTAATAGACAGGAATCTTTTCTATCTGCTAACACAGTTCCACCTTACCCAACGATAATCTCGACTTCAAAACATTAAACACGTTTAATAAATTAATAAATATTAAAAATATTTACGACCTACACAATGTTCATTTTCACGTAACAGTAACAATTGGAATTGT
Organism: Hemistola chrysoprasaria; assembly: GCA_947063395.1. Lineage (NCBI taxonomy): Eukaryota > Metazoa > Arthropoda > Insecta > Lepidoptera > Geometridae > Hemistola > Hemistola chrysoprasaria. The sequence continues at coordinate 3,364,346 of OX346727.1, read as the reverse complement.
GCCGATAAGCCTACGTTTAAAGCGAACTAGGAATACAAAATTGAGATAGATAATTTCAGTAGCTTTGGTTGTGACAATATCATCGTTGTACATACATTGCACTGTAGAAAATGAGTATTTTTTAATAATTACTAACAGGGAGAGGGAAGAAGAGGAGCTGGCAAAAAGCATCAACTTCGGTCGTACATTCTACAATGTAGAATTGCAGTTATATGCAATTCGGTCACATTGCAAATGAGTTTGTCTGAAACCGACCGTAAGAAGATGACAGTGACCACGAGAGAGCGATGCTACTAAGATATTCGCGTGCCGTTCCAGGGGGACCAACACGATAAGGAATGATAGAGAGATTCAAGCACGTGTAAGTGTGGAACCGTGCTAGTGTGCGAGCGCGACGGCTGCCCCGACCGCGACCAGCGCTCGGCTCACGCGCGTCCGACCGCCTCCAGCGCGGTCACCGACCGAAAAAACTCCGAATCAGTAGTCGTCGACATTGTCGACATCGTCGACTCGTCCCAAATCTCGGTCGTGGTCGTCGTTCCGTTCCCGTGTTTTCTTCTCGCCTTCGGGTGGCGCTTCTTTTTCGGGCCGTTCGCCTTTTTGTGCTTTCGTTTATGCCTTAGGTTTTGCTTTTGCAATCTCTGCAAGCAGTTCCTGTGTTTCGGCGGCGGTCGTTTGAGTTTAGTTCGATGTCGCCGTGCGGCGCACGTCGTCGGTCGTGGCCCTTCCCAACCGTTAGTGAGCGTTAGGGCGTAGGTTGACAGGTTGCCGAGATGTGTCCTGTTCATCGGTATCTGCGTACGTCTCGCCTTACCCTTGCTGTCCAGCGCTAAAAACGTTTTCTTCCCGTTGCGTATCCGCGAGTATGTGTTATAGTTGTTTTCCTCTATAGTTTCATTGAACATGCAGTCGTCCGAGAGATCCTTCTGAAACAATGAAGAAATGTACCATTACTTAGTGCTTCACATGTAAATCTATTTTAAGAATCGGTTTCGGGTATAGGCAATCTGACCATGGTGTTTACAAACTGTAATTTACTTAATTATTTCTTATACTATACATACTTGGACGTCAGAACAACGATGTCAGAAACCAAGAATTTAACAATATAGGCAAATCGGATTTATCGCCTCGACCTTTATAATTTTAATACACCCTCATAATTTTAAATGCAAGTATCATATAAGGAATTGGTCAATGTGCAACAATACAAATGTTTCAATTGGGACCTCCCTGTTAGGATAACAAGTATTGCCCCTAGACAGTCATCAGTTATGGCTAACAACCGGGTGCTCCAAACTGGCAAACTGGCAATACGAATTGGTTTATTCATAAATATTTATAAGTGAATCGCTGTAGGGTGCCCTAATGCTGGTTAAGTTGTACCTACGTGACATATTGGAGCATTAAATTCAAGCTGCAATGGTTTGTGAACGGTGGTGGGTTAAAATTATTGTATGATTTATTGTTTACGCCAATTGTCCTGTCAGATGTGGTTTACTGTGATAGTACCTATGATAGTAATCCCAACATTGCGGTACATTTTGGTGCGGCTCTTTAGCAAGATAAATAAATAATAATAAATAGCTTATTTCCCAAAAATAATAGATACATATTACAATAATCTATATATATGATACCTAATATATCCGATTTATGATAAGGATAAGTTTAAGATTAAAATATTACACATCAATACTCCTCAAGCTATAATGAAAGACTCTTAGAAAGACCACTAGTCCTCACACTAGAATAAAATGAATAAATAATCTAAAAAAACGACTAAGAATGCCTATGTTACTCCCAGGATATAAACGAAACTATTGACAATTTAGACATAAAAATCGGAAAAGTATTGTGAAAAATTGATACATAAAAATTATAGTAGTTCGTAAATGAGTCACAGTAATCACGCTAAGCTCCACACGCGGAAGTTTTCTCAAGTCGGTAGAGCTTATATTATTGAATGTTAACTTGCAATCTACTAACTGGGCAAAAGACGACTAATCATAACTCTTCACTAATCATAACTCTTAATTACTCTGTCGTAATAAATAAGAAGAATGTTTCTGTAACTAATAAAAGTGACTAAGTGATTTCTTACAGCGACAAAGTACCAAATTTGTAATATTAAATGTAAAATGAACAACAGAATTACCACCCACAGTGGCGCCACGGGATATACTAGTGCTGCCAACTGCCAATTCCTTTTTCGTTAGTTGAAAGTCTTTATTTTGCGATAGGCATAAAACATATAAGCAAAAATTCATAAATGCGATATAAATTCAAGGATTCAAAATTAATTTTGATTATAATTTAACATTAAATAATTCACAGCCAAAAAATAAAAATAAATCAATCAATATGTAACGAAAACATCCGTTTTATTGATGGTCCTTATCAGATAATCTATATATTGGAACCATGATATTTTCCTCTTTTAATCTGTATAAGATAAAATAACGTTTAATAAGAACATACAATTTTATTATACAAACAATGGTCCCCAAACTGGGTAAACCTCTTGGGGGCCTTCTTTCCAAATGATCGCGTATCAGCGATCTGTATCGCGTTATAATTACGCAATTGATATTAGCAAATGCAGGACGTGCGGATAGTCTTGACTCTCGAAAAGGGCGGCAAATTAAAAAAAATGGAAGTTTGGCAACATCAAAATTATACTATGATATAGTTGAAAGAACCTATTTTGATACTTGGTAATTTGGATTGGAAGATTGGATTATTTATTCCACACAAATATCATAAATGCAAGTTTGTTCGTTTTATTACTCTAAAACTCAATAACCAAGTTGAACATGAAAAAAAAAAAAGATTTATCAATCTATTTTGCTACTAAGTTGGCAACTTTGCTAACGATTCCTTATTTAACCGTCATAGTTCAGAGAGTCAGAGATATAGGTAATTAAGAAATAAATTTCTTCGCGGATTATATAACAGTTTCTGTATTTAATACGCAATTTTGCGTATAACGGAACAATAACTGAGTCTTGAGTTGAGCCCGAGTTTATTTGTTTTTAGTTTGGTTATTAGGTAGGTACCTATTTGTTAGATTATTTCAAACAATGTAGTTTTTGTAGTGGTAGGCCTCTTTTGCTGGAGGCCGCCTGGGGAAGTACCACACCTTTGCCAGTTATTTATCCGCCAAGCAGTAATGTGCAAACATTACTGTGTTCCGGTATGAAGGGCAATGTTACCAGCGAAATTACTGGGCATGATGAGATTCATCAACTCATATCTCAGGGTGACAGGCGCAGTGCAGTGCCGTGCAGAATTTTGAATTTTAAAACACTGGGTGGCACTGCGTCTGATATGGGCAATCATGATGCTTACCATCAGGCACCTGATTAGCTCGTCTTGTCACTCACTATCATAAAAAAAAAAATATGTAAGTAATTTGTGTTGCGAAGGCTTAATTTTAACCACAAATATACAAATTCAGTATTTTTAAAGGAAAGTTCTTATATTAGATTTAAAAACTAATAAAAAGTTTTTAAAATAGTTAAAATTGATGCATTTAACGACGCGGTGGCATCGAAAGTGTTAAAAACTATATCCTTTTTCTAATAATAAAAATATCCGTAACAAATTGATCAATTAAACGTACATTTACCTACCTAATAATTAAGGAATGAAGATAAAGGCAGTTGTTCATTGTCGATTCAATAGTTTTACGAAATCGTCTCGCACCCACGCCAAACTGTCGTGTGTAGCGGTCTTTATAAATATTGAATTTGTTTTGGGGTGTTGGTACACTGTCGGCGATGTGCGATGGCCGAAGTCATCATACAATACAATCTCTTTATTGAGACCAAAATAAAAATAATATGCTTTAAATAATCATACTTTATTATTATTAGTTGATCATAGGCGGCCTTATCGCCTTATCGGGACTTCATGATCGGCAGTAACGCTTGCGGGCACTACGCCAACGACGCTGTTAAAATTCTGGCGGACACAATAATATTCTCAAATCCCAAACATAGTAGCCATCTTATTATTTCAGATTATTTTATAATTTAATTTGAACTAAGTAAGGTTAAGTACTAAGGTATTAAGTTTTTTTAATGGCAACGCGCGTTCAATTTTAGTAAAACATTTGCTTATTCATTATAATTAACGATAGCCGCACGATTGATCAGTGCCGTGGAGTTACCGGCTTTAGAATAGTGCTCCACACTCTCTAATTGTGGTCGTCGTAAGAGCCGACTAAGATCTAGACGGGCAGCAGCGTCCTCTGCAAAAAACCATCGAACTGCGCTCGACAACCCGCCTGCCAAACATGTCGAGTATTGGTAACACCCCCCTTTATGGGGGAGGCCTATGTTCAGTAGTGGATTACCAACGGCTAAGATGATAATTATAATTAATGGCGGTGAATAATAAAAATATTATTTATGCACATTTGAAAATCTTATGATTAGGCCTATAAAATTCCCTTACAAGTCATAGCCAGCGGTAAGCAGTGGACCAACTTCCTAAAGTCTTTCATGTGATTATAGAGCTTATCGCAGCTGTTTTAAATAATACATCAACAAATCCAAAGAAATTGTCCTAAGCCTTAATATAGTGAGAATTAGGCGTAGATAGAGAATTAGGGATTGACCATCTTATCGATGAAATGTATCAAATAATCGACTAATTTAAATATACTTATCGTAAATTAATTACTTAGATGAGATAACGGAGAGTTATTATCTTTTAAATTAGTCATTTGCATGAGAATTGTTCTCAACGACGTCATAGTTTTAATTTGCTGAAAGAATCAGTAAAACGTTAGGCGTTTTTAAATTTTACTCTGCAATGAGTTTTCGTTTACTTACTAATTATATAAAAGCTAGAAAAACTTTTAAAATGTCAAATTCTTCCACCTATTCCATTCTCTCACCTATTCTTAATTATACGGAAAGAATACAATGATTGCACAATTTATAATAGGTATTTTAATATTTTATACGCGTATGTAACTTCCTCGGTGGCGTTGTGGGCGCATGCTCAACTGCCAATCAAGAGATCCCGGGTTCGATCCCCAGGTCAGGCAAAGTGTTAAAAATTGGATTTTTCCATTAGAAATTATCTCAATAGCTACCTGGAGTCTGGAACTGTGCCCCGTAGACGGCAATAGGCTCGCACCCTATTACATTGGACCAATAACATACTGGCGAAATGTGGGTTCTACTATGGGACTGAGTCCTGGGTACAACTCTGCCTACCCCTGCGGGAAATATGCGTGAATGTATGTAAGTACCTTCTTATAATAATTAGTCATGTCATAATGCACTTTTTTTATTAATATTCATAATAATATAGGTAATTAAACTTTTACTTAAGTATCGTAACTAACCGAGGCTATTAAATAAATCCCACGAGGTAAATATTGAATTCTAACGATATTAGCATACATTTTCTAATCGATAAATCGTGACAACCTTTCGAGGTCAGGAATCTTCGATCGTAAATTTATCGATTTTGATGATCGAGTATCGATAATCGATTTGCACACGACACTACGTTCAATAGACGAACTCTAGTCGTAGGCACAATACAAAAAGTACAGAAAGCCAGAGCTTTATTATTTTTATTATATTATTATTTGGTATGAGATTATGCTAGCATGATTTTATGTAATTAAGAGGGTTGCTCTTCCATAAAAAATATATTCGGTTAAAGAAAACCGTATGGATTTTTCCAGCATCAAGTATTCCAACTACTGAGATCACCAATCGGCAAAACAAGCGTGGTGATAACGGCAAAATCCTTGATGGCGTTCTATGGGGGAGGCCTATGTTCAGAAGTGGACGTCTTCCGGCTGATGATGACTGCACTTTGCGTGAGGTGCGGGGCTATTTTAACCTAGCTGTGCCCCGCGGTTTTACCCGCGTATTCTTCGTTCCCGTGGGAGTATCGGGTAGCCTATGTGTGATTCCAGGGTGTAAGCTAACTACATACTAAATTTTAGCTCAATCCATTCAGTAGTTTTAGCGTGAAAACGGAAAAATCAAACACACAAACAAACAGCGCTAGATGGCGCTGGGATCGAGTTAGAACATGCAACCGTTTTGTTTTGTTGCAAAGGTAACTTTTTTATATTGTACTTAGATTTGAGATTTAATATTAATTTGGAGCTTGCATCACTTGCGTCTATATCTAGTGGATTTCCTTGAGATTCCCTGTAGAGTAACACGCCTTTGTGTGCGTGTTTTCGCTCATTGCATAGTTAGTCTGTGTGTACCTTCCACTATCTTAATATTTTCGTAGGTATGGTCGTAGGGTTATCACGTAAGATCTTTATAGTCTAAAAAACAATCGCCAAAGGCATCCTTATGTTTTTAGAACCTTGTAAAGGATTCAATATGATGAAATTAAATTTTACGTCTCGTATTGACATGTATTTCCGTAGTGACATGGTAGTAAAGTAGTTTTTTACTTTTTTTGAAACTACAATGCAAGTTAAGGGTGTGGTTGGTTACAGCGAAAACCTTTTAAGGGAATTAGGGCTACTACTATAAAATTTTGTTCGGAGGGTTTGAATTTTGGATTAATTAGTATAGGTAATGAACAAGTCGTTTTTATTTTACCGCTGTTTTTAATGAGCTCAAACCATAGTGTACTACTGTTCAATAAAGAAGTTTTTTTGGCACTGCACTGCGCCTGTCACCCCGAGATATTAGTTGAGGAAACTCGTCATGCCCAGTAATTTCACTGGTAACATTGCCCTTCAGACCGGAACACAGTAATGGTTGCACATTACTGCTTGGCCGATGAATTGGCAAAAGAGACCTACTACAACACCTGTGGGCCACGTCGATCTTACATTATAATTTTGGTTTTATTTGATAGACCTAATAATAATATTCTCAAATGTGCTTAAATAATATTTTTTAGTATCGCCATTAATTACTATGGATTAAGCAAATTTTCTACTAAAATAAGAACGTGCGTCACCATTAAAAAAATTCTCAGTACTTAACCTCACTTTATTTAAATCAAATTATAAATTAGACGGCGATAATAAGATGGATACTATGTTTGGGAATATTGCGAATAACATTCTCTTCTCGGAAATATAGAATAGACAGTGTAAGGTTTTCTTGGCCCAGTTTCCTTGGTTACGAGTCTGTTTCCTTTGTATTTGTTTATTCTTCGTTTTCATTTTTTTATTTTTATAATACTTCCTTTTGCAAGACGTTCAGTTTGACGGCCCGTACGTTGCATACTTACTTACTATAAAGTGAATTTAGAAAGCAAAGTTAGATCCTAAATCCTAATTTACGCGCGTACGCAGTAATTTATCCAGCAATAAATATGTCAATTATAGTCGCCTAGTCGCGACAGATTTATTCGAAATGTTGCCATTTAAGAGAACACTGAAAAATGTTCGACTAAGTTACGTGATAGTTGTTAGGTGCATACGGAAGGCAGAGTCAGAGTTGGCAGTAAGCCCCTTTCTAAATACACATCCATAGACAATATGTGTGAATGGTGTTTATTTTTTTAATAGCGGGTTCGATTTTAGGCGATTAACTGCTAAATCAGATGCGATTCGAACAGTCTCAGCGGACTTTCAATGATTTTTCTACAAACTAACAAAAAGTAGCGTGTTCTAATTTGACTGCAGCGCCATCTAGCGTAATTATTTTGTGTGTATGTGTGTTCCCTTTTCATACTCAAACTACTAAACCGATTGAGCTGTAATTTGGTATGTAGTTAGCTTAGACCTTGGAGTAACACATAGGCTATTTTCTATCCTGATATTCCGACAGGAACGAATACTACGTGGGTGAATCTACGGGGCACAGCTAGTACTTAATATATAAAATATATTAATTAGTTGTCGAAAACTCACTGGCATTCGGCCATTATGATGTTAACTGTTATAATAATTTGTTGATATAAAATATAATAATACCACATTTGACATTTTGGCACTACCAATACTATCAGGGGATAAGTTAATGCAGATAAGAATAAAATCAAATGGCACGAAGGCATTATTTATGTGTTATGCATCTTAATGAGGAGATCTATAAACGAACGAAAGTAACCGACATAGAGTAGAGGCACAGAGGATTAGCAAGTTGAAGTGGCAATGGGCAGGGCACATGGCCGATGGGGCTGTAAAGTTCTTGAATGGAGACCACGGACCGGCAAGCATCCACCCGATCCACCCACAACGTGGACAGACGATCTGATAAGGATCACGCTGGATGCAGGCCGCTTGCAACCGGACTGCATGGAAATCTATGGGGGAGGCCTATGTTCAGCAGTGGACGTCCTATGGCTGAGATAATGATGATGCTTCCATTTCTTATTTATAATCTGCCTCGGTGGCGTAGTGGCCAGTGGTCGCAAAGCAAGCGCTTCTGCCAATCACGAGGTCCCGGGTTCGATCACAAGTCAGGCAAACTGTTATTGGATTTTTCCATTACGAATTTACACAATGACAGCTTGGAACTTTGCCCGGTAGATGGCAATAGACTCGCCCCTATTATATGGGGCCAATTGCATACCTAGTGGCGAAATACATGTGTATGTACCTACTATGGGTCTGGGTCCTGGGTACACCTCTGCCTTAAGTACCTATTATCTAAGAACTTGTACGATTAAGGATGTAAATAAATGATTCATTATTGAGTAGGTATAGTAAAAGGCGTAAGGTTGTGTATTATGTTATATATTATTTATTTGTAAATCTTTAAAAGGCAGATTTTTTTTAAATAAGCCATTTATAAAAATAAGGGTCGGCTAGTTAACCAAACGAGGATGTTTGAGCTTGTTTCTCTGCCTCCTAATTTTTGTAAAAAAAAAACAAATAGCGATCGTCGGCGCTCGGACATGACACATTCATAGTGATGCGTCCGACAATCGTTAACGAGTCCCAGGAATCGATAAAAGGATCGATTCGATCAATATGCATCAGTTCCAAGCAAGGACGTTCCAAGTTCCGAGTAATTTGATGGGTCTCCGTCAAAGTTAAGAATTTGACCAATTTTGAAGTTTATTCGAATATTTGTGGTATTTTTCGAATGTCGTCTGTGAATCTAGTGTTAATTTATGCGATCGCGGCGCCTCTATCCTAGAACTAACGACGTGTTTCAGAAACGCTTAGTTTCATTCGTTTGCATATTTGGTATTGGCAAAAGGACACCGCATCGACAATATTTTTTCTTTTACCTAATATTTATGAATTTCCGTGTTCGTAAATTCTCGAACAATAGATTCTTTATCTAATTAGTTATTGGTAAATGATCAAATTAAAAGCCCTAAATTATGGTTTTTGATATGAGCGCATTATTTCAAATCTAAATTAGATCTTAACGGCTTAGCTCTGACCTTAATGTCTTAACTGGCATTTGTTTTTTTTATCTTTTCTTTTGTTAGATTTTGTCTGTTATTTATATAACAAAAGGTTAATGGGATAATATTTTAATTTTATTATACTAGTGATTAGTGCTTATACCAATTTTGCGATCAAAAATTATTAGAGGTAAGTAAGTACATATATATGTATTTACTTAAGTGATTATTATTTTTATACATCTTTTGTTTTTATAACATTATTATAATTATATTTTAACTTCTTTTAGTGTTTTCTAATATACTTCATTATTTTTAAAAATATATTTTAAGAAGAGATGTACCTACACGATGTCGTAAGTTAAATTTGTATTTATTAGTATTTTATTCATTACAAGTTTTATCTGAGATATTAAAGAAATATATTATAATATTTTGCATGTTAGCAATACAAGAGAAAGAATCATCCCAGTTCCTTAAGGAAAAAAAGCCTTGCCTTGCGTGTGGGCATGACGACTACACGCATGGCCAACCTGATTTGACATTTAATTTCAAATGCAATAAGGCGGATCTCATATTTATCTTTTTTTTTACTTAGGCGGAAATAATGTGAAATATGTATCGACGATGATATGTCACTGGTTCAGTTGTTTTAACCTCGTTTTGTGGTTTTTGTACCCTTAGATCAGTCCGATTGAGTGTGGGGAAAAGCAAGTGTCTAAAAATTAGACACAATTTTTCTCTACGTGTTTTCTGTGTGACATATATGCGTGTTAGCATGAGTACGGTATGGCTCAATACTACGTAGGTATAAACCAAATGTTTTAATGTTACATAAATGTCTACAATTTTACGGCCTTTTAATGTTTTCTAATTACTTAACAAACAAAGAACGCTACTCAAAAACCTTTTAATTTATTTAGCGTAAACAGATAGATTAGACGAAAAAATATTGCTTTTGAAGCAGCTTTTAGTGTTGCCAGGGTCGTAAAACGTTCTGCCTAAAAAGCATTTTTTACATATATTTTTTATTTAAAAAAGGGGGTGAAATGAAGAGATAAAGTTTTTACGATCGGATAGGGAGAGATCGTTGACGCCATGCTTTCTTTATGGGAATATAAGTGCCATGGTATTAAGTTTCTTACACACTTGATTGGAACAAGGATGGCGTGGAAAGTTTTGAACATAAGATAATTTACATATTTAATGCAGAAACAAAATATTCTTCATATGATTGGTTTAATCACGCCTTTTTCGCAAAGGGGTAGGCAGAGGTGTGCCCTAGACTCAGTCCCATATTATAGTTTTTTTATGATAGTGAGTGACAAGACGATCAACTCAGGTGCCTGAAAGCATCATGATTGCCCATGTCAGACACAGTGCTGCCCAGTGTTTTAAAATTCAAAATTCTGCACGGCAATGCGCCTGTCACCCTGAGATATATGTTGTTGAAACTCGTCATGCCCAGTAATTTCGCTGGTAACGTTGCCCTTCAGACCGGAACACAGTCATGTTTGCACATTACTAATTGGCGGATGAATAACTGGCAAAGGTGTGGTACATCCCCAGGCGGACCCTTGCAAAAGAGGCCTATCACTACAAAAAAAGATAGCACCCATATTTCGCTAGTTTGTTGTTGGTCCCCTGTAATAGGGGGCCAGCCTTTAATACTTCATTGTTACTTATTTTTAAAACAAATTATTTAAAAAAAAAATGTCGACTCCACAGTTTCGAAATAAAAATTAGGACGAATTCGATATCCTATAAGCCGATCATTGTTAATCATCATTAAATTTATATCGATTCATAATCTTCTAATCTAGATAGGCTGTAAATGTCGCACTCTTCTTCTGAAATTAAAAAAGAAATAAGATAATAAAATCAGATGTTAAAATATGTGGGAAGTGGGAAATCGCTTAAAGTATTATATCCCTTTAGTATTCCAATTATTGAAATTTTTAAAAGCTAGAGATTTATATTTTGAATGATAAATAGGTTTGGTCTAAGTAGATAGGTAAGTTTAACAATGAAACAAGTAAAACAATTTTTTCACCAATCCGCGTGGCGTGGCACTCCATCAATAGAGCTACCGTGGAGGTACTAGTATAAGGTGAAATTTTCTTCGCAAATTCATATTATCTTTAAAATTATAATATATTTTATTATACCTATTGTCATGTGAACTAAAGGTGTGTATAAAATATCAGATCAATCGGTCAACAGAAAACGAGTAAAATTTCAATAACTAATATTGACTCATACTGGCAACAAATAAGTCAAGCTTAAAAAAAATATTTATTATTGTAATAGTCAAATATATTTTTTGTTTTTTTTTTTTGTTTTAGTGATGTAGGGATATCTATCTTTTGTACTTTGTATCGTCGTGACATTGATAATCCACTAATTTCCCACCCACTCACATCAAAACGTCGATAAAACTACCCTATAAATTAAATACTACCCTTTAACTTCGAATTCCACAGTACAAAAATCAAACACCATAAATATAGCGTCATATTAAAACATAAAATAGGGTAAACAATCGTAAATAAAAATCATATCGAAAATACACAATAGCATTCATTCAAAAAATAAATTATGTCTATTTTGTGGGACTTTACACTTTTTTCTGAGTTTCGGACCAAACGTTTTTTGAGTCCTTCGATTTTTTGTGCTGGCAGCAGCGGCGCCTGTGGCGCGCGGCGAAACCCTTTAGTCCGAATTTAAAATGAGAACGTTTTATTTTTATTATGGTCCTATTACGTCGTGTCTTTGTGGCCAGCGTTATTAATCCTTTTCTAGCGATTATCAGAAAGCGCTTTATTTGTATTGTCCACTTTAGTAGTTGGATAGTTTTGTGTCGTTTAATGGAGCTATAAATCGTCGGCTTCCCGCTTGTTAATGCGCAATTTGCTTCGTTTAAGGAGTTGAGACGAAAGTGTTGGCAACACCGGCGTGAGTCGTGAGATGGTATTTGGGTGAATTAGTTCGAGCACAGGCGGCAGGACGATACAAAGAAAAGATTAGATTATATTATTATTAATATTGCAGGTCTAGTGTCATTGAATAATATACTTGTTAAAGATAGAATGGGGCCAGATTATTGTGTATTAAACCATAATTATTATTTATGTAGCACTTAGATAGTCATGTTGAGATCCATGTTTGAAATTAAGGTTTTTATAAATAAACATAACATACATTCACGCCTTTTTCCCGAAGGGGTAGGCAGAGGTGTACCCAGGACTCAGTCCCATAGTAGATACACCCACATTTCGCCAGTATGTTATCGGTCCCATGTAATAGGGGGCGAGCCTATTGCCATATACCGGGCACAGTTCCAGACTCCAGGCAGCTATTGAGATAATTCCTAATGTAAAAATCCAATATTTTGCACTATGCCTGACCTAGGGATCGAACCCGGGACCTCTTGATTGGCAGTCGAGCATGCGCCCACTACGCCACCGAGGCAGTTTTTATAAATAGTTACAGAAATGCTACGATTTTAATAAACATCTTACATGCAGCAGATTTCACAATGCCCGTTGTCTCAAATCAAAATGATTTAGATATACCTAAGTACTTTACTTTCATCTCTCTGCAAGGTTTGCTGGAAGAGAGCTCTCACCGAAAAAACCGAAAATTGATGCACTTTATAATTTTAATATAATATTATGTTCATTTATAAGGATCTTGTTTGTGGCGTAGTGTGCGCATGCTCGACTGCCAATCATGAGGTGACGGGTTCGAGCCCCAGGTCAGGCAAAGTGTTAAATATTGGATTTTCTATTAGGAATTATCTCAACAACTGCCTGGAGTCTGGAACTGTGCCCGTTAGATGTCTATGGGTCTAGAGTTACCTGCAATAAATGAATTTTAATTTTAATTTTAATTAATAGGCTCTATTACATATGGGACCATACATACTGGCGAAATGTGGGTGTACCTATGATGGAACCGAGTCTTGGGTACACCTCTGCCTACCCCTTCGGAAAAAAGGCGCGATTGTATGTTATGTTATGTATAATATACATATTCATTTATATAATGATCTTGTTTGTGGTAACATAGCCAATATAAAGTTTATCTATCTATTTTAAGGATAAAGAGTAGCTACTCAAATAACCGTGGATTCTCACATAACGATAATGCATAACGGAACTTCTGTCACATTTAAAAATATTATAAAAAGGATTGCTCCACTTTACCTCCGGATCGTCGACCACACATTCAATGACAAATAGTGTTGCGCGTTGCGTTAATGAATCGACTACTGATTAATGATGTCACTCTATCGTTATCTCTCGATTGTTGTAGCGCCTTCCTAATGGGATTACCTCCTCACTACTCTGTCTGTAATGCAAGTGTTCAAAAATGGAACTAATGTTCTGCCATAGTGTCATGTATAAATAAATACCTATAAAAAATCCAGACGCGTGGATAGTAGCGCCCTCGCTTACAACTGTAAGGTTGTAGACACACTTTCCTGGCCAACTAGTTTCATTAGACACCTGGTTATTGCAGCTATCGCTTCATTTACAGGTTAAGTTATATTGGTTAGTAATGACCATGGACGGGCATGGCTTTAGTCATATCAGTACTTCGATATGAAGGTGACAGTGCTCGAATTTTAAAACACGTTCAATTTTTCAAAATGTTCTGTTTTTGATATTGAAAATACTACACGTGGGGTATTATTTTTTCTTTTATACTCATGCTCATATCGATGTTTTCATAACTCACACTTCTATCGATCTTATATAAAGTAATTGACGTCGAAACAACTAATGATGATAAATTGATTCGCCCTCAGCCTTTGAAAACAAAAACAACATCGTTATTTGCGGCGAAGGTTCCTTTGCTATCCATAATATGTATCTATAGGTACTCGTATATTCCATATTTTGATTTAATGCTTTGAATGCATGAATGAAAACTCTTTATTGGTACAACAATATAACAGAAAATAACAAAGAAGAAAAACTTAAAACCGGAAAAGTAACAATTGGCGGCCTTATCACTCAGAGCGATATCTTCCAGGCAATATGAGATCAGCTGCTTCAGTGCAGCAGCGGTGCCAATAATATATACGAGGAAAAATGGCAAAATATGAAAACTAACATTTTTGTTTTTATTCCTCATTTTTTTTTTATAGAAAACCTAATACCTTACCTAATATTTTAAAAATCTAATTAAAGAGAAGAACTTAAACAATAAAAAAAACTGAATTATATATAGTAGGTTACGAGTACTATGTAAAATTGTATGCTTGACGCTGTCTGGTAGAAATCATTCTGAGCGATACGGCCGTTAATTGTTGTCAATTAATTTTGTTATTAAATTAATATGTATATACAAATGAATGAAAACAATAAACGAACAATTTAATAAATTCTTTTATTGGACTAACTTAGACTATCTTGAGGGTAGACTATCTTGAGGAAGTCCTAAGTTAGTCCAATAAAAACGTCTAATAATGCAATTAATTATGTAAAAAAAGGTTCAAAGTCTAAACTATCTTGTTTGGAGATGTCTTTTTATTGTACAAATAAAAAAAAATAATCGAAACGGTGCAGCACTACCCCGGACGCTCACCATGGATAAGGGCGTTAATGAAAATTCGCGTTGTCAATGACAAATGAACGGATCTCACGACATGATAGAGACGTCACTTATCGCTCTGGGCGTCGCGTCGGCGTGGGGTGTTCCAATAACTACTGTCATTTATTATTGATATTGATTTCCATAGTATTGATTGACGATGTTTTCACATACGTCCCAATCTTCTATATTTCAGACATATTATGAATTAGATTACCTCAATGGCGTAGTGGTTCGCAAACGCTACTGCCGATCATTAATTGCCGGGTCAGACAAAAAGTGGATTTTTCTATTAAGTATTTTCTCAATGAAATCCTGGAGTCTGGAACTGTTACCAGTAGATGGCAATAGGCTAGGGTCTTATATTTTTTCTTTTATTTATTCATTAATTTGGTCACAATAATGATGGTCTCTTATGCAAGTCAACGAAGATTATTAATCAACCGTACGTTCGGAAAGATACCTCTACAAAAAGAACGCGCAAGAAACTTGCAGGGCTTAATTTTTACAACTGATGAAATGTGAGTGTATCTACTGTGGGTCCAAAGTACTGGGGACACCTCTGCCTACCCCTTCGGGAAAAAGGCGTGATGCTATGTATTATCAATAGATGATTAGTTACAGTTCGGGTATAAACAATAAACACCGACACAAACAGGTTGACATAAATTTTAATTCGATGTTTGTGTTGGTATGACACGGACTTTTGGTCGTTAGTTATATTTATGGCTAAATTCTGACAATCGACATGATTTTATAACATGTGTTTTTATTTAAAATATAATGGTATATGGTCAACCAGCTTGTGTGTCATCTAAACCAACGTCAAAAATGGACTTATTCGAAACACTATGTTACTTCAGTGTAATCTTAACTTGAGAAATGTGAGTTGGAAATGATCTCTACCGCAATAAAACGAACATAAATACATTCACGCCTTTTTCCCGTAGGTATAGGCAGAGGTGTCCCAGGACTCAGTCCCATAGTAGATACACCCACATTTCGCCAGTATGTTATTGGTCCCATGTAATAGGGGGCGAGCCTATTGCCATCTACCGGGCACAGTTCCAGACTCCAGGCAGTTATTGAGATAATTCCTAATGTAAAAATCTAATATTTAAACACTGCCTGACCTGGGGATCGAACCCGGGACCTCTTGATACTCTTGATCTTAATAAAACGAACGCGGGTCCAAATTATTGTCAAATCACTTGAGACTGAAAAATACAAAATCCTGTGGCGTCATGTGCAATTCCGTTTTAACAGTTTTAACGCAAAGAGAGGTGAAAAAATTAATCGATAATCAAAAATATTGAATGTTATTCTTACTGTCTCTCTGCTTGGATATCTGGAAGAGATATTTCTGAACTCTGAACGATAACGTCGCCAATTGTTACAGTCTTTGGTTATTATTTTATATTGTAAAGAGTCATCTATTATAACTTAGTTAAAAAAATCTAATCCACAATCCGTTCGAAGATTTATTTTCAGTTTTTTTTATCTTATTTAGTCTCCTTTAACACAGAGCTACTACAGAAGGCACCTCCTACACAATGTCGTTAACCGTAATGCCACCCACAAACAAGTATCACCGACAATTTGAAATAGATCACACGTCAAACATTTCAATTAACAATAGCCCTTAGCATTGATACAAAAAAATGGTTTACTAACTCCTACCATTTGTGCCTCAACATTGAATATAACAAGAAAACGCGCCAAAATGACTTTAAATTGCATTAATATAAGGATAAAGATACGTTTAGTAAGCAGCATGAGTAATTTTGTAGAAGATGACATGCCGGCTTCATTCATTATTACAAAACAAAATAGTTTCTTTATTGTGTGAAGTTCATAATATGTTTATGAATAGGTTTTTATCGATTTTCTTGCTCTAAAATCTATCGATCAACTGATGATCGATCGGTATCCTGTGTAGGAGAAAGTTACAACACTAATGCGTCTTTGTTGTTCCAATTTCCACGGTTGCATCTGCATTATATACTTAAAATTATTGTAAATTTATCATTTAATAATATCTATTATGATTAAAAAACAATGTCATTAAATTATCTAAATTATATTAATAAACTGGACACACAGTCTTTTTAATTTACACTCTATTAAATGTACTAACTGAAAGATACGCACTAAAAACCAGTGCAATCCATTTTTTAATTTTTAGGCTTTGATTTTTTTGCACGATCAGGACTCGGAGAAAGCAAAATGTATTCTGTTTTAAAGCTCTTCATTACGAGATCAATTTATTGTACATCATTGATTTGAAGAAAAGGAGAGATTCTCTCAGCGCTTACACACAATTGGCACGTGCAATTTACTCAGTGTGAAGTTTGAACAGTGACATATAATGAACCACAATGATAGAAAGACGTATCTAAGACAAAAGTGCGACCGAGACAACAATTTTAGTCGCTCGTCCGACCTAACTTTACTGACATATGTGGACCTAATGAGACCTTATTTGAGGTTTCTATTTTCGAGAAGCCAGTACCTCATCTCCCCTTTTCTTTAAATCAATAATATACATAAATTAATAAATCAATAATACCTACCTAATAGGTATTATTATTATTATATTAGGTATTATTGATTGATTGTAACCATAATTTAATTATTAAGTTTACTTGACAATAAGTAATTATTAATTAATCGCTATGGCCGGTAACCCCATGGTGGGTAATATGAGATATTATTATTGTGTTATTAAATAATGTAAGCTCTCTTTAAAAATATAGGCACATACATACTTTATTTTTGTAGTGGTAGGCCTCTTTTGTAGGGGGCTTTACCTGGGGAAGTACCACACCTTTGCCAGTTATTCATCTGCCAAGCAGTAATGTGCAAACATTACTGTATTCCGGTCTGAAGGGCAATGTTTCCAGCGAAATTACTGGGCATGATGATATTCAACAACTAATATCTCAGGGTGACAGGCGCAGTGCAGTGCCGCGCAGAATTTTGAATTTTAAAACACTGGGTGGCACTGTGTCTGATATGGGCAATTATGATGCTTACCATCAGGTACCTGATTTGCACGTCTTATCATTCACTATCATAAAAAAAATAGCTTTGAATTAGGGTTTTATAACGCTAAGCTTATTCTATTTTTAAGTTTCAAATATCCCGACAAGGATATGCGCGTGCGCTGACAGCCGCGGCGCAGAGCTTCGTGTTTGTTTGATGTTCACTCATCAACACTATTTTGATTGGCCTACAAAGTATACGCGTACCATAACTACTGAAATTCTTCTGGATTTAGGTTTATTGGTGATTCCCTTTTCATGAATATTAGACGTAAGTTTTTAAAAACTTATTTTAGTATCTACTATCTTATTTAATAGGTCCGTGTTAAGATGGAAAGAGGCATATGATATTTCTATAATTAGATCTTGGTTTTACTAAGTCCGGCACTAAGTCGGTGAATCAATCACTCAGGACTTTGGTTTTATCAAAGACTAGCTACGCTCCGTGATTTCACCCGCGTAGACATCGTTTTCCCATGGGAATATCGAGATACCCCATCTGTTATTCCAGGGTCTAAACTATCTACATACCGAATTTCAGCCCAATTGGTTCAGTAGTTTTGGTGTGAAAGAGTAACAAACATTCATCCATCAACCTATCCTCACAATTTTTTTCACATTTATAAAAAGGATAAAAAGTAGAACATATAATCTACTACTATAACTTATTCGACAACGACCCATTGCTACTAGATACGTGTTAAAAAAAGGTGTATTAACACTTTAGCGAGTGCATGTACACGGTTGTCTGGAAGAGATCGCTCTTAGCGATAAGACCGCCCATTGTTACATTAGTTATTATTAATTGTTATTAGTTTTAAGATCTATTTATCTATCTATCTACCCATTAAACTGAACTACTCCTAAAAGACAGCGAAATTACTGGTCATAATGAGATTCAACAACTTATATCTCATGGAGACAAGCGCAGTGCAGTGCCACGCAGAATTTTGAATTTTTAAATACTGGGTGGCACTGTGTCTGATATGGGCAATCTCGATGCTTACCATCAGGCACCTGATTTGCTCGTCTTGTCACTCACTATCATAAAAAAAAAACCTTTTTGTAACCAGTTATATAAAGAATGTCAACTTACATGTGCGTATTGAAAGCCGCAAGCATCCATGCAGAGGTAGAGACAGGTGGAGACCCCCTGGATCGTCAGGAGGCCTACTTTGTACGTCGCACGCTGAAGTATCGCTGTAACAATAATAAACCTTATTTTAATATTAAGAAAGTCTTTTATTGTCTACTTACAATGGAAATTTTATATACTGGGACCAAATAGGAATATTCTACGTATTCCCATTCTGTCTCACTAAAATTATAAAGCGAAAGTTAAAAGTGTGTGTGTTTGTTACTCTTAATTCTTAATGCCAAAACTAAAAACTCATTGAACAGTTAGGTATAGCTTGACAGAATAGACTAGACAGAATAGACAGAAATAATATATGAAGACCCACATATAAATAAATATGCTCCCAAATGCGCAAGGGCGGGTAAATCCAATTGAAAACAATAGTCTGCCATAACGAACGCAGAAAGAAATTGCTTACTGGGCAGTGTCTCACATAAGTATATTGATCTGGAATACCTGTGTTATTGAATAGGCATGGTGACAGATTTTGAAATCCCGTTTCTTAATGTAGGTACACGTCTAATATTACCGATAAAAACATTTTTTCAGAATAAAATTACATTTTACCGCAAATTAATGCATTTTTAACTTTCTAATTTAAAATGAGCGCGAAAACGCTCGTATGTGTCATGGCGTCGGGTCCTGACATCACGCCTAAGTAAATATTTTATTTTTGCCTTAATAAAACCTTGTTCCATCTTCGATGATTCCTGGATTGCCACGAATATATAACAAATTAAGTGACTGATCACAACACAACAAAAGTTAATGCGATATGGTGAATATTTACTTCAAGTGTTTATACTCTCAGTAACAGTATTTACTGAGGCGTGACGTCATTCGCTCTGCTTGGCGTTTCAGTTAAGATGGCCGATTGCAATTTTTTGTACTTTTATTTTATTAAAAATATTATTAATCTCAATGTTTTCAATAATACTGGGTCATTTTTTAGAATCCTTTCGATATATATTTTTCACTAAAACCATTTATTTTTTTAATCTGTTATAGTGTCATCATGCCTATTGTATTTGTTGTTAAAATAATTTTGACAGTCATTTGTTTTTCGGGAGAAAATGAGAACCAAAAAGTAATATACTACGCACTTCTGCCGTCATAAGAAAAAAGCCGTTAATATCTAATATTTTTTTCCAAAAATGAGTTAGCTACAGTTTATTACTTTATACCTTACAATTTTTTTAAGAACCGCTTCAAGATTGGTATTTTGACATCGATAATCCTACTTATATCCCATTAATACTCGTATATTATATGCGAAAGTTTGTGAGGACGGATGGATGGATGTTTGTTACTCTTTCACTACAAAACTACTGAACCGATTGGGCTGAAATTCGGTATGTAGATAGCTTAGATCCTGGAATAACAAAAAGGGAACTTTTTATACCGATATTCTCACGGGAACGATTTCTACGCGTGTGAAACCGCGGGGCACAGCTAGTAACCTATAATTTACTGTTCCAGACGCCTTTCGGAACTTAAATATTTGTTTCTAGCTCCAAAAATATAAGCACGTTTGTATTCGTCACTCGTAACTTAAAACAACTCGGTGTAAATGACTAAAATACCACACAAGCCATATTTAGTCAGCCGATAATTTTCTCGCGGCTCCACCTATTAGTAAAAGCTAAATACCTTGGAATTTTAAACGTCAAAAGGCTTGACATATTTGGAAAATAATAAAAGCGCAGTTGTTACGAAAGCTTTCTATTAGTATTATGTAAATACTGTTTTGTTTTGGATATCTTCCATTGATATAAGGAAATGAGGAGATGAGGTACTGGCTTCTCGAAAATGGCAAGCTCAAATAAGGTCTCATTAGGTCCACGAACGTCGTTAAAGTTAATTGATTTCTTGTTCGTACTTCGGTCTTAGGTACGTCTTTCTATTTTTGTTGTTTCAAATTGCACTTGTCAGTTGCTGAGTAAACGCTGAGAGAACGTACCCTATCTCCCCTTTTCTTTATATCAATGATATCTTCACCTTACATACAATACGCCTTTTTCCCGAAGGGGTAGGCAGAGGTGTACCCAGGACTCAGTCTCATAGAAGGTACACCCACATTTCGCCAGTATATTATTGGTTCCATATAATAGAGGGCGAGCCTATTGCCATCTACCGGACACAGTTCCAGACTCCAGGCAGCTATTGAAATAATTCCTATTATTAAGAAATGAACAGAAGTTAGTAATAGTATAGTAATTTGAATATATGCTCTATACGTAGGTGGTTAGACCGTGAGCAATCCAAGTAAAGGATAAAGCAATTAAAGGCTATAAAATTTAACACTTTCAAGGAGAGAAAGTTACTTGTTTTATGGCGCTGTATGCACGTATAGGTACTTTTATTACAATAAAATCGATATGCTTGCAAGTTGAGATACCGGCTTATTCATGAGGGCTGGGCCACACAAGTCAAATTTATTTAGACTTTGAACTTTGACCGATGTATTATGTTTTTTTTATTTTAATAATAAACAGCTGTTTGTTGTAACTTAGTAACTTAATGTAAAAATAAATTCACGAACACCTTAATAAATAAAAAAAACTTAAGTGCAAGAAAATAAATCAAGATTTAAGACAAATAAATTGTTAAGGCATACGTATGTATGCATTGTGTAGGGTTCCATACCTAGATACTTGAACAAAACGCTTCCAATCCCGAAAAACAATCCGCTTTGGAAATATGCAGTGAAATGGCCATAACTTTTGATTGTGTTAACTTATAAGTATGATTTTTACGGCCACAAGGGACGGCAGATCTGAGTAGTTGATATAAATTTCAACTTGATACCTCCACGCGTTCGCGTTAAAAAGTGTCTTGACAGACAGACAGACGGACAGACGGATAACAAATTAATCCTATGAGGGTTCCATTTTTCTTTTTTCGGTACGAAACCTTAAAAAATATAATAATTAGATAAAAAGATAATAATAATATAATAATAATATCGTTTATTTCTTCTTAAGTGCCATACATTTTAGATTTAAAAAATTAATGGCATAATTAATAATTTTTTATCTTAATTTAATAAATTAAGATAAAAATATGTTAGGATTTCATCTTTTCAAAAGAAAATATTGTAAATAAGTAATCGTATAATAACAATATTATCTATTATACCGATTTAATTTTAAATTACCATAATCAAAACTTCATTCGCTCGGTGGCGTAGAGGGCACATGCTCGACTGCCAATTAAGAGGTCCCGGGTTCGATCCCCAGGTCAGGCAAGTGTTAAATATTGGATTTTTCCATTAGGAATTATCTTATTAGGCAATAGGCTCGCCCCCTATTACATGGGACCAATAACATACTGGCGAAATGTGGGTGTATCTACTATGGGACTGAGTCCTGGGTACACCTCTGCCTACCCCTTCGGGAAAAAGGCGTGAATGTATGTTATGTTAAAACTTCATTGAATAACCATAATATAAACTCAAAGCTTTCAATCAGAAGATTGAAACCGCCTGCAATAACTAGTCAACATTATCACTTCCCAGCAATCTGCGCGTTATGGATTGACTCTTGTAGAATCGTAGATGATATCACATCTCTAATATACATCATGATATTTATTTCAAACGTTTCTTTTAGTATAGGTAAATGACATAACATACAATCACGCCTTTTTTCCGATGGGGTAGGCAGAGGTGTTCCTAAGACTCGATCATATTATATTAGGTACACCCACATTTCGCCAGTATGTTATTGGTCCCATGTAATAGGGGGCGAGCCTTATTGCCATCTACCCGGGCAGTTCCAGACTCCAGGCAGTTATTGAGATAATTCCCAATGAAAAAATCCAATATTAAATCCAATTGCCTGACTTGGGGATCGAACCCGGGATCTCACGATCGGCAGTCAGGTTCACAAACAGCTACCCCACCGAGGCAGTCATATACATTAAGTATACATAGACATTATTGATTTATAGAAAAGGGGAGATAGGGTATGTTCTCCCAGCGCTTACTCAACTATTGGCACGTGCAATTTGCTCAGTGTGCAGTTTGCACAGTGACATATTATAATGAACAACAAAGATAGAAAGACGTACCCAAGATCGAAGTACGACCGAGACAACAATATCTATTTAATTCGCTAGCACGACCATACTTTACTGACGTACATGGACCAAATGGGAACTAATTTGAGCTTTACATTTTCGAGAAGCCATCTTTTTCTTTTTCACCACCCTATACATAGCAAGTTAATTGCATATTTGATTCATTCGCAGAACGCTAATAGTCTGTATTTAATAGCAGATCGCTGTCGATATGTGTTAATTAACTTATTAACTAAGTGAACACGATCGCATTTATCATTGACTGGACAGTAGGCACGCCTACTAGGCTTGTACTTACAAAGTTAAAAACTAATTGGGTTTAGCAATAGCGACCGACATCAGACATCTCTAGGTACCGACATTACTCACGCTTGAAACTAAAGTCACCGAAAAATCCAAATTTTAGGTCATAATCATCAGCCGGGAGACGTCCACTGCTGAACGTAGGCTTCCTCCTTAGAACACCATAAACTATTCATATGGGGGGATTTTGCCGTAATCAGCACGCTTGTTGTAGGGCTTGGTGATCGCAGAAAAATTAAACTACAAATCATCATCATCATCATCATCATCTCAGCAGTTACTAATCCACTACTGAACATAGGCCTCCCCCATTAAGGGGGGTTTTGCCAATACTAGACACGCTTGGCAAGCGGCTTGTCGAGCGCAGTTCGTTGGTTTTTTGCAGAGGACGCTGCTGCCCGTCCTCTGGATCTGTTAACTCTTAGCCGACTCTTACGGCAACCACGGGTAGAGGGTGGAGCACTATTCTAATACCGGTAATTCCACGACGAAGTGTTACAAATAGGCATGTACAATAGTCGATAATTGTATGATGTCGATAACTAGTTCCTATTCGCAGTAAAGAGCCGCGAAAGACGCCGCTTGCGCAATTTGCCGGCGCCTGCGCAAGGCCCGGGAGCGTAATGGGCTATTGACAGCTAGGGATGGGACATTGGCGATAAATATTATCGATCCTCGATATGATTATTATGCTACTATTCATTGTCATATCTAAATGTGAAACAGCACATTTAATTAACTTAATTAAAACGTCTAATGCCTTTCAATAACTTTTGTTAAAGTTGAGCTGCGTAAAAGGTCTGCAAACTTCTGTGTTCAAGAAAGTTCATAGCTTAAGGAAAACTGGTGGATACCGGGAACAGATATTCGGGAGAGTAAATAATTATTGATTTATTTTACCTTAGAATTAACTAACTTAACTTAAGGTCATTATAAATACCAGACGAAATACTCTTAAACTTTTTTGCTACGAATATAACCTAGTAATGATATTTCGGTAAATTAACATTTCTGTCGAGAAAAATAACAGATAATTGCCACACTAGTTAGTTTCAACGAGAAAAAAAAATGCGCTTATTCCTACTTAATGGAACATTAATTTTAACAACAATCACTTAGCGTGAAGTTAACCGTAAGTTGGTTTAAAACGAACGTTAAGCATCTTTACCGTTACCTAGTTATACTTTAATGCGTATTACCGAAATTACGAAATGTTGGTAAAATATCGATAGATTGCCATCTATACCCAGATAATGTCCCGCCTCGGGTGTTAATAAGGAAATTAGTGAGAGTATGGATGCATCTACATATTTATTACAGATTACGTATAAGAAGAGAACGTATAGATTATAGATGCCAGTGTTGCCATTATTCTAAAATTAGATATTTAATATAGTTTTACGTGATTTTAAGCTACATGTTGAATTGTCCTAAAAAAATGTAGGCAAGTTGACGAAGTTCATATTTTTCATATAGGTACCTAAATAAAGGCTTCAGTCTTCCCGTTGAGCTACAATATGGGGCTCTTCAAAAGGAGAGTGAATAGAGTCTTAAAGGGTCGGCAACATACTGGCAATACCCCTGGTGTTGGAGGTATCCATAGGTGGCGGTAACCGCGAGCCATCAGGCGGCCCGTCTGCTTGTTTGCCACCTATGGCATAAAAAAAAATAAACTTAGTAGGTACACTTACATATATAAAGAATCTTCATTGAAACTATACCAATACCTATCTCGCCAACTCCCCAATTCTCTTTTAGGTAATTTTCATACTAGAAGCTACAAATATATTCAATTTTGCAAAATCTATTCACAAAAATAAAAAATCATGTAAATCAAAACTTCCTGGCAACATTGACTACCAGTTTCGATCTCAATGTGGATTACGGACAGCACTACAGATAAATTACTCACATTACAGCTCCTAAGTGAATCTTAAATTACGGCTTAAACCCCGTTTAGTGTCCGCCTTGACGATGGTATAGTACTCATTGTTTAGTACTAGAATTCTTCGGAATCTAAGTTTATTAATAATTTGGAATAACATTCTGGTACAAACTATGATAACATCAGCTGTTTCATAGAAGACATAATTTTTTGAACTATAACATAGTAAATCGCGATATGATTACGCATAGTGAGTGTGTAAATCATGTGTATACATAAAACCACGCCTTTTTTTCATGAGGTAGGCAGAGGTGTACCCAGGACCCATTCCCATAGTAGGTACATCCGTACTTCGCCAGATATATTTTTAAGTACCACATTATAGTAGGCGAGCCTATTGGCTGGTTAGGACCGGGGCACAGTTTCAGTTTTTTTTTATTAAGGATAATGTAACAAGACGAGCAAATCAAGTGCCTTATGGTAAGCATCATGATTGCCCATATCAGACACAGTGCCACCCAGTGTTTTAAAATTCAAAATTCTGCGCGGCACTGCACTGCGCCTGTCACCCTGAGACATTAGTTGCTGAAACTCGTCAGTAATTTCGCTGGTCACAATGGCCCTTCAGACCGGAACACAGTAATGTTTGCACATCACTGCTTGGCGGATGAATAACTGGCAAAGGTGTGGTACTTCCCCAGGCGACCCCTTGCAAAAGAGGCCTACCACTACAATATGGTTAGGAACTGTACTATGAATGAGTCCTAAGTACGTACCTAGTGATACGTATTAATTAAGCAGTCTATTCAGATATTTAGCACTTTTCTTCACAATACATGTTTGTTAGTTTTTACGAAATACATTACACCTTTACGGTACGATTTGCGGTACTCTCCTCTTCCTGCATAGTTGTCTGGAAGAGATTGCTCTTAGCGATAGCACCGCCAATTGTGTCAGTATTTGTTTTTAATTTATTTTAATTTTAAGGTTTCTTGTTTGTGGTGAAGCAATTAAGAGTTTATCTATCTACACATGTCCAAAAAAAGAAGTTTCAGACAAGTAAATATTAAAAATACTTACAGTATTAATCATTCAATCAATAAAAAAAACCGGATCACAGTAACTGGATACTTCATAGATCACCGCTAGATGGAGTTGTTTACGCAACGACCAACGACTGACAGTTGATAATACACATCAGTCACGCGACGACCACACACGAAGACGGTCGTGCCGGGAGCGAGAGATCACCGATCACTGTTATTTATTTAATTAACTGGCAACGTTTAGTTAGCCGCGAGAGGTAATTTTATGTGACTGTTAAATTGAGATTGTGTTTCACTACAATGTTAATAGATTAGTAGATATTTTTTGTAGTTATCGAATTACGGATTCATGTTTGTTTTTACGTTCCAGAGTTAATATTACTGCCTACGCCAACATGGTTGCTTATACGAGAGTTTAAAGGAGTTTACAAACATGATTTATTAGAACAAGCATAACATTTTACATAACATACAATCACGCCTTTTTTCCGAAAGAGAGCAGGCTGAGGTGTACCCAGGACTCAATCCCACTGTAGGTACACCCACATTTTGCAATCATGTCATTGGTCTCATGAAATAGGGGGCGAGGATGGCAATAGCCATCCACCGGGAACAGTTCCAGACTCCAGGCAGTTATTAAGACAATTCCTTAATTTTCCAGTCTTCACAGACATTTTTAAACAGCCTTTCATTTATTTTGAAAAATATCTAGGATCCTGTACTGTCAATGTTAAAAATGAGTGCGAATTCGATGTAATTTTCATTGCGTATTGTGTACAGAGTACGTTAACACTGTTTCAGTATTCTGTGGTTTAGTACCCTTACAGTTAGTCAAACAGCTCATCTAAACACCGGCAAGAAGTTATAAAATTTTACACAATATATTTCATCAGCTTGTAAAATTCTGTATTCTATTGCCACCTCAACATACAATATATTATATGACAATACTAGCGCTGTGCCCTGCGATTACAAACGCGTAGTCATCGTTCCTGTTGGAATATCGGGATAAAAAGTACCACCCTACGTGTTATTACAGCGTCTAAACTATCTACATACCTAATTTCGGCCCAATCGCTTCAGTAGTTTTGTCGTGAAAGAGTAACAAAAATCAATCCATCTATCCTCAGAAACTTTCTCACTTATAATAACGGAGGTAAGATTTTCCTTAATTACCTATTACTTAATGTTTAAAAAGGAACCTAAGCCTTTTATAGAGATAGCTAGTAGTAATAAGATAGGCCTAAGGGGGTTAATATACGCCAAATTAACATAGATTAAGAAATTACCAAGTATCTTCCCAAAGGGATAGAATTGCATTATTAGTAATTTAGTACCTCATTATCTTGTCATAATATATGCCCCGAGGGGACGGAATGAAACGGATGTACTTAGCGGGGGTTTTATCTGCTCACCTCTTAACCTCGAAGTTAGGCTCGATACAGACTGGAAACTGTTTTTTAATATTTGTTTATGTATACGTAGATACGAGTAGATAGATAATACTATATTGTACACCACACACAGTGAAATAGCATTTACAGGACCCAGAAACTAAACTTATTAACTAGTAAAAACACAGAAAGAAACTAATGTACAAGCAGCGGCTTTATCGCTAATAAGCGATTTCTTTCAGACAACCGATCATACCGACAAACCGATATACGTAGTACTTCTGTATCTGTATTAGTGTCTGTTCGCGTGTTAATTTTTTGTCACTCTTCATCAAGCTATTGAACAAATAGGGTGGTTAATATACATAATTTAGTTAAGACCCCGAGATTATTTCATTACTTTTCACTTTTCAGAGCTTGAAAGCGCGGGGCAGAGATAGTAAAGTATAAAAGCATGCAATATACTCTATAATAATATATAATGGCATAATTTAAATAAGTACTCTATTATTGTATATTAGCAAAAAGTGATAATGTTCCAGTAGCTTAAAAGTTTTGGCGTGAACGTAAACACTATATACTACTCGTATATATTTTAAAATCCCAAATGACTCACTGACTGACATTCAACGCAGAGACCAAACCACTGATCCTAGAGACTTGAAACATGGAATGTAGGTTCTTTTCGTTGTCTAGACGTGCGCCACTGATCCTAGAGACTTGAAACATGGAATGTAGGTTCTTTTCGTTGTCTAGACGTGTGCTAAGAAAGAATTTTTGAAAATTTACATTCTAAGAGGTCCAAAAGAGCGTCAAAGGTTTGGTATAAAATATATATAATATATAAAACTCCCATGTTTCGTAATTGCGAGCGGGTAAAGCCGCTTTGTTTACACTAGTTTCACATAAATGCATTTAACAACTTTCGCATATTTATTATATTAATAAGTGCGATTTTAAACAAAAAAAAAACACTGAGTAGGGGAGAAATCGAGAATCGGGAACTAACTTCCCATAAAAAAAAACCAACAAATATAACACGATGAGCATAAGACAAGAATCTCTTTGAAGTCGGTGAGAATGTTCTAAAGCGCGTGTGTAATCCGCCTACAACGTTATCAGACACACGGCTTTTGTGTTCTTTTTATTGTTCATCTCAACGATATCTCCGTATGAAGATTAGCTATAACTGTACTCGCATGTACAAGAGACGTCTGGGTGCCGTAGAGTGTAATGGCTGATGCAGACATTGATAAACACGGGAATGTGAGCTTCCGTTACGTAAGAATGCCTTTAGTATTAAAAACTACTACAATAATTTTGTAACCACTGAAAAAAATAAAAAAAGAGATTTTTACATAATGATATTAAATTTTGAGTTGTCCCGTCTACATAACCTATATGAAATGACTAGAGCAGTGTAATTTGGGAATTCAAATTACTTATTATATATCGAAATGGACATGTTATTCCCACTGGGTCACAGACGCTTCAGTCACTTAATATTATCGATATTTTTTTTCCAACGTTAAAACATCGTCCCATCACTAATGCTTTATTTTTAACTAGATATAAGGCACACCGCGGAAATCACACTGACATAATACTTATCAGATCAAGTCACACTAATCCAAGCTCGTAATAAAAATAGGTGTCAGATAAAACTCGAACAGGCGTAAATAATAATTATAGTGAAAGTCGGTAGCTGTCATAATCGGGTGCGCTCCGTGACCAAAGATAAGATGAGGAGAAATATTTGGGCACTTCTTCGGGTACTCTGATACCGTCGTTTTGTGATAAAAACTGACTGATGATGGGTCAAGTTTACTATTACAACAGTGTTTAAGTGGGTCTTCGTTTTGAGTCGGAATATTTTTGTTAATATATAATATTATTGTGTATAAATTATTATAGTTTCAGTTCCAGTATTTTGCTAAACTTTTAAAAATTAACCACTAAAAGATCCTGCAAAGTCTGCAAAGACTGGTCCCCTGGCTTAGATTCAGCCTTCTGAACCGCTGGTCCCGGGTTCGATCTCCGGTCAGCTTACCCTTTCACAATTTGGTATCTTACTTTGCACACGGCGTTTTTTCATCGCCGATGACGCGCAGATGCAGCGCGTATTTTTTATATAGGTACGCGATTCATAGTCGAACGCAGTCCAGTACAATTTTTTTAAGACCAACGACGTGATACACATCACCAGCCGGAAGACGTCCACTGCTGGACATAGGCCTACAACCACGCCATTAACTATTCATACGGGGGGATTTTGCCATAATCAGCACGCTTGTTGTGCGGCTTGGTGATCGCAGCAGTTGGAATACTTGGAAACGGAAAGCGCTACTGCCCACTTTCCGAATATGACCCTCTGCCGCGTCTCACGGCTCCCACGGGATGAGAAAAGGGTGGGCCTATTATATAGCTGGCAACCCGTGCACGGCCGCGATACGAGCATGTGTAAAGTTTCTAAATACTAAGTGAAAGGGTAATGTTGACACGTGAATGTCGTACCTATAGCCAGAGGTCGTCGATCGGCCTTGTTCGGAGATTCGCGTTGATATGACGTCACACCGCCAGACGTGATTCCACGCACGTCGCCTCACTATTCTAGCCACTGACAACTTAACCTCTAAGACCCATATCACTCCATGATTCAGAACCGAAAGGAACGCTTCGGATATAGTCGGATAAATATCAAAAGTTAGTACTTATAAGATACAGGGATTCAGAATCATAACTCCGCAGATTTTCGGTTGTATATCTTTTGAATAACTCCGGAGTTACACACGTCAAGAACCCGCTTTAAAAATTGAATTAAGTGAAGCGCATAAATTTTTACCCACTATACCGGTACGTCATTGGAACGTTAGAGGGCCGTGCGGCCCGCCGAGAGCGGCAAAACATATTCTGTGTAAAGAAATGTATGAGACCTTGCCCACTAGACCCTTTCGCCTTTCGTGATCGTTGCGCAACGTGCACGGCACATTAGCTTTGTCAAAAATTTATATAAAAATGGTGTTGATACGTTATAGTTGTACGTATGCGGCGGCTGGTCTGAGACTTTAAACATGTCATAGTTCGTGTCATGCGCTAACATTGAATCGAATGAGAAACGAAAATGGGCGAGGCCAGTGGTTATGCAGTGTCACTGCGTGTGAAAGCAAACAAACCTCGTCTATTAGACAGAGTTGTCCGTGACTCTAGTCAACTAGTGACGTTTCTTTGTATAAATATCGATATCATTTATTGTTGACCCGAGATTTATCGTGTCGCATTTTAATTATAATTTTATATTAGTCATGTGTTGCCGGTTCGTTTTGCTGTTAAGATTTTACGTTGAAACTCGTCCATTACTTTACTTTCCTTATCTCCTTGGTTAACTTAATAACATTTTTGTTGAATTTACCCACCACTGAACACAAATTCCGACGTTTTGGATCGTTCTACGCTTTTCTGAGCAAACGAAAACTGCCGATCAGAATTATTTTTTGAGTAAACTTTTTTTTTCTTACACGGTCATCTGGTCACTAGGGTAGAAGCCTGTACTATGGTAACCAGATGACTGATATACATACGTATATAAGCTAATAACACCCAGACGCAGATCAAACAGACATGTTCATGCACGCAAATGTTTGACCTGGCCGGGTATAGAACCCGGGACCTGCGGCACAGAAAGCAGAGCTACTACCATCTGAACCAACGAGGCTGTCAAAAAACTGTATGTACATAGGTGTAAATCCATGTAAGTACGAGTCTATGTACCTACTAGTGTATGTTTTTATAACAGTGGTTTTATTGGTAAGTATGTCGCTAAATTCTACGGCCCACTTAGCACATAAAATTGTGATAATGAATAGATAAATGAATATCTCTACGATCCCGTCATTACTATTTTGAGGCTGTAAGATGTATTTAAACGGCCGCAAAAAGCTGCAAAAAGTTCTTACCAAACTTCTACTTGTTATCGGTTTGTACCCAACAGTCAGAGTTTTCTCCCGAAGGCCTCTGACATGCCTTAACGACTATCGTCATGGCGTGATTATATTTTTTTTTCTGACGACTGTTTTCACAGGTGATCCTAATACAATAGCCGTGCAATTTTACATGGTTAATATTCGAATTTAATCTATAGCACAAGATGTGCAGAGATATTTTTGTGAATTCATTGAGAATTATTATAGATGTACGAGTAGATGTAGATTTTTATTGATAAAAATAATTTTACATGTCAATGATCATAATAATAAAAAATACAAAAAAAAAAATTATGAGAATACATTATTTTATATTGTAGTTCTTAAATAATATGTACTAGGTGATTATTTAAAGTTTGGAATGAATTCCTCGACCGTATAGGGTACTTTCTCAATAAAGAAAGCTCGAGTCATATTTTTAAAAGTGTGCACGGTTTTAGCGTCACGTATAGGCTTAGGGAGAGCATTGTATACCTTGACACCAATGATCCTGGTACACTATCTCGATTTGACGAGCTTATGTGTCAGGACCATTAGGTTACTGGCATTCCGTATCCGTATATATATCCGTGTATGTGTATGTATGTATATCCGTGACTAAACTGGCTTTATGTACCTTCCGAATCACAATAGCTTCTAGACATCTTCATCAGCCTGTGTTAGTCCACTGCTAGACATAGGCCTCTCCTAATTTGCGCCTCTAAGCCCGGTCCTCAGCTCTACTGATCCAGTTGCTACCGGCCATCCTTCGCAGTTCATCAATCCGCCTACCTAGATATTATACTTCATAACATAACATACATTCACGCCATTTTCCCGAAGGGGTAGGCAGAGGTGTACCCAGGACTCAGTCCCATAGTAGATACACCCACATTTCGCCAGTATGTAATTGGTCCCATGTAATAGGGGGCGAGCCTATTGCCATCTACCGGGCACAGTTCCAGACTCCAGGCAGTTATTGAGATAATTCCTAATGGAAAAATCCAATATTTATCACTTCGCCTGACCTGGGGATCGAACCCGGGACCTCTTGATTGGCAGTCAAGCATGCGCCCTCTACGCCACCGAGGCAGTCCTACAAAAATTCATGCC
This sequence comes from Hemistola chrysoprasaria, assembly GCA_947063395.1. Taxonomy (NCBI): domain Eukaryota; kingdom Metazoa; phylum Arthropoda; class Insecta; order Lepidoptera; family Geometridae; genus Hemistola; species Hemistola chrysoprasaria. The sequence continues at coordinate 3,331,468 of OX346727.1, read as the reverse complement.
AAATGTTATGAAAATTGAACTCAACATTTTGACATTTTCTTTTGTAGTGGTAGGCCTCTTTTGCAGGGGGCCGTCTGGGGAAGTACCACACCCTTGCCAGTTCATCCGCCAAGCAGTAATGTGCATACATTACTGTGTTCCGGTCTGAAGGGCAATGTTTCCAGCGAAAATACTGAGCATGACGAGTTTCAACAACTATCAGGGTGACAGGCGCAGTGCAGTGCCGCGCAGAATTTAGAATTTTAAAACACTGGGACGCACTGTCTGATATGGGCAATCATGATGCTTACATCAGGCACCTGATTTGCTCGTCTTGTTACTCACTATCATAAAAAAATCTCTAGTTTTGGGATTGGAACTGGTAGATAATGCTACACTAGCATTAAGTTAGTCCTAGCGCGTTGTGCTGAATAATAAATAAATAAATAACTAAATAAATTCAGGGGCTCCATGAATCTGGAGCCACTGTCCCACTGTACCAGCGAGTAATAATTATTATTCTTTACCAGCGATGTCAAGCTATATATCTATCAAACTAATCTCACTTTCAATGAACCATGTCACCGTATTAGAGAGAGTTCACGCTTATCTCACCAGGAAACATGTTGGCATGCTGTAATTACTAATTAAAAGTTCAACAGGCAGATAAACTTGGATTTATGGAGGGGAAACAGATAAGCACAGGTGTATAATTAGATAATGAATCGTTAACAAATCTATCTTTAATAGTTAAAGATCGGGCGATGGAACGTAGTATGTTATATTGTGATAAAAGATTATAATTAATTTAATTATCCTTTTTACTCGAATGCCGTCGTGGCGCAGTGGTTAGCAAGCGGTATTGCTGAGCATCTGGTTCGATTCCCAGGTCAGGCAAAAAGTTGGAAATTTCTATTAGGAATTATCACAATGACGGTCTTGAAACTATGCCCGGTAGATGGCAATAGACTCATTGAGACAATTCCCAAATAAAAAAATCCAATGAAAAATGGAAGAAATAGTGTAAATTCTGTATCCTGTAATGCTATTTCATTGTGTGTGGTGTACAATAAAGTATTATCGATCTATCTGACATCTTTTGTCTGACTTGGGTATCAAACCCGGGACCTCATTATCAGCAGTAGCGCCTGCGAACCGCTACGCCACCGCGGCAGTCAACATATTAAATTAACCAAAAGATTGCCAGATTATCATCACTTGGTTATATGTTATTTAAATTTAATCGCATCTTTAATGAACACACTCAAGTTATTAATAACTTCATTAGCGTAATGAAAAATTCATATTTTAAATAGTTACTTATTCTTATTGAGATTTTCGTAACATCAAACATAAAACGGGTTTAGCGGTGGGCGCATTTTTGTGTACATACGATTTTGAACAGTTTTTTGGGTTCCTTCCGTACCTCAAAAGGAAAAAAGGAACCCCTATAAGATCACTCCGTTGTCCGTCTGTCAATTGTCCGTCTGTCAAGACCATTTTTCTCGGGAACGTTGAGGTATCAAGTTGAAACTCATATCAACAACTCAAGTCTACTGCTGCAAAAAAAATCAAACTTCTATAAGTCAACACCATCATATGGCCATTTTACAGCACATTTCCATACTTTGCGCAACGGGCTAAACACCTCTAGGGTACTTCCCATTGGAACCCTACATAAATAATAATAAAATATATAATATGTAAAATAAATGAGGTTAGTACTAAATTTAAGACTAGAGCCACCTTATCGCGTAAAATACTACTTACGTGTTTTAGTTCAAAGTTAGGTAACGGACATAATATTATATGATATATCCGATGTACTTATCTGTAAAATGTTTACCTATTTGTATTTGTACCAATAAGTATGTGCCCGACCTTACCTGTGAAAAGGACAAAGATCTCGTGGCAGACCACACCGGCCGATGGTCACATGACATCGTCAAATTTGTCGGAAATTGCTGGATGAGACTCGGACAGGACCAGAAAAAGTGAGAAACCAAGAGGTTTGGGTATAATAGGCCTCCTATACCCAAAAGTGGGTGGATACGTGCTGAGTATAACATATAGATAGATACAAGGGTCACACTGAAACTTTTTAGAAAAGGCCATCAAGAAAAGTAGCCAATTAAAATTTTAATTAATTTTCCATCTACCGTTTCCCAAAGAATTCCTATTTCAAAAATATATTTTTCATCAACTCTTACTGGTTCTCTTCTCATTTTCAATCTTACTGGCCTATTCTAAAAACATTCAGTGTGTCAACTATATAATATACTTCTTAAAAGGATTTCGGACAGCGCGAGCGTTCGCTTTCGCTGCTCATTTCCCATGAATGTCAAACATTTGACATTTGGAGCAGACCAAACCTCCGATTAGTTTTACAATGGTAGTCGGCATGGTAACAATGAGTCAATGAGCCAATGCCACTATCGACCGCGGCTAATCTGACTACGATAATTGATTTCTTGGGAAACAACCAAACTGTAGGAACCTAAACTAACTAGATTTATAAGGCAAGTGTGAATGGTCAAGTCGGTAGGGGTCGACCTAGGCGAAATTTGAAAAGTATCATGAACAAATTAAGGTTGTTCTAAGGAAAGGGCAGGTCAATAGTACCTACAACCGACGAGCATGTATGAAGATTGTCATACGTCAGGATCGTAGCAAGTGGAGAGAAATAGAAAATAGTCTCTGTCGACCCCATCTGCAACAAAGCGTGACTGTATTATATATGTATGTAGAAAACTATGACCTTACTATAGGTTAATTCAAACCCAGCATGAAATCGACTTTATTATGGAAGACTTAATATAAACATTATCAATACCTATATAAAGGTAGAAGACCAAGATACCAGCAAACTTCTGGATCTGAATGATCTGAAATAAAAGATTTTTATTTTATTTATTTTATAGCCACCACCTGGCACCTAACAAGCAAACAAATAACCAAACCAAATGTTGTAAAACTCGCAGTTGTACAGGACCACTTACGTAGCAGTTTGACACAATCCTATGGAAAATTTACTAAATCGAAGTTTTGTATTCCCCTGTTTCCTCCGAATACAGTAAACCTATTTGATATATTTATATCCTGATATTTCAAAGTTGAATAAAAGTATGTCCTTATATCATTTTATTTTTGTTTATAAACTCTACATTTTTTTGTAGTGAACGTCCAATCACGCGAGTAAAACTGCGATTATTTGGAGTTTATTAAGAAAAAACCAAGGGTTTATAAGAAAAATTAAAATGACAGGGACATAGGTTACTTCACTTTAAAAATATTAGGATGTTAATTTAGAATGGGTTTATTATATTCGGAGGAAACACGGCAATACAAAACATCGATTTGGTAAATTTTTCACAGGATTGTTTCAAATTCCTAGAAGGCCATGTACGCTCTTACTACAAGTTTCTTGAGCGTTCTATATAGAGGTGAACTATATTTCCGAACGTACAGTAGATTCATTCGTTATTAATATTATTTATTGACATAAACAAAGTCTCTTTGGGACTTATTATTTTTATGAGTTCTGGGTTCTGAGAGTGGAATCCATAAAAATTTCGTGCAATTTTACCGACCGTAAAGATAAGATTTATAATAATTGATCAAAGATAAACAGATGGGTCACGGAGTCAAGGCAGCAATATTAGGCATATTTTTATGTTTTCCTAATGACCGGGAAGTAAGACAATGCATGTCTTATTAAGGCGAAAAGAGCTCATTGTCAACATTTATACTTGGTCATTGTAATATTAACCTACATAGAGAACATTTGGAATGATTTAAAACTATTAAGAATTTGCGTATTTCCTGGTTAGTTCAAAAGTTTAGAAGTAATTAAGAGGCAGTTACTGTTTATTTATACATGTCACATCTTTTTAATGGTTAAGACATCGATGAAAAAACAATCAAGTTAGTATATTAAAGTAGTTCAAGGCTTAGACTTAGGTATAAGTAGTAAGTACTCTCCTCTCCTCTCCCTGCACGGTTGTCTGGAAGAAATCGCTCTTAGCGATAAGACCGCCAATTGTTACATTATTTGTTATATAATTGTATTTTAAATTACCTCTCGGACTGCCTCGGTGGCGTAGAGGGCACATGCTCGTCTGCCAATCAAGAGGGTTCGATCCCCAGGTCAGGCAAAGTGATTTTTTTGATTTTAAAATATCTTTATTTTCATTTAAGTATAACATGTTAACATAAAAATACTTAAAACTATTTTTTATGTAAAAAACATATATAAACTAAATATTTTTTACAGGCTTACACGCCTTTATAAAACTTTTAAAATATGTAATTTTTTTGGATTTTTAGAGTAAGGTATATATTATATAATTTGTTTTTAATATATTTATGCAAAGATAGGCACTTATACATTTTTAACTACTATAAAATAACAAAAATAAATACGACAGACTATAATCTAACATAACTTAAGATTCATGCAGGGTAAGTTCATATCCTTATAAACTAATCGTTTAATGTTATATTATGCCAAGTAGTATAATAGTAATAATATACCTACCACTAAATAATTAACTAGGTTCACTGTCTATAATCAAACCTAAATCTCAAGAGTGGATATCTAAATATTACCTTATGATATTATCCTTGTAATACGCATACGAAAACAATAATAGGTAAGTAATGATAAATAGGATAGGCAGGTTTAAATAAGTTTATAAAATAGTGTAAAAAGACAATTACGCTGTGATATACAATTTGCTGAACAAACTTTATAATATTTTATTATCTATACTAATATTATAAGGAGAGAAACTTTGTTTTTTTGTTTTTTTGTTTTTTTGTTTTTTTGTTTGTAACGAATAGGCTCCGAAACTACTGGACCGATTTTAAAAATTCTTTCACTTATGGATAGCTTAATTCAGTGTGAGTGCCATAGGCTATATGAGATTTTGAAAAAAAATGGGGATCCGTAAGAAAACTGCAATATTGTGAACCAAGGTGTTACATAATATAATTACCATATTCATAAATTTGCGTGCGCTGTGAAATGCATTGATGGTAGAATAATATAATGTACTAGGGGTTTGTAGTACTTATCAATACCTACAAAACAGTATACATAGATTATATCCATCTTTTTTGGTTTAGTCACAATAATCGAAAAAGTGATTATTTTCATGCGGTGTGAAAACTATTGGAGGTAGAGTAAAGTAATGTACTAGGGGTTTGTAGTACTTATCAATACCTACAAAACAGTATACATAGATTATATCCATCTTTTTTGGTTTAGTCACAATAATCGAAAAAGTGATTATTTTTCATGCGGTATGAAAACTATTGGTGGTAGAGTAAAGTAATGTACTAGGGGTTTGTAGTACTTATCAATACCTACAAAACAGTATACATAGATTATATCCATCTTTTTTGGTTTAGTCACAATAATCGAAAAAGTGATTATTTTTCATGCGGTGTGAAAACTATTGGTGGTAGAGTAAAGTAATGTACTAGGGGTTTGTAGTACTTATCAATACCTACAAAACAGTATACATAGATTATATCCATCTTTTTTGGTTTAGTCACAATAATCGAAAAAGTGATTATTTTTCATGCGGTGTGAAAACTATTGGTGGTAGAGTAAAGTAATGTACTAAGGGTTTGTAGTACTTATCAATACCTACAAAACAGTATACATAGATTATATCCATCTTTTTTGGTTTAGTCACAATAATCGAAAAAGTGATTATTTTTCATGCGGTGTGAAAACTATTGGTGGTAGAGTAAAGTAATGTACTAGGGGTTTGTAGTACTTATCAATACCTACAAAACAATATACATAGATTCTATCCATCTTTTTTGGTTTAGTCACAATAATCGAAAAAGTGATTATTTTTCATGCGGTGTGAAAACTATTGGTGGTAGAGTAAAGTAATGTACTAGGGGTTTGTAGTACTTATCAATACCTACAAAACAGTATACATAGATTATATCCATCTATTTTGGTTTAGTCACAATAATTGAAGCAGTGATTATTTTTCATGCGGTGTGAAAACTATTGGTGGTAGAGTAAAGTAATGTACTAGGGGTTTGTAGTACTTATCAATACCTACAAAACAGTATACATAGATTATATCCATCTTTTTTGGTTTAGTCACAATAATCGAAAAAGTGATTATTTTTCATGCGGTGTGAAAACTATTGGTGGTAGAGTAAAGTAATGTACTAGGGGTTTGTAGTACTTATCAATACCTACAAAACAGTATACATAGATTATATCCATCTTTTTTGGTTTAGTCACAATAATCGAAAAAGTGATTATTTTTCATGCGGTGTGAAAACTATTGGTGGTAGAGTAAAGTAATGTACTAGGGGTTTGTAGTACTTATCAATATCTACAAAACAGTATACATAGATTCTATCCATCTTTTTTGGTTTAGTCACAATAATCGAAAAAGTGATTATTTTTCATGCGGTGTGAAAACTATTGGTGGTAGAGTAAAGTCATGTACTAGGGTTTGTAGTACTTATCAATACCTACAAAACAGTATACATAGATTATATCCATCTATTTTGGTTTAGTCACAATAATTGAAGCAGTGATTATTTTTCATGCGGTGTGAAAACTATTGGTGGTAGAGTAAAATAATGTACTAGGGGTTTGTAGTACTTATTAATACCTACAAAACAGTATACATAGATTATATCCATCTTTTTTGGTTTAGTCACAATAATCGAAGCAGTGATTATTTTTCATGCGGTGTGAAAACTATCGGTGGTAGATTAAAGTAATGTACTAGGGGATTGTATTAATTATCAATACCTACAAAACAGTATACATAGATTATATCCATATTTTCTGGTTTAGTCACAATAATCGAAGCAGTGATTATTTTTCATGTGGTGTGAAAAGTATTGGTGGTAGAATAAAGTAATGTACTAGGGGTTTGTAGTACTCATCAATATCTTCAAAATAGCCCACGATAAATTATAACATGTGTTAAGGTTTGGTCATTGTAACAGAAATAGTCATTAATTTGCGTGCGCTGCGTAAACCATTAGGGTTATATTTATTAAAATACAATGTATCACGAATTTACTCCTGATAAACGTCCACTATACCTACTTCTGCTACCCGTGCGAAGCCGGGGCGGGTCGTTGTTTATAAAGTAAGGTGAATGTGGGTAGTATTGTTACAAGTGCAGTAAACGCGACCCGGGCTAACCGGCGGCCAGTCATGCGATAGCAGACTGACGTCATCTACTATTGAGAAAATAGTGATGAGGTAGTCTATACCGACAATAAGTTGCCGAGTATCGGGTTTTATATAAGTTAGTGGAACCAATTTTTTAAATAAAATGATTTTTGTGTCCACGGATTTTCGTATTATAAAATTTATGTGATAATTTAAGAACAAAATTTTTAATTAGGGGGAATTTAATATTATCTTGGAGTTTAATCAAGTTGGTACGGTAGGGGGTATTAAATGCATTTTTAATGGCTTTATTTTGGATAACTTGTAGTTTTTTGTAATTTGTATCACATGTACTACTCCATACCGGGGCACCGTAAGTTATACAGGGACGGACTAAGGTTTGATAAATTTTTAGTTTTGTTTTAGAACTTAGCTTAGACCGCCGATTAAGGATCGGGGCTAGGGCATTCATAGCTTTAATACCTTTTTCTTGAAATGCATTTATATTATTGGACCAATTGATTTTGCTGTCAAATGTTAAGCCTAAATACTTCACAGTAGGGCTCCAAGGAATAAGGTGACCATCAACTTTTAACAGTCTAGTGGGAAGAGCGCGTTTGCGGGTGAACATAATGGCCTCTGTTTTGTGGGTGTTTAATTTAAGTTTCCATGTATGGAAATAATCGATCAGGAGTTCGAGTGACCACTGAAGTCGTGATATAACAATATCTATATCATTAGATGATGTAAAACTTGCCGTATCATCAGCGAAGCCCGCAATTAGTGTATGGGGTTGTTTAGGGATATCATTTACAAAAATTAAAAACAGATGGGGACCAAGTATGGAACCCTGTGGGACGCCAGCAGGGATAGATCTGGGTGTAGAAGAGACATCTCCAATATGGACAGAAAATGAACGATTATGTAAGTATGATTGAATTAATTTAACAAGACTAAGGGGGATGTTATTTAGCAAAAGCTTGTGAAGCAAGCCATCGTGCCATACGCAATCAAAAGCTTTTTCCACATCTAACACGATCATTCCTGTAGATTTCCCAAGGTTCAAATGGTGAGCCACATGCTCAACTATTCTAGCCATTTGATGTGAGGTAGAATGCGATTTTCTAAAGCCGAACTGTTCACAAATAAGTTTATCTTCTGTTATTCTACATAGTCTAGCGTTAATCACTAGCTCAAAAATTTTACCTAGGCAAGGCAACAAGCTTATTGGCCGATAACTCGATGGAATTGATCCATCTTTACCGGGTTTCTTAATTGTAATGACTTTAGCAATTTTCCAGGCAGCTGGAAAATAAGTGAATCTAAAGCAATCGTTAAATATTTTTGCAAGAAGTACAATGCTTTTTGTAGATAGATTTATTATTAGTAAATGGCTTATAGTGTCAATACCAGAGGCTTTACGGTTTTTTAGTTTTAGGATAATCTTTTTAATTTCAAAAGGAATTACGAGTGTAGGAAGGTCTGCGCAAACCATGTTTTGTAATTTATGAATTGATGATGTTACTGCTTCTAGGACCTGAGGTTCAGTCATCCAGTTTGAAGTTAGCTGCATATTGTCTAAAAAAGCATCCGCTAGGTATTCACATTGGTCAGCAGATGTTACGGCAATCTGACCATCCGGGCGTTTCAATGGAGGTATAATAGAAGCCCGTTTACTCAAAGATTTAACTACTCGCCAGAGGTCGGAGTTAGGGTTGTCGACTTTTGCGAGCTTATTCCAGATTCTATCATTGTGAAGTTTGATTTTGACAGAAATAATAGCCTTAAGGCGATTAATCTGAAAGTTTAACTGCTTTCGTATTACAGGGTCCGCCTTGAGAGCACAACGACGTAGGTAATTTTTCTTGCTAATTAATTTGTTAATGAACTTAGGGAGCTTACTGGTGTGGGGATGGACTACACAATTAGGAATGTTACTGTCGCGAGCTGCAATTATAGTATCAGTAAGGTGTAGAACTGAACGATCAATATCGTCCGGATTGAGATGTGTATTTGTGGTGAGGACAATATTATCATCCAGAAATTTACGGTACCCTAGCCAGTCGGCTTTGGAGTAGTCAAACCTGGTATATGATTTCCGGGAAAAGATACCCTCTAACTTAAATAACACGGGCAAGTGGTTAGATGATAATTTAACCAAAGTAATGAGTTCATTTTGGGGACTAACATTTTTACAAAGAAGAATATCAGGAGTGGAGGGCAGATAATCATGGTTATAGTGAACCAATGTATGTTCACTGGGAGCATAAATTGCATACTCATTGTAAATCATGCGTTCATAAAGCGTTCTACCACGAACGTTAATTGAGCTACAATTCCAAAACATGTGTTTGGAGTTCAGGTCACCCATAAGAATTACATTCGACTTTATGTTTAACACGAGATCGAGATCACTTTTTAATAAATTGCTATTGGGCGATTGATACGCGGAAATTATAGCAAGAACGTTAATTGAGCTACAATTCCAAAACGTGTGTTTGGAGTTCAGGTCACCCATAAGAATTACATTCGACTTTATGTTTAACACGAGATCGAGATCACTTTTTAATAAATTGCTATTGGGCGATTGATACGCGGAAATTATAGCAAGGTCTTGCCCAGACAAATTGATTAAGATAGCTATGCATTCAAGATTAAAAGTCTCTGGCAAGTGAAGTAAAGAGTGTGGAATATCAGATTTAACCAATAATGCAACTCCTTGTCCTTTACCATCTACTCTTTTGTCGCGACGATAGCAGTCATAGCCAGGTGTGACCAACATATATGTCGGGCTCAGCCGAGTTTCACATAATGCAACTATATCTATAGACATTTCTTTAGCTAAATTAAGTAATTCACTAATCTTAGTACGAATACCATCGGCATTCCAGTATGTTATGCAAAGATCATTAAAGTTAACTATGTCAGACATACTGACCTAAGTGTGATAAGATCAATAAGACCTTATCAATCATGGTGCATCACAGTTTTGAAATTGACCTTTAAGGGATTTAATTGCCACTAAGATTTTGAGCATTTCAGCCGTAGTGTCATCGTGGTGCCCAGTTGCAGCATCCGAGGCAAACGCCACTGGTTGAACAGGCGGATGTTCTTGTAAAGTGGTGGTGGGAACAGGTGGGGCAGCATGAGGCAGTATGCGGATGCCAGGTTTGGATGCAGCTATTTTCGCCCAGCTGCGCTCTTTCATAAGAGAGTTTCCACTTGGTGGATTCTTGGCGGATTGCAAATTCTTTATTTCTTCTTTTTTATTCTCCATCTTCAAGTACTTCTGGCGCTCATTACATAATCTGTAATTTGCAGGATGATCCCCGCCGCAGTTACAGCATTGTGCAGACTCAGTGCGATCTTTCTTACCGCAGTCTTGGGTGAGATGAGGTCCAGTGCATTTAACACATCGTGGGGTGAGGTTGCAGTTTTTAGATGAATGCCCAAATGCTTGGCATCTATAGCATTGCGTCCCTATGAAGTTTCTTGTCTTGTATTTTTGTATCTTCACAACGCAGCTGCAGAGATATTTTATTCTGCGGAACGAGGCCATATCTGTCTTTGGTGGTAGCTGAACAAGAAATGGTGGACATGGGACATCCTTGCCACCAGATATCTTTAGTTTGTTAACTGAGACTCCTTGGAACCCCAGTGACTTGAGTTCTTCAACAAGAGTCTTCTCTGCATATGCCGGTAGGCCAAAAATAACTGATTTAAAGTTTCTTTCATCCTTTCGTGAGAAGGTGTGATAAGATATATTTTCTGATTTAAGACCTTCTTGAAGTTTTGTATGGCTATTAGGAGAATAACAGAAAACAGCTATTTTGTAGTTGTTCCTGTAGGACATGTGATATTCACCGATGTAGCGCGAGATCAGCGTTCTGATGTAGTCGTGGTTCCATTCAGGTTTAATTTCCATAAATATCGGAGGTATCTTGGTTGATTTTTTAACCGTTGTTGCATTCTGGAGTAGAGTCGCTGATCCCGAAGAATCACGTTCGGTAGCGAGTCTACTGTATCTGTTTGAGGTTTGTACGCCAGGTTGCGGTGATAGCTCCGACCTCTGGGCAAAATGCTTGGGCATCTTCCATTCGTTAGGATTTATGATATCTGAGTCTCCAGGTCTCTTCGTCGACAAAGAGCCAGTAGAACCGGATCTAGTCAGATATCGATCCATATTAAGAGTACATAAAATGTCCACTTACTGGATACTGATGTCGGTAAGATGGGCTTTACCCATCCCTAATTTGCGAGTCAATCACTTGCAGTGGTAGGGAGCGTAAGTGTGCGCGTGCGACGTAAACAAATGCTCGCGCCTGACTATGTTAATTATTGGATTTTGCCATTAGGAATTATCTCAATAACTGCCTGGAGTCTGGAACTGTGCCCGGTCGATGGCAATAGGCTCGCCCCCTATTACATGGGACCAATAACATACTGGCGAAATGTGGGTGTATCTACTATGGGACTGAGTCCTGGGTACACCTCTGCCTACCCCTTCGGGAAAAAGGCGTGAATGTATGTTATGTTATGTTTAATGCATTTCGCAATCTACCCATTCGTATTGTATATTTTATGTTAATATTTTAGGTTTATTTTACCTTTAGTAATGGCGTGTCCAGATCTGGCGAATGAACGTACATGAAATACATGCAAAAAACGTTCGTGCGACGCGCGTGCGGTGCATTCGCACTCTGGACACACCCTAACGTTCCTTGACAAAACACAATAAATAAATGTTTAGCTTGAAACCAATACAACAGTTTCCACATGCTAACATTAATTATAAAATCACACTAGGTGAAAGATTGTATGGATGGATGGATGTTTCACGAGAAAACTACTGATCCAATTGGGCTGAAATTTAGTATGTAGATAGTTTAGACCCAGGAATAACACAACGTCCGACCACCCCTATTGACTTGACCATTCACACTCGCCTTATAAATTTCCTAGTCAACACATTTTATGCTTCATCTACATAACATAAAAAGGGTCAGTGGACTTACACCAAATCTCGTGTAAAACAAACTATAAACCTTTTACGACATTCATCTTGGATTTATCAATGAGTGGTGTAATAGTATTACGATATCAATAACAAGGGAGTCAATTCTTTAACTTCAATGACGTCTTAATGGGTTCCCTGTCGATGGAGTGTCAGTGGTTTCTCAATGGAATGGCTTGACTAGCTTATAAAAATAACATACATTCACGCCTTTTTCCCGAAGGGGTAGGCAGAGGTGTACCCAGGACTCAGTCCCATAGTAGATACACCCACATTTCGCCAGTATGTTATTGGTCCCATGTAATAGGGGGCGAGCCTATTGCCATTAGCTTATAAAAATAGGAGAAATTAGCTTTAAGTATCAAAAAAACCTTTAATTGATTTTTATATTTTTTATTTTTTTTTAATTTTATTTTTTCCTGCTTTTTATCCTATGTTATACCCAGAAATAAAATACTTAAAGGTTAATGAATAATTAATTTGTAACCTTAAATGCTACGTTGACATTTGAACTAAGAATATGTCTATTAGCATCCGGCTTTATTTGGCCTAAATTTTAAATAAAAAAAAATGAAGACTAATTTCTGTGAAGTATTTTACATTGTGTAGGGTTGATGTTATTTTGTGACGGCCCTGCCACAGATTCTGCCACGGTTTGGTGGTTTTAGGGAAAGTATTAGGCAAAGATTGGTTTAACCAGAATCTATGGTATATGCGAGGGCGCGATGGCAACTCCATGTGTGGGATGCCAGAGCGACAGATGATTGTAGAGCGGAAATTAAGATGGTGGGCTTGGAATAAATCATGTTATTTATGCTGAAGAATTCGAGCATTATTTCATGGAAAGCGGCTACAATAGACTGGAATATCCATAAGACACTCAATTCAACGTCATTGATAAGACATCATTGACGTTATTTTGGCACCCAATTGAATCGCGTTTGAAGTTACAGAATCGAGGCCCTGTTTATTGTTAAGTTTAATGGCATCTTTATAAAGATTCTAATGTAATGAAATGTTGGTAAAGTAGAATTCACGATTCACTAGGAATTCAATAAAAGATCAATTAAACATTTATTGTTAGTTAAAAATTTAATGCTTATAGACTGTGGGTGTCAACTAGTTTACTCGCCAACTAATTGGATGGGTGACCGGCGTTTTACTTTTCTATTTTCCCCAGTAGACTCTAGACCATAAAATCCCGTTTACTCAATAAGATTAGTCTTATAAAAGTAAATTCAAAGTTTTTTATACAGGGTTACTGGTAATCAGTTAACATTCCTTTATATAGGTATATCTCCATATTGGAACAACTTTTAATATGGGAACAACACTGAAATCGCAGGACACAGCTAGTACATTATTATATACGATACCAGGCCTGGGACACTCCGCAAAAAAGTTATGACGCTACAAGTAGCTGGGGCGTCCGTCTTAACGGGACAATTTCTATGGGCTAGACAGAGAGAACAGATAGCGAGATACGCGATAGAAAGAGAGGCAGCTTGTAAGTCAATATAACGATAATTAGTTGTTTGAGTAGATGTTTGACTGCCTCGGTGGCGTAGTGGGCGCATGCTCGACTGCCAATCAAGAGGTCCCGGGTTCGATCCCCAGGTCAGGCATAGTGCTAAATATTGGATTTTTCCATTAGGAATTATCTCAATAGCTGCCTGGAGTCTGGAACTGTGCCCGGTATATGGCAATAGGCTCGCCCCCTATTACATGGGACCAATAACATACTGGCGAAATGTGGGTGTATCTACTATGGGACTGAGTCCTGGGTACACCTCTGCCTACCCCTTCGGGAAAAAGGCGTGAATGTATGTTATGTTATGTATGTTGAGTAGATGTTTGAGTTAGGCGCTGTGCGACCTGAATTGCACTTTATCGCGTCGGAGCTAGAGTCGCTATTTATTTGAATATTTTGAGGAGTGTCCCTTCTGTTTCTTTAGTATTAGTATTCTGTGACGATACCTAATAATAATATCTGTCATTATAAAATCCACCTTTGTTAGAGTTATTTTTTTAATTTTGTCTACCCCACCGCTCGGCAAAAGACATCAATGTTATGTCCAAATTGTCATATTATAAGCTTATCTTTTTTATTAAAATGGCATCTCTAATCCCCCAAAAAATCACACCGAAATCGCAACTGAACCAAAAACGAGAGATTCTGTTAAGGGTCGGTACTCAATTTATTATTTGACATTTGCTTGACAGTTGTGTCAGATGGGCGATTTAATCTGACAGGAGGCCCCACACAGAGGGCGTTTGGATGGATCATCTAATACATCGCTATCTCTTTCTTACCCCACAAAATAGAAAGAGACCGAAACAAAAAGGTTCCCTCACGGTTGCCTTAATTTTAATTGTTTCTGTATTTGGCGATTCGTGTTGGTATTTATTAAGCTTTTGAGTAGCTTAGAATTTAGAAAGTTAATAGATTAAATGCTTGTTAACAACCTAAGAGTTAAGAGGTTAATCGGATGTTTCTTCTGCCTTCATAAATACTTAGTTGCATGGGTGATAAATTCATCGGCAGAATTCTTTTGGATTCAAATTTTGGCAATATACAAAAAATATACATTCTAAAAGAACGGGCTACCCCAATTACGTTGCTCGAGTCAATTCATAGGGGTGATGTGGATAACCCAATTTTTCAGTTTCAGATCGGCAAGGCCTCCGACATGTCTTTAAAACAAAACTTTACACGTTATAATTAAGTACACACTTTTTTTTATTAATTACTGCATACTGATGAAATAAACTTTTTGAATTACGTCGATCGGTTATAAATCACACTTGGCGTGTGCAAAAATCGTGCCAAATAAACAAAAAACGCAATCAACTTTACGGATATTTTTATAAATGCATTCGCACGTACACTTATGTCATTTTTAAAATAAACATAAATAAAAATCGGCATAAATCTGACATCGTTCGTGATTTATTTTTAATATATATAGGACTGCATCTTAAGTGGTATTGAAATTATTGTCTCAATAAAAACTTCGAGAGATGTTTTCAAAAGGTAATTTTATTTGACGTTTGTTGATTTTGCTGAATATTATTGCCTCACGGATTTATAGGTTTTATAAAAAAGGATTATAAATTATTATAAAATCAAATTTACACGCGTTATAAATAATTTTAAAGTACATAATAGATAAATAATAACTCTCATTGGCAGGATTTAATAAATTATGAAGATTTCTTACAGATTTGATTTTTACGAATTTACAACATAGCATCACGGCTTTTTCCTGAAGTGGTAGGCAGAGTACCCAGGATTCAGTCCGATGGTGAGCAGTTATGTTTTTGGCCACATGTAATAGGGAGTAAGCCTATGGACCGATAGCGCTTGCGATTTTGAGAGAACCAAATTCTCTCTTAAAAAAACCTCCACTACCGCAGTGGCATAGTGATTGCAAACTCTACTACCGATCGTGAGATCCCAGATTCGATCCCCAGGTCCGACAAAAAGTGTTATAGGATTTTTCCAATACCTGTATAAATTGTAATAATGCACTTTAGATTTTCATATTATAATATTGTATAACAGCGCCGCGCCGTAAGTTTTATCAGCATTTTGGTAAGCCCAACTATTCCCGAGTTCCACTTTAAAAATCACCCTGTATATAAAATATTTAACTCTAGTCTTAATTAAAAAATATGTTTTTTATAAACTGCTCAGTCATTTTAATAATGTTATCAAAGTCGATCGTTTCGAACTAAGATAAATATCTCTTGCAAATGATTGACATATTGTAGAATTAAATTAATTGAGCATTGTCATATTATAGATTGCAATAATAGTATTGTAATTTTTAGGGTTGCGTATTTTGTCTTAATGCTAGCTATGCTTATCATTGTTTTATTACAATTCATCTTCTAATATAATTATGTCGGAGACGGTAATTAATTTGGCGCCAAACGAAGCGCAGCACGATGGCAGCACCGTCGCGATAACGTCAGAGCTCGGCTAGCTTCGTGCTACGTCGGAGTTCGGCTAACTTCGTGCTACGTCAGAGCCTAGTTCGATGGAGGGGCGCGAAGAAGACTTACCGATCAACCTTCGTGGTAAACACTTCGTCCTAGGAACTGTCACTCGTTTCGTTTGCGTTTTAATCGTTAGGAAATAAATGTGTTTCGTGCACTCGCAGTCTCTCTTTACTCGATTACCCAGCAGTACGCCCAGCAGGATGTCCGACGACAACACCAATAATTCGGTGCCTCCGTCAATTATATAATTTACATATTTGCTATTCAACGTGGCACTGCCGCTAGCATCTCGGGTACGCTACCATCTGACAGTGGTTTAGAGCACTTGGATTTTCTATAGGCTGACATGTCGGCCTGTGGATTTCCTAAGTTTTTTTTTTAGATAGTGAATGACAAGACGAGCAAATCAGGTGCCTAATGGTAGGTAAGCATCATGATTGCCCATATCAGACACAGTGCCACCCAGTGTTTTAAAATTCAAAATTCTGCGCGACACTGCACTGCGCCTGTCACCCTGAGATATTAGTTGTTCAAACTCGTCATGCCCCCCGGCATGGCCGGGTATCTGTATGCACATTTCCCTGGGTCACAAAAAAAAAGGTTGTACGTAGATAGCTTTATTGTTTAGTCTTCTTTCAATAAAGGCATTCTGCCCTTTAAAAAATTGACACATGAAACATAGGTACAAACGTCTTAGAATCCTAGTACAGGGTCCTGTATTGAATAAGTTAAAGTTACTGTAGAATAAATCCTCTTTAACTTAACCTCTCGTTAGTCGGTAATGAAGACAAACGGATCTTTGATCACATGTGTGATATGGGTGTATATAGGTAATGTACTTTTAGTGCTTTGTACAACTTATCTATATCTGTCTGGAAGAGGTCGTTGTGAGAGATAATGCAAAGTCAAAGTCAAAAAGATTTATTCACATAGGTCACAATATGACACTTTTGTTCGTCAATGAAGATAAACAGTAATGAGTCTACCGTGCGTTCGGAAAGGTACCTTTACAAGAAAAACGCACAAGAAACTTGTAAGGCTTAATTTTTTCAACTGATTGTTTTTAAATATTTGGTTTGGTTACCGCCGTTTGTTTGTGGCGGTGCCGCGTGGTGGCTATGCAGAAGTTCTCAGGCATCTTTGTCCTCTATGTACTGATTGACTTTGTTATAAGCCTTCTTTAGTTAGGTAGATTTTATATTTAATTTACCCTCTGAGAGCCCAGTTATCTCTTTTGGGATTTTATTACAGTAACGTACACTATTTCCTAAGAATGACTTTTTATTTGTTTTAGATAATCTAATGCTAGGTACAGCTATTTTGTCAGCTATTTTTAATGCCGCAAATTGTTAGATAGACCTACTAGTTTTAATGTTTCTCACAAGGTTTGCACTATGCACATATCGATAACCGCATTGAAGAAGGTTGTAAGTTGTAATAAGTATCACATAAATACTTTACTGATAAACCTTAGATTAAAGTGGTAGTTTTTTGGTTTATTCCGGATTTTTAAACTTATAAGATATAAGTAGGTACAACCTACTTCGATGCGGGTCTCAATAAATTATATCGTGGTAGAATTGGCATTTTATGATGTGTTGGATGGTTTCAAAGAAAGCAGAATTTTGAAATTATCTTACATCTGCAATTTAATTTACTTTTAACTGTCAAAGAAAGTGGCAAATATGCTTTCCATATCTAAGTACTTTAGTCTGTGGTTTTGGTGAATAATAAACCTACTTGTTACACAAAACAGTGGCACTTTAAGATTATGCCGATTCATTCAAAATCTCGACTGTATCTACACACGTTTACGATTAAACTTGGTTTAATTACGCCACTATAAAAATATTAAATAAGTCATCAAACTTATAACAGGGTTGCCACGCTCGAAAAGTCCACATTTTATCGGCTGTCATTATCTCATAATAACCGAAGGATGCGACTTCATAAATTGGTCGTATCACGAATTACATCTTAATAAATAAAGATCTCTCTCCTTAGATACAGGGTGTAATATTTTGGGTAATTTATGGCAGGACGGCGGTGCCTTGTGAGGCCGCCTTTATCAGATGTTAAAAGGATATAATTTAAACTGTGAAGGTGTCAACCCTGGCTGCAAGGGCTGCCACGACTCTGTTTACTGTTGTTATTATGTTAACACGGTTTGAATCAACTGATAAGGGTTTCAACTTTAACACCTAAGTTTTATGGCTTATGTACAGAGTTAGGCTGTTTTCTCAGGACAAATCCTTTAAAAAAATGTGTTAGGTGGTATTAATTACATAATTTATGAGTTTTGTATTATCATATTTTTTTAACGATTATTTGTATATATTTGATTTTGTGTTATTTACATAAATGTTATTAAGTAGGCAATTTATTTACAAATTCCTTACCTGTTATACATAAATATACTAGAATTATAACAAAACATATATTTGATAGTCCTGGGAAAGAAAATAGGTAATAAAAACTAAGGTACTAAAAATAGAAATTCATAGTGGCGGGAATTAATTTCAATTATTTTCCTGGAAACAATAGATTTTGGAACTGGAGCAACAAGCCATACAGTCTTGCATTTAACTTATGTGGATAATAAAAACTTGTAAAGAATTCTAAAATAAAATAATAATAAGGATACATTTATTAATTGCGACAACCCTATCAAATAAATGCATGTCCAATTGGTAAACATTTTCAAGATTCTTTAAATATTTCAATATTATTCTTATACTTTCTTTGACTAACAGTAGCGTAAGGAATGCAGCTTATACAGCCTACTAGCTTACCCATAGCATGATAAAACGTATTTTAAAAAGTGAATAACTATAAACATTAATTAATATTAGAAATTAATTAATATATTATAGTTCACGAAAAAATACCACCTCACAACCGGACTGGATGGAAATCTATGAGGGAGGCCTATGTTCAGCAGTGGACGTCCTATGGCTAAGATTATCATGATGACTTAAAAAAAATAAAACGACAGGACGAAGTTCATTACGTAACATCGATTTGGTAAAAATTTCATAGATTCATCATCTCAGCAATAGCACGTCCACTGCTGAACATAGGCCTCCCCCATAGATTACCATCTAGTCCTATTGTAGGAGGTAACCATACGCCACTAGTCAATACTAATATCATAAATTGTAAAGTCTGTCTATCTGTTACGTTTCATACTCGTACATAAACCGCTGAACCGATTTCGATTAATTTATTTTGTAGGTTTATCTCGATTTGCCATTCCACAGGAATGTCGAAGCGGGTAAAATCGCAGGTTAAATGTAAATATAAGCCATATTAATAAACGTTCGAACACCAATATAAATCAAAATAATTGTATTGTAAATTTAAATCTCATAACGATTAATCGATAATTTCCATCCATTGTTATTATTAATTTACAAATGCATTCATACTCGAAATGGCCAGCAACAAAATAAACAGTGCTGTGAAAACATCGATAAATCTATCGATACTGTATCATCGATGTTCGATGTAAAATCACTGTTCAACTCATTCTAAAGGAGCAGATAAATTAGGGAAGATTATTGCTGTCATCGTTTTAATTCGATTGTTGAGAGATAAAAATATGGGTAAAGTTTGTTGAACTCCCAAATTATTGTAAATACTTGTGCTTATAGTAATTATAATAACTATCTACTTCGTAATTTATATTGTAACTATAAATTACGGAGTTACATTGTTCTGGTTCAAAAAACATAACTCGCAAGTCCTGGGTACACCTCTGCCTACCCCTACGGGAAAAAGGCGTGATTGTATGTTATGTAGAATCAAAATGTTATACCTATACAAAAACTATAACAATCTTTTCCTCGACTTTTTTTTTCGAAACGATAAAAAATTGTTTTATTGTTAAAAAATGAAATATAAATAATCAAGATATAAAATTACAAAAAGGATAATTTTGTTTCATGGATACCCGTACCTACTTACAATACTCGAATATAATTAAATATATTTAACATCAGCTAATTCCATATTACACAAAATAACAGACCGCATGTCGCGAAATGGTGAAGACGATAATATCGCTTGCTATCGACGGTTTACTGCAACTAATTGGTTTTATTTATGATACCTCATCCCTAATCCTCGTTAAACTGTTACTTTATTATCGATACGGAACGACTCGGTACCGAGAACCGATTGTTATTGTTCGAATGATTGTAAATAGGCATATAGTGCTCCATTTAGAGAGCTATTTTCACAAATTAACTCAACTTTCCTAGTCATTTGAGTGGTTTACTAAAATAGATATACAATATTCATATTAATTCAATATATATTCATAATATTTCAATTTTAATATTCATTGACAGCCTGGTTGCCACAGATGGTAGTAACTCTGCTTTCTGTGCCGCAGGCCTCGGGTTCGATCCCCGGCCAGGTCAAACATTTGTGTGCATGAACATGTCTGTTTGATCTGTGTCTGGGTGTTATAAGCTTATATAAGTAGTATATCAATCATCTGGTTACCATAGTACAGGCTTCTAGCCTAGTTTGGGACCAGATGACCGTGTGTGGAAGTTGTCCCATGTTATTAATATTATTATTAATGTAGTTAAACTTAAGAATAAATAAATTGTTAAGACATACCTTGGTAAATATACTTAGCGGAAGGTTGAATACCTGGGAATATATTCCGCAAACATGTGGTTTAGTAATCATAATTTTTTTTTGTTAAATTCTACTAATGTTAGAAATCTCAAACCTTAGTACAATGTAAAAAAACTTACGTTTTTAACAGGTGAACAAAGCGCTTTCGGTTTATATTATATAATTCACCTCCAGCGCCATCTAGAGCGGTTATGGTTAGATTGATGGATGGATGTTTGTAACTCTTTCATGCCAAAACTACTGAATAGACTGGGCTGAAATTTGGTATGCAGTTAGCTTAGACCCTGGAATAACCTACAGGGTACTTTGTTTCCCGATATTCCCACGGGAACGAACACTACGCGGGTGAAACCGCGGGCACAGCTAGTTTAATATTGGAGTTAGTTTATATAGTTTAATATAGGATTGGGATTTTATCTTTAGTTGTGATATAAGATCTTGCTTCTTGACAAATTTCACAATGCAAAAAGGCAGTACATTAGAAGGCTTTTAGCCCGTTTCGCAAAGTATGGAAATGTGCGGTATTTTTTTTTTATGAAACTGAGTAACAAGACGAGCAAATCAGGTGCCTGATGGTAAGGATCATGATTGCCCATATCAAACACAGTGCCACCCAGTGTTTTCACATTCAAAATACTGCGCGGCACTGCACTGCGCCTGTCACCCTGAGATATTAGTTGTTGAAACTCGTCATGCCCAGTAATTACGCTGGTAACATTGCCCTTCTGACCGGAACACAGTAATGTTTGCTAACTGGCAAAGTTGTGGTACTTCCCCAGACGGCCCCCTGCAAAAGAGGCCTACCGCTGTGTATATGTGTATGTGCTGTAAAATGGCCAAATCTTGTGATTACGTTGTCTTAGAACTTTGATTTTTTTACAGCAGCAAAAAAAAAACGAATAATACAAAAAAACATGCGTTAATCTAACGATAAACAAATGGAAAGAGCTATTTTGGAAATTCACATTTAGTGATTTTTTATCAACAATAATGTAAATTGCGCGAGCGAGATGGAAGTTTGGCTCCTATAGGCGCCCTAAGAAGAATATAAATTTTAGTGACATTTTACGGCCTTAATAGGTACATTCTAATATTTCGAATAAGTTCTTATAAATATTATTAATGTACCCGTCGTCTTGAATTTTAACTACGGGTTCCCTTTAAAGGCTATTATTATTAATAATTACTAGTCATTATACCAATGAGGTACAAGATGCATAGATATCATGTTCAGTAATTAATATATTAATTATATAATAACGCGTGCCCTCAACGTTGGTTTACGTTGAGGGCACGCGTTCTAAATTAGTGGTACGAGTGAATTTGATACTTGCGGTTAATATAATGTAGGACAATTCTATTTAGACGTGTGTGTTTACTAACTATAGGAAATACCTCGCATATTTAGACTGACTTCCGTAACACTAGTCTACATGGTAATTCTATCTACTTTACAACATAACATAACATAACATACTGCCTATTTTAAGGAGTAAGCAGAGGTGTAACCAAGACCCAGTGCTATAGCAGGCCCCGTCACTCCATTCAACCCCCGCGCTCGAGTCAATTCATATGGGTTATGTGGACAACCCATATTTGTCAGAGTTTCAGGTCGCCAAGATTCCTACAAGGCCTCCGACATGACCTAACGACTGCCCCCTACATATCATATAGGAAACTAAAGGGAAGGAAACTAAACCTACAGTTTAACGTGACATCCGAAACACGGTAGCGTCCAGGCGAAAAGTCCAAATAATGAGATTCGATCCAGAGCCTCCGGGTTTAAAGCCGGGCTTATTCCCGCTGGACCACGGACGCTACGTATAAAACATGCGTGTGTGCATATTCATCCGCCAAGCAGTAATGTGCAAACATTACTATGTTCCGGTGTGAAGGGCAATGTTACCAGCGAAATTACTAGGCATGACGAGATTCAACAACTCATATCTCAGGGTGACACTGTGTCTGATATGTGCAATCATGATGCTTACCATCAGGCACCTGACTTGCTCGTCTTGTGACTCACTATCATAGAAAAAAACCTTACTCAACCTTCAAGATAAATTAAAAAAAAAATAGTACTCGAGTTTTCCACAACACATTTAGCGTATGATTTTTATTTATCATCATCATCATCTCAGCCGTTGGTAATCCACTACTGAACATAGGCCTCCCCCATAAAGGGGGTTTTGCCAATACTCGACACGCTTGGCAGGCGGGTTGTCGAGCGCAGTTCGATGTTTTTTTTGCAGAGGACGCTGCTGCCCGTCCTCTCGATCTGTTAACCCTTAGCCGCCTCTTACAGCAACCACGGGTAGAGAGGGTGGAGCACTATTCTAGAGCCGGTAACTCCACGGCATTTACCTATATAGTAGATTAATATTTTTTATACCTCTAGACTAAGCGGTCTATCCATTCCCTAGAAATACAATATGAAAATGGGAAGAATAATTGGTGAAATTATTATCATATCCTATATAGATTATCCATTTTCGTCCTATCTTTCATCAATCGAACACAAAGTATCAAAATAGCTCGATCCAAATATAAATAGGTGTTGATAGTCGAAGTGGGCGAACCCACTCGGAAGATAATTTTAGCTGAGCGCTACCGAGTACTGAGTACCGATGCGATGTACCGATTAGTACGCAACGTATTAGTAGGCGCGCCGGAGATGGCTCCGGATTATCTTGGTTATACTGTATTTAATTTTGTAGTCGGAATTCTATCTTTGATATTTCGCTGTAACTGTCTACTAAGTACTTGTAACTAAGCAATATTAAACGTGGACTTAAGGAGGCAGCGACCGAAGTATTCCTCATACAAACGAAATAGTTAAATCATTTGAAATCAGAGCATATTTCCAACATTTAATGACGTTATTCGGAATGACCGCCGTAGAGTTACCGGCTTTAGAATAGTGCTCCACCCTCTCTACCCGTGGTTCCCGTAAGAGCCGGCTAAGGGTTAACAGATCCAGAGGACGGGCAACAGCGTTCTCTGTAAAAAACCATCGAACTGCGCTCGACAACCCGCATGCCAAGCCAAGTATTGGCAAAACCCCCCTTTATGGGGGAGGCCTATGTTCAGTAGTGGATTACCAACGGCTGAGATGATTCGAAATGAGACACTAGTTATCTAGGTTTCTACGACTATGTGTATTGATTCCTATGTCAATAGTAAGATTTCTGCGTTAGTTTATAGTCGGTACATGGAACTTTATTATAGAAATTTCTCCGCTCTACATCGACTTTAATGAGTTAGGAAAGTTATGGTGTTAGTCGATGGTAAACCGATTCAAGGTTTATGGTGATTAAATTGTTAATTGACATTAGAGGTATTTATGTTATTATAGATAAATATCTTATGTAGGTAACATTGTTTATGTATATATATGTAATTATATTATGTATTTGTATGGATTTTATAATATTATTATACTCTTCATTCATCATATTATAATAAATTAATTAATAATTTGTTATATATTATGAACATTATTAGTATATGTATAAACTGTACACTGTAGATGCGCCACCGTCTTTCTGCTGTAAATAAATCCTCTTCATCCATCGGTTGTCTGGAAGAAATCTCTTATTAGCGATAGACCGTCGCTTGTACATTTAAGTTTAGTTTCTGTGTCCTGTGATGTTATTTCATTGTGTGTGGTGTACAATAAAGTATTATCCATCTATCTATTTATAACAGTCACTTTTATGACAATTAACTGGCATTTTAATTCAATTACTCGGTGCCTCGGTGGCGTAGAGGGACCATGCTCGACTGCCAATCAAGAGGTCCCGGGTTCGATTCCCAGGTCAGGCAGTGTTAAATATTGCATTTTTCTATTAGGAATTATCTCAATAACTGCCTGGAGTCTGGAGCTGTGCCCGGTAGATGGCAATAGGCTCGCCCCCTATTACATTGGACCAATAACATACTGGCGAAATGTGGGTGTATCTGTTAAGGGACTGAGTCCTGGGTACACCTCTGCCTACCCCTTCGGGAAAAAGGCGTGAATGTATGTTTATGTTTTATGTTAAGTTTAATTCAATTTTCACTTCGCACTTATTCGTTTACAAGCTGCGTTTTACTTTGCCTTTGCATAACCTACTAAAATATCCCGGACACTTTACGCGATTCCCATACAAAAGTCGCGATATAACTACCTACTGCACAGACACTACACACATGGAGTTTTGTACACGCGCAAAAGTGTGCGTGAGGTGCGTTCCGAGCTCACGGGGGCTCGTCGAGAGCTCAATCTCGCTCGCGGGGTGAGGGAGGCCCGATTGATGGGCTTCAGGGCTTTTGTTTTTTCTGAGATTTTATCTCTGTGCAGGTTTTTACGCACAGAAACTTGTTTGGATTAAATTGGATTCTTTGCTGAAATTTTGTGTTGTTATTTTTTAGTTTCTAATTTTTTTTAATGACAGTGTGTAACAAGACGAGCAATACAGGTGCCTGATGGTAAGCATCATGATTACCCATATTAGACACCGTGCCACTCAGTGTTTTAAAATTCAAAATTCTGCGCGACACTGCACTGCGCCTGTCACCCTGAGATATTAGTTGTTTGCACATTACTGCTTGGCGGATGAATAACTGTAACTGGCAAAGGTGTGGTACTTCCCCAGGCGGCCCCCTGCAAAAGAGTCCCACCACTACAATTATAACTAGACTCAACCGCGTAGTCGTTCCCATGGGTTTTTAGAGAATTCATTTATAGAGCTGGGACATTGGACTTTGGTGAGCAAGTGTACCTAGCAGTTGGATTTTGATTTTAATAAAAACCAAGATAGAAAATTGGAAGTAAGAAGGGACAGCAGGAAAGCTCTTAGACCTATTTGTAATACTTTGGCATGAGCTTACGTGAAGTTTATGTAAATCTTACGAACTATAAATATTTTATCTATAAATAAGTAATGTTTAAGTTGTAGCTTAACAGCGGGATGTAAACGGAAGCTACTTGTTAGTATTATGCTTAGGAAACTTAGAATTCACAATACCTTGTAAGGGTGTGATTTAATGAGGCCATATTTTATGTAATATTATTCTCATACATACATACATACATAAATACATTACTATATAACATACTAGTGTAAGAACAGCGGCTTTGCTATGAAATGTGGCAGTTTTATACCAAAATTTTAATGCCCTTTTTGGACCCCTTTGAATGTGAATTTTTAAAAAACGTCAAGACAACGAAAAGAACCAACATTCCAAGTTTGAAGTCTCTAGGATCAGTGGTTTGGGCTCTGCGTTGCATGGCAGTCAGTGGGTCATTTAGGATTTTATATAGTGATTATACTCATACATACATTAATTACTGTAGCGTCGGCCTAGCGGAAATATGGCCGGCTTTAAATCCGGACTCCCTGGTTTGAATCTTACCATAATGTGGAAATCAGAAACCAGAAATCAGAAATCAGAAATTTTATTTGCATAAAAACATGGATACTGTATAGGTCTTATAATATTACAATTTTGTTCCTCACGCTTTTTGCCCATAGGGCGTGCAAATGTAACTAATCAAAGGTAACTAATCAAATCTAATTTTCATAAAATAACATAGTTTTCGAGAATTATAATATATCATTATGAAAATATTAAACAATTTATTAATTTATAACCTAAAAAATAATAATTATATAGTCATATTAAGTAGTACCTATTACATTGATTTAAACTGCATTTTATAATATTAATTAGTCATTGTCTCTACATGTCAAAATTATAGGAATTTAAGTTTTTTCTGGTCTTTTTCCCGAGCGCTACCGTGTTTCGGTTGGCACGTTAAACTGTAGGTCCCTATAGTTTCCTATAAGATATGTAGCAGCCAGTTATTAGATCA
The DNA here is from genome assembly GCA_947063395.1 of Hemistola chrysoprasaria. NCBI lineage: Eukaryota > Metazoa > Arthropoda > Insecta > Lepidoptera > Geometridae > Hemistola > Hemistola chrysoprasaria. The sequence goes on along the minus strand of OX346727.1, from coordinate 3,304,795 downwards.
TGTCGGAGGCCTTGTTGGAAACTTAGCCGTGGTCGAGTAAATATCAATAATATCCTTTTGTGGTTAACAAATAGAACAATCCTTTAACTTTAAACATAATAATTTTAAATTAAAACGAAATAATTATTAAGCTGTAAGCTTAATAAGAGCCCTTGTAACCTCTACCACGTGTTTTCGCTCAAAACTCGCAAATCGATTTAATTGCGAGCCCCGAGCGGTAATGAATTTCATTATCTCGCCGCGCCATCTGTTGATGCCTCACATTGCACTATTAGAGGGACTTCCTATACCATTAGCATAAACGATCATATTCTTAACAAATGTTCTCGATTTGTTACAATTATTGCCATTTATTTAAATGAGCACGTAACTATTTATACTACTTTGGCGAAATAAAATGTAGATTTGTACTATAGCGAAGCAGTTTGCTGCGAGCGCGGTGAAAATTTAAACCTGTTTGATCAAACTAAAGTACCTAGCTTAAATTTTATAGCCGAAAAATTTTAAAGCTTTTTTTTTAATTACATGGTTGGCAATAAATATTTACGGTTTTAGAAGGATTGGATTATAAATTATATACATACATTATACGGCCTCTGGTTTTACACTATTAAGCAATTTGAAATACTATAAATTCCTATGTAAATTAAACGATTATGGGCGAAGTTATAAAGAGAAAGCCATTCAATAGTAACTGTTGAAAATCAGTCCAGTAAACAAGTAACTAGTAAACAGTTGCTACATTATTCAGCTTCGAAGGAAAACATACTTAAGCTATTCAAATACAAAACATTTATACAGCAAATTGCTTTCATAATACTTTCACATGTCAAATTAATCTGTAGGCAAACGGGCCGATGTCATTGCTGACATTAACAAAGGGCTCGAGAACCTCATTAGCTGAATTGTAACCAGTATCTATGAAGTAGCTCTTATGATTCGTTCGAACGAACTGGATCGCGATTGATCTGATCGCTCACAGAAATTATTATTCATTCGTTCAATAAAACCATATGAGCCGTTAACGAGCGTTTTGATCTGTAAAGACGAAATTTTCTTCAATTCCGCTGTTCTATTCGACCGAAGCGAGACAGCAGGATTGCTTGAAGCTATTTTTAAATAAAGGTTGGATTTTGAGATTTCGAGATGGATTTTTAGAGAACAATCAATTTAACCTGAGCGGGTTAAATTGATTGTTTTCCAAGTGGCTTCGCATTTGACCATATGTACATATGTATAGAATATAATATTATATTCATATATATAGAATCGAATTTTGGTTTTTCATCTTTAAGGGACTTGTCACTGCCTTTATAGAAAAAAATAATAATAATACAGCTGTGTACATATTCAAATTATATATTATTTATATATTATTCCATATCATTCACATAAAAAAATTACATTGAAGATTTTGGTTTTGTGGAAAAACAACAGATATTATGTGAGAATTAAAGGAATACAACTCTTAATTAGAGCAAAACATTATTAAAAAGAAAGTAAAGAAATCTGGAAGATTGCTCACTGCGCTAAAGCCGCCCATTGTCGATCAATAAGAATTCCCGGATTTAGGTAACACAACCGCTGCGGACCCGGCTTAAAAGGAAAATTAGGTTAGAAAATTTAAACACATGGTAGGGGAAATGTGGACAAGGAAGTCTTATGAATGAAGTCCTAACCGTAGGCGTATCAGGGTACCATTAGAACTTAAACAATATTATAATTAAGTTCTAATTAGATATCTTTGTAGGTCGGGTTTGTATCAAAACGAACGAGCTCCGCGTTACGAAGATTTAAGCTGTATTTCCAAGTGTTTAAGGCCTATATTTCTATAGTTTATGGACCTGCGTGCGCTAGAGTTAGGTTGAAGTGTTTAAGGAAACGTAACCCTAATTATGCAGATTGAGTTGCTTCGCGAGCAGTTTAGTGATTGGTCTATTGCATTCCAATTTTATGGTTATTTAAACCTATTTGACTTAGCTCTACTTTGTTGAATGATTAACTACATATATTATTGTAGTGGTAGGCCTCTTTTGCAGGAGGCCGCCTGGGGAAGTACCACACCTTTGCCAGTTATTCATCCGCTAAGCAGTAATGTGCACGCATTACTGTGTTCCGGATTGAAGGGCAATGTTTCCAGTGAAATTACTGGGCATTACGAGTTTCAACAACTAATATCTCAGGGTGTCAGGCGCAGTGCAGTGCCGCGCAGAATTTTGAATTTGAGAACACTGGGTGGCACTGTGTCTGATATGGGCAATCATGATGCTTACCATCAGGGACCTGATATGCTCATGTTGTCACTCACTAACATTAAAAAAATACGGTAGTGATTCAATTTTTGTTTTTATGGAAGTATATTATTCTAAAGTGGCGCCGCCCTGGTGGCAACAATAATTTTTAAGGAAATTCAAACACAAAATACATAAGTAGTTTATAGAGTATATAAAATCTACTTTATTAAAGAAGGTTTAAACATAACATAACATAACATACATTCACGCCTTTTCCCCGAAGGGGTAGGCAGAGGTATACCCAGAACTCAGTCGCATAGTAGATACACCCACATTTCGCCAGTATGTTATTGGTCCCATGTAATAGGGGGCGAGCCTATTGCCATCTACCGGGCACAGTTCCAGACTCCAGGCAGTTATTGAGATAATTCCTAACAGAAAAATCCAATATTTAACCACTTTGCCTGACCTGGGGATCGAACCTGGGACCTCTTGATTGGCAGTCGAGCATTCACCCTCTACGCCACCGAGGCAGTCAAGTCAAGTCAAGTCTAGGCTTTTCAAACAAACAAACTTATGTACTTATACCAAAAAAATATTGTAAAACTTTGAAAAAATAGTTCCTCGTGCGTTCTTCTTTTAGAGCTATCTTTCCGGACGCTCGCTAGATTCATTTGTTTATTAGGTTCATTGACTTGCAAAAGTGTTATAAGTATTGTGACCAATTGGAATAAAAGGATTTGACTGATAGTCAGTAGCACCAGAATCAGAACGAAATAGCGAAAAGAAGTTTTTCCGCGATTTTAGAGTGGGTTCAAGAGTTCAGAACATTAACTTTATAAGAGGATCCTAGCGATTTTTCGCGGCTGGCGGTTAATTTTCTAATTATATTTTCTCATTAGAGAGATCAATTTCAAGTCGATAGGTATGTTATCTTATTGAAAGCTTTCACATTCAGCTTCGAGCCGCTTTCACGCCAATTCTGTGTAGGTTTAATAATAAATTATTTAAATAAAATCTAATGCCTGCACTTAAATTGCGGACCCGATCTTAAATGGTTAGTGTATTTTGCTTGAATTATAATATTGCTTGGCTAAATGATAGTTATATATTATAATTATGGCCTTACCAGTGCCTTGTTGATTGTTTGATAAATTATAGGAAATGGTGTAATGAATTATTATTTGTTTAGCGGTTAGTAAGTATTATCCATTAATACTAGCTGTGCCCCGCGGAACTGAGTGAATAAGGAATACGCACAGTTCCTCCAGTTTTTTTTATTTTATTATTTATTTATTTATACTTCGACAGAACGGTTGCCCAAAAACACTACCGAAATAACAATAATTTCGAAAATAAAAAATATTATGTATATAGGTAACAAAAGTGAATAAATATAATATACTTGCATAAATTTATTATCATAAAAAAAAAACACACATTCGTCTCACAGAACTCCAGGGCATACAAGATCGTCTTCCAACCATCCGCAAAGATAGTATGTAACAAGACGATCAAATCAGGTGCCTGATGGTAAGCATCATGATTGCTCATATCAGACACAGTGCACCCAGAGTTTAAATATTCAAAATACTGCGTGGCACTGCACTGCGCCTGTCACCTCGAGATATTAGTTGTTGAAACTCGTCATGCCCAGTAATTTCGCTGGTAACATTGCCCTACAGACCGGAACACAGTAATGTATGCACATTACTGCTATTCATACATTATCCATACATTATACTACACTATTCATACATTATTCATCCGCCAAGCAGTAATGTGCAAACATTACAGCTTGGCGGATGAATAACTGGCAAAGGTTGGCACTTTCCCAGGCGGCCCCCTGTAAAAAGGCCTACCATTACAAATAAGTTAATCATTATTAATTTTCATTGTTATGATAACGACTTTAAATATACTTAGTTTAATAGATATTAAATATCACTTAAACAGAATTACACCTATTGTTAAATTTAACGACGCGTTAAAATTGATGCTATCAACGTGTTAACGTTAATGTTATTTGTTTGCGTAGTCGTATCGTATTGAAGATGTATTGTGATTGTATAGTTGTCGATGTTATACGGGAACTAAATTGATTTTAATCTAATTATGAGTCAGGATTTTGCAATTATGTGCAATTTCCTGACTAATATGCGTTACACTAAAAGTTTTTAGAACAGGCCATTAAGAAAAGCGGCCTATTTAAAATGGGTTTAAATATAGAATTAGAAACTCTTTGGGAATCTGTAATTAATATGTCATTTGTTTTTACTAATTATCAACAATTTAAAAAGTTTCTGTCGAGCGTCAGAATGCATTTGACTAGAGAGATGACACATGAATGTAATACACATTACAGATTGTCAAAGAGTTCCTACTTCGAAATTTAAATACATGTTTCATCGGCTGCTTTTCTCATTGGCCTATTCTAAATAATTTCAATGTGTCCCGTGTAAAGAAAATGAGAACGGTATTTATTTAAAACAGTTACTAGATAAAATATGTTGAATTAAAAGTAATTTTGTTTACTTATATAAACCGTGTCGGGCCATACAGCTTCAGAAAATATAACATAAACAAAATATTATACCAAAATATATTTTTGAGCAAAAAAAAAAACTTAAATGTGTGTGACAGCTTGACGATTTTCTAGTAAACATTTCAATTCATTTTTGTTCGTGCCCTCATAAATAAATAATAAGTATTTAGTGTTATATTGGACACGTGTCGCAAAATAACAAACGAATTTTCTTTGAAACTTTTACGTAAATTGAACTACTTAAGCGAATCCGAGTGTATTTTTGGCTCTTTTTGCAAGTATTGTCACATTGACAAAACATTGTTCGACAATTTATCTGAGCAAGAGATTTTTGCGTGGCTGTAAATATGTGAGGATAATCAATCTCATTTGGAAAGGCTCCAACGGGAATGACAAATTAGGCAATTTGTTTTCTTTTGATTGTAAGTTGTTAGCGGTAGGTCAACTCGAAATAAACTTTTTTCTTAAATCCTGAAGACAATTTCCTCATCCGCATGTACCTTGATATAGACGTATTGTACAACATTAAGAAAATCAAGTCTGGAGTCTTCAACTGAAGCCGGTAGATGGCAATAGGCTCGTCCCATATTACATGAGACCAATGACATACTGGCGAAATGTGGGTGTACCTACTATGGGACTGAGTCCTCGGATTTTATGTGTTATGTAAATTGTATATTATTTCTTGTAAAATCAATATTTGTTAAACAAGTTAATTTAATAACCTAAATGTTTTATTGTAAATACGTTATTTTAAATAAATAACAATATTATATACCAATATCATATATAAACCATACATAACTGTATAAAACATAGAACGTGTTTGCAAAAAAATGTTTCGACTTTCCATTCAAAATGGTTGGATTTTTTGGGTTTTTACGGGTAAGAAGCACCACCTTAAGTATCACGACACCTTTTCGCAACACATCGTATACATTCTCAAATTAAGAGAACTTTATCGCTTCACAAAAATCACGTGTGAACATTAAACCTTAAAGAAGTTATAAAATTAATGCAAAACCGTTGTTTAATCAAAACATCGAGGCGGGGCTGAGAAATTTCGCGTCAATAAAAGCTATCTCGCAATTTTAATGGCCCTACAACTTAACACCTGATTGGACGATACCTTATTTGTTGAGATCGAAAACTTCTTGACTGCGGTAGCAGTTAACGGTTCAAACCGCGTTTTAAAAGCAATTTCTGGTTAGAGCGTATGGCGTTTTTTATCATCGCCGGCGACGCAGATACAGCGCGTTACACACGATTCAAACGCAAATCGAACGCAGTCAAGAAGGATTCACTTTAGATTGAAGGATGACCGTTATCCTTCAGCATCATCATCATCATCATCTCAGCCATAGGAAGTCTACTGCTGGATATAGACCTCTTCCATAGTTTTCCATCTAGTCCAGGAGTAAGCGGCTTGCATCCAGGGTGTTCCTGTGTTCTTTGCAAAGCCATCTGTTCACCTTATGGGTAGACGTCCTACGCTGCGCTTGCCGGTACGTGGTCTTCATTTGAGAACCTGACAGCTCCGTCGGAGATCAGTTCTACGTGCTATGTTGCCCATTAAAATACAAATAGACGAACGAACTTTGTACGGCCGTTAATTGTACTACCTAATCTGTGACCCGAACTTGGTTCGCCACCATACCATGATCAATCGTCTGGCGCACTGTCCAGCGAGCATTATTATTATTATTACTTGGTACGGTGGTATGGTCGCTTGCATATCAAAGCGGTTCGATCGTGTGGCGTGAACACCGTACCGAACGGTTCGGGTCACAGAATAAATAGTACGTGGTAAGGCCGTACCATGTTCGATCGTCTATTCGTAGTAGGTACCTTTCACCCTTTTGTATTATTAATATTTATTATTGATCATTTTATATTACAACATTTCTATTTATTAAACTCTGTTAAAAACGCACGATTAACAATGAATCATTTATTATTATATATTTTACAATCAAAACTATTTGCATTCTTTCATATATCGATATATATAGATAAGGCTTCTGACTGGTTGATCTCTATAGATTCGGATCTATGATTTATTTACCTTATAGTCGAGGAGCTAACGATGCGTACTATTACTTTAGAACTCAGAATGTAACGAAAAATACATAGAAGATTATTTATTTTCAAATTGAATCGGTTTATAAACTTAAGTCACAAAAGAGTTTAATATTTAAGGGGTAGGATAGTTGTCCTATTACGTTTTTGTTTTGTTTATTATATACCTTTAAATATTAGTTGCATTTATTTGCAATATTTCTAACAATGCAAACACCTTACAAAAGTGAGGGTTTAAGTATTTTTTCATATTAATTCAACTGCATGCTGCTTTATCACTATAATATTTCTCGATGTAAAAATAGAAGAGCGAATCTAAAATAATGTACTTTCAATTTTATTGCATTCGCTAAACTCTATACACACGAAAAGATAATAAATAAATACTTTATATTAAATACAAAGAAAACATAACTCGAAAAAAAATACAGTTAGATAATACCTATATAATCTAAATTAAGTTGAGGTGTTGATAAGTGATAAAACTGACCAGTAGCTCCCAGACTATAAAACAATGCTACCTGTCGATCATTAGCGTGCTACTAATGTCTTTCAGCGAATGATTTATAGAATATTTAATAACGATCCGACATTTTAACCGTTTAAGAATTACGAAATGAAAGCAGCCTCGGCGCATTTTTGATTCATTTGTGTTGCAGGTGATCTCTTAGCAGTTTGACAAAATCCTATGGAAAATTTACCAAATCGATGTTTTGTATTCCCCTGTTTCCTCCTAATATAGTAAACCTATTTGATATATTTATATCCTGATATTATGAAGATAAAGTAAATTATGTCTCTATCATTTTATTTTCTCTTACAAACTTCATTTTTGTAGTGATCGTCCAATCACGCGAGAAGATTTTTTTTGAAGTTCACTATGAAAAATACCGATAAGGTAAACTAATTAGACAGAGACATAGTTCTTCACTCTAAAAATATCAGGATATAAATTTAAAGAATGGATATTTGGAGGAAACAGGGGAAATATACAAAACTTCGATTTAGTATTTTTTTCAAGAAGTTGTGTCAAATATCTCGTAGCATGATTACGCTTTTAAACTCTTGAGAACAGTTTATCCATCTGAGGGCTCAACAGGGCCCTCGCCAAGTCGTGAACGGCCTCTTTTTAGTCCCACCTCCCAACTTCCTTTCCTAACCTAACTCAAAAAAGCAAAGCCAGTTAAAGAAGGAGGCCTGTAAAACAGTGGACATACTACTACTGAGATGACGAATAACGCTGATGTTGATGCGATAAAGGTAAGTTTATCATAATTTTTATAGATCCTTCCTTTTTTTGTGACCCAGCGAAATCTGCTTACAGATACCCGGCCATGCCGGGGGGCATGGCCGGGTTATGTCAGGATGGGAAGTCCCTAAAGGGGATCTTCCCTACTGACTAAAATCCTGGGGGGTATCCTGCGGGATCCCATGTGTTGGGGCTGCAGGCACGCCGAAGCACTCATCCGCAGCCCGGACGGCTATAGATCATTCCCCTAACCTAACCCATTGCCGGGTCAAATTCGGATTATTCCACAAAATTATATCGGGTACGAAAATATCCTTTTTTGTATTTTCCTTTAGTTTTCGGGTCAGGGTTGGAACATATCTTCCGAGTCACATATTTTATAATATAATATTATAATAATTGATCATGCCAATAAAATATAATTAAATTATATCAAATATAAGTTACTACATCAATAAAATATAAAATTAATTAAAATTTACCTCCCTACCTAATCCTTATCGCGTGTGTAACACTCGTAAATCAAACGGGCAACACTCCCATGTCGTCTTTATTTACACCATCGTCTTACCATACATACATAATTCTATATTTGCAATTCATATTACTATGTATACATGGTGTAATTTACGACTAATGAACTAGCTTGCTTAGACGTAAGAACATAGTATAAGTATGTAGCGTACGTGGTCCAGCGGGAATATGCCCGGCTTTAAAGCCCGTCACACATGTAGCTATAATATATACTAATATACCGTCCTATAATATATATTATAGTAAGCTACCAGTTGCAGTTTGACACAATCCTATGGAAAATTTACTAAATCGATGTTTTGTATACCCCTGATTCCTCCGAATACATTAAACATATTTGATATATTTATATCCTGATATTTTAAAGTTGAAGTAAAATATGTCCCTATCATTTTATTTCTGTTTATAGATGCTACATTTTTTGTAGTGAACGTCCAATCACGCGAGTAAAACTGCTATATTTGGAAGTTCACTATGAAAAAACCAAAGGTTTATAAGAAAAATTAAAATGACAGAGACATAGGTTACTTCACTATAAAATATCAGGATATAAATTTATAGAATTGGTTTATAATATTCGGAGGAAACAGGGGAATACAAAACATCGATTTCGTAAAATTTTCAAAGGATTGTGTCAAATTCCTAAAAGGCCATGTAAGCTCTTAAGTGTATCTAAGAAATTGGCATAATAACAATAATGATTGTTATTATTGTTATCAAGGTTCGACATACGATATGTTATGGCTTTAATAACACACATATCATATTAAACTATTCATATATTTATTACAATCCTATTTAAATCCCTTTAAACAACTCAATTTCCATGGTAATAAATATATTGGCGCCTATTTACCGCGTTATAAAACTCTTACACGACTGTAGGTGCTATTAAGGGGTATCACGGAAGCGTTAATTGATTTTGTTTAGATTGATAATAGCAATTATGGAGGAATATATAAAATTATGCGGTTTATTTTGCATTTATTATAATAGGCAATTGTGTGCCGGCGCCAATCGTGTTTACTGCACTTCACTGCTACAAAAAATTGCAGTTGTATAGCTTGGTGTTGACTAGCAATGCCCGCCTAACTTGTCTCGACAAAAATTGAATTAAATTGTGAAATTTTGGATACATCCCCCATTGAACGCGATAAACTATTCATATGGAGGGATTTTGCCGTAATTATCCTGCTTGTTGTGCAGCTTGGTGATCGCAGTAGTTGAATACTTGGTGCCGGAGAGCGCTGCTGCCCACTCTCCGAATAGGTCTCTCTGCCGGGACTCACGGCTCCCAGGAGATTAGAAAGGGGTGGCCCTATTATATAGACGGTAACCACGCAGCTAACTATGTAACGGGTTGAAAATTGGTAAAGTAGCTAGTACTTGCCTACCTACAAGTCTAAATCCTACCAACTTAAAGTTAGGGTTTAGGTCAAGCACTAGGTGGGAGTATCTCGTAGGTAGCCTAAATGAGAGATTACACATTTAGGTACTTTTAAGTGAGTAAACAGTAGGAAGAGTCGAGTTTTCTATAACTTAGTTCAAACTTATCATAGAAGAAAAAGGAATTATTAATAATTTGAAACGTAGTCTGATAAACATAACCTATAATTTGATAATATATATTCATTATTTTTTCTACCTGTAGAAATATGTCTTTTTTTTTTTAATTTTTATGTCGGTGATCTATATCTTCTTGATTCATGAAAATTTTATCATGGAATGTCCTGGTCGCTTTAAAATGGTACAAAAATGGCCAATGCTCCGTGGGTCTGTGAGTCCCCCTTAATGTCAATCAGTTCTCAAGTTTTTATCAAACAAACTTACAACATTTACACTTTAGTATGTACCTATCCATGTACTTACTCGTATGCTAGATTGATTAATATGTAAACGATCATGTATCGATTAAAGGTAGCTTTATTTTTTGTGTTCAAGGTATTCAAACCTAATGAATACAAAGTTATTGAATAAAATGCAAAAGATTGAGGTAAAATTATATACATCGACGTACCTGCAAATATAATTATAATAATATTCTTGCGCAACCAGATATTAATACGAGAATACAAAAAGGTTACTTATACAACGAAAAGATTTAGTAAAAATGGGTTCAATACTGAAGCAAAAGTTGCGAAATTATGTTTCAAGTTCCCATGTAAAATGGATTAGCTAAGATGTGAATTTGAATGGTAACTTTTTTTTATGATAGTGAGTAACAAGACGAGCAAATCAGGTTTTTTTTTTTTTTTTTTTTATGATAGTGAGTGACAAGACGAGCTCATCAGGTGCCTGATGGTAAGCATCATGATTGCCCATATCAGACACAGTGACACCCAGTGCTTTAAAATTCAAAACTCTGCGCGGCACTGCACTGCGCCTATCACCCTGAGATATGAGTTGTTGAATCTCATCATGCCCAGTAATTTCGCTGGTAACATTGCCCTTCATACCGGAACACAGTAATGTTTGGACATTACTGCTTGGCGGATGAATAACTGGCAAAGGTGTGGTACTTCCCCAGGCGGCCCCCTGCTAAAGAGGCCTACCACTACAATAAAACTTTTTGACAGATTGACGGGCCGATGGACCCCAATAATTATATTATTACACCTGTTACAAAAACCTTTAACAATTAATTAGCGGTTTACAAAGAGGTGTTATACTTAGTTATTAATATTATTTTCTTTATTTATCTTTGATCTTAAAATATATTTTTTACAATTGTCTTATTATAATTATTAATTTAAAAAAAAGTATATAACACCTTATATATCTAATTATTTTTTAGTAAGTTAGTTTTAATAAGTTATTTTTATTTTTAAAAATATTATAATGTTGTAGCAGTTTAAATTAAAGACAAAAATGACATATTCATCTGGGCATGTATTTAAAAAAATATATATATATATACATTCTCTAACGCTACCAGCTTACTGCTTTAAATCACCAGCCTATAATTAAATATAAATTCAAAACATCTAAAAATCAACTCTGTTAAGTCCCCTCAAGCTTATTAAATGAAGTCGGTAGTTTCCGCATAACTCAAGTACATCTCAATTTACATGCAAGCAATAAATCTTCATAAGAATTAAACAAGTCCTCGCGTGCATGAGTAAGGAATGGCAGGGAGGAGTTGAGATTCAACTCGTCAGGATAATCACTTGATTGAAGTGTGGACTGATAAAATTCAATAGGTTACTTTAATACTGTCGAATACTGAGCTTGTTGAGTTAAAACGAAATTAAGATGTACAGTGACGAGCATTTAAATGTCATCATCATCATCATCATCAGCCGGAAGACGTCCACCCCTGAACATAGGCCACCCTCATAGAACGCCATAAACTATTCATATATGGGCGGATTTTGTCGTAATCACCACGCTTAGAAGGCGTATCTACTATGGGACTGAGTCCTGGGTACACCTCCGCCTACCCCTTCGGGAAAAAGGCGTGAATGTATGTTTTTTTTTTTTAGAAGGCGGCTTGGTGATCGCAGTAGTTGGAATACTTGGTGCCGGAGAGCGCTGTTGCCCACTCTCCGAATATGTCCCTCTGTCGGGACTCACCCCTCCCACGGGATGAGGATAGGATGGGCCCTACTTTATAGCCGGGAACCACACGGCCTTTAAATGTATATGTTTAAAATTTTCTAATTCGTTCAATAAGTACAAACTAACATAAAGCATCGCTAAAGAGCGTACGAGCGTTAGATAAATATTAATATGATCGTTAAACTGGGTCAAAATTATATGTACCTATGCGACTATGCATCGAAGGCATAGTAATAAGCAAGCGCTACCGCCGATCATGAGGTCCCGGTTTGATTCCCAGTTCAAGCAAAGTGTGATTGGTTTTCCCATTAAGAATTTTCTCAAAGACTAGTTTAGTAAGTCTAGTTTAGTGGCAGGAATTGTGCCCGATTGGTGGCAATCATGCCTCACTCCCTTCTCACCCTCTCTTACATGGAGGCACTGTAATGTTTTAGATATCATTAATGTGGCTTAAGAATCCTATGGGAATGGGTCCTGGATAAACCTCTGCCTATCCCTTTGCGTAAAAGGCGAGATGTTATGTACACCACTCAATTGGCAATGTTGCTATGCAACGAAAATAGCATAATAATACCTACAATATACTAACACTTGCCCTGTTTAACACGCGATTGTTATGGTTCCTGTTTATCGTTAACTGCTTAATAATGTTATAGTTAACTACTCTAACACAGCGTATGCCGCGTATCCACTTGAGTTTGTTCAAATATAGACCGTGGCTCGAGTCCTCGAGGCATGGGTTTCCACTAACACAGCTTCGAGTCGAGACAGATGCTCGACCCGAGCTGCCTCAAGTGTCCTGGCTGTCTGAATGAGATCACTCAGGGCAATATAGCCGCTAATCGTTACACTCTTTGTAGTTGTTAACTTTTGTTAATTATACAATGTGAAATGGAAAGAAAAATTTTACCAACGGGAGGGATTTCAACCACAATCAATTTCGATATGAATTCTAATTGTAACATTAGACTTAGGTATCGGTGGGTTTTTTTTTTATGATAGTGAGTAACAAGACGAGCAAATCAGGTGCCTGATGGTAAGCATCATGACACGGGTAAGCCCATATCAGACACAGTGCCACCCAGTGTTTTAAATTCAAAATTCGCGGCACTGCACTGCGCCCGTCACCTTGAGATATGAGTTGTTGAATCTCATCATGCCCAGTAATTTCGCTGGTAACTAACATTGCCCTTCATAGCGGAAGACAATAATGTTTGCACATTACTGCTTGGCGGATGAATAACTGGCAAAGGTGTGGTACTTCCCCAGGCGGCCCCCTGCTAAAGAGGCCTACCACTACTAAATAGAAATAGAATAATAGAGTAGAATGCGTAATGCATCACCTATAGATAAACACACGTTAGGTAGATGGGATAGAAAATATTTGCCGACGACCATTACCTCCACGGTAGCTCAAGTGGTAGAGTGCCCACTACGCGGAATGTTGCGGAGAGTGTGTGGTTCAAATCCCGCCCGTGGTTGAAATTTTTCTTTCCGTATTCGAATCGTATACCAAAACTCATCAAAATCGGTTCAGCAGCGTTTAAAACGAAGATAACATAAGTTTCATAATCTGGGACATAATACTTACTACCTATATATAGATAGATTTATTTTTTGGAAACTATCTAATGTGACTATTTCCGAATGTGACAATATGCGCCTAAACTATTTAGTGCAATCCTGTATTTAAGTATAAACGCGTTATAAATCAGTCTTAATTAATCCCACAAATGGAGCATTAAAATCAGCAAATAAGTACGAGTCAAATAAAACAATTTGCGCACAAACAAGCCCCAATAAAAGATTGTAACAAATCCTAGACTAGATCTAGTCCATCGATCAAGCTCTAACAGCCAGATATAGTAGATCAGCGAAGGCTGTCATTCATAGTTATCATTAATTACTCAGTAATTGACCTGTCATTATACTCTGTCGGTTAACCAATGTTCGCGCGAATGACCACTTTACATGAGACTAGCTGTGCCCCGCGGTTTCACCCGTGTAGTCTTCGTTCCCATGGGCATATCGGGATAAAAAATACCCTATGTATTGATTCCAGGGTCTAAATCATCTAAGTACATACCGAATTTCAGCCTAATCGGTTCAGTAGTTTTGGCGTGAAAGAGTAACAAAGACTAACTAAAAACCTCTGTGTTGTTCCAGGTTTAGACACACATCACATCATCAGCCGGAAGACGTCCACTGCTAAACATAGGCCTCCCCCATAGAAAGCCATAAACTATTCATATGGGGGATTTTGCCATAATCACCACGCTTGTTGTGCGGCTTGGTGATCGCAGTAGTTGGAATACTTGGTGCCGGAGAGCGCTGCTGCCCACACTCCGAATATGTCCCTCTGCCGGGTCTCACGGCTCCCACGGGATGAGAAAGGGGTGGCCCTTTCCAGGTCCTAATCTACTAAATTCAGATTAATTTGTTTAGTGGTATTGGCGTGTAGTCGTGATAAACACATATTACTTACATATATTCTCACTTAATTTATTGACTGCCTCGGTGGCGTAGAGGGCGCATGCTCGACTGTCAATCAAGAGGTCCCGGGTTCGATCCCCAGGTCAGGCAGTGTTAAATATTGGATTTTTCCATTAGGAATTATCTCAATAAATGCCTGGACTCTGGAACTGTGCCCGGTAGATGGCAATAGGCTCGCCCCCTATTACATGGGACCAATAACATACTGGCGAAATGTGGGTGTATCTACTATGGACCTGAGTCCTGGGTACACCTCTGCCTACCCCTTCGGGAAAAAGGCGTGAATGTATGTTATGTTATGTAATTTATTTACGTTTTTACAAATAAGCTACTTTTTAACATCCTCATCACCATTATTATCATAATCACGAGTGCAACCGCGGGCGCAGTTGAACATCAAACAAATCTGTCGAAAGAAGATCTTAATAATGTAATCTCATTACCAAGGCTCGACATTTTGATAAGCATTCGGATCAATTCACAGATCTATAAAAACTTGTGGGCGTGTGATTGATTTGCTTTGAGAATTCAAATTGTAAATAGGTTTGCCAGATCTTGCTGTAAAGTGTAAATATTCCCTATTTTTGAGAAATTTAGTCTTTTAGTTGCCTTTTCACCAGTGTTGTGATAAGTTTGAAGATTTGTTTGATGGATATTTTTGGTGCATATATAATAATATTTTTGGTGGATACCAATCAGAATCTTTTATTGATACGTAGTTGTATTTATACAAAATATCTGGGAAATGTCTCGTCTGGATGAAATTATGTATTAAGGCACAGTCTAAAGCAAATTCACCCTCTCGCTCACATGTACCCACATTTTAGAAAATCTAAAAAATACTGTATGTATGTAAAAAATACTACATGTAATTACGTAAAATATAGGCAACTGGGTTCTAGAAAATAACAATACAGATTCAGTAAAAAATAAAATTTAATCCAAACAAGTTTTCATGTATAAAAACCTGCACAAAAAAATAGAAAAATTAAAAGGCACTGAAAACTTGTTTGGATTAAATTGGATTTTTTACTGAATCTTTTTATTATTATTTTTTAGAACCTAGTTGTCTTTATTATACGTAATTACATGTAGTATTTTTTACATACATACATACAGTATTTTTTAGATCTTCCAAAATGTGGGTACGTGTGAGCGAGAAGGCGAATTTGCTTTGGACAGCGCCTTAAGATAAAGTTTTGGTTTCTAAGTAAGTACATAGAAGTTTTCCTGAAGTTCCTAAGAAAATAAAGATATTTATTACTGAGCGTATCTCAGTATTAAAAAAATGAAAAAAACTGAGAACCATATTTAGGTACCAATTTTTCGACGAAAAGTGTATTTTCTACTACCCTGGCAACACTGTAGGAATGGACTAAAACATTCAAACATCGCATTAAGCTTAACTTTATTACCTCAACAGAGATATCAATGGTTTTTACACCGCGCTAATGATATGTATAGTTTTCCAATTCGTTTGGTAATTAGGCGATGAAAAAGTTAAAATATTATATTTAGCGTAGGTATCACCAGACTTTGAATATTAAGCTCGCGTTTTATGGTACCGAATAAGTTATGGGAGAACGCGATTCTGAAAATTTTTACCTCGTATGGGCATAAAATTATTATGACTAAATTGATGATGTCCTAAGTAAAGGCCGTTTCAAAAGTACCAACAACAGACGCGCATGTATGAAGTATGTGATAAATGTATAAGAAATGAAAGTCGTGTGTGTATCATGCAGATATATGTAGTATAATAGAAATAGTATTAGCCTTCTTCAACGTAGGCGTGACTGTAGTGTATTTACCCGCGGTTTACTGCAAACTTTTAACTTATATAATTTTATCGATTGATTTTAATTAAATTCAATTATTCTATTTTGTTGTTTTTGTTTTATTTCTGTTTTGTTTTGTTGGTGCCGTGGGGTTACCGGCTTTAGAATAGTACCTCACCCTCTCTACCCGTGGTTGCCGTAAGAGCCGGCTAAGGGCTGTAGGATCCAGAGGACGGGCAGCAGCATTCTCTGCGTAAAACCATCAAACTGCGCTCGCCAACCCGCCTGCCAAGCGTGGCGAGTATTGGCAACAACCCCCCTTATGGGGGAGGCTTATGTTCAGCAGTGGACTTCTAACGGCTGGATGATGATGATGATTCTATTTTGTAAACCAGATCCTGGTGAAACACGTGGACTTCAATTATTATAACAATGACATCTTGTATTATGACCATGTTTCTTGCAAATAAATATCATTTTATTTCATAAAAAGTGTTATTTCAGGATCACGGTTTGTTATATCGATAGATTTCCATAACATAACAACGATTTCGATAACATGACCGACCGCCGACACAGGACTTATTGTCACGTACTTATTATTTACTTTCAAGAGATGTAAATCAAAGATGACTAGACTAGGCTTAATTAGATCGTTCTAATTAGGCGCAGAGTTAATTTGCGCATCCTTTATCTATCCTGGATAGATACCGCTGTCATAAAGCAACTTAAATTACGCCGAATATGATTATGCCATATTGTAATGCGGCAACTTAAATTACGTCGAAATCGGCGTAACCGAGCCTGTCCGACACAATTTTTCACGCACACTGGCATTCCTTGCGAACTGTTTTTTACGGATACTGGCATTATTTTACGCACACTCAATACGAAAAGTGTCGCACTGACGAAGCTGTTGCTTTTAGGAAAGGCGCCATCTTATCATTCATCTGAGGATAGACTGAAGAATAAATAATAGAACTAACCTATATTAGTATCGCATAGTCGCGTCCGCCTAAGCCTCACACCACACAGTAGGGCGAGCAAAAACGGCCGCTAATCATAACACCTGACATTGATCTCGCACCGGCAACTGGCAACATGTTAAACCGTAACGATTCAATCCGCAGATTAGCTACTCAGTATACTCATATACAGTAGGGCAACTTACATTAAATTCTTTAAAATAAATCACTAAATTAGAGAGGAATCAATAAATCAATCAGATCGATCTTAGTAATTAATTAATTTATTTCAATTTTAACGGCCGGAATCAATTACATTAATTTACATTGGTGAATAATAAATTCAAAGTAATAATATTATGCTAGGTACATTAAAACTAAGTGCGTACTATAATAAAAAATAAAACTAGAATCAAAGTTTAAACATAAAAATAATAATAATAAATATACTTACAAAATCTTACTTACATAATACTAAATATATTTAAGGCAATAATTTTATGAAAGTGTTATTCACGATATATGATTTAAACTATCATGGTTGTAAGCATTAGGATCACTTATTACTGGATATTTACCATGATTAAAAAAGCCGTTTTAAGAAAAATACAAAATCGATTTATCTGCCAATAAAAAAAATTAAAAAACTCAACTCGCCAATTCCTGTCACTTCTTCCGTGATCATGGCGTCGAAATATCGGAAAACTCGATAAACGGCAAATCATGGTAAACATGCCGTAATAAGTTAGTTATTCAAGTCTTGTTTCTCCGAAGGGGCAGGGGTTACCCAGGACTTAGTCCCATAGCAGGTACGCCCAAATTTTGCCAGTTATGTTTTTAGTCTCATGTTATTTAGAGGGCGAGCCTATTCCTATTGCCATCAACCTGGCTCAAATCCCAAAGAGATGATCATATGACATATACATAATCTAATATATTCTTGATATCTAAACGCTATGTTCTCTGTTTTGGGAGGCGTAAAATTATCCACGACAATTTTATATATGTTTAGAGTATAATATAGCCGTTATGTAAACTATATTTCGGTAAGACGATCTTGAGATCATTGGCCTTTCGCCACAGAATACAGACGGAAAAGGGTTTCAGCGGCACGTGTATCTAATTTTTAGACGCGCTATTTCCTATCGTCGCAGTTATAGGTTATACTATATTATAATAAAGTAATGTAATTTTGTGGTTTAATATTTTATGTATGTTAGTCTGTAAGGTATTTATTAATATGGGCCTCTGGTGCGTATAATTTATTGTTATACGTACTATTGCCTGAAATAAATGAATTTATTATTTATTTATAGTATAACCATAATTCTTAAGCCGTCTTATTGTGTATAATATGAGGTTTCTTTACTCTCCATATAAAACGTATTTAGGTAAATACGTACATAAAATAAAACTCATTTGAAAATTTTTCAAATGATATTATAAAACTTTTTGATAACATTCTATAATTTATTTCAAAACATTAACAACTTTATAGTAATTTCAAAATCAACATAGCTTAAACTAAGCAGCGATTAAACTAAGCAATTATTACAATAAACAACATTGTATGCTTCATTAAGGACTTCCATCTGAAATAACTGTATCTTGATTATCTTTCATGGAATTTATGGAGCGATTACTTGTACGCTATGGTAAATAACATTAATATTAAGATTTAGATAGACAAGGTCATTGTGTGACTTAATCTTGCTGAAATATGAACTACGGTTGATTTGCACCAACTAACTTTAACAATAACTATCGCTTTACCGGCGGTCAAATCTATAGTTAGTAGTAAGACCAATATAAAGTGTTAGTTTCGTCGCTAAGCGATTTTTGATTCTAATTACTTTATTATTATTTACCCAAAAATACTTAGGTTTTTTTAACACTTTTTCAACTTGGCACTCTTTGCATTTAGAAAAGACAATGTAGAATATGTTTTCTAAGTGCAATACATACATACATACAGTCACGCCTTGTTCCCGTTGGGGTAGGCAGAGACTATTTCTTTCCACTTGCTACGATCCTGACATACAACTTTCGCTTCTTTAAATCTACTCAATACTTCAATATACTTGATGTAATACAATACTACCAGATTTAAAAATCTAGCACGTGGTAAAATGTCCGAAATTGAGCTACTGTAACTTTAAACGGTATTTTTTGTAGTTTCTGCTGATGATTAGAAGCAAAGTGCACGTCTGGATTAAAAGAGATTATCTTTTCAAATAAACATTATCACCTCGGCTTTGGGATTACTGTCTCCGTCATAATATGTAGAGCGTTATCGTAATAAATATTGACTCTACTATACTTATTTGGTACGAAACCTATAAATAAAGTCTTTGAGGCAAGGTACTATTTTGTTTATATAGCAGATTGAAGTTTTTATGTCTATTAATAATATTTGAATACACAATATTATTAAAATGAATAATATTATTTCCCCGTTGATATTAAAATCATTATTGTTTTTTAATCGCACCAAAAATACTTACTATAATCATTTTATAGTTTAAGCTAATACCGCTTATCGTTCCAGTGACCGTTGAAAATATGTTTTTCTTAATTGATTTTTTAGAGCAAAAAATGTGTGATTTAGAGAATAGTGATTTATTAATCGTTATTGTTAATAGTGATTTAGAGTTTGGATGGTATAATATCTATTTGTGTTTAAGTATATTTTTTAATAAGATTTTTTGAAAAGAAGTGAATTCATGTTTTAATTTTTGAATAGTAAATATATAAATCGGAAGTCAAACGACACAATATTTACTAAACCACAAATCATACAGTTCATAGTCAATAAACAACAGTCACACTTCACAAGAGAAAATATGATTTTGCACGTAACTTTGCATAATGTATGACCATATACAATATTGCGTGTCAAATCGCCTAATAGAATGTATTGTCCAGGATTTATTTTCTGTGTATTTTGACTGTATGGTCAATTTTATATGCATAACGCTTTTGAAAGATTTACGCGAGTTACAGTATAGATTCCAAGATAAATGTTGTTGTACATTATTAAAAAAAATTCATCAAGCATACTTGTATTGAGGTGTTAACACCATGATTATGGATAAAAGTACGAAAGAAATAGTGCAGGTCCAAATATTCTACCTTGGGGTAGCCCCGAATGTTTTTATATCTTGTTGCTAACTTTGATAGAAAAATAAATGTTAGAAACATAGTATGGAGTAGATTGAATTGAAGTATTATACCGCAGTGCATTTAGAATCTATCATGAATTTATTTAATACGCAGAAATATTTTTATTAGGATAAAAAGCTTAATCCATATCTGGTAGCAAGCATAAATCGTAACATTCTCAATTTCTTGCTACAAGGATAATTTTTCATATTAAAACTGTCAAAGCGTGGCTAAATAGGTTCTAATACTGTTTAGTATTCACATTTCGCTCGAACAAGCCAATTTGCCTACAAATCGGGACAAATTGCAGTGAGGTGTGAAAATTACTGCTTACACCATATTTATATACTTTATATGGAATAGGTGAGTATTTATGTGTTTGACTTTATATGGGGTTATAATTTTACCCGTCTATATTCTACCTAGCTCCAATATTTATGTAACTAGTTTCTCGCGGTGCAGTCTGGGCAAAGGACTTACAGCAAAATGTTCTCGACTATCAAATCTTGCTGCGAAGTGCATTGTGAGACTGTTCTTTGCAAATTCTGTTAATGATGCTCGCCTGTTCTATCCTGTTTTAATTAACCATACCTAATTAATGCGAAAGATTGAATAGGAGTGTAGTTGTAACATATACACACCAAAACTATTGAACCGATTTTCATGAACTTTTCTTTGTAGATAGTAAAATTGTGGCTTTTCAGAGGGTAAAACCTCGTATGTTAAAAACATACATTTCTGCTCGTACTCAAATCTATGCACAGAGTGCAAAACAAGTTAACATTAAATAAACCAACTTTAGATCGTAGTTAAATTTTACAGCACCTAACAACTACGGATTAATAAATAGTCTTTTAGGTGTCAAGTCTGTGTTTATCTGTCATAACAGGAATAGTAGTTTTAGCCATAAACTAAGAACGCAGGATGTTGTTGAAATCAGTTTAATTTAAGTAGATTGTCCAATTAATGAGGAAATGTACGTAAAATTGATTTAGCGAAAGCTTAACACGGTAACGTTAATAGATTTAGCGAAAGTAGAGTACATTTAAGTGTAGAAAAACCGCATGGAACACCAAAGCGTGTTATGGTAAAACATATTAATTCTGAAGCAATTTTTGATGGAGTAAAAAAGCAAATGGGGATTTTTTCAAACTATGGTCCATAAATAAATGACGTAAGCTGTCAAAGATAAACAAAATCTCTATAAAAGATGCGTTTTAGTACAGAAAGAGTCTGAGATGGCTGATGATTGTTATGTTGGATGTCGAGATTTGCTCATGTCAGAGGCATTGCAGGAATCTTGGCGATCAGACCTCTGTTAATGTGAGTTGTTCACATAACCCATATGAATTGAGTCGAGCAGTGTAATTAGGAACCCGTTCTGTTAGAGTATAAATTTAAATTATTAATATACTCAATACCTCAATACCTGCTGCTAGGAAACTTATATCGAATGCAAAATTGAATACTCTACTAAGGAAACTAATTTACGATTTAATAGCAGCGAAACGACCAAAAGTCACGGGCGTCTACTAGTATAAGTGTAAGTATGCTAGAGGCGTCTGGCGTCAGGCAATAAGGTAGTTAATGTACAATAGTTAGATGTTTATTAGCGATCGGCCGCAAACTTGCGGTCGATTCGAACGCTGAGAATGTGGTAAATTATCGGACAAGAAATACATGGAGTAGAAATAACACAGTCGTTTACAAATGTTAAAAATCATTGCCTCAATATTATAAATGCGAAAGTTTTTCTCTGTGTTTGCTACCTCTCAACGCTAAAACTAATGGACCGATCGGTAAAATTAGGTCTATTTTACACCCTGGAATAGCACATACGATTTTCAGTGAACGGAACCGTGTTTCTCAGCTAGTAAGGTATAAAGTAAGCAAGTTAATGCTTTTAATTTGTTTTGGAATAATAATTTATTAATAAAAATGTATAAGCATCAGGGAATTTGTTAAAACAAATTAAAAACGGACAATTTATTTCGAAGTGGTTACGTTGTTTCGTTATAGAAATTATGATGGCCAATATATCTAACTATATATAGACACAGGTGATGACCAAAGGTAATTTTATTAATGATTTTAAATTTCGGGGAGGACGGCAGCGTGCAGCAATTCACAATTGAAAATAAATATGGTTAACAACAATATTTTAAAATATTTGAACAAATTTTAACTGATTTCATCGCAGAAAACTTAAGGGCTTCTGGATATCTTATGCGATTACTGCGTGTATCGGGAGGGTTTTGATTCAATTAATAGATTCATATAATAGACAGTAAATTCAATAAAAAAAAATTAAATGTCATCTAGACTGCCTATGATCACAAACACTGCAACGTGTTTGGAACGTCAGGAAAAGGAAATTAGAGGGAATAAAAATATAATGACGACTCCAATCTTTTCTCTGTTCACAGTCCACAAGCAAGTTGGACAATTAGGTGACACAATTAACATGCGGTCGCGAGTCGCGAGCGCCGCGCAAATTATCACTATGTTGCCTCTCTTATAAGGAGATGTTCGGAAATACTTAGCATATATCGTAGACAAATTGAATTAATGATCTCTGATTGGATATTTATTGGCTAGATAAGTTCAGTTTTGTTTGTAGCTTTCACTTGAAGCTTCATTTTCGACGTGCGTTTGATTTTCTACGCTTACAGAATCCAGAATGGGGTTCAACCATATGCAGAGGAAGACATCCTAATTTCATGAAAAACTTGTTTCTCTATTTGAGTACACGTATCTCTATTTTTATGCTTGTTTTATTTATTTGTGCGTCCAGCTTTCAAAATTGACACTTCATTTTCAGCGTATGACTTGACATAGATCAAACCACGGAGTAAAGAATATCGTTATTCCATGGATCAAACACACATGCGCTTGCTTACAATAGATTAACCTGGGAATCGAACATTCGAACCCTGGACCTGCAGCTCAGAAGGCCAACTAACGAACTGGTCAGCAATAATAATAATATTACAACCTATATATTACTTTCCGCGTAATAAAGTGGTATAATATGTGCGCTGACGCAATTACTCCGTGATGATTGATCGACGAATAAAACAACGTGTGTAAATGTCGAGGCGAACTGACCCGAGCTCACCTTCTGTGACATTATCGTTTAACTGAACCTACGATATGTTTAATAATATATTTAAGGTAGACTATTATAGGAAAGTTTGTTGTCTGCATAACCATCCTCAACTCGGCCGTTGGATGTTGACAGCTGGACATAGGAGTTTTCCATCTTGTTATATACGGCTTGCATCCTATGTAATATTCTTTATCAGTTGGAAATAAACCTAAAAACATAACTGGCGAAGTGTGGGTTTACCTCAGCAGCCCCATAGTCCCCTACTATTAGGTCCTGGAACCTCTGCCTACCCCTTCGGCGTATTAATAATTTTGAAATGTGTGAGAATAATATTTATTTGAATTTGTACTCAACACAACGGCGTGCTTATTACATGAACACCAGTAGAAGTGTAGAAAGCGTTTAATTGCCTAATGTCTGCTGTCAAACGGCATACAAAAAATGCTGTTTGAGCAAATTTTACTGTTGTTACGCGATTGCAAGTTCGTAATAGCACCCCAATTACACTGCTCGAGTCAATTCATATGGGTTATGTAGACAACTCATATTGTCAGAATTTCAGGTCGCCAAGATTCTACAAGGCCTCCGACCTGACTCAATGCCTCCCCTTACATATCTTATAGGAAACAGCCGGGACCTACAGTTTAACGTGATGTACGTGAAAATAAAGACCAAAAACCTGATTATGATCACAGATTTATTGAAGTCAAACAAGTATTCAGTCCCAGTAGAAATTGTTCCCGATCCGGCTTACGTACACTGTAATTGTTTTGTCATCACAGTAATTTTTTTGTTATTTTATCGGTGTGTCAGTCTGTGCCCTGGCGTGGTGCCATAATTGATATTGGACAACGATAAGGCGGAGACATCGCGTATCAAACATACTGAGAAAATTGCTTGGATCAGGAAGACTAACTAAGGCGTACTTTATTATGCCAAAGATAGAGCATGATCACATTCATGATCACATTTGAATAGGCATTATATCACTTAGGAATATGCCTCCGCTTCTTACAGTATAATTATTATCTGTCAATTTTCGCGGGAGTTGAGGTAAACTGGTACAGTACATCATCAAGCAAACATTTGTAGTGGTAGGCCTTTTTTGGAGGGGACTACCTGGGGAAGTACAACACCTTTGCCAGCTATTCATCCGCCAAGCAGTACAAACATGTACAAACATTACCGTGTTCCGGTCTGAAGGGCAATGTTACCAGTGAAATTAATTACTGATAACAGGCGCAGTTGCATTGCCGCCCAGAATTTTGAATTTTAAAACACTGGGTAGCACTGTGTCTGATATGGGCGATCACGATGCTTACCATCAGGCACCTGATTTGCTCTTGTCCACTTACCATCTTTAAAAAAAATGCAGTAAACCTTATGTCAGCGGTTGCGAGTGAAATAGTTCTTGACTTCCTGGAGATTTAGTCAAAACAACACTTAGAAGCAAGGAAATGTGGGCTTGATAGAAGTTACGTATGTTTTACATCTCTTTCTTTCTTTAGGGCTAACATTTTGAAGAAAGATGAAAAACATTTATGTATGTTTTTCATCAATTCATTCATGGTCTTGCTTCAGTGTTGTTTTGACAATGCAATCTCCAGTATAGTAAGAAGTATAAGCTTCTTGGTTTTTGATAGTTTGGGACCAGATGACCGTGTGTGGAAGTTGCCCCTATTATTATACTTATTTAATTTGTTATTTAGGGGTTGCTACACATCTATTATACATTTGTCTGTTCTGACGTAACGTGACCGAAAAGACGTGACACGTTTAGTAGCCGTCAGATATGTAACGATCCACAATACGATCTACAATATTAAATCCACAGATTTAGGTATTAATAAATAAACGCAAATGGTATTTTCTAATTTTGACAGATATCATATTCGTCCTGAAAAACAAATGACAAGAACAAAAATTGCGTTCAACCCAGAGGACGATTTACGACGTCATTTGGGTTGCGATCGCATAAGAGAAACGGTTATAGTGTTTAAATGAAAGTCCTTCCGTAGCTCACTGCAAGTGAAAATAATTGTAAGATATCACTGAGTTTAGCCGATAGCATAAAAATATTCGTGACATGCAGTTGGTCACCAAATGACACCTTATTTTGTCGAAGAACGCAAATATTTCTTTGTTGAATCAGGCAGAAAAATCTTAAGAGGCCTGCGATACACGAAATTGGCCTATTGCCCATAGGAACGTTATACTTTATATTTAGGTCCAAAATACTTATAGTCCTATAGTAATATTCTGTCACTTACATATATATACATATATATGGTATTTTGAACCTAAATAACGGTGTCCCATTCCGAAAAGCATGATTTAAAATGTGCTCTGATCGCCAGCTTCTTAAGTTCTTTATTATCTATAAAGAAGTCCGTCCAAAAAATGGTGCACTGACTTGAAGCCCCAAAATATACTCATCTAGGAATTGGCAGAGATTCTAACCACTTAACCCCGATTTTATTTTTAATTTTATACTTACTAAAACAACAATATTCTATTGACTAACATTCTAATATTTTAATGAATTGAAAAGTAACTTAACTTACAAGAAGAACTTGAAATTGAAATCGGCATACGAACTTACCTGGAACAAGAAAAAAACATTAAATTAGCACATTATTATCAAATAATATCTATTTCAAGCATTTATTGTTTAGTCTGTAAAAATATAAAATAATTATAACAATGTTTTTCTTTGTATTTAAGGTGTACGGTCCGAAATCATTTCCTATATGTGCAAAGTTTGAGGTACCAATAACAATAATAAATAGAAGAGATATACTCGTAATCTGTTCGTTAGTGTTTTTTTTATTTTTAGACCGTTTTGCCGTCGCGTGACGTGCAGTTATTTTTTCTAATAAGAACGGTGTCGAAACGGTGTAGTAGGCAAGGTGGCCGTTTCGTATGCGTCTCCGTGTCGGTTACGTTCCATGTTTCTTTATTACGTTCCTATTCTATTCCGTTCTAGTGGCCAGCTTAACACTTAATCACAAGCTTCAACGTCTGTTCATTCTGCCGTTTATCACTTTTCTCTTAACTAAACTTATCTGGACTTGTAACGGCTGTCCGCCTAGCACGGCACGGGGATAACTCATATTCCTCGTTTTTGTCTCTTTCGCGCCCGAACATTGCATATCTGCTGTCACGTTCTAACCCCCTGGGACTTCGTTTTCCCTGGTCACTGTGCTACCGGCGCTTTGATGCTATGATGATGATGAAAATCTAGTCGCTTAAACATTCGTTAAAACTTGGTAATCTCTGGCTTCAGTCTACCGCATTACTATAAATAAACAATTGGCATAGAATCTCTAACGCAACAGGTCATACACCTGCTAGTACTACTGAAAAACACTTTCAGTCATCTTGTCGTCCCGCTCTTTTATACTTATAAAATCTATCGGTCCCTTACTAACGGCCTTGTAAAAAAGGTGAACAACCAAATGTGATTATTGAAAGATGTTTTTATTTTAAATGGTAAACAATGTTTTTGGAACATCTGGCAAGAACTGGCATCTTCAGTTTCGTATCAGACGTGCGCTAACTATGCGTAAATAATGTGGATCTTTTCTTTTCTACTTAGATTTACCATTTAAACGTTCGTTGATATTTGGCTGGATTGTAAGAAAACCCATTTAAATTTTAATTATTTTTTATCATAATATTCGTTTCAAACTAAGCCTATTATAGGTACATTAATATTAGGTTATATTATAAGGTATAAGTACATTTTTAAATAAAACTTTTTTTGTAGTGGTAAGCCTCTTTTGCAGGAGGCCGCCTGAGGAAGTACCACTCCTTTGCCAGTTATTTATCCGCCAAGGGGTAATGTGCAAACATTACTGTGTTCCGGTCTGAAGGACAATGTTACCAGCGAAATTACTGGGCATGACGAGATTCAACAAAAGGGTGACAGGCGCAGTGCAGTGCCGCGCAGAATTTTAAACTTTAAAACACTGGGTGGCACTATGCCAGATATGGGCAATTATGATGCCTACCAGCAGGCACCTGATTTGCTCGTCTTGTTACTCACTATCAAACAAAAAACTTCTAACGATAGTTAGATCAAAATCCTAAAATATTAAGCATTTTCGAGTTTTAGTTGGTTCTGGTTTCGTACCTGAGAGGGAAAAGGGAATCCTTATAAGATTATCACTTCGTTGTCCGTCTGTGTCCGTTTTTCAAGACTCTCCGCAGGCAATGCGTCGCCTGAGAACGACTTAAGGAAATAGGTTTGCCCAGAGCCTGCACCACCCTCTCGACCTCACTGGATCAATCCGCAGGTACATGTCGATACGTGTCGGAGCCAGTTTGGTTGCAGGAGACTGCCACTTATTTCAGTACCAACTTACATAAAAAAACGTACTTTTTTAGTGACTTACAAACGCACAAGAATATTTTACAGAAGGGACGTCGCCTATAGTAAAACTACCTACGTTATGAGTGGCATCAAGTCAAGGGAGAAATAGTTACAAGGCATTAGGCAAGCGTCGTGCGGTCATGCGTGATCATCCATAATCCATAGTCACCAAACGCAATCGCGACGCACTCACTTATTTAACCAATGGTTAGGTACTTCAATAGTCAAAATTTTGTCAAAATTGTGTCGTACCTATACGCCTATACTCCTTGTATAAGCGTATACGTAAAAAAGGTGGATTTAGAACTAAACGAACTCAGAGCCAGACTGCCTCAAATTAATCGCCTAATGAAGTGTTGGAATGGCGGAACATTTTCGAATCCTAACTCTGATATTATGTCATGTCGTTAATTTAAAGATTATTTCGGTTATTAAAATGGCCGAAGGCTCATAGAAAGCGGACTGAAGAATTAATAGATGAGAGAACCCATTGATTTAAAGAAAAGGGAAGATGAGTTACTTACTGACTTCTCAAAAATGGAAAGCTTAAATCAGGTCCCATTAGGTCCACGTACGTCAGTAAAATTAATTGTTGTTGGTACGTCTTTCTATCTTTGTTGTTTCAAATTGCACTTGCCAGTTGTTGAGTGAGCGCTGGGAGAGCTTACCCTATCCCATCACTGGAGAGAACCTATTGAATTTTACATAACTGCTATAGCTTTATGATTCCTTGTGAATGCAAGATTCAAATATTTTCTTTGTGAACAAAAAACTCACTAATTTTGAGTCTTTTGATTTAGATACGCTTGCACTGATTTACCTAAACCTTTTGACTCTTTGACCGCTCAAACTATAATTCTTCCTAATCTTCAATTTATCAATGGACGTCACCTAAATCTTGTGGAATGTCCATTAAACTTCGCATTGTTTTTATAATCGGTTAAGTGCTTTAGGTATCATTAATTTTAACTGATAGTGATATTGGCATTTGTTAAAATACGTTCGCTTTAAATTAAGTTACGCAATAATGTTCCTATGACTGAGATGATGATGGATGATGATGACGTAATAGTATAAAAAATCTGTTATCACTTTAAATTTCGAAAATAACCCAGCAAGTTGTTACTTCTCTTTCTATTTTTAAGTTTTTCTTCTCTGTTATTTTCTGTTATATTGTGGTACCTTTCCGAACGCTCGGTAGACTTAGTACTATTTATCGTCATTGACGTGCAAAAGTGTCAGATTATGACCTATTTGAATAAATCTGTTTGAGTTTTGAGTTTGAGTACCAATAAAGATGTTTATTCATTCATATTATACCCCCTCAAGGCCGTCCCACACGTAGCTATAATATATATTAATATACGGTCATATAATATATAATATTATAGCAAGCTACCACACACGGATGCTATAATACATATTTTAGACTTCATTTCATTGATACAGTAGTTTATATTAATATGCAATAATATATATTACGGTATATGTTGGTGATGTCATAGAAATATATATTATAGCTGCGTGTGCGGTTAGTCGAATAATTGTATAGAAAATATATCGTAATATGCCTTGCTATGATTTATATTAATATATATTGTAGCTACGTGTGTGAAGGGCTTCATTAATTCCCCTAAAATAATAAAATACCACGCAAAACATACCAAACACGAGTTATCTAAAACTTTGTATCATTTGTTTGTGTAACATGTGTGAATAGTTCTACTATAATACAAGTACATTATGCAGTTTTATGCACGACTTCAATAAACATCACTTTGAGATATCTCGGTCGAGGGCATCTAGATTACGTAACGCAACATTTGCATACCGTCATTCACTGAAATCCACAGAAATATAGGTAATTATATTATACCGCATGCAATTTGGTCGCTTGCCAGAGTTTTTATAATGACCACGGTCAAGGAACCCGATGGTAGACATTGAGTCTGTCACATAAATAACATATTGTATGATTTAATGACGTTTTAAATTAACAGGCCGACATGCCAGCCTATAGAAAATCCAAGTGCTCTAAACCACTGTCAGATGGCAGCGTACCCAAGATACTGGCGGCATTGCCACGTTGAATAGCAATGCTTATACGTTGAGCCAGATAAACGCCAGCATTTTGATCACGCGTCGCCTCGACCAAGCGCTCAGATAGATTTTTGAAAATGCGATGAGCTCCCGGCCCCCACGGTCCCAGAGTCTCGACTCCAAACGGTTCAAATATGTAACCGCTACCGAGGTTTGCATACTTGCCCCGCTTGCGTTGCTCGGCAGTAGAAGTTTGCATATAGAAGCACACATGTTTCATATTTTGCAAGCTATTACTTACATTCAGAGCGGAAGTGGTAAATCGTACGCCCCCTTCTACCGAGTTACGTAAACTATTCTTTCGTGATTGTTTTGTGTTTGCCATAATCATCATCATCATCATCATTGACAGAATTTTTTTATGATATAGAGTGATAAGACGAGCAAATCAGGTGCCTGGTGGTAAGCAACATGATTGCCCATATCAGACACAGTGCCACCCAGTGTTTTAAAATTCTAAATTGTTGAAACTCGTTATGCCCAGTAATTTCGCTGGTAACATTGCCCTTCAGACCGGAACACAGTAATGTTTGCACATTACTGCTTGGCGGATGAATAACTGGCAAAGGTGTGATACTTCTTCAGGCGGTCTTCTGCGAAAGAGCTTCACTTCATCTTACTGCTGGGAATATAGGCCTCTTTTATATGCCACTTGACCCTTTACTTTTGCCACTTGGCCCTGTCAAGTCGTGTCCAGAGTCAAGACGCGACCCGCTGCTTTTAATATATCATCTGCCTAAACTGACAGTAGCGCATAAATAAGCTTATATAAGTATGTATATCAGTCACCTGGTTACCATAGTACAGGCTTCTAACCTAGTTTGGGACCAGATGACCGTGTGTGGAAGTTGTTCTATATTTAATTAATAGTATGAAAAAAAACAGTTATCACTTTAAATTTCGAAAATAACTCTGCTAGCATTCTGGTGACTTTATGCTATACGAGGGCCGACGCCCGTTACTCCATACAATCGCCCGCAATGGCCTACTACTACTACGTAGAAGACATTTATTTATTTACTTTAATTAAGCGGTTACACACCAATTACATTTATTAAAGTTACATAATATTTAAGAATAAAATATTTACAAATTAAAATGTCACATAAAATTATTAAACAATAAAATTAGACAAAAAAAAATAATAATAATTGATCATAAAAAAAAAACAATGATAATAATAAAACCTAAACTTTCATTCATCTCTCTCACAATATCGCAAACACACTGACAATATACTCTGCCATCCATCCGCAAACAGATCACATTTTGGGTTGGCCGTCAGGAGGGCGTTGAGGGAAGAGAGAGAACGCGGTATGGGCGATTTAGCTCGGGCTACCGTACGGCATTAAGGAACACTGAATAAACTGTGCCTTCTGGCACGAAAGTAATTGTCTCGGACATAAAATTTACACAATTGCTCATGAAGCTCTGGTGTGTCAATCTTACCTCGGAGGATTTTACACATTGTAATCAATTGGTTTCTCTCCCGTCTGGCCTGTAGGGAATTATATCACAGAGAGCCCAGAACAAATTTGGTGGGGTATAGATAAGGGTAGTGACCATTGACTCTCATTTCTTAGATATCTATACAAGATAGATATCTAAGAAATGCTTTTTGGACCTTTTCAAGTAGAAGTGCATACTTGCTTTCGTGAGAGTTCCACACACACATAGCTGACTTCTTAACTTGCTACGCACTAATGCGGCGAAGATAAGTCGGTTGACGTGCGGATTTTGAAAGTCGTTAGAGTTTCGGAGTATGAATCCCAGCCGCCAGTATGACTCCTTCGCCAGGGACAATATGTGGTCATGAAAAGTTAGTTTACGGTCAAATGTGACTCCCAAGTCATTGACTGTGGTCAAACGAGGTATGTCTGCGCCGTTTATTTTGTAGTCAAAATATACTGGGTGCCACATTCAACCGTAAGTCATGGCACAGCATTTGGATAGATTGAACTCCATACGGTTCTTGTGGCTCCATCTATATAAAGCCTCTATGTCTTGCTGTAGAGCCATGCAGTCTGCATCAGACCTTATCTCTATAAAGAGCTTAAGGTCATCCGCGTCAAGCAAGAAATTCGAGGACTTGAGTACGCTAGGAATATCGTTTACCATCAGCAGGAACAGGAGAGGTCCCAGTATTGACCCCTGACTGACTCTAGACCGCGTATGATAGGGACCAGACTCAAAGTCCCAATCTTCTAAATAAATTAAGAATATTTTTTTACCCTCCTTAATGAAAAAAACCAAGTATTCTCAACACCCACACTCTTCTCTAACTACGTTAAGAAAAATAAGATGGAACATCAAGTGCTTTAACATTGACATATTAATGGTTAATAAGTTTATCTATTTAATAGTGTTTAAATGTTGGCATAATATAACGTGACTTAGAGCTTAAACCATTAAAATAAGATGGTATTTAAAAATATGTTTTTAATAGCAAGCGAGCAATAAATTGAAAAATACATCAAGCAGGTGTGAATGTTGCATATATACCTACTAGTGATGGTAATTAATACGATTTCACATTTATTTCATAAGCATGCTAATTGCTATTGCTATTATGTTTGCTAAGACGATAATTCGCACTTCACACCGCCCTGCTATTAATTTTATCGAATTAAATAATCATACACATTCATTCAATATACGACCCTAACTATAAGCAAATAAAGATAATAATTGCTTAACCGTGCCTACCAAATTGATAATAATTTCACTCAAGCGATGAATTCGCTTCATTCGCATTCACAGAATTTCGAAACTTCTATTAATTTGCTAAATGCATTCGCATGCTAACAATGAACGCGAATGCTAATTAATCCATCACTAGCATATACTAGTATACATACTTAGAATAATAGTGTACCTATTATTCTAGGTATTACACTAGGTGTCTCAATAAAACTATGTGAAATACTACCGCACTTACGTAATTTACTCGTAGTTCTACATTTTTGACAAACTTTCCATTTCGCCGGTGGTCTGTTGTGAGGTCATAATATTTATTAGATTGCTAGACAGATGGGTATACCTATTCTTTAGATTCACTTTTAACACGTGTTAGTCATGTTGTATATAGCATTGGAAATTGGCACGTTATCGCGTTTACTAGCTCTTTTATTAGTCTGTAT
Source organism: Hemistola chrysoprasaria (assembly GCA_947063395.1). Classification (NCBI taxonomy): domain Eukaryota; kingdom Metazoa; phylum Arthropoda; class Insecta; order Lepidoptera; family Geometridae; genus Hemistola; species Hemistola chrysoprasaria. The sequence goes on along the minus strand of OX346727.1, from coordinate 3,271,474 downwards.
TACAGGTTTACACAGGCGGGTATTACACAAACATCCATAATCCAGAGTTCCCGAGACGCTGAGAACCGCAATAATTGAAGGCACATCGCGAGGGTTGCTTTAGCCAATGAAAATGCAGAGTCATCAACCACGACCACTCTGTCAAGAGTGAACAACTAAGGTCCTGTAATCCCTCCCTCCCTGGGAGGGATTACAGGATTGCCTCAGTGGCGAAGTCGTCGCAATTACTACTACCAATCATAAGATTCCGGGTTCGATCCCTAGGTCAGGCAGTGTTATTGGACTTTCTATTAGAAATTGTCTCAGTGACAGCCTGGAGTCTGGAACTGTGCTCGGTGAATTGGAATAGGCTCGCCTTTTATCGCATGGGACATGAAATCTGCCGAAGTGTGGGTGTACAACTTTCGAAATAAGTCATAGGCACAGGTTTACAAATAAGGTTTTAAGGCGCGGTGCTGAGCAAATTCACCCTCTTTGCTTAGCACCGCGCCTTAAGGCATACCTCGGTAAATATGCTTAGTGGTAGGTTTTTTTTAGTAGGTCTTAGTATTTTTTTTACAGCAACAAGTACTCAATGTGTTTCCGAGAAAAAGGGCCTTGACAGATGTACAGACAGAACGATAGACAGACGAACAACGAAGTGATCCTATACGCGTTCCCTTTTTTCCTTTTGAGGTACGGAACTCTAAAAACAGTGGCCTTGTACATAATTAAACTCAAACTCATTAATCATAAAATATTTTTCCCTGGGCAGTACACCTCTTTCCTGGGCTTACCCCTTCGGGGGTAAAGGCGGGATGATATGTATTTGCGTTTGGTGCAATCCTTGGAATTCACGGAACGGTGTCTGTTATGTGTATACCTTTATGTTATACTAACCGCTTTAAAATTTAAAATCAACCTTGAAAATAAAACAAAAATACACAACTCTAATCTCATTGCAAACTCGATTCATGATTAGGCATTATACATTCTGTGATTATACGTAATATACCAGATACGGGTTCAATGACCTGTTATCGCGGTATCTCGAGCTATCATAACATTACAATCTATTCGTTTTGTTAAGATTTATAAGTCCTGTTAAGTTAATAAGGATGTTTTTTATTTCATGAAAGATTACATCATAAGATTCCTTTTGTCCTAAGATAAAGGGCTTATTCGGTAAGAGGAGAGACTAACATTTTATATGTGTATAATTAATGTTCTAGCAACGGCTTGTCCGCGTTATCAATTATGAAATATGGGAGTTTTATACCAAAACATTGACGCCCTTTTTGGACCCCTTAGAATGAGATTTTTTATAAATTCTCTCGTAGCACACGTTTAGGCAACGAAAAGAACCCACATTCCAAGTTTCAAGTCTCTAGGTTTAGTGGTTTGAGCTCTGCATTGCATGTCAGTCAGTGAGTCATTTAGGATTTTATAATACCTACGTATATATAGTGATTAAGGGCCTGTTTCCACCAAGACGGAACGTCTGTTATCTCAGTCCGTCTAAACTAATCTAAAGAGGATACGTCAGTGGCATCCCAGTGAAATTAATATACCTATGACGCTGTTCACATTTTTAAGCCAGCCATAGATTATGCATTACAGGCATGCATGAGCAGTCCGACTCTACATGCTATGTATGGCTAGCTTTATATTAGACGGACCGAGGTCTGTCGTAGGAACGGACCCTTATTTATGTATTAGAACTCCAACATACTCTCTGTTGCTTAAGTCTAGAAACGAGTATGTATTTTAAAGCTATGATTTGGTGGCCGACTACATACGGCGTATATTTAAGTGGTCACAAAAGGTGACTCAGCTGTGGAGTTATATTATTCATATTATATATACGCAATCCAATCAAGCAGAACAATCGTGCAGCTTGCAGTCAGCCACCAAATTTTACCTTAACACCATCCCAAACACTTGGTTCTAAGCCTATAAGTATACATAATATAATGTGTATCAAGGGAAACTCTTACACAAACATCCAGAATTATTAACAAACTTAAATCCTAACTCGAGTCCTAAGGGAAATTTCAAGTCATGTAACCACGACATAAAACCAAATTACTTGGAAAGTTCTTAGGAGAGGTCATGACCTACGCCCTCAGTAGGTTCTCTCTAACAGTTGCCTAGATCAAGGGTTCCCGCTGTGACAGTCGCTGAGCCACTTGACACGACATGTGACTACAGAGATGTCACTTTACAGTGGGATACACATGTAGGTAAATGGTAAGGTACCCACCATAAAACTCAATGGCCAAAAAGACAATTATACCGAAAAATCTGTCTTTTCAACAAACTATTTTTCATTTAATATTTTTGTAGCTAGCCAAAAGATAAAAAAGTGATAAAACAAAATTTTCAATAATATCCGCTTTTGACTACGATAATAGGAGTCACTATGATAGTTTTACCACTCGATAGCACCTATGGAGTTTGATGAAAAAAGGTTGGTCATAATAGTACTCAATTAAAAATTAACAATCGAATAAAAACTTTTTGGTTGCAGTGCTGAAATCGCGGAACATTTTCGAATTGTAACTCGTGAGATAATGTCGTTTTACATTTAATTTTAAGATTTTTTTCGTTTACTTCTTATGATATATTACCGGTTATAAAGTGTAATTTTATTTAATTATTCATATTAATATCCGATACAAGTCTGCTCATTCGTGGACGAAGGCTCATAGAAAGTTCACAGAAGCCTATAAGTAGATCTACCGCCAGCTGATTTGACTTTTTTATGAAAACTAATCGTTTCACCTATTTACTATCTAACCAGTTAAATTTTTTATTTTTTTTTATATTAAGTCTCAGCTGATGGGAAGTGAAGATGAGGCCTAAGATGGAACACGCTTTCCTAGAAGATAATTATTCACTCTTCTCTTGAAGACCCCAAGATCGTATCTATAAGTTTTTTTACATTATTTCCTTTAAATGATAAATTTATCAGGTGTTGTTTTTAAGCCACCTAGCAATTAAACAGATGCGCCGCCTGATGGTGAGCGGTTACCGCCGTCTATGGATACCTGCAACACCAGGGGTAATGCAAAATGCATCAGCTATAGATAAACACACGCCCCTTTAGGCGTTAGGTAGATGAGATAGAAATATTTCGCCGATGCCTAATGCCTCCACGGTAGCTCAAGTGGTAGAGTGCCTACCTCGCGGAATGGTGCGGAGGGTGCAGGGTTCAAATCTCGCCCGTGGGTGAAAAAAGAAATTCTTCCCATTTCATGTTGTATTTTAAGCGAACACACTGCTTAGCCAGTCTAAGCAGTGTAGTGGAGTTACCGGCTTTAGAATAGTGCTCCACTCTCTCAACCCGTGGTTGCCGTAAGAGACGGCTAAGGGTTAACAGATCTAGAGTACGGGCAGCAGCGTCCTCTGCAAAAAACCATCAAACTGCGCTCGGCAACCCGCCTGCCAAGCGTGTCTAGTATTGGCAAAACTCCCTTTATGGGGGAGGCCTATGTTCAGTAGTGGATTACCAACGGCTGAGATGATGATACTGGTTAGTCTATAAAAATATAAAATACTAAGCTATAATACCTATCTACATACCACATTTTATTCTATATATACATATATATAATTTTAATTAATAATTTAAAGTTTGAGTAGATAATGAAGTCTATCCACATTCTATGCACCCTTAAGAAGAATAGCGAACTATTCAATAACGTTCGCTTCGCGTGAGTCCGTTGCTCATCAAAGGGATCGGGTTACATAGTTGGGTTACAGACTGTGATTCGGTCATGAGCGGAGCGATTATAACAAGTGGCCACAAAGTCGCTAGAAATTAATTCCAAAACGTACTGAGGATTTGCTTGAAATTGCAAACAACATCTGACAGACATGCCTTGTTCTCGTTGGGGTAGGCAGAGACTATTAGACTATTAGACCCGCGAGGTGGCGCGCGCGGTATCCCGCGCGCCCCTTTTGTGTCGGGGGCGAGAACTTCTCCTCGCCCCCCGCGGTGGGGTCCTCTACGGAGGACCGAACGCCGTCCGGGCTGCGGACGAGTGCTTCGGCGTACCCGTGGTCCGGACACATGGCGTCCCGCTGGATAACCCCCAGGTTTTTTAGTGGGTAAACCCCGCCGTTACATCTTGGCGGGGGAGTCCCACATACCGCCCTGCCGCCCCCCGGCGCAGGGTGACGATGCGTAAAGCATTTTTCCTGGGAAAAAAAAAAAAAAAAAAAAAAAAAAAAAAAAAAAAAAAGGCAGAGACTATTTCTCTCCACTTGCTACGATCCTGGCATATGGCTTTCGCTTCTTCCATTTAAAATTTGATTTTTTTGTATTTAAGGGGTTTCCAATTAAATGCTCATCCATACCCTTTATTACCCAATATAATAAAATTATATTGAACTGCCTCGGTGGCGTAGAGGGCGCATGCTCGACTTCCAATCAAGAGGTCCCGGGTTCGATCCCCAGGTCAGGCAAAGTGGTTAAATATTGAATTATTCCATAAGGAATTATCTCAATAACTGCCTGGAGTCTGGAACTGTGCCCGGTAGATGGCAATAGGCTCGCCCCTATTACATGGGACCAATAACATACTGGCGAAATGTGGGTGTATCTGCTATGGGACTGAGTCCTGGGTACACCTCTGCCTACCCCTTCGGGAAAAAGGCGTGAATGTATGTTTATGTATGTTATGTTTTATAATAAAATTACCCTTAAAGTGGACCCATTTTCACAAAGCCATAATCAAAAAATCCTAATATTTTATCCTAATGTTTTAAGGCTGTTTTTTTTTACTTACACAACGTTATAAGATGGTGATACATTTCTGCGGATAGTACAAAACAGCAAAATGAGTCGAAAGTCTTTATGGTCGAAGAGCATTTCCATGTAATGCAACGTTCTTGCGAATGCTCGAGGCTGCGCTCGCCGAAATGCTCACGGTTAGTGAGCAAAACATCGAGCGTCGTGCTCAATGTTCGGTTTGATATAATTTAAAAAATTACGAATGCTCTGTGTTCTGCTCTAGGAAATGCTGAAATCTATATGCCCTCTTTAGTCGATGACGCGAGAGGCCCAGAAGTCAGGAGTTGCGGAATGAGCTAGATCGCTACTGGGATGGCCAAAACAGGGCACTGGATCGTGAGGAATGGTCTGAGGGCGGAGAGGCCTTTACCCAGCAGAGGAACTCATCTGGCTGAGAATAAATATAATATCTACTGTATATATAAATATTGTTAAACAATCAGTTGAAAAAATTAAGCCCTACAAGTTTCTTTTGCGTTCTTCTTGTAGAGGTATCTTTCTGAACGCACGGTAGACTCTTTACTTTTTATCTTCGTTGACGTGCAAAAGTGTCAGATTATGACCTAATTGAATGAGTCTTTTTGAGTTAGAATTTGAGTACTCGATATATCGATTGGTTATTTCATAAAATAGCGTCAGAATAATCAAATGTGACCTAAAACTAACTGACTAGGTTATCGATGAATAAATCATCAAATTTCGGTTCATTCACCAAATGATCGTATTCACACATTACCATTCATAAACAAGATAAAATACCAGTTTAAATAATGGTCTACATTTTGTTTACGAAGTGGTCAAATGAATAAAAAATATCGTCGTAGCAAAGACCGAAAATTTGCGTAGCAAAAATAGTTTATTATTTATGAGCTTAGAGCACTCAAAAAGGAGTTGTCAAGCTTACGCTTCCAGTTCCACCCTCTGCCGAGATAAATGAAAAGTGCTTTCACGTACGAGTATCGTTATTTGTGTGCTGGCGTTTTATGTGCTGCTCTCACTGCCTCGGTGGCGAATGGCCGCAAGCTCTACTGACGATCATGAGGTCCCAGGTTTGAACCCCCCAAATCAGGTAAAGTGTTTTTGGATTTTGCCATTATTATGGGACTGGGTTCTGTGTACCTCTGCATACCCTTTTGGAAAAAGGTGTGATGTTATATTATGATGTTTGAATTCGTTATATTGAAGCTTTATTTCTGCATAATCTTGAGTGATTATTGAGGTAGATGTGTGCTTGTGCCTATTTACCTCATCCCCGGCAAAAACTGGTAGAAAAATATATTTGTACTTACTGGAAGTTGAGCAAACACGGTTACTGCGTTACAAGATCTAATGGGACTCGTACGAGTTTTTGACTCAGAGCAGAAATGAAATTCTGTGTTTTTATCGCGCTCGGGCGAATGCATTTTGGTTAGGTTCTATAGATCATGAGATGCCTTAGCCCACCATTTATAAGTACCCTAATAGCCTCTTTCACCATCCCAAGTAAAGTGTTGAAGCAGTCCCAAGTAACTTTTGACAAAAAAAGGCCAGTTTATGACAGCTGATTAGCACAACTCAGACATTATGAAATTTTAATAAGCACTGCGCCTTACTCCGCCACTTAATGGAATATTAGCTTTCTCGACACTTTACTCCAGGACGTTGAAAGAGGCCCTTAAAGTAGTATTTTTATCAATGAAAACAAACGAGATCTTATGGGTCTCGTAGCGACCAGGTAGTAAAAAATTGCATTAAGTGCGATCAATTAGTGTTGTGTAAACTTTTAAACATTTCCCATGTTCTATACTCTGAGGGTAGCAGACATAGAAAAATAGTTTGGTAATAATATTTTATTAGCACATATAAGTGATGAGAGTCAAATGTTTAATGAAAACTGCCACCCACCTCACGAAAGTATACTTTATTAAGACACGCTTATATTCTACAATTTTTTCGTTTGTAATATATTATTATAATAATTTAGTGTAACAAACATTTTTAGATTGTAAAAAATGGGTTTTAAATACATTGTTTATTTCTAAAATACAGCAAATATTTTTTGAATGAATTATAACGACTAAAATATAATGAAATTAATTTAAATAAATAATAATAAACAATAAGCTTTTCCATCCCTTAATGCCTATTCTATTCTATATCTATTATACAAACTAGGTATTTCATGTAATGTCCAATATCATAGGCGTGCACAAAAAATAACTGGTCTGCTATCTTAGGTCGTCCACCATTGCATTGCAATCATTATCATTCTAACTCCAAACTAAACAGGTCTATGAAAAATATCATCCCAATCGGTTAATTAATAACAGTAACTGTTATAGATAACTGCTTTCAATTTCTGTTGCCATTTCAGTTGCAGTATACTAAAAAAATATGCTTTGTATACTTGGGGACTTAAATATAGTTGGGCAGGACACGTGGCTAGGCGAGGTGACGACAGGTGGTTAATGTTGGTAGCCAACAGCCAAGAACAAGTATTCGCAATGTCATTCGCCCGGCATCACTTTGGGCGGACGACATAACAAAAGCTATGGGTCGTGTCAGGACATGACTTCCACAGGACGAGGTCAAGTGGCATTTGAAGAAGGCCTATGTACTAGTAGGCTGTGGATGAAGATCATGATACTTAAAAGTGAGTGAGTGAAGTGAGTGGGTGATCTGATCTGGCCGGTTTCTTTCCCGGCGACAGTTTCATTTCTAGTGTTGCCACGCTCGTGCGCTCGCACGTAGCTTAAAAGTATATACAGCCAATCTTCTTTGTGAAGATCCTCGCACATTTCGGGCATGTGAGTACACCATTAATGATATAATTATAATTGATTGCCGCAGGCGGTTTGCAATTCGTCGTCTTTAATCAAGTTCACGATGCCGTCTCATTTCAAAGACGCGAAAGGCTTTCACACAAGCCCACCACTTTGGTCGTTTATCGGCCTGCTTCTCCCACTGCGAGCTTAGATACGTAAAAGTACATAATATTTAAAAAAACATTTAGTCTTAAGTCGCTCGCTTGCAGACCCACTATTCTCCCTATGTAACCTGACACTAGACCACTCGGATGCATCGCAACGCTTCACTGTATCTCCTCACACTTTCACATAGATCTACATGCGATATGCAATATTGACCTAATCATGTTTGACAGCGAATTATTTGTTTAATCGAGATATTTATCGATGGAGCTGATAGTAGATTATTACCTCTAGTTGAATCTATCTGTGACCAACCATACTGTTAACTGTCAACGTTTTCAGAGGATCTGCCTTGGTGCCAGGTAGATGGCAATAGGCTCGCCCCCTATTACACAGGATCAATAACATACTGGCGAAATGTGTGTGTACCCGCAGGACTCACCTGGGTACACCTCTGCCTACCCCTTCGAGAAAAAGGCGTGAATGTATGTTTTTATGTTCTATCAAATATTACTTTATAAAATATCTTTATATAATTACACTTGTCTGATATAGGTACAGACACGTGTGTACGTGTGGACATTTTACCACCACACCAACATATTTTGGAATCATGTCAACACAATAACATAAACATAACATACATTCACGCCTTTTTCCCGAAGGGGTAGGCAGAGGTGTACCCAGGACTCAGTCCCATAGTAGATACACCCACATTTCGCCAGTATGTTATTGAGCCCATGTAATAGGGGGCGAGCCTATTGCCATCTACCGGGTACAGTTCCAGACTCCAGGCAGCTATTGAGAAAATTCCTAATGGAAAAATCCAATATTTAACACTGCCTGACCTGGGGATCGAACCCGGGACCTCTTGATTGGCAGTTGGGCATGCGCCCTCTACGTCACCGAGGCAGTCAACACAACGCCAACAACGCACAGCAAAGATGTTCCAAAATATGGAAGTATTAAATTTAAACTACCCGTCTGACCACAGAGCCATAAGAGCTACGCTATTAATAAATAAATCAAAGAAGAAAAGGGTAAAATTTACTTCGAATCAATTCATCACACTGAAAAATGATGAGGAAATAAACACATATAAAAAATGTCTTTCATCTAGAATACAGGGGCTCATAGAGTTACAAAACAGTACTACTGTTCAGATGTACTACGAAAAATTAACAGAGGCTATCACTCAAAGCCTTCAGAATGCTAAAACAAACAACAACCAGAGAAAGGAAAAATCACATAACGTTTTAAGACCATATACTTTAAACCTCATAAAGAAAAGACAAGAGCTGCAAAGATCAGAAAATAAAACCAAGGTCACAAAAAACCATATATCAGCTCTATACAAGTTAGTAAGTAGAAGCATAAAACAAGATTATTCAAAACACAGGTTGAATACAATTGAAAAACACCTTACAAACTCAGGAAGTACTAAGAAAGCTTTAAAAGAACTACAAACAAATAATACATGGATCGAGGGTTTAAATAAAACTGGAAAAGTACAAAATAGCCGTAAAGAAATTGCAGAAGTAGCTACTGAATTCTATAAAAATCTGTACAAGGAGACAAAAGCACAAGAGAACATGCCCAAAAACTACACAAAAGAAGGAATATCTCCAATAACAGAAAGAGAAGTACTTGAGGCAATCAGAAGTCTTAAAATAGAAAAAAGCCCAGGATCAGATAATATATCAAATGAAGCCATAAAAACAGCTGAAGTGATTCTGCTAAAACCACTAACATATTTATTCAACCTCATACTGGAAACTGTAGAAACACCCCTGCAATGGTCAAATTCAAATATCATTTTAATTTACAAAAAAGGAAATCCTAAAGATATTACAAACTACAGACCAATAAGCCTACTACCAAGTATATATAAACTTTTTTCCAGCATAATAAACCATAGAATTAGTATTAGCATAGAAGCTAAACAGCCCTTGGAACAAGCCGGCTTTAGGAAAAAATTCTCAACAATTGATCATATACACACACTAGAATTAATCATTGAAAAATACCAAGAGAGACAACGAGCCCTGTATGTGGCCTTTGTCGACTACCAAAAGGCTTTCGACACAGTATCACATGATAGTATATGGAATGCCCTTAATGAACATGAAGTAGAAAAAGAATATATAGAAATAATCAAAAACATTTACAAAAATAGTACAAGCAGAGTTAAACTAGAAACAACAGGTCCGAGCTTTCCAATCAAGAGAGGCGTAAGGCAGGGTGACCCAATGTCCCCTAAATTATTCATTGCTATATTAGAATCGATTATAAACAAGCTGAACTGGACAAAATACGGAATTAACATCAACGGCAAATATTTAAATCACCTCAGATTTGCCGACGATATAGTACTTCTATCAGAGACATACACTCAAATGCAACACCTGATCAATTCGTTAAATGAGGCCAGCAAACAAGTAGGCTTGGAAATAAACCTCTCAAAGACAATGATTATGACAAATAGCAACAAAAGACCAGTGATGGTAGATAGTGAAAAACTAAACTACACAGAAGAATATGTGTATTTGGGAAAACAAATTAGTTTCGACAAGAAAAATAACGAGGCTGAAATAGAAAGAAGAACACAACGGACTTGGAATAAATACTGGGGTTTAAAAGAAATATTCAAAAGTACTATGCCAGTAAACATTAAAACTAAAGTTATGATGTCATGTCTACTACCATGTCTAACATATGGAAGCCAAACTTGGAAATTCACAACAAAGAGTCAAAGAAAAATCACCACATGTCAACGAGGAATCGAACGAAGTATGCTAAATATAAAAAAAATACAAAAAATAAAACATAAGAAGATAAGAGACATAACAAAAGCAAAGGACTTCCTCACCTACGCAAAAAGACAAAAATGGAAGTGGGCAGGCCATGTTGCAAGACTGCAAGACAATAGATGGACAAAAAAGGTAACGGAGTGGAAAGGCCCACAAGGGAAACGAGGCAAAGGGAGACCTAATTCAAGATGGGAGGATGACATAACTCATATAGCTGGCGTGCACTGGATGAAACTGGCACAAGACAGAGACCAGTGGTTGTCTTTGGAGGAGGCCTTCACCTGAAGAGGGGTTCTTGTAAAAACATAACAAATACACAACCTTACTAACCTAAAATAGAAATATATAATGTAATAACTAACTTAAACTAACTAAGCTAAAAGCTCGAAATGTTTTGTAAGTTTTTACTTGAAATAAAAGGCTTTTTATTTTTTATTTTTATTTTATTTTATTTTATTTTATTTATTATTTATCGATGGAGCTGATAGTAGATTATTACCTCTAGTTGAATCTATCTGTGACCAACCATACTGTTAACTGTCAACGTTTTTAGAGGATCTGCCTTGGTGCCAGGTAGATGGCAATAGGCTCGCCCCCTATTACACAGGATCAATAACATACTGGCGAAATGTGTGTGTACCCGCAGGACTCACCTGGGTACACCTCTGCCTACCCCTTCGAGAAAAAGGCGTGAATGTATGTTTTTATGTTCTATCAAATATTACTTTATAAAATATCTTTATATAATTACACTTGTCTGATATAGGTACAGACACGTGTGTACGTGTGGACATTTTACCACCACACCAACATATTTTGGAATCATGTCAACACAATAACATAAACATAACATACATTCACGCCTTTTTCCCGAAGGGGTAGGCAGAGGTGTACCCAGGACTCAGTCCCATAGTAGATACACCCACATTTCGCCAGTATGTTATTGAGCCCATGTAATAGGGGGCGAGCCTATTGCCATCTACCGGGTACAGTTCCAGACTCCAGGCAGCTATTGAGAAAATTCCTAATGGAAAAATCCAATATTTAACACTGCCTGACCTGGGGATCGAACCCGGGACCTCTTGATTGGCAGTTGGGCATGCGCCCTCTACGTCACCGAGGCAGTCAACACAACGCCAACAACGCACAGCAAAAGCTACTATACAATCTATGCTTCAAAATTATCTAACCATTATGATCCAGTCGAATGGTCTGGAAATATAATCTGAAATGGCAATTAGAACAGTTAGAAATTAATTATTTAAGTACCTTTCTCAAACCATCATAACGTACTGTATTTGATTGTAATTTATCTCGACAAAAGTCGTTATATACCATGTTTATTATTAATTAATTATCTGGTAATATTCTAATTAATATTTGTAACATTATTGTAGCCTTACAGAATTGAGGAGTAAGGTCGAAATTTGCTTAAAATTTCATTATTAGCTACGCTATGTTAAACGTCATTTAATTAATTAAATAATAAAGTGTAAGAAGGACAAACTAATAAACCAATAAACACACTTTCACAGTAGAGATTTCCATTTAATTTAAGAAGGATTTTCATATATGGTAACACTAGCAACCTGCTTAGGCTTTGCATGGGTAGCACCAGAGTATTAAATTGATCGTTTTAAGGCGCCTGTAGCAGCCAAACCTTCCATCTCGCTCGCGCAATTTATATTATTGAAGATAAAAAATCACTTAATGTGAATTTCCAAAAAATAAAGTATGAATTTGTTTATCTTGAAATTAATAATGTATTAAGAATATTTAGCTTTTTTGTCTTATTTATTTGATGGAGTAGATCGAAAAAACATCAACAGGAATCATACATAACGTTTTTTTCGATCACTTCTGTTAAAAGATATCCCAACTAAGTTTTCTTGGATATATTTTGCAAATGGTATGATTAAGTTACTAATTTATGACATTGTTTATTATTATTATTATTTATTTAGGGGGTTTATTAGGCGGTAGGCCTCTTTTGCAGGAGGCCGCCTGGGGAAGTACCACACCTTTGCCAGTTATTCATGCCCCAAAGAGTAATGTGCAAACATTACTGTGTTCCGGTCTGAAGGGCAATGTTACCAGCGAAATTACTGGGCATGACGAGTTTCAACAACTAATATCTCAGGGTGACAGGCGCAGTGCAGTGCCGCGCAGAATTTAGAATTTTAAAACACTGGGTGGCACTGTGTCTGATATGGGCAATCATGATGCTTACCATCAGGCACCTGATTTGCTCGTCTTGTCACTCATTATCATAAAAAAAATATGGATAATGGATAGCTTACTCAGTCTAAAATGTCTAAAAATTTGTCAGAAGCTCAGTTATATTTACACAAAGTGAAAGTTGAAAGCTTTCAAAAGCAGCGTGTAAACTGAAAAACCTTGAAAAAAGGTAGCTTAAACTCTATAATAAATATTAAATCGTATATAGCAATAAAACCGCAAAAGCGCTTTAATAAACAGAAAATACACTTAATAAGTACAACATAAAAATGTAAAATAAATACAGGTCCTGTAAAGTTCAAACTCCGGAGCCGAGAGATAACGTTCAAATAGCTGTAATGCTCGTGAAATAACGTTTTATGAGAGCTTAAAATGTTTCACAAAGCGAAAGTGAAAATGCCTTCAGTTCAAACGAGTAAGGTAGGTATGTAAATGAAAAAATCTGGGACAGTCTTCAAAGTCAATGTCAATATATTTTTTTTCTTGTCGAGTGGATATTCAAATCATACTACAAATATAAAATTTTTTATTTGCCAATGTTTTGAGATACATGATTTTCAGTGGACTCCGCACTAGGGCTGGCCTGTATCGCGGGGGTCCTTATAGGGTTACCGACAAACGATTACTTATATAACAATACACAGTTATTTATATTTACACTTAAAAAATTAATTATAGATACCAAGTCATCTCAATAAGTTCTAGTTATTAGCAATATGGGTTTTGTGTCGGGGTGTGTGTGTGTGTGTATGTGATGTGTCATTATTTATATATGTCGAGAGTCAGAATTTTCAGGTTACCCGAAGGCCTCTGACATTACCTAACGACTTTCACCTATGACGACAACCAGACAACGACTTATCATGCCTTCCGAAGAACCGAAACCGATGTAATCTGAGACAGGAATAATAGGTAATACAATATATTTAAACCATCAATAATATATAACGATATATTTTATTTTTTAATATTTGTTTTTTTAATTTTGAAATAGCTTGCTGACAATAAAGGACTTACATTTAATTTGTGTGACCTTTGCGCTCGTTTAGCCTCGTATAATATTAACTAAAGTGCAAATGTTTAGTATCAGTCACTTGTTGTGCTTTGTCCTACGTCGCACTACAATGTTGGGAACTGCGCCACGAGTCGCGGGTCATTTCCCCCTAGTGAATGCGAGGCTTTACTGACACAATATTTGCTGTCTTGTATGTAATTTCCCTGGCTTTGTTTAGCTATTATCTATTATAATCATAAATCAGATAATCACGGAGGAATATTGAGCAGTCCCTCATTTTTTTAAACTTTTGGTAACCCTAAAGCGTTTTGGGATTTTGGGCTCTGTTTATATAACACAGGCCTTTTTATTCATGCGTCTGGGTCTAGATTAAAGCCTAAATTATTCAGTTGGTTCAGCCTGAATGAGTTCAGTGACATTTGAAAGTTCAACAAAAAAAGCTAAGCTTCGAAATTTGAAGTGCAGTGGTTTGCAAATTACCCGCCAAATTACGGTTAAACACACGTCTGCTTGTTGTATACGTTGAAAAGGGTTGCCAGATTTAAAGTGCACATTCTGCTTTTTCACACATGGCAAACGTAGGTTATAAAGCAATTTACAAGTATTTTATTACGGGCCGTTGCGAATGTCTCCTTAAATATGATTTATAACCTACCGAAAACTTGAATATATGTCAGGAAAAACTATATACTTTCTCATATTTTTTTCATTTGCAGTGCTATTATTAGTTTGAGTTGATTTCTTTTGCGGTAGTTCAATAAAGTCAATCTCATTATAATAAGACCACCATAACACTAGTCTTTAGCCATTAACCTGTTCTAAGACAACTATTTTTCCCGTAATGAACGGGAGTTTAGTGAAAACTGGCAACATTAATATAGCGCACGCGCCGGTGGTCGCCGTTTACCATGTTATTACTGATGAAGTTATTTTCTTAATTCTTACACCAATTTGACGGTGTTTTGAACTTTCGCTGTCTTCGCTTCAGTCCTAAAACTGACTATAATTTGTTATTTTTTATTACTTTTTTTATTAAAACAAGGATGGCGCAGCATAGGATCATAAAGAATAGGTACACGTGTTGAAAGGTTTTTTTTTAATATTTTAGTATTAGAAATTATAACGCATAGTGGACTTAGCTACGTAAATTTAAAAATTAAACTCCTTATACTACCATAAATATTGTAATTTTCTATAAGGAAGATATAACGCTATTTAAAGTTTTTTTCTACCATGATTTCATAGGAAAATAGATCAGAAACGGAGTGAAGCAAAAAAATAATAAATAATATTCTTCAATAATTAAATAATAATATAGTGGGTTCAAACCTTAATGCATGTTTGTTTTTCTGAGCTATATAATTTTATAATGCGTTATTAAGTCATTTGCATCTGCGTGATTAGGCAACTGTTTCAATTATAGTCATTATATAAATTAGGTTGGAAATTTTGGCGATGACGTCATCGTTTCACAATTAAGTTTTTTTTATGATAGTGAGTAACAAGACGAGCAAATCAGGTGCCTGATGGTAGCATCATGATCACCCATATCAGACACAGTAATAATTGATTTGTCGGTCAAAATTAGTCGGTATTTATCTAAGTAGAAAATCTATAAATAGTTCTACCCATTATTATGTTCAATGCTATAATTTAGTAACACAAATGTTTTCCTACTTGTCGCTTTCATAAACAATTAATATGTTCAAATCTATCGGCGAAATCCTTTCATGGATAACAAACGGGACAATTCCATATTAGGACAGAACCTAGAGCACTGGAAACTAAGGCGTGGTACACACGGTTAACGGTAATAATAAATATTACTATAAATTATAAAATCTTAAATGACTCACCGACATGCAACGCAGAGCCAAAACTACTGATCCCAGAGACTTGAAACTTGGAATGTAGGTTCTTTTCGTTGTCTAGACGTGTGCTAAGAAAGGATTTTTTAAAATTCACATTCTATGGGTATAACACTCCCATATTTCGTTTTTGCGAGCGAGCAAAGCTGCTTTGTTTACACTAGTTTTTAATTAAATATCATCATCTCAGCCGTTAGAAATCCCCTTCAAAACTAAACAATAAAACATTTTTTTACGCTAAACCATCGTGCTTGGGGTATAAAATTATTGGTACCGAATTGCATCTACTTTGATGCCAGAGTGGGAGACGAGAGAGGACAGTTTTTGGGGGCAGGTCCTTTGGACTGATTTTTCAGTATATTTTCTTAGGTGTTTGTCTCAAGCGGTTCAGAATTATTTCTATTTCAAAATCATAGTTCGCGTAATATAATGCCACTATTTTTTTTGTCGTAGAGTGCCCTTATTGAAAAAAGACTAAACAATAGACTACCTACTTACTATCTACCCTATCTAAATACACTATGCCATAGAGCACTTCGAAAATCCACAGGCCGACATGTCGGCCTATAGAAATTCCAAGTGCTCTAAACCACTGTCAGATGGCAGCGTACCAAAGATACTGGAGGCATTATATGCCACTATTATATTGATTTGGATGACCAGTTTTGTAGAACATTTAATAAAAAAGAGTGATTTAAGAAAGGGTTTCACTTATAACATCGGAGGAATGGAATCTTAAAAATATCGATACACGCAAATTCATTAATTGTATGCTGCAAAGTGTAAGCCCATTGAATAAAATCTCCCATAATCAGATACAACATGAGTTATGACAGTGTATCTGTTAGTAAATGAACAATAAACATTGCGTGTAGTGGTATCTGTTTGTTTTCCCAGACCTAGAGGTTGTTTATTGTTGAAATCGAGTTCAAAGGTGTTAGTGTTAGGGATGAATGAATGCATGGTGTGTTTTCATAAATATATTTTAAAGTTTGTTTTTAAAATATTATGATATGTTTGCCAGGTGTAAAAAAAGGGCCTGGGACACTCCGCTGAAGCTACAAGTAGCCGGGGCGCCCGTCTTGACGGTATAATCTATGGGCTAGACAGAGAGAACAGATAGAGAGATACGCTATAGAAAGAGAGGCAGCTTGTAGATTAATATAACGATACTTAGTTAGGCGCTGTGCGACCTGAATTGCACTTTATTGCGTCGGAGCTAGAGTCGCTATTTATTTATATGATACTGTGGAGTATCCCTTCTGTCCCTTCAGTATTCTGTGGTAATACTAAGGACAGAACTAATAAATACAAGATCAAATAACCGTACATTCAGGGAAATGGCAAGGCGCCATCTTTACAAGGTCAAATTCCACTCAACCGTACCAAACGCCACGCGTCTACTTTCATCTCGAGGACCGCTAAGGAGTGGAATTCTGTACTGGCGTACGTCTTCCCACTTGAATACGATCTTGGGGTCTTCAAGAGAAGAGTGAATAATGAATAGGTGAGATTTGGGCCAAGCGCTGACCTATTAACCTACATATTTAATATAAAAAAAATAAGAAGACTTTTTTAACTTTTGTCTTCCCATCCGAAATGACCGATCCCAAGATCACCTGATCTATACTTATATGATATCTATTATCAATACAAAAATATATGCGGTAGGAATACTGATAATTTTTTTTTTATTCTTATTTCCATATTTGGGGCTTTTTACCCTTATGGGTATGAGTATGACAGTCACATCATAGCCTTATCTTACAATAACAAATAATAATATTTATAAAAAACACATAATATATTACCGTTATCTAAAGCTTATAGCTACGAATAATACAAAAATTGGCAAGTATGATACAAATTCACCCATGAAATACTGATAATAATATTACATACTGCATGTGGATTAAGGCTAAATTAAATAACACTTGACCTATTTAAATGCGAGCTCGTAGCACTTAAAAAACAATAAAATTAGCTTTAACTTAAAAACAGTTAACATTCACAGAAACGATGCCATTCAAATCGATTTTAACTCGAATTAATGAGCATTTCAAATAGGAATTCTAAGCGATTTGCATTTTAAAAATCGATCAAGAATGTGTACAATTTCAACTATGATCCGTATGCCGTAAAAGGAGCACCCTGCGCCTGCGCATCGATCCTAATATCGATTAATCGTTATTTGTGTGTGCCCGCCCTAACGGTGCCGCGCGCCGCAATAAACTACCTTAAACTGATTTTAATTTCTAACTAATGGCAACACTGGCATAGTGTGGACACGCCCTTAGAAAGTTAGTAATTGAATGCGGTAGTAAATAATTGTATAAATCGTGCGGTTAGCAGTTTCTGATTCAAATGTTGTTTCGATTTATTGTGGACAAATAGGGGTAGAAATATGGAGTAGGCGTGTTCTTGAATGTAGGGTTGAAATATAGCGTTATTATAGAGTTCAAATTGAACCGATGGACTAGATTACTTTCTATATCCCATTTTAATTATATGATAGTTTTTATGTGATGTTTGTTATTCAATCAGGAAAGAACAGAGAAACGATCAAGCTCAAGTCTCATAGTAGGTACACCCACATTTCGCCAGTATGTTATTGGTCCCATGTAATAGCTGCCTATTGCCATCTACCGGCCACAGCTCCAGACTCCAGGCAGTTATTGAGATAATTCCTAATTGAAAAATCCAAATATCACTTTTCCTGGCCTGGCGATTGAACCCGGGATCTCATAATTGGATTTATAAATTATATATATGTATTATATATATTATATATTATATGTATGTATAAATATGAATTAATTGGATTCGAGCTTACGCCCTCTACGCCATCGAGGCAGTCACTATAATTTTATGATGAGACATAACATGATAATAATATTAACTTTAAAGCCCGTCACACACGCAGCTACAATATATATTAATATACCGTCCTATAATATATATTATAGCAAGCTACCACACACGGACACGATGCTATAAAATATATTTTAGCCTTCATTTCATTGATACAGTAGTTTATATTAATATGCAATAATATATATTTCGGTATATGTTGGTGATGTCATAGAAATATATATTATAGCTGAGTGTGCGGTCAGTCGAATAATTGTATAGAAAATATATCGTAATATGCCTTGCTATGATTTATATTAATATAAATTATAGCTTCGTGTGTGACGGGCTTTACATGTAGTATAAATAGTTAATAGTTAATAAATGCCTTATCCCCACTATTCTCCCTCAATGTTACCCCATTAAATCACAATAAATGAAAATATTTATATTTATTAGTGTATTAAAACTATTTAGGGTGAACGATATTGTTATGGGACCCATAAAGATGGTATTCAGTCATTGAGTAGATCGTATGACCACCCAACGCCACCCTATACGAAAATACTTTTATTTGTAATGTGGGTAGTACGACAATCGGCTGAAAGAGACGTTAGTTTTGATATATGGTTACAGAGTTATAGACTTTTAGGCTCGGTACAAACGGTCTACCGACCACAAAAAGTAGTGTTTACAAATTTGCTTCGTACAAATTGTGTGGCCACCACCGTCCGTCCACATGTGGCGACTACCTACAATATGTATGACTCGTTGTTCTAGGGCCTAGAACAACGAGTCATACTCGTTCGTTTTTAGCCTAGAATAGCTAGGCTAGAGACGTACGATACGCGTATTGATACGATTATTTCTGTGTCGCGTCGCGATAATGGCATAGCCGATCCGATCATATATGAAAAGATATCGCTTATATTAGTATTTTTTTGATTCTGCTCTGATATCTCTCAATAATTTAGGATAAAAAATTGGAAGCAATGTAACACAGGACACACCCATTGACTATTTGTTTATTTCACGTCGAATTTATATATATATGTTCTATTATATTGTCGTTATATGTTCTATTATAGTATAAGCACCAAATATTTGTAAACCTTTGTGTGAGAAATAAATAAATAAATAAATAAATAAAATAAATCATAATCAGGCTAATATAATTATTGATAGATGGATTGAGAAAAAGAAGTAATATGTGATCAATAATAATTGTAGGTAAGTACTTATTTGAAGTTTTTCTTGGTGGCAGTTGAAATTTTATCTGATCACGTATAGAAAAAGATTTACGAAATATGTCAAAGCTTTGTATTGATTATGTATTTTACTTGTATGAATTGTAAATTTCTGACGACACTTGTGACATTTTGTCTCCATATGGGAATCATGTGAATGAGAAGACTGCCCCGCCCCGGCTGAGGCCAAATTTTATACCAATCAAGAGATCCCGGGTTCGATCCCCAGGTCAAACAAAAGTCTGATTGATCTTTCAATGACAGCCTAGATTCTAAAACTGTGTCCGGTAGATGAAAATAGGCTCGCTCCCTTTTCGTGGGACCAAAAACATGGCAATCTGTCACTGGGTACTGGGTTCCTCTCTGCCTATCCATCCCTTCGGAAGAAAGGCGTGATATTATGTGTCGGCTTTACTTGTATTTGGGTACCAAGTACCGTTAAGGATGCAGGAAAATTAAATATCCATGTCAAGCCATAGTAATTACATGTTAATTATTATAAATAATATGTTAATTGTGTTTTAACTACTATTCGATACAACTTTCTTATCGATTATCTGAGGCAATTATTATTTCAACCGATTTAGAAATCGGACTACTTATCGAATATGATTAGGTTTAGATGGCCTATAACCTTTTATTACCAATAATTTTGCAATAACCAGGTTTTTGACAGAAAATTATTATTATTGTAAATTCTTGGTTGTAAAGTTGTAACCGTATTAAATTATGAAACAAGTTTTAGTTAACTTCTTTTGAAATTTGAATACAAAGTGTAATAAGAAACATACTGTACCCAATGAGGTTAGATATCAAATTTATCTCTGACCTGGGGATCGAACCCGGGATCTGATGATCGGCAGTCGGTGCTTACGAACCATTTTGCTACCGAGGCAGTCTAGGTATTTATATTTATATATTATATAATTACTGTGCACCACACATAAAGAAATAACATACAGGACACAGAAACTGTAGTAAAATGTGCAAGTGGCGGTTTTATCGCTAAAAAGCGAGTCCTTCCAGACAACCGATGGATGGAGACGTTTTATTTACAGCAAAAGACTGTAGCATACTTTTACAACTTATTCATTGTAATCAATTATAAATTAATTAACTAAATCGAAGTGTTTGTAATATTAATGTTACAGGTTTTAAATAAATACTAACAACAAAATACAATTCAATTTTATCTGTTTGTTGCCACTAAACTCCGTAACGCCTGGACCTATTTCAATGGGACTTTCACAGAAAGACAGATGATGTTATAAGAAATTACTCAAACAATTTTTTTAGAATAATGATAAGGGAGCCATATAAATATGAAAACCCTTAAATTCTACGCGGACGACGTCGCGAGTAACATTTAGTTAATGCAATACGAATATGAAAAGAAAAATTTCAACCACGGGCGGGATTCGAACCACGCACCCTCCGCACCGTTCTGCGGGGCTGGCACTCTACCACTTGAGTTACCGTGGAGGTTTTAGTCGTCGGCGAAATTTTTCTATCCCTTCTACCTAGCGCATATAGGGGCGTGTGTTTATCTATAGGTGACGCATATCGCAATCTACCCAATATCTAATATATAAAAACTCTAATATAACTTCCATATTACATAATCCAAATAAACAATATATGTTTACACGCGAAGCATACGTACAATTATTCAAAATGTCTGTCGATTCGCAAAACTCGTGCAATAAATTCGTCAAATGCAACTTATTATATTAGTGGTAGGACTGAGGGACAAGAGGTAGGGTATAATTATTATAATTTTGTATCTTTACATAGTATAAGATGAAGTTGCTTCCGCTGTCTGTTTGCTTAGATCTTTTAAACTACTCAACGGATATTAATGCAGTTTTCAGCAATAGATAGAGTGATTCAAGAGGAAGGTTTGTATGTATAATGGTCCCGGAGTGAAGCCAGGGCGGCTCACTAGTGTTTAATAAGCTATAATGACAGCATAGAATACTCTTTATTACGACCTAACTACAAATTCAATTCAATTCATTTATTTGCAAGAGAATGGGTACATCGAGGTTTAAAATTTATATAATAATTGTATCTTCCAGAATCAACCTTAGTTGGCATGCAAAGAATATAGTCTTTCTTATACCATAGGTGGCAAACAAGCAGACGGGCCGCCTGATGGTGAGCGGTTACCGCCGCCTATGGATACCTGCAACTTTAGGACTCTTCAAGACTCTATTCACACTCTCTTGAAGAGCCCCATAATGTAGCTCAACGGGAAGACCGCAGCAGGGAGATCATTCCACAGTTCAACTTAAAATAATCATAGTAATTCTTATTGGCCGACAATGGGCGGCCTTATCGTTTCAAGCTTTATTATTTATACTAGCTGCACGCTGCGGTGTTACTTGCTTAA
This sequence comes from Hemistola chrysoprasaria, assembly GCA_947063395.1. NCBI lineage: Eukaryota > Metazoa > Arthropoda > Insecta > Lepidoptera > Geometridae > Hemistola > Hemistola chrysoprasaria. Next base: position 3,249,368 of record OX346727.1, on the reverse strand, counting down.
AAGTACTTATTATAGGGTAAGTAAGAGTAAATGTGTGAACACATAGGTGATACCCACACTCACTCTCACTTACGCACACATTTATAAAAAATAATATAACGATCCTATCATTTAATCATTTACCGATTATATATAGAGTTTCTGTAGCAATAGTACAGTTACAATAATTATTAGTTAATTTTTATTGGGTTTCCTGTTTCAGCTGACATTATATCGATAAACTGAGTTCATTGCCTCCTTCATTGAATTAAATTAGGTTAATAAAAACTAGGGCTTACAATAAAAATATTTTTTTTACTTAGCTAAATTTATCTACTCATAATCCCACTTTATAAGTAGGCGGTATAGATATATTGTATTAAACTTATATTATTGACTGGCTGGTTGGCTCAGCCGGTAGTACGTCTGCCTTCTAAGCCGCAGGTTGCGGGTTCAATTCCCGGCCAGATCAAACATATTGTGCGCATGAGCATGTCGGTTTTATCTGTGTCTGGGTGTACCTCCCCTCCGTAGACGCCCTCGTAACGTCTTGGACGACCCAGACGATTCTATCGCCGCCGTCACATCAGCGGCACTAGGCTCGCCTAATCCTACCAATATACGCAACAATCGCTCCGTTTTCCGTACTGGTGGATACCTGATCCACGACTCACACAATCACAACACCGACCTCGCCGGCGAGGTCGAAGATCTCTGAGATCCTTCAGATCGGTTAGTTTCTCTCCAAATAATCAAACAGATCAAACCAGGGGAAGTCTGACCCCACGTATTCTGGCGACGGCTCAAGCCGACGTTCGTACCGTACGCACGAAGGGCACGAGGTGCCCTTGTGCTAGTCGCCCTTAAACTTTGGGTCGAGCGCTTCCTGCGCTCACCATTGCCCGGTAAAGCTGTAGAGGCCATCTGAGTCCAACAGCATAAGTAATTAAAAAAAAAAAATTGTTTCTGGTGTTATAAGTGAATTTATTGTATAGTGTATAGTGTAGTATATTTGGGACCAGATGACTGTGTGTGGAAGTTTTCCCATATTATTAAAAAATATATATCTGTTATTAATATTATGTTTTTATTTTCACGCCTTAACGAACGCCGGTTGGCATAAAATTTGGTAATTAAGGTATTTTAAAACGTTAAGACTCTTTAGAAGCAATATTTTAATTAAAATTTCCCTTCCTTCTGGTGTGCACCAGTTCCTTGTCAGTGATGGTTTTTTAAACTTGGCTCCACCATAGATACAAAATCAGCAATATCTTACGTCATGACGACATAATTTAATATTGAAAAAATTGGATGAAAAAATCGCTGCCCTCCTACAATGTGTCGACGCCCTATGTCCTTGTAGGCCGTGTTCAGACTTGTCTCGCGGTACCTTTGCACAGAAGTTTCTGGATAACACGCTTTTTTGGTTCATTCCAATATTAGTGTGGACATGGACTATTATAATAAAATACTATATTTTACTGCTGTGTTATGTGTTTTATTGCTACATTGGTGGCGTAGTGGGCGTAAACTCGACTGCCGATCATGAGGTCTCGGGTTCGATTCCCCGGTCAGGCAGTGTTAAATATTGAATTTTTCCATTTGGAATTACCTTAATAACTGCCTAGAGTCTGGAACTGTGCCGATTTGATGACAATAGGCTCGCCCCTTATTACATGGGACCAATAACATACTGGTGAAATGTGGGAGTACCTACTATGGGATTGAATCGCCCCTTCGGGAAAAAGGCGTGATTGTATGTTATGTGTACTATCAAACTATATTTTATAATTACCATCGATCCTAAAGGAAGTTTGGGGTTATTAATGTATTATTCGATCTTTTTTGCTTGGCTGTTTTATTTGGGTCACTCGTTTCAAAAACTACACATTGCAAAATAAACGTTTCATTGGTTCCATGTTGGCCTCAAACCTCTCTATAAATCAGACAATCAAGTCCACAATATTCCTTTCATTCTTTAAAAGTTTTGAAATATGTTTGGCAAACGCGAGTGGTTTATAGCCTAAATGTTGATAAGAAACCCCTTTTTATTTCAGTAAGTGACACGCGAACCCTTAAGGCTGTGTTGTACCAACCAACTTTAACAATAATAAATGCTTGACTGGCCGTTAACTCTCTGGTTAGCGGTTAGACCATTATTAAGTGGCGTATTTTAATCCTGCTTCCTATACTACTATCCTACTTTCTACTAATATTATAAGTGCGAAAGTTTGTGTGGATGGATGGATTTGATACTCTTTCACGCAAAAACTACTGAACCGATTGGGCTAGGATTTGGTACGGGTCTAATCTACATTAGACCCGTGATTACCACATGGTGTACTTTTATCCCGAGGTAACGATTTATATGTAGGTGAAAAAGCGGGGCACAGCTAGTAACTAATAAAAATGCCGTCAAAAATAACGTTCAAACGTAATATTATTGTAACCAAAGATTGAACGATCGGTAATGCATAATGTTTGTCTGGGATGACGCCTATAGAAAATAATACCCCACATGTTGGCGACAGCCTTTTTATTTTAATATTATGTAAAATATTATGATTTAGTTATGTGCCAAATAGTGACAATGCTTTCATGTATTTTCTCTCTCCAAAAATCTAGTTTTTCTACTAAGGTTCATAGTGAACGTTGTTTTCACCACTCTTTATACTCGTGGTTGTTGTTAGAGCCGGCTAAGGGTTATGATTTTATGAGATCCAGATGAAGTACTCTAGTGTTCTCTGCGTAAAACAATCAAACTGTTCCCAACACGCCTGTCTAGCTTTGCGAGCATTGGCCTTATGATGGAGGTCTATGTCCAGCAGTAGACTTCCTACTTTCCTACTGAGCTAGCCAGCTGAGATGATAATAAAATTTGACGTACGTAATATTATTCTAACCAAAGATTAACCGGTTGGTAAACTATTGGTACTACAGTAAATTTGTGGAACTCACCCTTATTTTGGTTAGTTCTTTTTGTTAACCGGCGACCGATGAAAGGCGACCGTTTTGTAATTAAATATTTAGATTTTAATATCGGGTGGCGATAATGCGACGATAATTTTTATGTAGAGCAATTAATTTTATATCGGTTTGGTGAGCTGGTATAGTTTATGGTTTTTCAACTATGAGTTGAGCAAAATAATTTAATGACCTTAATTAAAACCATATAATAATAATGACTGATCATTTAATAATTGATATATTTTTAAATGAATACATATATAAGCACTTAACATAATTTTATTTAGTCATAATTATATCTTTATGTTATAACGTCTAAATTTTAGTTGTTACCAGTTGTTACAAGTACCACACCTTTGCCATTTATATAAAGCAAGCAGTAATGTACAAACATTACTGTGTTCCGGTCTGAAGGTCAATGTTACCAGCGAAATTACTGGGCAATACGAGTTTCAACAACTGATATCTCAGGGTGACAGGCGCAGTGCAGTGCCGCGCAGAATTTTGAATTTTAGAACACTGGGTGGCACTGTGTCTGATATGGGCAATCATGATGCTTACCATCTCAGGCACCTGATTTGCTCGTCTAGTTAATCACTATCATAAAAAAACAGAATGTGGTGAAAGTGGAAGAAGCGAAAGTCGTATGTCAGGATCATGGCGTGACTCCCACGCTATTATAGGCATACCAAAATTAATTATATTTGGTCCAGGGGTTTAGGCGTAAAAAGGTTACAGTCACACTTAGTAATTTTCGCATTTAATTATAATATAAATACCTATGGATTGTAAATGTCCATTATATAATAAAATATACATTTTTATTTGACATCAACATCAAATTTTAATATCAAATTAATTTCTAACAATAAAAGCGGCCCACCAAAATTCGCCATTATCCACACGATAATGCATGCCATTAATGTCCATAAAATGCACTTAATTCGCTATTAAAACAATATCAAACATTAAAAGGGCGCCGACAGAAAGGGACTGATAACGTTTATGGTGTGTTTATCAGAGTTCAGAGTTTCGAGGAGTAATCAAAGGCTGGTACTTAAATTTTTTAGTACCACCCATATGAAATTTTGCTGGGATTCGCCCGTGGGATGTAGGATTGTGTAAGGCTGGACATTAATGGAACAAGAAAAATGTCGTATCATTAATGATACCTTGAATAACTACGCCACCCAGGGATTCGGGTCTGTGATCTGTCTATATATTATTGTCCATTACTTAAGTACAATCGACCATACTATTCTGATTTTCTTTTCTAGTATATTTATATAAAAATAATATATAGGTATTTATTTTCAAACCAATGGCTATAAATTGATATTACATAATCTCATTATTAATATTATCAAAAGCAAAAGGTACATGTGTGAGTGTTTTTTATTACTTTACACCAAAACATCGACAGCTTAAAATCTGGAAAAATACATATATTACCTACTTTTCATCAGGTGTTATGAACTAGGCGAGTAATAAAAATAACCCTATTTTAAACGCGCACGTCGAATTATGAGCACATATTTTTAACACGTATATTTTTATACCAAACTATCCTTCCAAGTGCCAAGCCGCAACATGAATGGCCCGCTTAAAAAGTTATTAAAATTTTACGACACCCGAAATAAAGGATAGTGGCTATAGACAGGCCCAGTCTATATTTTATCGGCTTTTTCCCAGCACTGTTTTAGTGATGCGTTAAGGAAAGTGATAAGTGGTCGTAAAAACAAGTGGAAAATTTATTGATCGATCAGACTTTGTATGAGATTCCTTTCTTTTGAACTATTGATAGTCAATGTTGTTAGAGAACTATTTTATTATAGCGCCAGTGTTTTACCAATCGGTAGTCATGTGTTCTAGTTTTATGACTCATAATATTAAAAAAAAAAAATACATGCTTTTTATCTGTTTGCAGATTCCTGTATTTACGTCAAACTATTTGATGTAATACTACAAATAGACGAGCGAACATGGTGCGGCCGTATCACGAACTTGGTCCGCCACCATACCATGTTCGATCGTCTGGCGCACTGTCCGGCGAACATTGTTATATTATGTCGCTCGAAAACACGGGCTATACCCTGTCTTTTGATAGGCACGGAAACGTGCTGAGGCCTCTTTGAGCTTTTAATCTAAAGGTAATAGATAGCACCCATTGGGGCCCATCTCTAAAACCATCTTTAGAAGGATGAGCTCAGACAGCCCCCGCTAGGTGCAAGGACTATTGTTAATGGATGGGAACTACTTGATTTGCCTATAAGTACGTATGATTTCTAGATAAAAGGCTCCGAGGACGCAGCCCGATGCGTTGGTCCGATCAGATTCGCACCACACTCACCGGACTCTTCCGTCTACGATGCTCTTCCAATGCCGGAGATAGGACGAGATGGCGTACCATCGTGAGGACGAGACTAATGGATGGAGATGGTCACGACGTAAAGTTCCTATAGTTAAATATTGAATTTTTTAATTAGGAATTATCTCAATAGCTGCCTGGAGTCTGGAACTGTGTCCGGTAGGTGGGGTCATTCCTGCTGGTTCCCACTCCTTTGTCCCACTGGTGACTACTGGGAATTAAAAAAATTACATAACAATAGACTCGACTTTCATGGGACCAATAACATACTGGCGAAATTTGGGTGTGCTTACTATGGGACTGAATCCTGGGTACACCGCCTACCCCTTCGGGGAAAAGGTGTGATTGTATGTTTATATTATATTTGGAATAAATCGGCGAGTAAAAAACATTGATCTGGTCAATTCTTCATAGGATTGTCTGAAATAGCGAACAGGTGGCGTTACATCAACCCGCTCGCGTACCAGTATTTATAATATATCACTAATAGCACGCCATCCACCAGCTCACTATTGAATAACATTTTCAAGGGAAACTGAATGCTTGTATCTTGTCATCACCAAATAAATCAAACGTCTGCAGTTGATGTTTGTTTTTACTTTGGTTAAATCGAATGAAGAGGTAACTGAACTCGCATTTTACGTAATCGTGTACTTATTTAGATGAAGGTCAGTACTTATAGGAAACTAGCGATTTACCCTCGCTTCGCTTTGGGTACCATATGGTTTAAAGATATTTATTATCAACAAAGGCAATTTGTCACCCACGTTGCCACCTACGATAACATAGTCATTCATAGTAAAATATAATTGTTCATCATCATCATCATCAGTCGGAAGACATCTGCTAAACACAGACCTCCCCATAGAACGCCATCAACTATTCATTTGGGGGTCAACCAGGGGGTAATCACCACGCTCGTTGTGCGAAATTTATTGAATAGGTTGACAATATTCAGAGGAAACAGGGGAATACGAAACATAGATTTGGTATTTATTTCATAAGATTGATTCTGAGATGGCATTTCTCGTTAAGGTTGCCAGTCGTTTAAAACAAGGAGTGATTATAAATATGATAAACAGGCACAAGAATTTCTGTTGCTATTTTAGGTAGTAGCTAAATTTACCTTTCTCCTTTCATAATAATTCTAATAGCCTTAATATATTATACTATATTTTTTAAAATAAACTTCAAACGCATGTAACATCGAGAACACAAATTAACAACAGATATGTTACGTTTAAATCATCAACTATCAACATCTGTCAACCAATCGTTTATCATTAGCTGGATAAAATTGTATTATGATCATAAACAACTGAATCCCAAGTTTACATGAAATGGGCGACCGTTGACAGAACATTTGTCAATCAAGCCCACTTGAAACAGAACTTATTTCTACCCGAATACTGCCGTTTATTGCGATGTAAATGAAGGACATTAACTGATTTACATGTTGTTTTTCGTAGCCAAAAAAGGATGTCTAAATATAAAATCTTACTTAACACATGCGAAAGTTTAGACGTGTGAGGGTGTGGTTCGTTTCTTAGAGCCACAGTCCCGGAGAGTCGCGTACCGGAGAGCCACGATTCAATTTAATAGTGTATGTTTAACACCCCTTCATACCAAAACTACTAAACTGTCTTAATCTAAAAAAAATAGTCGAATAATGAATTAGATATTAATGTATTTTTATTGCAATCTAATGACATCATAAAACATCCCACTGTTTTAAATGTCATTAGCTTAATTCAAAAATTAATCAAGCAATATTAATTTTATTTATCACCGAATATTTAATAGGTGATATAAAAAAGGCAATCAACTAAAATTCATTCACACTATAAAATCAAAGAGGCTAAGAAAATATATTATTTTAACAGTTATTTCTAATATATTTTATGATTAATATTATGAAAGTTACGTAACTTTTTTTACTTAAGGTCAAATTTTTTTGTGATTAAACATTTAGTGTATCCGCAGACTTATCGATAAGCATTATAATAATGTGATGACAGACGTGACTACGTTTGTGAATACTTTTTGCGTAATTTTAAGTAAACTGTGGAATAATAAATATCCTTATTGCGCTCTTCCCGTTGAGCTACAACATGGGGCTCTTCAAAAGGAGAATGAATAGAGTGTTGAAGGGTCGGCAACATACTGGCAATACCCCTGGTGTCGCAGGTACCCATAGGCGGCGGTAACCGCGAGACATCAGGCACACCGTCTGCTTGTTTGCCACCTATGGCATAAAAAAACATTGTCAACATTAGGTACATAGGTACATACAAATATTTTATTATGTTACATAAAAAAGTAGCTCTGTATTTTTGTTCTATGACCACAGAATAAATATTAGGAATAACTACGACTCCTGACTCCATACGAAAAACAGAATTTTCACAAAAAACTTACAGATTAATATAGGTAAAATTAGCACATAATTTTCTGAAAAAGATCGAGCTGTATCGATCACACAAATGTGAAACAACTCATAGTAAAAAGTAACATTTTTCAACTTCATCGATAACGTGCCTTAACTTTATTTAAAAGCTTCATAATAAATCAATATAATTAATAAAAGGATCCCTCGTATTATCCTAATATATTTGTTTAATCCCTAACAGGGCGTACTAATGTTATATTAATGAACTATGAATTATGTGACCGACGGTGAAATATACTTAATGAGAATAGATTTTATAGATAAATTACAAATTATATGGATTGAGATAAATTTAATGTGATTTTAATTACTCTCCTCTCCCTGTACTGTGTATCTGGAAGCAATTGCTTTTAGCTTTAAAACCGCAATTTTGTTACACAAATATTATTAGTTCTTATTAATGACATTATTACTACGATTATAATGTATTATTTCTATAATGTGTGTAATATGTATGTATGAATATGTGTATGTATGTAATGTATGATGCTTTTAAGATATTTAAGTTGATAATTTTATTATAATATTAAAAATACCAATTAATATTTTGGAAATGAGTTCATTAAAATCTGTAAGTAGTTTTAAAAAGTATAAACTGGCTTTCCATTTATGCTTATACCAATACTAATAGCAATTTATAAAATACAAGAATTATTGATTTCCAGTAATTAATATTTTATAATATTGATAGCAATAATGAAATTATTTAAATAACCAATATTTCCTAAAATTGTTATTGAATCAAAATGGAAAAAGACCACATATCAATTTTGTTATATTTTATTTTTAACAGCATGACATTTCAATTTTATAACAAAGTGTCATATCGATAAAGTCGTCTAACGCAGGTAAGGTCGTAATAAAACCATTATATTAAAACTAATTTGGGGAAGGATTTGGGCGGAAATAATTAAATTTTGATAAATATTGAGATTTGAGATTCCGTAGTTCCAATAAAAGTGTGTCGATGTATTTTAAGTCATATTTTGTAAACGTTATGATCTAATTTCGTTTTGTTTACGACGGTCAGGCGATGCATGTGGCTGCGATAATATGACTTGTCACCTTGATCGAGTTTTGACGTAGTTTGCTTATGCAATGGGGACGATGAACTTTGATTTAGGGATGTGATCAATTGGTATCGATATTTTTAGTATTCAATTTTCGTGAATGCCTTTGAATCAACTGCTTTATACTATGAAATTATATTTTCAATAAATTATAAGTTGTACTTTTAGGTAAAACAAAATATATTTTACATATATACATACATTAATTAAAAATCGTAATTCAGAATATAATGTCTATTAAATATCACATTTTAGTAAGTATCGTTACTACTGCGCTTTCTTTCGAGATGTTTAATCTATGATCAGTATTTTAGACCACATAATAAAAAAATACTTAGGTAAGTTTTATATTATCTTTTTTTATTTTAAATTAAGAAATCTTATATAAAACACGGAAAAGAAAATAAAAGAGTGTCATCCCTAATTGTTTGAAGTCACTGCGTGTTAATTCACAAATATTGACATTTCAGACTTACCTGCTTTTCGCGGCGTGAGGCCGGCGTGGCAACTCTATTTTCGATCTTTACGTTAACTTATTAACCCTTTTTTATGATAATGAGAATGACAAGACGAGCAAATCAGGTGCCTGATGGTAAGCATCATGATTGCCCATATCAGATACAGTGCCACCCAATGTTTTAAAATTCAAAATTCTACGCGGCACTGCACTGCACTCTGAGATATTAGTTGTTGAAATTCATCATGCCCAGTAATTTCGCTGGTAACATTGCCCTTCAGACCGAAACACAGTAATGTTTGCACATTACTGCTTGGCGGATGAATAACTGGTAAAGGTCTGGTACTTCCCCAGGCTAAATTATCTTCAATGAACAAACGAAAAATCAATGAATCTTTTTAATATGATTTTCTTTACTTAGGACCTATCTCTGTCATGTTGTTTATTACCGCGAGGTTACATTTAGAATAGTACCCCACCCTTTCTACCCTTTTACCCGTAGTTGTCGTAAGTGTCAAGAGTAATTAGATCCAGAGGACGGACATCAGAATCTTTTGCATAAAACCATCGAATTCCACTCGCCATACCGCCAGCCAAGCGTGGCGAGTATTGGCCATACTTACCCCTTATGGTTCTTAAGTCCAGCCTATTACTGGACCTATGCCCAGCTGAGATGATGATGACGATCTCCGTCTCGGTTATCTCGAGATAAGTAGAGGGATCAGATTATTTGAGACGTCTTTTTTGTCATGACGACTTGAAAATCTGACATAATATGGGTTTGATCCTAGTTTCCTTTTCAACAGCGTAATTAGTAAAACCCATTTTGTTGGAGCATTAACACCCTTTCTTTTATTAGCTATTTGATGTACCCACTTTTTTCTGATTTTAGTACTTTTTATTAAACATAACATACAAACACGCCTTTTTTCCAAAGGGGTTCCATAGGTCCATTCCAAAGGCCTTGCTTACAAAAAAATACTTTAGATTGGACAAACCGAAGCTTCACATAGCATAACATACAATCACGACTTTTTCTCGAAGGGGTGAAAGGTGTACGCCATTACGTTATTGGTCCCATGTAATAGGGGGCGAGCTTATTGCCATCCAGACCAGCTGTTTTTAAGATAATTCCTAATGGAAAAATTCAATATTTAACACCTGGGGATCGAACCCAGGACCTCATGATCGGCAGTCGAGCTCTCACTACGCCACCGAGGCAGAATGAAATCAAACCGAAGAATCCGATGCTTTACATACAATTTTTATACTCGGTAAGTCCCCGAGATAGTCAGCGGAAATCTACCGCATATAACAGATTATTCTTCCATTAACATAAAAGTAATCTTATAATCGCCATTGAGAAATGACTTGGTTATATTTCTAATGTAATTTCATAATCATTCACGTTGTAATTACGAGGCATTACAACGGTTTAGTTCTAATTTTATAATTACAATTCACTAATTACACAGCTCAGTGTAACGGTACATAATTATCATTCGTTTAAACTAAGGCGATCATTTTAAATTATCGTTTAACTTTACTCTGCCTTGTTGGTGGTATTGGTCCCGAGCGCTGCCGATCATTACGTTGACAGGTCGAGCCAAAAGTGTTACTGGATTTATCTATCTGCAATTTTTTCACACGAAAAAAACTTAGTAACTAAACAAACATGCATAAAACGTCCAAATTATAATGCATTATTATTGGTATAATATGAGCAAGTGGAGTTCGCCGTGGAGTTATCGGTTATATAATAATGCTCCTCCACCCTCATTACCCGTGGTTGCCGTAAGAGCCGGCGGCTAAGGGTTAACAGATCCAGAGGACGGGCAGCAGCGTCCCCTGCAAAAAACCACCGAACTGCGCTCGACAACGCGCCTGCCAAGCGTGTTGAGTATTGGCAAAACCCCCCTTCGTGGGGGAGGCATATGGTCAGTAGTGGACTACCAACGGATGAGATGATGATGATGAATATGAACAAGCTTAAAATCTTGAATGACATATTATCCTATGCTACTAAATTATAAATGCGAATTTATGAGGACGGATGGATATTTGTTACTCTTTCACGCCAAAACTACAGAACCGATTCGGCTGAAATTCAGTATGTACGGATTTATCGATATTTCCATGTACCCTGTACCACGAAAACGAAGACAACACGGGTCGCGGAAGTCGCGGGGCACAGCTAATAAATAATATATGTTATTTCCCATACTCATGAATCAGTTTCGAATCGCTGCAGATTATCGATCGCACACTCGCACAAATAAACAAATAAGTATGTAATGTTAAAAAATCGAAAAACGCTAATAGCATCGGTAACGTCTCAATGGTAACAAAGATAATAAATAAAAACGTGCGATATGAAGATATTAAGATGTGGGCGGATTAATGAACGATGATAAATTGCTTGGATGAACTCAAAGGTATCGGGAGCGTGATCTTACTATCTGATGATGCAATCTTCGTAGCCGTGAGGTTGTGAGCTACTTTATCTTACCGCTTACCATTAACATAAAAAAGCGGATGTATTATGAGTCTATGTGTCTGACTATGTGTGTGTGTTTGTGAACTGAACTATTTGGGCTTAAATTGTATATTATGTAAACGTTAGTAATATTCATCGGGTGAATTACGAGTTGCAGCTACAGCCCAGCAAACCTTAAAAGTACCGTTTGACAGAGTTCTGGTTTTGCATTATTTAAAGGTTTCTAAATTTAGTGATTAGTAATTGTACGTCTTGTGATATAATTATTCCATGGTTTTACGGCGGAGGTTATTGAAATTGTGTGAGCCTATGCAAAGTTATTTCGGCTTGAAAATTGCTTGAAAGGATGGAACGTCAAACGGTACTTGTTAGATTTCCTGGGCCGAAATTTCTTTATACAGTGTTTTCTGTGTATAGAGTTGATGTTCTCACACCAAAAAAATGGTTTGGCAGCCTTCATTATAATTGAACAAGTCGTTTAGGTCTAGTTGCCTTAGACTCTAAGGCAATACGGTGACACAAGTTATAGGTACCAACATCAGAAAATAGTCCCATAGAAGGTACACGTACACTTCGCCAGTTATGTTTTTTAAGTCCCATGTAATAGGGGGCGAGCCCATTGTTATCGACCGGGCACAGTTTCGGGACATAAACCTTTCTTTAAAGTATTGAGAGTTGGGTATACTTTCTGAGCTGCAGGCCCCGAGTTCGATCCGCGGCCAGGTCAAACATTTGTGTGCATGACCATGTCTGTGTGTCTGGGTGTTATAAGCTTATATAAGTATGTATATCAGTCATCTGGTTACCATAGTATAGCTTCTAGCTTAGTTTGGGACCAGATGATCGTGTGTGGAAGTTGTCCCATATTATATTATTATTATTATTAAATAAAAATAATAAAAAGAAATTGGACCATGAAAAATATTATCTAAAACCCTTTTAAAACTTATCGACACTTTAATTTATACACCATTTTTACATATCAAGGCAGAAATAAAACTCGGGACGAGAACACCATCTGACATTAGTTACTATCGGACCACACAAGAGTCCGCTACAAAATACTGTTCTCTTTTGTATGATGTTGACAGTAACTGCACATTTCTGTGGCTAAACGATACGACCGTCTGCCGGAAGGTAACAATGGGAAATTGTGTAATAGCGCAAATTTGAACCAACTTAGGAAAGTATGTACATTATTTTTAACTTGCTTTTGTCCGAGTGACAGGCCCGTTGGCTTAGATGGTAGTAACTTTGCCTTCTGAGTAGCAAGTCGCGGGTTTGAACCCCGGGCAGGTCATATCTGTGCATATGAGCATGACCGTTTGTTCTGTGTCTGTATGTTATGTATAATGCATATTATGCATATATGTAAGTATTTTGTAGTGGTAGGCCTCTTTTTTATCCTGTTAAAACGGTCATTCGCAATCAATTGGACTGTTTTGAGGGTTGTATGCATAAATAACATAACATTCCATCACGCCTTTTCGCTGGTAGTTAGAGATGTACCCAGGACTCAGTCCTACAGTAGGTACACCCACATTTCGCCAGTTTGTTATTGGTACCATGTAATAGAGGGCGAGATGCTAATAGAGCGGTATAGTTTATAGAAAATTTTGCAATTCTATCTTATAAAAGTTATTGAATTTGATGAATAGATGAATCTTTTAAGTGTTATTTCACCTTTTGTAGTTCTTTTATTTTTAAATAAAATATTTATTAGTTTAATATTGATATTTATTAAAATATTTATACAAATAGGTATTTCAAAACTAAATTTAGCGAAATTGATCCAGCCGTTTTCGAGTTTTTACGAGATTAACGAACAGCTATTCATTTTTATATATAACTAGCTGCACCCGCGGTAGTCTTTGTTTCTGTGGAAATATCGGTATGAAGTACCTATCTTACGTGTTATTCCAGGGTTTAAACTATCTATGTACCGAATTTCAGCCTAATCGGTCCAGTTGCTTTGACGTGAAAGAGTTACAAACTTCACATTTATAAGTAGCATAAAAAAGGAGATTAAGATGGTTTAACAAAATTTCAAAACCCTGTTCATATTTGCTCCAAACTCGCTAAATTTTCCAAGGACCTTTTGAATTCAAGATCTGAATGAAGGCGCCAACTGATATTACAGTTAAAATAAACTACGGTTTAGTAAAATGAAACCTACTCGATATTATGCAAAACTGAGTAACTGGCTGTAAAGTTCTCGAATGGAGACCACGGACCGGCACGCGCAGCGCAGAACGTCCTCCCACAAGGTTTTTTTTTTATGATAGTATGTGACAAGACGAGCAAATCAGGTGCCTGATGGTAAGCATCATGATTGCCCATATCAGACACAGTGCCACCCAGTGTTTTAAAATTCAAAATTCTGCGCGGCACTCCACTGCGCCTGTCACCCTGAGATATAAGTTGTTGAATCTCATCATGGCCAGTAATTTTGCTGGTAATATTGCCCTTCATACCGGAACACACACAGACACACACACACAGGTAGACAGACGATCTGAAAAAGACGGCAGGAACACGCTGGAGGCGGACCGCTTACAACAGGACTGGATGGATATCTATGGGGGAGGCCTATGTTCAGCAGTGGACGTCCTATGGCTGAGATGATGATGAGTAACATAATAATTATTATTTATTATTTTAAACCCACGACCTAAAAAGGAAGTAGTGTTATAAGTTTGACGTGTTATTTGTGTTTCTTTGTGATCTGTGTGTCTGCCTGTGGCAACGCATCTACTAAACCGAATTCGATGCGGTTTTTTTGTTTGAGCTATCAATAGTTTTCCTAGCTAACAAAAATGATACATAAAGAATTTCCTCTTTGCATGCAATTTTGCGGGCGGGAAGGCGGTGCACTGTGCATGTTGTTTTTGACACTAAAAATCGGAACTAAAAACTAATGGTTCTTGTTCCAGAAGTCAATATTATATCAATAAAATACATTATCTTTACTTATACATTTACGATAAATAATGTTTATTTAAATTTAGTTTTAAAATGATTTTTCTCGGTAATTTATTCCAGAGTCGAGCAGCCTTTACCGTTATTATAGACTTATCATAGACTTGTAGGTAACCAAGAGAAAAAATTTAGGGCTCGAAAAAGGCTTAGAATTTCCCGTGCTCTACTTTCTAAGTACATACTACAAGCATCTATGAAAGATAGTGTTTAAAAACTAAATGTGTCAGTATGTCAGTGCGTTATGTTTGTAGTCAGTATGTAGTTGACATAACATTCATATTATGTAGTGACAGCGCTTCATAGAAACCGTGAAGCGGTTGTGTTACGCCTTTTATTATGTGGTAGGGCCATGAATATAGAGGGATATATTAAAACATGTTTTACAAAAGGTTTTTTCAGGTTTAATAAATGGCTGTACTTATTAGGTACAGTCAGCATCAAAAGTCGATAAACACGACCTACCTAAGTATTGCAAAACCTTTTTAACACGTTATATATGTCGCCGTGAAATTGTAAGAACCGTTAGTTTAAAATTAAACTAGTGACATTATAAACTAACTTTTAGGTTAGGTTAGGTTGTTACTAATCGAAATTATGAACTAAGTGAATTATAAACTAACAGTTCTCATAATTTCACGGCGATATATATACAAAGCCACTGGTTATAAATGAGTATCCTCTGAAAGAGTCATGTACTTATAATTTGGAACAAATTTCACTATGGAACCAAATCTTAGCGAATAAAAATACGGCTGTGTCATAGAAAAGACCTTGATAAAAATGTATGGACTAGCTAATTTTTATCGAGATTTCACAGTTGTCTCCTTAGAGAAAACTATTCCAAAAGATGAGTACAATATGACACTTCACATAATATAATCACGTCTTTTTCCCGAAGGGGAAGGCAGAGGTGTACCCAGGACTCAGTCCCATCCGATAGTAGGGACACTCTCATTACGCCATTATGTTATTATACCGCCCATCTAATAGGAGGCGAGCCTTTTGCCATCTAAAGAGCACAGTTTCAGACTCCAGGCTGTCATTGAAATAATTCCTAATGTAAACATACATTAACACTATGCTCAGGTAAAACCCCAGGCAGACCCCAGGTCAGCCTGGGGTTCGAACCCGGGACCTTATGATCAACCGAGGCAGTCGAGTAATGACCCTTTAAAATGATACATACGAATTATCTTGTATAGAAGTACATTTCCGAGAAAACCCAGGAATAGGTATACCAACATATTTATATTTGAAAGTAAACATTATTAAACATTCCAAGAACTTAGTGTTTGTTGTTAAATTGTTTACATGCCCTACATATTAACCAATAGTATTATAATTAGGTTTAGCAGGTCACTGACTAATGACTCATTTGTTTTATAATGTTTAACCCATATTCAAAATGATTTACCCGCTGAAAGGTATCCTATAAGTAATAATTATAATTTCTACTTCTAAAATATGGCCAATCTGGTATTTCCCAAATCTAGTATTTTGTGACTAAGTCCGTATCTATGAGTAGGTACATAACATAACATACATTCACGCCTTTTTCCCGAAGGGGTAGGCAGAGGTGTACCCAGGACTCAGTCCCATAGTAGATACACCCACATTTCGCCAGTATGTTATTGGTCCCATGTAATAGGGGGCGAGCCTATTGCCATCTACTGGGCACAGTTCCAGACTCCAGGTAGTTATTGAGATAATTCCTAATGGAAAAATCCAATATTTAACACTGCCTGACCTGGGGATCGAACCCAGGACCTCTTGATTGGCAGTCGAGCATGCGCCCTCTACGCCACCGAGGCAGTCGAGGAGAGTAGGTACATATTGACTCATTATCATCGTCAGCCCGTATCAGCCCACTGCTGGGAATAGACCTCCTCCCTCAGTGTATTTTGTTTCTGTATTGAGCAGACCGCATGTAGATCTTTACTGCAATCTGTAGTGTACATACAACTAGAATGAGTAGATTTTCTTTGGATCTTTCCTGTTTGTCTATCAATAAATATGGCGGTTTAGCTATACATACATATATTGGTTTATTATTTATATATTTAGTACAATCATCACAATTTCATGGTCTGAATCGGTTATAATTTTAACGAAAATATACAAAAATCTTTATTTGCTGACTGTACTTTGAGATATGTGACGAACTAACACATATTTTATGCTTGCGACGAATTAACTTACAATTTATTAGAAAAAAAAGTGGTAATCAACTTTGTGACGTAATAACAACAACCCGACCATCACAGAATTACGTTAAAACTATTCGCAATTTCAAGCCGGAAATTTCGTAGCCCAACATTTATAGACCCTTTACACTACCCACTCTAATGTTGATATTCAACGTCTAAGGCTGAGCACGGAGCGTAGAGTCAAGACTATTGGGTTACTGGCCTTACGGTAATTTATTATTTTATGATGTCTGATAACAAGTGTGTACATAGCTTAATGATATTAAGATCTAAGGACATTTTTATGGTGGTTTCGATGTCAAGGTGCCGTTTTACTGCTGGGAACTGGACTAAAATAGCTGAAGTAAGTCAATTTGGGTTAGGATTACTGTGATAAGATTATTTTTTACCGAAAGGGGGAGGTTCTCAATTGTACAGTTCAATCGTTATTGTCTTATATTATGGTTTGTGTCGTCTTGAAGTTAGATTTTGTTTTTTTTTTATTACTTTATTAGTATTTACTATAATAACATTTATTTAATTAATTTATTTTGTTTTTAATATTTTGG
Source organism: Hemistola chrysoprasaria (assembly GCA_947063395.1). Classification (NCBI taxonomy): domain Eukaryota; kingdom Metazoa; phylum Arthropoda; class Insecta; order Lepidoptera; family Geometridae; genus Hemistola; species Hemistola chrysoprasaria. The sequence goes on along the minus strand of OX346727.1, from coordinate 3,231,847 downwards.
TATAAATAATAAAGTGTTATTTTATTTTATTCTTCTTATTTTATTCAATTAAAAGTGATTCGTCTTCCATACATAAATATGAAGAAATAGGGAAGAAATAGAAATAGGAAGCCAACCACAAATAATTGACTGGAAAATGATTCTCTATCTTCGACCCTGGAATAACATAACATACATTCACGCCTTTTTCCCGAAGGGGTGGGCAGAGGTGTACCCAGGACTCAGTCCCATAGTAGATACACCCACATTTCGCCAGTATGTTATTGGCCCCATGTAATAGGGGGCGAGCCTATTGCCATATACCGGGCACAGTTCCAGACTCCAGGCAGCTATTGAGATAATTCCTAATGGAAAAATCCAATATTTAACACTATGCCTGACCTGGGAATCGAACCCGGGACCTCTTGATTGGCAGTAGAGCATGCGCCCACTACGCCACCGAGGCAGTCTGAAGTCAATATGAAGAAATAGGGAATAACATTATATTAAAAGCCAACCACAAATAATTGACTGGAAAATGATTCTCTATCATCGACCCTGGAATAACACATAGGGTACTTATCTCGATATTCCCACGGGAACGGAGACTACGCGGGTGAAACCGCGGGGAACAGCTAGTAATATTATAAAGGCGAAAGTTAGTAAGGATGGATTGGATGGATGTTTGTAACTCGTTCACGGCAGAACTACTAAACCGATAGTGATTAAATTTCGTATGTAGGATACCTTAGGCTAGTAAGTAAGTAAGTACCTTAGGCTCTAGAATAATAACACATTATGGTACATTTTTCCCGATATTTCTACGGGAACGATGTCTAAGCGGGTGAAACCGCGGAGCACAGCTAATGGGGAATGTCCAAATTATCTTGACCTCCATTTTTATTTTAGATAATGAAAATATAGAGCAATATAAGAAACTAATTTGAATATTTTTGCTATTTTCGTCGTAGTTATTTTTAAAAACATTTTTAAAAATTTGAGAATTTTTGGTGATGATGACGTCATCATAAGCTTTATAGACGGTGACTGCGGCCTCAACAGAAAAAAAAAAAAGGCAATGAAATTCAGATTGTCAATGTCATTATATTATCACACACCTTTATCCCCACTTTTCTAAAAAAACTGTTCATTGCTTTTTTTTTCTTCTTTTATGGACCCACACGAATGTATTGCCAGTGTCAAGTTATATAAATTTTCAAGTTAATATGGTCAATTCAGAGTCAGGGCAAGCCCAGTCAAGTCACAGCTCTAGTAAAGTGGTGGTCTTTACAAGAAGCTGCCAGTAAACAATAAAATCACAGTAACTTTCTAAGATTTTGCAGTCGGCTAGATATAGGTTATGTTTACATACATCGACATTTGACAACTTAATGACATAAAAGGACATTTCACTTTTTTTTTTTTTTTTAGGCTCACACGTTTTTCCATTAATCTACGTGTGACGTCTTCTAAGGTCAAATGAAGGTTATTCAATTAAAGCTGAAAATAATAATAATCCGTGATTATTTTCTGTTTTTAAGTAATGGGTAGTGATCAGCAACCTTATTCCTCCAAATGGTTTTGAAATTACAAAAAACAAAAATAAATAGACATTCCCCATTATACGTATAAATCTTCTTCTTGAATCACTCTGTCTGTTGATGAAAACCGTATTAAAATCCGTGGCGTAGTTTAAAAGATAGAAGCATACATACGATGGGACGCTACTTTGTTTTATACTATGTAATCATAAGGGCAGATTGCACGAAGAACTGGCCAATGGGGCTGTAAAGTTCTCGAATGGAGACCACGGACTGACAAGCCCAGCGTAGGACGTCCACCCACAAGGTGGACAGACGATCTAATAAAGACAGCTAAGAACACGCTGGATGCAAGCCGCTTACAACCGGACTGGATGTTAAAGAAATCTATGAGGGAAGCCTATGTTCAGCAGTGGACGTTCACTGCTGAACTTATTAAAAAACATACATTCACGCCTTTTTCCCGAAGGGGTAGGCAGAGGTGTACCCAGGACTCAGTCCCATAGTAGATACACCCACATTTCGCCAGTATGTTATTGGTCCCATGTAATAGGGGGCGAGCCTATTGCCATCTACCGGGCACAGTTCCAGACTCCAGGCAGTTATTGAGATATTTCCTAATGGAAAAATTCAATATTTAACACTTTGCCTGACCTGGGGATCGAACCCGGGACCTCTTGATTGGCAGTCAAGCATGCGCCTTCTACGCCACCGAGGCAGTGAACTTATTAAGATTAAGGATAACTGTGCCCGGTAGATGGCAATAGCCTCGTCCCCTATTACATGGGACCAATAACATACTGGCGAAATGTGGGTGTATCTACTATGGGACTGAGTCCTGGGTATACCTCTGTCTACCCCTTCGGGAAAAAGGCGTGAATGTATGTTATGTAATTCTATTAGATTTACTCGAGTAATATCAAAATATCAATCGAATGGTACAGATTACAAAACTAACAACATAAATATTATAGTTTAAATATCGGTGTAACACAGGAATAGTTTTTATAAATAATTTTCTTTCTTTATAAATAATTTGTTATCTATATTATAAATTGGCTCAGCACCTATATAATAAAATTGTGTATCTATATTGTGTATTATATAATCTGTATAATATTATTATGGTGTTATCTATGTATTTATATAATCTAAGTTTATTATGTATTGGTATATAGTCTACGTATATATTATAGTATTACTATTATTAAGTATGTATTTTATTTATTTAAGTATAATGTGTTTGATACCACCGTCCCTTCATATATGTATTTCCTTTCCCTGCATGGTTGCCTGGAAGAGATCGCTCTGATAGATAAGGCCGCCAGTTGTTACTTCTTTCTAGTTTTAAGGTTTTCTTCTTTGTTACTTTCTGTTATATTGTGGTAGCAATAAAGAGATTTTATTCATTAATTCAATAGTATTTATAATATAAAGCAAACACCGTTGAACTTATCTTACAATGGCGAAGCTTATACGCGTGTTAGCGGGCGAATGACAAGAGGTGGCGATCGAATTGACTAAGATCCTTATAAGAAATTGAATTTATACTCTAACAGAACGGGTTTCTCCACTGCTCGGGTCAATTCATACGGGTTATGTAGATGACCCAGACGTTTAGATTTTAGGTCGCCAAAGCCTACAAGGCCTTCGACATGGTCTCATGCATGGAGCATTCGTTAGACCGTTAGTTTTTGTAGTGGTAGGTCTCTTTTGCAGGGGGCCGCCTGGGGAAGTACCACACCTTTGCCAGTTATTCATTACAGTCATTACAAAAATTACAGTGTTCCGGTCTGAAGGGCAATGTTACCAGCGAAATTACTGGGCATGACGAGATTCAACAACTGGTTGCTCAGGGTGACAGGCGCAGTGCAGTGCCGCGCAGAATTTTAAATTTTAAAACACTGGGTGGCACTGTGTCTGATATGGGCAATCATGATGCTTACCATCAGGCACCTGATTTGCTCGTCTTGTCACTCACTATAATAAAAAAAAAAACCCCTTACATATTAAGTACTGTCTTATAGGAACTACAGTTTAACGTGCTATTCGAAACACGTCTCCATCCCACGCAGTGTGGGATAAGGGCAGGAAGGTCATGATGGTAGGTACTTGTTACAAAATACATGACACACAACAATATATTTTTTTATGTTTGACTATTACAATTATTGGAGGGAGCCCTACCCCTTTGGGTATACATTTTTTTTATAATAGCGAGTGACAAACAACGAGCAAACCAGTTGCCTGATGATAAGCATCATAATTGCACATAACAGACCAAGTGCCACCCAGTGTTCTAAAATTCAAAATTCTGTGCGGCACTGCACTGCGCCTGTCACCCTGAGACATCATTAGTTGTTGAAACTCATCATGCCCAGTAACATTGCCCTTCAGACCGGAACACAGTAATATTTGCACATTACTGCTTGGCGGATAGAAAGAATTAGACCCGTAACTTATATTATGGCTATTTATAATTATCTAGCATCTTACTCACAATGAACGGTAGCTCTTTGTCTTCTTTTGTTTGTTCACTCACTACACACTTGTGCAAACAGATTTGGTCTTTTGTAGAGTCAATGAGTATTTTCAAGGAAGACTTGTGGTAAATAGGTAAGTTAGCCTACCTCTGCCAATAATAAGGGCCAGCGCAGATCGAACGCGGACGAATGTCGGTTCGGAATTACGGTGGGTCTAATTTTTTGTATAAATATATGGACTTGTATATTGATAGGAACACAGAGATAGGGTGCTTGGGCGCTAGTCCTGGTCTTACTCCCGACCTGTCCCATGCTGCATATATACTGCATATAACTTCAAAATTCTATTGAAAATATAACCATAAATTATTGCACAGATTGCGTGATTTACTAATATTTTGTAGTGGTATCACACACCTTTGTCAGTTATTCAATCGCCAAGCAGTAATGTGCAAACATTACTGTGTTCCGGCCTGAAGGGCAATGTTACTGGGCATGATGAGTTTCAAAAACTAATATCTCAGAGGGACAGGCGAAGTGCAGTTCCGCGCTGTATTTTGAATTTTAAAACACACTGGCACTGTGATATGTGCAGTTATTATGCTTACCATCGGGCACCTAATTTGCTCGTCTTGTTACTTACTATCATAAAATAATAATAATAGTATCGAGTTTTTAGTAATTTTATGACATAAATAGGGTATAAAACTGATGGCGCGACAACGTATGGCGCTTTTCCTTGCACTCTAGACCCGACACGCGACCGTCCCGCGCCGACATTCTATCTGCGTTTACCTATATAGAATGTAGCGCCCCAACAAATAAAAGTATCTGTCACCACTCCAGATACTCGGTGGTCTCGTTCATAAGCACTGGTAATAATAAGGTATAGAAGTCAAATAACCGCGTGACCTTGTCGCCGCACTGGTGACTATAGGTCGATCATTAATTGTGTAAAAAAATTAGCTATGATTTTTTTACACTCGGGAAAGATAGTATATACGTAGTTTTAGTATTTTGTTCATTTTACACTACCATGGCAGTCGAAAAAAAATTTGTTTAAAATGAATATCATTATAATGAAAATTTTTAATTTTTAATTTTAATTTATTTATTTTATAATGAAAAAATTTTTTTTTTAAAGTGGTTACAGAATTATTGGCATACCTATAATGAGCTACGTTTGTTTATGTGTAAAAATTAATCACGGGAAAGGATTCTTTGTGTGACGCTGTTCATGTGTGCGTGGCTCTACGTTTGTAGTAGTGACAATATAAGACCTCCGTCACTCCATACAATCGGCCGCGCGCAATTGCCTACTACTACTTCATAGAAATCATAACGTGCATACACGCGTCAAATGTGTGCGTATAAAGGTGTTACTGCGACGTAAAATGGCAGGCACAGGTGAGTGTTGCTTCTTTACATAGAAATAGTAATTTTTCTTTGGTATGGGGTTTGGCTTTGGTATGAGGTGACGGCGAGCTTCGAGCTTCACGTATGTAAATCTACATTTGACATTTCTAGTTATCCCGAGTTCTGTGCAAGCAACAAGCAAAATGCTACCCTTATGCTCTCTTACATATGTTTCATAATCACAGCAACAAATCCCAATCCCTCAATTAAATCAACAATACAAAGCTTTCAGAACGCTACTACTTGTATTTATTAAGTAGGGCAATAAGGAAAGGCGAGCCTGCGTAAATCATCAGGGAGTGACAGTTCCTTGACTGCTTCGAAAACTACGAATTGTCTGGATACTGAATTGTTTATACGTTGTCTTTATTTAGAGAACGTACGTCTACATCTCCATTATTTCAACAGCTGTGTCAGATTTCCCGGTGGAATTTATTTAAAACTCCCACATCCTCTTTTTCCTGCTCTATTATCAGACCCTGGTCACCATCTCATCATCATCATCATCAGCCGGAAGAGGTCTGCTTAACATAGGCCTCCCCCATAGAATGCTATAAACTATTCATATGGGGGGATTTACCGTAATCACCACGCTTGTTGTGCGGCTTGGTGATCGCAGGAGTTGGAATACTTGGTGCCGGAGAGCGCTGCTGCTCACTCTCTGAATATGTCCCTCTGCCGGGTCTCACGGCTTCCACGGGATGAGATAGGATTACATAGCCGGGACCCAATTATATAGCCGGGAACCACACTTGTCACCATCAATTGTCAATTTGTAACATATTCAATATTCATTCTCAATCAGCCCAAACACGATATATTTGACTATTGACTCGTATGAAGCTGATTCTGCAATGCCGCAGCATCATGTCGAAGTTACCAATTCGTTGCAATATTGATAAAGTAATGAATTCAAAATTTCTAATCAATCTGACCGCTGCTAGTTGCTCATATTCCCTTTAGCCGCTAGAAAAGAGCTGATAGTCTGTAAACGGCTGAACTGATTTTCATGACACAGCTGTTTTTTCCAATGATTTTAAAGTTATCTCCATAGTAAAATTTATTGAATGATTAATACAATATCCTTTTAACAGGAAAGGGAATCTCTTAGCGGTTTGACATTTACCAAATCAATGTTTTGCATTCCCCTGTTTCCTCCGAATATAGTAAGCCTATTTGAAATATGTAAATCCTGATATTTTATAAATGAAATCAACTATGTCTCTATTATTTTATTATTGTTTATAAACTCTTAATATTTTTGTAGTGAACATCTAATCACGCGTAAAACTGGGAATAAAGTTCACTAGAAAAATCAACAGTTTATAAGAGATATTAAAATAATTGGGACATAGTTCACTTCACTATAAAAATATCAGGATATAAATTTATAGAATGGGTTAGCAATATTCGGAGAAAACAGAGGTATATAATAATACATCGATTTGGTAAATTTTTCATAGGACTGTGTCAAAATTCTCGTACCTAGAAGATGCTGCCAGAAACTCTACAGTTCCTCGTAATTATACAGTTATAGATATACCACTATAATAAATCATATTCGCAAATCTAGGCTGACCAGTGACTAAGAACATCCTCTGTCCAGCGTTTAGTTTCAAATCGAAGGATATCATCAATTACAGGGGACTGCTGGCTACTGACTCTGGCCATTGGCCATCTGTTTCAATTGGGTCTGAAGTTATCTGTACTTACATATCTACTGTATTATTATGAATATGGGAAGAATAATTTCATTCACGAGGGGGATTTGAACCCGCACCTTCCGCACCATTCCTCGTCGTTGGCACTCTGCCAATTAAGCTACCGTGGATGCCTACAAGAGCGTGTGTGTTTATTGTTTATCTGTATCTGTTGCATTTCGCATTCTAATGGGTTGTCTATAAAAATATAAAATTAAATACTGTATTTTCTATGCTTCGGCTTTAAACTCATAACATCACGCCTTTTTCCCGAAGGGATAGGTAGAGGATCATGCTTAGTTTAAATAGACACGATTGCATTCATTTCTAATAAAACAATGCAAATGGTCACTATCCAAGTCGCGGATAATCGGCCCAGCGAAATTAACACGCAAACACAACAGTGGTCACCCCACGGCACTATGCCACTTACTTAACATACATTTTCATCAAAAATAAGTCTATAAAAGCCTAAACTCTCACGCGTCAAGTGCTAAGTGTGAAATACCTAATATAGCCGGTGCTACCGATTAGGGTTGACACACGCCTTTCTCTTACAAACATAATGTTACATTTACACAGGAGTTCATTGTAATGGTCTGTCAACTGTCAGAAGGCAGTGAAGTAGCCCACGCGCGGTTGTTGAGACGCGAGGTGAGGTGTGTGAGCCATGAGCGGGTAGCGATTTACTTGCACCAATTTTGACATTGAGGTTTATACACTAATGAATATCTGTTCAATGATACTTACTTACTGGCAGATAATGCTATTTTAGCATTAAGTTAGTCCTAGCGTTGTGCTGAATTATAAATAAATAAATATTTAGATGGATGGATGGAAATCTAAGGGGGAGGCCTATGTTCAGCAGTGGACGTCCTATGGCTGATATGATGATGATGATGATGAAATATTTTGAACTCAATATTGTGCACATAGACTTCCAAACATATTTTGTAATATTGATAATTCTTGTAATATTTTAATTTTCAAAATCGAATAATAAAAAAAAGTCAATACTACAGCTACAGGTCATTCGACAATCGAACCAATAGAAAATCCAAGTGATCCATACTACTATTGAATATCAGCGTCCCAGAGATGTTATCGACATTGCCGTTGTCTTATCCCGACAGCCGAAATGTCATCAACTTAAACGTCATTGACCCAATATCCACAATAGCTGCATAATTCGCATTATGCAGTAGCCGTTGGTTAGTATCTAATCAAAATGTTTCTTGGAGCGAGTGAGTGAAATAGTGTTAAGTTCGATGATAAGACCGAATATGTTAAAAAGACTGCGATGTCAGGTTAGTTCAGTTTTCTGGCACAAAATTTTCTGGTCCTGGAAAGATTATAAAATGAAAAGATGCTTAATCTATACATACTAATATCTCATTCGCTATTTTAAAACTTTATATTCTTACCAAATTAGCATCGACAATCGCAGGAGACAAAGAGATAGTATTTTTCTATAGCGGAACTTACCTGAAAAACAAAAGAAATCGGTTGTTATATTTGCCAAATTAGCGTAAAAATTGAAAAACGTAGTATTATTCTTATGTGTCAAAAAATTACAATTATCTACTCGAGCAACAAATGAAATTCCTTAATTCATTTCTAATTAAATAAAATATATATTTCCTGCTATCACTCATAACTTTCACCCATAGTAATTGAATCACCGACTACATTGATATACGTCCGAGCGATACGTGAGCAGTTTTTAGAATATACTAAGATTTATGATCACTTCCCATTCAGCGGCTTCTATGATACTATAATAAGCAATATATTAGAAACCTGTCTATAACTTTTTATTAGTTATCAAGGGGTCAAAAATTCTAACTGCGAAAGTACGTAGTACGTACGAAAGTACGTAGATTAGGCCGACATCATTTCCCATATAAACTTTGAGGAACCAATGACGATGATAAAGCTCCTCTTTTTTTTATAATAGTGATTGACAAGACGAGCAAATCAGGTGCCTGATGGTAAGCATCATGATCGCCCATATCAGACTCAGTGCCACCCAGTGTTTTAAAATTCAAAATTCTGCGCGGCACTGCACTGCGCCTGTCACCCCGACATATTAGTTGTTGAAACTCGTCATGCCCAGTAATTTCGCTGGTAACATTGCCCTTCATACCGGAAAACAGTAATGTTTGAACATTACTGCTTGGCGGATGAATAACTGGCAAAGGTGTGGTACTTCCCCAGGCGGCCCCCTGCAAAAGAGGCCTACCACTACAGGACCTTCACCCTGCAGGCGAGGACTCAATTAAGCGGTCTATTTAAACCTTAATTACAACAATAGCCAATTATCTAATATCGAAAGTAAACTTATCCATAGAACCTTTCATGTAACTGTCTCGCCACGGGTCCTAACATACAATGTAAGGGTAATTAATTAAAGTTTACATCGTAGTAAGTAGCGGGTGAATGCAAAGGTTGATAAAACTGATTTTGGAAAGCGGGAGATTGGGACAATTTTGATGCGGTAACACACCAGTTGCCAAACATAACTTATCAGTAAATACTAAATATAACATAGCTTATCATATAATCACGCTTTTTTTCCAAAGGATTAGACAGAGGTGTACCCAGGCCTCGTTCCCATAGTAGGTAGGTAGGTAGGGTAGGGTACACCCAGTATTTTATTGGTCCCATGTAATTGGGAGTGAGTCTATTGCCATCTACCGGGCACCATTCCAGACTCCAGTCTGTCGCTGAGATAATTCCTAATGGAAAAACTCACTTTGTCTGCCTGGGGATCGAACCCGGGATTTAATGTTGTTTTTTTCTTTATCTACCCATTTAATTGTTGGCTGGAATATAGTTGAAAAACATGACCTTATTGTGATATAACTGAATATTCATAATACTTGACACTGGCAAAAATATCGTGTGGCGCCATACAAAATAAAATCCGCGCTGTCATTGAATAGGTAATAATTATTTTTGGATAAAAAGAGGTCAACTATTCTTTGATATTATAAACTAGAGACTAGAAGTTGTTTTCACACAATACCTTCATTAGCCAACTGTCAGAAAATCGACTATGAACTATGAATCCAATTTCACGTTTCTTTGAACACATCCATCTTAGACCTTTTGTTAGTTAATGATGAGAAAATTTTAACACTGGCAGTTAAGAGGCTGCTTTAGTTCGCGCACCGTAAAAACTTAAAAACTTAACTTAACTTGTTCCAAATTTGAATCTTTGTTCAATGTTCCATTTCGGAATTTTATTTGACATTCGTATAGTAGAAATGAATTAAATATGATTTATAATAAATTGGTAGCTATTATGTATGGTAAGTGCTTTTAATTATTTGTTTGTTATTTAAGTTACCTACCTATTTATTAATAACTACTAAGTGTATACAACTTATTGAGCTCGTTTAGTCTCACTTCTTTGCACAAAAAAGGTTAATTTCTTCTTCCATCATTCGCGCCTTTCCTTTAACCATGAACAAATTTTCTGAGTTTTTATTTTTCCGTAACATGCCAAGCCAAAACCACATTTATTGTTAGGAATTTAAAAAACAAATTAGTCTAAATTTAATAGACCACCCAAGTAATTCTCAGGCTGTCGGTATAGACTAGATAACATTACGTTGACAACAGTTATCTTTGCACCAATTCGACACTTTACATGCGCACGCGCATTCCGTATCTAGATCATTGGCTGGTTTATTAATTTAGGTATTAGTCGAATACATGTGTTTATCTAATTAATTAGAGACTGAGGTCTTAGGTTCGATTCCCAGGTGACTCAAAAAGTGCTTTTGATTTTTAATTAAAAATAAATAATTAGCCTGAATCCTGGATTGAATTCTGGTTGATGGTAATATAGGCTCGCCCCATATTACCTACATAGGAATTAATATTTTTTTTAAATGCTGTTAAATGAAGAAAATAAACTTCAATTAAAAAAGCCATTAATTTGTAATATTACACAATTTTTATATCATAAAAGCTTGGTCAAAATTTACCTATTGTACATATTTCGTGCAATCAAATCCTTCGACATAGACTTAGTAACCCAAATAACATAACATACAATCACGCTTTTTTCGCAAAGGGGTAGGCAGAGGTGTACCCCATAGTAGGTACACCCACATTTCGCTAGTATGTTATTGGTCCCATGTAATAGGGGGCGAGCCTATTTTGCGATCTTCCGGGCACAGTTCCAGACTTAAAGCTGCCATTAAGATAATTCCTAATGAAAAATTCAAATGATACAGCCTGACCTGGGGATCGAACCCGGGACCTTATGATCGGCAGTCAGAGTTACAACCACTACGCCACCGAGGCAGTCAACTTAGAACTTAAGTCCTCTTGAAAAAATTCTGAGCTGAACCATACCTTTGCCAGTTATTTATCCGCCAAGCAGTAATGTGCAAACATTACTGTGTTCCGGTCTGAAAGGCAATGTTACCAGCGAAATTGCTGGGCATGACGGGTTTCAACAACTAATATCTCGGGGTGACAGGCGCAGTGCAGTGAAGCGCTGAATTTTGAATTTTAAAACATTGGGTTGCACTGTGTCTGATATGGACAATCATGATGCTCTATCAGGCACCTGATTTGCTCGTCTTGCTACCCACATCATAAAATATATATTATATAATAAATAATTTATTATTATATATTAAATCTTTATTTATTTATGATGTAATTTATTGCAGTAGACACCTAATAAAGACGGAGTAATCATAAAATCTAAAAAATAACTATTTAATTCACAAACCGCCATATAAGAACTAATTCATATCACCAGACCTATAAAATGTCAGGAAACCATCCAATAAACAAAGTATTTTTACACTTAACTTTCCAAATGAGCGAGCGGTAGTCGTAACTTGGCCTATATAAGGCTGGGGGCACATCCATCAAATTATCTCTGTTTGTTGAGATTATCCGAGAATTAACTCCCGCGCAGCTAGGGTTGACACTTTTGTGAATATGAAAAAAATTGGTTGTCTGTAAAGTCGGTTTACTGACGATAGTTGAACGTGACAACGTCTTAAGAAAATACTGATGGAATGGTAGCATTTTTCAAAAGAAAATTTTAATTTCATTTGTTTCACTTTTCACTGCACTTGATACTCGATCAAAACATGTAAATGTACTATAGTATAGCAGCTGTCCACGCAGACGCATCGCTCACTCAAGTAGGAGAGAGACGGATGTCGAACGCTGCCGAACGCAAAGGCCGATTGTGCTTCTATGTCGCTCGTTCCGCGCTCTCGCTTGCACTTCAAGCCTTACATGGAGCGCCTCAGAGCGAGGTAACGCCGCATGAGTCATGTTTTTTCGTGCGTGCAGACGGCTCTATCGAATTATAAGACGTTGTCACGTCAAAAACATATTCCCCTGTTTTTTCCGAATATCATTACCCATTAGATACATTTATATGTAATTTCACCTTACGAATCATGAATTGGGTTTTTTTTATGATAGTGAGTGACAAGACGATCTAATCAGGTGCCTGATGGTAAGCATCATGATTGCCCATATCAGAAACAGTGCCACCCAATGTTTCAAAATTCAAAATTCTGCGCGGCACTGCACTGCGCCTGTCACCCTGAGATATGAGTTGTTGAATCTCATCATGCCCAGTAATTTCGCTGGTAACAATGCCCTTCGTACCGGAACACAGTAATGTTTGCACATTACTGCTTGGCGGATGAATAACTGGCAAAGGTGTGGTACTTCCCCAGGCGGCCCCCTGCAAAAGAGGCCTACCACTACATGAGTAGAAGTATTTTTTTCATAGAATTGTGTCAAATTTCAAACACTGTCGTTTCTATTTACTTTTCATAGTCCTGCTGTTTCAAATTCTTGCTGAGATTACGTTACCGCACTCCATAAAACGACACCTTCTATACGGCTTTTCACAATGCTAGTGTGCATGAAAACAGTTTGCGAGAAATACTAGTGTGCGTAAAAAATGTGAAATATTAAAAAAATTGCCTAAACCTGTAAAAATGTTTTTTTTTTTATAATGAGTAACGTTACAAGTGTTCCGGTCTGAAGGGCAATGTTACTGGGCAAAATTACTGGATATGGGCAATCATGATGCTTACCATCAGGCCCCTGATTTGCTCGTCTTGTCACTCTCTATCATAAAAAAAACTGGGTACTGAAAGCATATAAAAGTATGTATATCAGTTTTTGGTTAGAAGGCTTTAAGCCTAGTTTGAGATCAGATGATCGTGTGTGGGAAGTTGTCCCATATTATTATTATTAATACATAGTGTTCCAAAAAGGTGTATTAATCTCATTTTTAATTAAAAGAAATGAATTGCACAGCCCTATTATTTAAGATGCTGAATCAATGTTAAAGGACGGCAGTAACCCACAAAGTGACAGTATGGTGACAGCCGACAACATTTCTCAGGTGCAAGTGATGGATGATACCATCCTTTCGCAAGTGGCGTGCCTTCACGTACACACTTCTGACTTCTATTACATTAATTTAAAGAAAAGGGGAGATGAGGTACTGGCTTCTCGAAAATGACAAGCTCAAATTAGGTCCTCGTACGTCAGTAAAGTAAGGTCGTACGAGCGAATTACATTGTTGTCTCGGTCGCACTTCGGTCTTAGGTACGTCTTTCTATCTTTGTTGCAAACTTCTCACTGAGCAAATTGCACGTGCCATTTATTGAGTAAGCGCTGGGAGAACGTACCCTATCTCCCCTTTTCAATATATCAATGTTCTTTTACTATAAGGAACGCCGAAAACAAAAATTTATATTATTAAAACGCCTTAAAAATTATGGAACAGAATAGAATAATATTGCATACCAAAATAAAAAGGAACAGTTTTACAAAACAACTCATTGATATTACAACAAACAACCGGCGGTCTTATCGCATTATGTAATTTCTTACTGACAATCTAAGGATGGACACGGAGATGTAAATCATTGATCGACGATATTTTATATTTTAACAATTAAAGCGGTCTTATTCGCTTGAAATCATCATCATCATCATCATCTCAGCCATAGGACGTCCACTGCTGAACATAGGTCTCCCCCATAGATTTCTATCTACTCCGGTTGTAAGCGGCCCGCATCCAGCGTACTCCTGCTGTCTTTATCACACAATACAATATAAAAGTCTTCACCCACGAGCATTCCATCAACCTATAGATAACACACACGCTCCTGTAGGCGGTAGGTGGGAAAGAAAAAAAATTACCAGTGAGTAATACCTCCAGGATAGCTCAGGCGGGATAGTGAATACTAGCGCGAACTTATCCTCGTATGGCGAGGGACTGCTCATCGTGTGGTTTTAGTCGGTATAGGCGCTTCTCGCCGAGTCCGATATAACTCCCCGTCTGTCTCCCCCTGGCGGGCGAGCATGCGAAAATGCATTTCCACGCGTTAAAAAAAAAAAAAAAAAGGATAGTTCAACTGGGAGAGTGCCGCCATACAGATTGGTGCGGAAGCTGCGGGTTGAAGTCCCGCTCGTGAATGTTTTTTTTTCCATATTCAAATTGTATTTCAAGCGAATAAGACCGCTTTTAAGTCTTTAAAAGATAAATGAAAAAAATGTTGTCAATTTCGACATGAATCTAATCTACACGTGTTATTTAAAACATAAAATAAAAATTCAACCTACTTTTTATTCTAAAAAACTTAAATTTTATACAAATTGCGCAAGCACATCGAATCCGAATTAATTCTCACTTCACACTATTTCCGCATAATTCGACAATGCACAATGCATTCGATCTGTTCACTCATTCATAAATTCATTCATTCATTCATTCGCATGAGTCACTGATTCACAAATCATTACGATATTATTACGGTACACATTCACATATACACGTTAGTCGTTGGATTATTTGTTCTCTTTTGAATAATGCATCTTTCAGTTTGTAGTTTGATTGCATTTACAATCAAAATGACCTGAATTTGATAGGGTCTAGACTCAAAAGTCTTAGATGTGTAGGAAGTCCTTTTTCTATGATAGTGAGCGACAAGACGAGAAAATCAGGTGCCTGATGGTAAGCATCATCATTGCCCATACTGCGCCTGTCACCCTGTCACTGAGATATGAGTTGTTGAATCTCATCATGGCCGGTAATCGCTGGTAACATTCATACCGGAATACAGTTATATTTGCACATTACAGCTTGGCGGATGAATAACTGGCAAAGGTGTGGTACCTCGCCAGGCGGTCCCCTGCAAAAGAGGCCTACTACTACAAAACAAAGTCTCAAACTTATCAGAATATGCCTTCATAAAAGCTATTTTGCTGCTCATTTTGCAACACAATAACTAGTGTTCTATTTGGCTTAACAGCCAAAATAAACTACTTTGAAAGAATCAAACTGACACCTAAAACAAAAACTCAAAAAATCGTCCTTATAAGCATTTATAAACGCGAATTTATCTCCAAGAACGTACGAGAAAATAGTATTCCTTAATTTCTTCTACTGCGCGTTTCACAACTTTGGGTTTGATTACATTCGTCTGTTTAAAAGGTGCCGAGTGGTGCTTATGTAGACGTTTCTAGGCATCTTTGTCATCTATCTGTCATCATCACCAGCCGGAAGACGTCCACCGCTGAACATAGGCCTCCCCCATAGAACGCTATAAACTATTCATATCCCGAATGTTGCTGTAATCACCACGCTTAGCAGGCGGCTTCGTGATCGCAGTAGATGGAATACTTGGAAACGTAGAGAGCGCTGCGGTCCTCTATAGTCGAAAACC
Source organism: Hemistola chrysoprasaria (assembly GCA_947063395.1). Taxonomy (NCBI): domain Eukaryota; kingdom Metazoa; phylum Arthropoda; class Insecta; order Lepidoptera; family Geometridae; genus Hemistola; species Hemistola chrysoprasaria. The sequence goes on along the minus strand of OX346727.1, from coordinate 3,215,990 downwards.
ACACGGCTTTTTTATCTATGCATTGGCTTATCGTCTACTCTCAGGTCCTGGTGTACATTTTTGTCTAGTTACCGGTACCAACAGAAGTTTCTAGACATTTTGTTCTCTTAAACATGAGTACGTCATGTCATGCTCCTTTGGAATTGAGTTAGATATTACATAAAAAAGTTTTATAAAGTCAACCTTTTCCTGCAACTCAAGTAGAGTATAAAAATTAATTGAGAACGGAATACTTGCTTAGAACTAGAACGATTGATTTTAATGATGAAGCTTCTGGTACTGGATAGTTTGTAATAAAAACTTATTACTCCGGACTTTACATTTTATTATTGTAACATAAACTGATATAACCAATTGATTTCTCGTTTTTAACTGAATTGTAGTTACGTTTCTCTGTTTATTTTGTATGAGTGAAGTGTAATTACTTATTTTATATTATACAAATTATACCCGTAGATATTAAATTAATAGTAGGAAGTAAGTAATACTTATATATTGTATTGGGACATTAGGATATTGGGACAACTTCCACACACGGTAATCTAGTCTCAAACCAGGCTAGAAGCCTATACTATGGTGACCAAAGGACTGATATACATACTTATATATGCTTATAACACCCAGACACAGATCAAACAGACATGCTCATGGTTACAAATGTTTGACCTGGCCAAGGATCGAGCCCGGGACCTGCGGCTCAGAAGGCAGGGGCACTACCGGCTGGGCCAACCAGCCAGTCATGTTAACATGAACTTTAAATATACATATAATATATATTTTTAAGAACTACGTTTAAATGATTATGATGAAGTCATCGACTAAATATCGCAAAACAACTGCTTTGAATATACGGTAACTTAATTATTGTAGAATGCGTGAATAACAGTTTCAAAGGAGTGCATGGCATAATGAAGTGTTGCACAGGCTATGCCGAATTCGGCGTAGTACCGATTAGATGCCGCATTTGATTAATACGACGATGGTACGTTTCAAGGCGGAACGCGCGCTTGAGACAAGATAAAATAAATATAAATTGTAGGTGTACGTCCTACTTATATTATAAACGCGAAAGTTTGTGAGGATGGATGGATGTTTGTTGCTCTTTCACGACAAAACTACTGAACTGAATGGGCTGAAATTCGGTATATAGATAGTTTAGACCCTGGAAAAACATAAAAAGTACTTTTACTTTTTATCTTGAAATTCCCACGGGAACGATTACTACGCGCGGGTGAAACCGCGGGGCACAGCTAGTTTAAAATAATTTCTAGTAATTAGCTTATAAATACTCAAATGTTTATTTTAAAACTGTAGATGTTCTTTCCTAAAAAATGTACTAAAAAATGTAAAAGAACGTATTATTTTCATACCAGTAAACATATTTAAAACTAAATAAATAATATTTCTATTTTAAAAGAAATCTAAGAAATATCTAAAGATAATATTACGATTAATTTTCAGGACAACCCTAGAGTTGTCGAATTTATTGGCAAGTGTAAACGGACCATAAGATTTCGACAATTTGTTACAACCGAACATGACATAAAATATTCATCACTTTACATATCAATAATATGTTTTTTTTTTATATTGTTATATTCGCTATGTAGGTGGGCGGTATTATCCAAATTAGTATATTGAAGTATTTGTAGTCAATGAATACAGAATGAGCGCCTTCTATGGCAGTAACTGCTTGAATAGAAATGGCGTGATTTTCAATAGTATTTTATTTTTGTCACGCTTAGAATATAGATAGCGGAAGTGTTAAGAGGTCTATTACACTACACAAAATCGGGGCCCCTAATTAAGGGCGACTTAACTAATGGCTATGGGATTATTCTGCCTTACTGTTATTACACTACACTTATTAAGGGTTTAGGGGCCTTAATTTAGTGTAGTGTAGTTATCCGTTTAAGCGCTACTTTCAATACATATATTGCAATACGTAAGTTATCGTTAATTTATTTGTATCCCATTGTACTTATAAGAAATTTTTTGCCTGAAATACAGGTTTGTTAAACCTAGTTCAGGCTATATTCATATTAGGTCTAAGTTTTTACAATTTATTATTTAATTATCAAAAATGTGAACTTATGAAGAAATAAACGATATTTATTTATTTATTATTATATAATTGTATACCGGCACTGGTATAACAAACTAGCAATGGCGGGACAACACCAGTAAAATTTCGCAATAACTGCTGCCAAACGTAATTTTTTGAATGTAAAAGTTACATTTGACAGCCGAAATTGCGATTACAAGTTGGTAATACCCGAGCAGTTTTTGCAAGGGTGAGGTTTGCAAGGATGCACAGCACATTAACGTAAACTAACGCTGAAAATTAAGCGTCAGTGTAACAAGTGAAAGCTAACAAACCCAAACAGCTAAAAAGTAAATATACATGTTCATGAACCCCGGCCGAGGGTAAGCGCGCTCTTGACAACTCCCTTTCTGTATACTCATAGTTGTCACGCTGTGCAATACCTACTTATCACTTTTCATTTCGGAAGTGGGAGGAATTTCAGATAAATTGATAAAGTTTACTGACAATTGCCTATCTCTCCCGCTTTGCTATGGGAGCCAATTCCTGGGCACAGAAATAAAAAGATATTTATTATGAAGTATCTTGATACAAAAATCGTTATGCCACCACTACATCATTCCATATAGATAGTAATTGACAATATTCTTGACATATTGTTGTAGTTAAGGTTTTCATTTCCCATACAAACTTTGAGGAACCAACGACGATGATAGAAGAGATGTAAGTTCTTCTTTAGTGTTTTATTTTTAAGTATCAACTAATCATATAGTGGCATTTATCCAGTTTGAATACAAAAATACAATGTTATAAGTATTTTTGGCAAATGTAAGGATTTGTGGATTTAGTCTGTGGTTTTGTCGCTGTCAACAAGAATATTGACAGTGACAAGGTTACTGGTTTGATATTAGAAGTACTGAGATGTGATATACTCTATGGAATAGGCAGATGAGCAGAAATATGGCGGCAAATTAGTGATGATGGAAAATGGAGTAAAATATGAGAAAAATATAGGTAAAGGAGGTGTACTAGGCTTATTAGAAGATTTAATAATTATTATTCGTTACAATACATTTTAAAACAGCAAATTTGTATTTATTGGAATTACGGAACTCTCAAGGAAAGACTATAATACAAATACAAATAGCTTTATTCCTTAGAGTATTGTGTACAAAGTGTTGGAATAATAAAAAAGTGACAAAAGCCCTACCGTTACCGGTGTACAAATATTTCATTTAAAATATTTATTATTGGAATTATTCGTATTTTTACAAAACTTATAAAACACTATGAAAATATAATCATAAATAATAAATCTCATTCATACACAAAAATTAAAAATGTCAAACCTAGAATGTCTATGATTAAATACCTATTTGCAATTAAAAAACATATTTTTTGTAGTACTGGATAAATGCCACCATATGATATAGTAGTTAGTTAAAATAAAACACAAATGAAAGGCCCACCACCTTAAGTTAGGTATATTATGTTAAATAGGTATTCTTTAGCACATAATAGTGTATTAGGTAAGTAATAAAGAGCATTTCGCATGTAAGTCACGGCAACTTGACTCCGCCGTCTGACGCCCGTCTGCCTGCAAGCACGCTAATGTCCGTTATATGGGCTTCATATTACTAACTTTATGAACTTAGTACCTGGGCCCCGCGGTTTCACCCGCGTAGCCTTCGTTCCCGTGGGAACATCAGGATAAAAAGTACCTTATATGTTATTCCAGGGTCTAAGCTTCCTACATACCAAATTTCAGCTCAATCGGTTAAGAAATTTCAGCGTAATAATGGAACAAACATACACACAAAAAACAGCGCTAGGGGTCTTTTTTTGTGCCGTCTAGATGGCATTGGTTTTATCGACAGCATCGTTGGCTCAGACGGTAGTAACTCTGCTTTCTGAGTCGTAGGCCCCGGGTTCGATCCCCGGCTAGGTCAAACTTTTCCAGGTCAAACAGGTTTGTGCGCATGAACATGTCTGTTTGATCTGTGTCCGGGTGTTATAAGCTTATATAAGTATGTATATCAGCCATCTGGTTACCATAGTACAGGCTTCTAGCCTATTTTGGGACCAGATGGCCGTGTGTGCAAGTTGTCCTATATTATTATTATTCGATTTGGGTACAATATGCCATTTTTTGCCCCCGACTATATAATAGGGCCACCCCTTTCTCATCTGGTGTGAGTTGTAAGACCTGGTAGAGGGACATATTCGGAGAGTGGGCAGCAGCGCTCTCCATCTCTAAGTATTCCTCCAACTCCTGCGATCACCAAGCCGCACAAGCGTGGTGATTACGGCAAAACACCCCATATGAATAGTTTATGGCGTTCTATGGGGGAAGCCTTTCGTTCGGCAGTGGACGTCTCCCGGTTGATGATGATGATGATAATAAAATACCCATTCGTAGGTACAAACGACCGCTATGATATAGGGAAAAATAGTATATAATATATAGGTATTTTGTTTAAAATTTCATAAATAGTGACCAGTTAAAAGTACCAAATTCTATTAGTAGTTCAGTTTATGGTATTTATTGATAACCTATAACCCCTTATCAGTATTGAGTAATGGCGTATTAACCCAGAACTCAAAACATCGGTTTATGGCTGTATTTATCTTATTTAAATTGCTTTATGGCTTTCTAAATAAGTGTTTGTAGAGACTGCCTCGGTGGCGTAGAGGGCGCATGCTCGACTGCCTATCAAGAGGTCCCGGGTTCGATCCCCAGGTCAGGCAAAGTGTTAAATATTGGATATTTCCATTAGGAATTATTTCTATAACTGCCTGGAGTCTGAAACTGTGCCCGGTAGATGGCAATAGGCTCGCCCCCTATAACATGGGACCAATAACATACTGGCGAAATGTGGGTGTATCTACTATGGGACTGAGTCCTGGGTACACCTCTGCCTACCCCTTCGGGAAAAAAGGCGTGAATGTATGTTGTTTGTAGAGATCTTTCATCATATTAAATGTGCACGCACCTCCGCCTAAACGTAACCGTAACATGTAATATGACTGACGTGCACATTACCTACATATAAAAGACAAGCTGTGCCCTGCGGTTCCACCCGCGTAGTCTTCGTTCCCGTGGGAATGTAGGGATAAAAAGTACCCTTTATGTTATTCCAGGGTCTAAACCACCTACATATTCCAACCAAATCGGTTCAGTAGTGTTGTCGTGAAAGAGTAACAAACATCCATCCATCCATCCATCCTCACAAACTTTCGCATTCGTAAGATTAGTAGGTTTATTAATTATGTGTTTAGTGTTTACTGTTTAGTGTCTGTGAGCGAGGGCGCTGTGCGATAAGACGTATCATAACTACAAGAAATTTGACACAATCCTATGAAAAAGTTACCGAAGTGTTTTGTATTCCCCTTTTTCCTCCGAATATAAGTTACCCTGTCTATAAATTTATATCCTGATATTTTTATAGTGAAGTAACGATGTCTCTGTCATTATAGTTTGTATTTTAAACATTCCGTTTTTTTCATTATGAACTTCTAAAAATCACAGTTTTACTCGCTTGACTAGACGTTCTCTACAAATAAATGAAGAGTTCATAAACAAAAATAAAATTATAGGAACATAGTTTACTTCATTATTAAAATATCAGGATATAAATATAATTATAACAGTTTTACTATAATTGTACGAGCGGGGAGGCGAATAAAACTTAGTACTTTAGGTTAAAACAGATATATAATTCCGGGAACGGGTGATTTTGCTTAGCTTACATTTTCTTGCTCTTTTCTACGTACACTGACACAACACCATAGATAATTTAGTAAAAGTTTACAATATCCTAAAAAGGTGCTAAATCCTCTCCAACATTCCGCCCACCAAGGACAAAATGATCTATTTGTCCTTCACAAAAGGATTATATATATTACCTATACCTGTCCGCCCACCGTGAGAGAACCCATCAATTGCAACGGTTGCAATTGGAACGGCGGTTGGCCTTTTGTCCTTAGTGGTGAATCACACACATGAAACCCCATTATGCTAACAAATTGAACTTAAATCCAAAACAAATTACACATATAACCCCAATAAAAATTTACAACAAATACCAATACAAAACAATCTACAGAATACAAGAAAATACAAAATAGGTACATAGGTATAAAACAAACACTGCCTTGCTGGAATAGCTACAGCATCACTAGCAACATCGTAAATATGCCAGCGACCTGAGTCTAGACCTATAAGCAGATGGTAAGACCGTACAGCAAGGTAAGCCATCATCTAACCCAAGATGTAGCTGATAACAAGTACCTATCCCCATGCATTGATCCCCAGATTCTATTAAATAACCTCTTGTGTTCATAAAATTGCTGACCTAAAACCAAGAACCAAACCGAAAACAAGATGAAACACAAAAATAATAAACTCCTTACAATCCTGTTTCCTGTGACTTCATTGGAAACCAAGAACTAGTTCCTAGTTCCTGTTCCTTGACTTAAGTAAGAACAAAACTAAATAATAACTCAACAATAAATATTCCCTAGATTGATCCTATTCATAACCAAACTAAACTAAACTGCGTATAACAGTATACTGAAATCAATGTGGGAAAACCTAATTCCTATTGACTAACCTAGGACTTCACTTGCCGACATCCCATGTCCTATGTTGACAACCCTTTTTTCTCTTAGCTGACCTATACAATCCTTCTACATCCGAGACTTCCATTGGTGACTTTTCACAATTGCTAAACGTAACCTTTCCCAAAGATGCCTTTTGAGCTGGATAGCTCCCCATGGTTCTCCGTGAACCCCTTTGAATGCATTCCTGAAGTGCATGATGCTTACAACCCTCACATCCTAACGAGTCCGTGTTAGGTATGCTACACTCAGAAGCAGCAAACAAAGTGTTTGTTGGCATCTGGAAGTCTGACGAAGAGGGATCAGGTTCCACCTTCACTATTGCAGTCGCCACTACAACCTCTTCCTGTTCCGGCTGATGACCCAAGCAAAACAACGCTGGATTTGCGACACCAGAGCGTCCAATTTGTTTAGCTCCAGCATGTTTTTTGACTGCATCTTTGTTTGTCGGATGGAGAATAGAGTGGTGTTTTTTAACACAATGTGTACAGCATGCTTTGAGAGGGCACACTCTTGCCCAGTGCCTACTGCGTAAGCAGTTGTAACATAGCTTTTTCCTGGCTATGAACTTCCTCCTTTTCTCAAGACCGACTTTAATAAATCCCCTGCAAGACCCTAATAAGTGGCTGCCTGAACAATAAGGACATAACTCCCTTACTGCGTGAAAAACCTGTGTGACGCGTGAGTGATGTGTTTGCACTTGAACAGACTCTGCCTGTGTGTCTGCTGATTCTATTGACTCCAGTGCCCGGTACCTTCGCTCCAAAAACGTCATGAATTGAGTTAGGTTTGGCAACTCACTGAGACTACCCCGTGACACTGTCATCTCCCACTCCTTGCGTGATTCCATGTCTAACTTACCCCCAATGATATGAATGATAATGACATCCCAGGTCCCAATGTCTATTCCAAGGTTATGAAGAGCATGAAGACAATCTGATGTGGTGTTCAGTAACTCTCTCAGCGCATTCGGCGACTCTACATTACAGTGATTTTGCGAGAGCAATCGTGTCAGGATGCAATTGGCTAGATACCGCTTATTGTTGTACCGCTTCTCTAGAAAATCCCAACAGTGTTTGTAATTGGTGGCGGTTAGCGGAACATGCCTTAGCAATTGCTCTGCTTCCCCTGACAAATGTGCCTTGAGGTAATGAAGCTTCTGCACATCATTAAGCTCATTGTTGTCATGTATCAACGAGCTAAAGAGATCCCTAAATGTTAACCACTCTGAATAACTACCGGAGAAGTTAGGTATCGTGATCTTCGGTAAGGTGACATTACTACGCGTGCGCGTACTACTCGAGTTGGTAGTGGATGGAGATGATGAATGAGCTGCTCTACTAATGTCAAAAGAATGCAATAACTCTACTAACTCACACTTGAACTCTATGTACAACCGCTCTGTCTCATTGTACACATCCTCCTTGATGTACCACAAGTCTTGCAGACGATCCCAAGAAACAGATTCGATGATAGTAAAAAGGTGCTAAATCCTCTCCAACAATAATATATAAAAAAAATCGACGCACGGTCGCGTAGATCAAAATCGCGTAAATATGTTCATTTAACGATCTACGACGAAACGTTTCAGTAGTTTTTTCAAGAAGTAACAACACACATTCATATAATAACATCGATAAAAATAAAACAATGAATTTTATACTAAGTTTTTCTCTCAATTAAGCTCACAAGATACATCTCCATCAAGGCTTACAAATAGGATACCTAGGTGGTCTAGCCGGAAGGGTACATCATCTAATTATAAAGGCATTATCATCTTAAGAATAATTACTACGCTCCGGCGAAACGATGTGGTATTAATATTAAACGCACACGTGAAATAAATATCGTTTATAAAATGATGGGTTCATTTTTCATACCAGTAATTTTGATAGTCATTTTGAAATTTAGATACATACCATTCGCGATTGGATAAGGTTGATTTTTGTCGATATGCAATTTTGTTCTGACTGGGTAAACTTACTTTAGGTACTAAAAAGTAGAGACATAATGCTAATGTGACTAATCGAAATGATAAATCGAAAAAGCCCGCTATAAATAAGCACTACCGCGAACAGCACGAATTTAAAGCGCACTTTCAGGGACGTCACGAATTTATAGCGCACTTTCACGAACAAGGCGAGTTTAAAGCGCACTTCCACGAACATAACGAATTTCAAAAATGTTCAGAGATTATAAACTGGGTGTATTTTACAGGAATAAAAGACGACGACCGAACGGTTTTGTATTTCCCTTCGCCCTTCAAGTATTTTGTCAACAAACGTGTAAAAATTCAATAAAACCTTAGGAATACAAATCGTCTCATTTCAATAAGACTTTTATCGATTGACATATATTTTTATTAGATTTATTCGCACTCCGAACATTGACTGGTAAATACAGCGTTTATATGACGCATAATTTTACATAAAATAATTGTTACTGTCCAATAAACGGCATAATTTTGTATATAAACGATATCAAATAAATAAAATACACTATTTACCGTTTTAATCTATTGATAATAGGTGTATTTAATGAGTGTGCTTAAGATTTTCATAAAGCTTACCTATGTGATACTTATAGGTAAGTATCACTCACATAGGTAAGCAGTAAGCAGTATAGGTGCAACAGTATACGTACAATCTTTTTCAGACTTTTTCTTATGCCTTAATTTAATTGATTTGACTGATACATTAAGATAACTCTCTAATTGCATATTGCATTGCATTACAATCAACATCAACAGCCGGAAGACGTCCACTGCTCCCGATTGGCATCACTAGAAAACAAAATGGATTTTAAGATAAGTGTACATTTAGAAATTTAAGATGCCTCCTCCTCTCCTAATTCTTTTCCTGCTCCATCAATCCTCCAACCTGGTGACCACCATCTGTGTGTATCATATTCATTGAGACGATTCCAATGAGCCAAATCATAATATATTTGACTACTGGCTTATCAAAATCTGATGTAACAGCATCTGATCAAGATTACTAAAGCGTTGTAATATTGTTGGAGTAAAAGGATACAACAGTGTTGCCACTTGGGAGGATTCCCTGCAAATTCGGGAGAGATTCTTTGAGGGGACTTTAGGGTGGGAAAATAATATTCATAAAAGATTGAAAAGGCAAATAAAACTGCCGAAGCAATTTTCAGAATCCGGTAAGTATTCATCGCCAAAAGTTATTAATTTTGTCCCACATCGGAAATATTAAAAATATTCAATCCTGTAAACGTGTAAATTACGTTTAATAAATATGAATATTATTAAATTAAGTAACTGAAAACGGTTTCGGGGGTTTATTTTTTCAACAAGCTAATTTTCGGGGGAATTTCGGAAAAAGTTGGGGGTACTTCACATAGTCATCTAGTAACACTGGGACACAGAATTTCGAATTGATCAGATCACTGGAAGTTCCCCATATCCCTACAGCAGCGAGAAAGGAGCTGGTAGTCTTCAAACGGCTGAACTGATTATCGTGACACATAACCGATTTAAACAAAAAACGCATCGAAATTAGTCCATTTTCAGAGCTATGATGCCACAGACATACATACAGATATAGATCAAAGTAATAACACCCTTCCATCTTTCGGTCAGGAGTTAAAAATGGGCCGAACTGGGTATAATGTATTCAGTCTACCCTAATTACCAGATACAAAATGTACATAAATTTCAAATAGTCTCTTTTTCCTTTGTCCTCAAATAATCAGAACAATAGATCAATCCATAAATAAATAATTTAAACTCCTCTTACAATAAATCGTATAATCTATCTTCCTAATAAAGCATAATAAATGTTAAACAGTTATAACCCGCGTTCTATTTATTGTTACAGTAAATATTCGATAATTAATTGGTACTACCGCTTTACGACTTAAGATCGGATAGATACTAGTTCCTTTTGTTTTTTTTATTGTTGCAGCCACCCAGGATTTTGTTTGCCCATGTAATTGGGTAGATCGTCATTGGTAGATCTCTTGTTCCAGCGTTCAGCGAGGTAACATCTCGAGGAGCTGCGTACTACTAACATTTGTCGCCCTTCCTGGTTTCCTGATGATGCGTCGTGTAGACGCGAAACACGTGTCGATATATGAATGGTGTAACTAACAAAAATAATACCTAATAGCATTTCCTCTTTGCAAGCAATTTTGCGGGCGGGAGGGCGGTGCACTGTGCATGTTGTTTTTGACACTAAAAATCGGAACTAAAAACTTATATTCTTGTTTCAGAAGTCTACAATGGAGTTCCGAAAAGTAACGCCAAATTCATCAGAATCTGTATCATTATTATCCCTATTAGAGGTGGAGGCTATTTCTCTCCATTTGCTTCGATCGTACTTTGCTTCTGAAACTTTCAATACATTCTTCATACATGCTTGTCAGTGCCTACTTTAGACCAGGCATTTCTTTGAAACAGTGTCATGAAAGATGCACTAGGATTCCCTGTATCGCAGGCGGCATGGACACACAACACCTGAGAACAGACATTTGAGCTCATGGCACAAATATACCTAATATAATATTAAATCTGTTAATAATAATAATAATTATACATTATCTTTAGATTAAAAGCTCAAAGGGGACTCTGCACGTTGGACTTAAAAAAAATAAAAATGGTCTCCGTGCACGCCTTTCAAAAGACTGTGTATATCCCGTGTTTTCGAGCGACATATAATAATAATAATAATAAATTCATTTATTTCAGGCAATAATAATGTTAAGATTACGTCACATAATTTATTTATTATTTCTGTCACACCGCCGACCAAATGTGATTTACTGTACTCTCCTCTCCCTGCACGGTTGTCTGGAAGAGATTTAGAGATCGCTTTAAGCGATAAGACCGCCAATTGTAACATTTTGTTTTTGTTTTGTTATACTCAATGTATATTTTATTTTTAAGGTTAATTCTTGTTTGTGATGTAGCAATAAAGAGTTTAAGTATATCAATACTTGCCCCGGCTGGTATTCCAACCTAGGACTCCTTGCTTCGCAGGGGAATTATCCGTGAAGCCCTACTATATATACCTTAAAATATATTGCATGCTATTCTAAATAGATATCAAATATATTCCGCATGTTGGTAGATAGGTTTCAAATCATTAATAAACATGACCATAATGTTTTACAAATAAACACGTCAAAACAAATCTAAATTGTCAGGTACTTTCGTTTGTCTGTAGTAAGTAGGCGTCATGTAATTTACATTTATGCCTCTCACAACATACAAACAGTCTTTTGTACTCGTCTACTATTACAACGCACGTACTACTGTTTTAAAACAAATCGTCATTATGACACCGTGGACTTTGGTACAATCGAGTTTGTAATTGGAGCCAGTTTTATGCGCCCGGTGTCACTACTAACCATAGAATAAAAAGATTTTTGAGTGCTAACAAAATATATCTTGCTTATGAACATGAAACACCATAGCGGTCTCAGTACATGGGTATGTAGATTATTGGCAGATGTAGTACCAACTTCTACAATTAACTCTTCTTTCTTTTCTTTTTTTCTGCCTCGTTGGCGTATTGGGCGCAAGCTCGACTGCCGATTAAGGCCTTGGTTCGATCCCCGGGTCAAGCAAAGTGTTAAATATTGGATTTTGCCATTAGAAGTTTTTTCAATAACTGCCTGGAGTCTGGAACTGTTCCGGGTAGATGGCTATAAGTCCCCTATTACATGGGACCAATAACATACTGGCGAAACGTAGGTGTACTTACTATGGGACTGTGTATCAGAATGTACTAGACTGTACTTGAAAACAGGTCCGACACAACAAGACTCGACGAAACATAGCTCACCGCTACGAGAGTCACCGTTGTGCGAAGCGGCGTCGCGGGACGCACCGCTCCGCGGAGTCATCGCGGAGGCACATATCCTGGGTACACCTCTGCCTACCCCTTCGGAAAAAAGGCGTGAATATATGTTATGTTATTTTTACTAGGCATACAGATAATGGGAGAACAGACCCAAATACGTACAGAAACAAAAATCATAGTGCGCGTGTAAGTAGAACTTCATCACATCTATAGAATATATATATAGATATATGTGTGTATATATATGTAGATATATGTGTGTATATATATGTAGATGTAGCATGTTAGTTTATTTATTCTATGGCTGTGTAGTCCATGAGAAAAACAAAGGTATTTGTTACACAATCCCATGATTTATTTTAATAAATTATTCATTATCGTTGATATTCAATCGGAGTGGTAATCTATAATCCCAGTATCTATATTGTGATGTTTATCGTTACATTGATAAACTAAATTATATGCCACTGTATTTTGTTTGTTTATTATAATGCTTTGTCAACGGATTGAAATACAAAACGTCAAGCAGACATCACACAACTCTTTTTATTTAGTTTTTGGTCTCATGATTCTGAGAGACTGGAGATTTTCTAGTCAATCGATCAATCAGTCAACTCAGCCGAAGGGAGTCCACTACGCCTCTCCATAAAGGGAGTTTTGCCAATCACCACGCTTGGCAGGCGAGTTGGCGAGCGTAGTTCGATTGTTTTACGCAGAGGATGCTGCTGCCCGTCCTTAGTCGGCTCTTAAGGCAACCACGAGTAGAAAGATTCTCGAGTATTTAAATAAATACCCTAAGTGACGTTTCGTCTTAAAAAATTTACCAAATATATGTTTTGTGTATCGTTATTCCTACTGAATATGATTAACTCATTCAATAAATTTACATCCTCATACTTTAGAAATGAAGTTAACTATATATGTTTACATAAAAAAATACTTTTTTGCTAAAGTCTAAAATTCAAATTCAGACTTCAGGCTGCAATTGAGAAAATATATAATGGAAAAATACAGAGAGACTTTTTGTTTGACTTGGAAATCAAACCCAGGACCTAATCCTCTGCAGTAGCCGTTGCGACCGCTAGACTAACAAGGTGGTCGCTACATTTGACTTAAAAACTTGCCTACGCAATGTTTTCTCGTCATAATACCTTAGTACTTCAAGTCGAAGGTCTTCGACCAGTGTGTGCTACCAGTGATGACTCTGAAACGTTGTCTCTTACTATGGGCCTTATCAGTAAACTCAAAATAGCGCAACGAGCTATGGAGAGGGCTATGCTCGGGATATCTCTGCGAGATCGAAACAGAAATGAGGAGATCCGTTGACGAACGAAAGTTCCGACGTAGCCGAGTGGATTAACAAGTTGAATTGGCAATGCACATAGCACGTAGAACTGATCGCCGCTGGAGCTGTATAGTTCTCGAATGGAGACCACGGACCGGCAAGCACAACGTCCTACACGTTCCCACAAGGTGGACGGATAATCTGATAAAGGCAGCAGGAACACCTTGGATGCAGGCTGCTTACAAACAGACTAAAGATAGCAAGCAATCTATGGGGGAGGCCAATATTCAGCAGTGGACGTCCTATGGCTGAGATGATGATGATGAATCAAGCTTACAACTTGCAGGATACGTATCCATGCGCTTTCTTATCCATTTCATCAAATCAATTATTAATTCATACAAATCATATTGTCCCAGCTAAGTCCACTTTCACCGGAACAATGGCCAATCGACAGGTCCAACAATCATTGTATACAGAACATAATACAGAGCACTGTGCGTCGGTATGCAATGTAAATGTTACCCTTATTACCATACATTACTGACACGTGTCTTGTTACGTTACTGTTTCTTACTACATATTCGGTAGTTTATTGTGTTTTAATTAGAATAAGTTTACAGGAGCACAGAGATAGGTAGGCACAATATTACAATCCCAACCGGTCACACTGAGACTCTTTGGGATCCTTTTAAAAAAATGTTATCACAGTGTGACTCGTTTACTGTGACTCGATGGAAACCCAACATATAAACCACAGGTCGTAGGAACTATATAGCATAAGTATAATATCGAACATTTTGAAGATCAATAGCGTAATCGACAATTTAATGTTTAACAGAAGATTTTTCTTCCTCATCCTCTCCATAGTTCGCTGTGCGACTTTGAACTTTGTGCAAGTAGTAAGTAGACAGGTTTAATTCATGAAGTACCAGGGGATCAGAAACTAACTAGAGGTCTGAGACAGTGAGACAGCTTGTCACAATCACGGCTACTCGGAATCCGGCACCTGCTGCGCCACCTGACGGAAGGATTCTATATTTGAGGTAAGTATTTACTGAGGATGTTTGCTTTATGCAGATTTAGATGGAGAGGTGCGACTTATGATAATATGCGTTTTGTATTTACTTGAGATTTATTTAATATACTTAGGGCCTCTTTGACCAACCTCGAGTAAATTGATGATTAACTAGTCGCCGATTAGTACTACTAAGTCCCATGTAACTCGTACATTATGAAATTAGTAAGAGCGTACTCGGCCTTTTACGAATTTGACATAATCGTATGAAAAAATTATCAAATCGAGGTTTTGTACTCCGGTGTTTCCTCCGAATATTATTCACCCATTCTATAAGTTGATATCCTGACATTTTCATAGTAAAGTAAACCATGTCCTTGTTTTTTAAGTTTCTCTTATAAACTCTCCGTTTTTTTTATAATTAACTTCTTAAAATCCCAGTTTTACTCGCTTGATTGGACGTTCACTTTTAAAAAAATAAAGAAATTATAAACAAAAATAAAGTGATAGAGACATAGCTTATTTCATCTTCAAAATATCTGAATATAAATATAGAAAATAGGTTTTCTATATATGGAGGAAACAGGGGAATACGAAACATTGACTTAACAAATTTTCCATAGGATTGTGTCAAACTGCTAACAGGTCCGCTTTCCTGTTAACTCGCCACTCTTAATAGACGAGCTTACTCTGCACTTTACCTACTCGAGAATGATGAAGGAACTGCGATGCGCTGCTTTACCTGCTGTAAATAAACCTATTCATGCTATCTATATATATTTAGGTAACCTAAGTACGAGGTGATCTCTGCAACCAGATTTCATCAAAGTTTGAAGCTAAGGGCCTCTGCACATTGCGTTCCTTATCATTGCCGACGACGCGCAAATGCTGCGCGTATACGCAACTCAAACGCCAATCGAACACAATCCAGTACTTCTTTATTAAAATCTATGGCGCCGCGCCGATAGCGCGCGGTCGGCGATGATAAAAAACGCTATGCAGAGGCTCTGACTGACAAAATACTCTGTCATATATACATAATAAAAAAATGTTTAGCAAAAACGGGACTTAACGCGCTAAAACTTACATAATTCATGCAACTTAGCCGAAACATCTTTTAGCCTGTTAAGTCCCGTTTCTGCCATAAAACAAGTTAGAATTATGAAGTTTAAATGACTATTATAAAAAAAATCTTTGTCACAGTCACAATTTAAAACTAAAGGACAGCTTTATGCTAAAAACCTGTTTTATGTAACCGGCAAGCATAAATCATCATTTGAACACATCCTTCATAGTATGAAGCATGCAAATCGACTAAATGTAGGGCTAATACACTATGGCACAGTATAGAGTTAGTCAGTACTTCATGTTTACCTTAATCACTAAATTCGAAACACAAATATACACGCCTATATTTGGAATACATTTGAATTTTGAATTCTTACCCAAACGCCAGATTATTTGAGATAAAAGTGGCCAGTTCGACAAAACGCCAATTTTATACATAAGGACCTATTTTACGTACGTATTTTTTTATGATAAACGCTTCTTTAGGCATAAAGTTATAGACGATAGATGATGGATGATAGACTGCAACGGCGGAAATAGACGTACTGTGCCAAACCCATCTAGAGTGGATAAAATACAAAATTGTATGTTTTCTTTCTGGCAAGTACCTAAAAATTGATTTTATTTTAACACAGACATGATCTCGATTTTATTGTAAAAAACTATTAAACTGACCATCGTAAATGTTTTAAAGATCGGTACTAATCTTTGCTTCTGCAACATGAACTATATACTTCTATCCTTTATAAAGTTGCGGACACACCGACAAAGAGATCTAATAGACCTGCGCCATGATAAGGCTAGTGTTCAAACTCGGAAGATATCTTGTAGGTGTCGCTTCTAGTCTCTAGGCTTTAATCATCTGTTCGGAATAACCGTCGACTTTACGGAAATCTATACTTGCCACTGGGGTATGAAAGGTCGTTCATTTCACGTGCATTTGACTGACGACTCTTTTTAAACTTCTTTAGCATAGGATTTTTATTCGGGTGCATAATATCCTTGTATGCAGGTAATAAAAGTTTCATATCTAACTCTATCTTTCTGTTAGTAACATCTTGAAAAACTTCCTAAATAACTGAATCATCTTTGATGAATATTGGTAAAAAAAAAATTGAAGGGACTTTGAAGAATAATGTAGGCTTTTTGTTGCGAAAATAAAACTTAAACTTAAAGAAAGTGGAGGAGAGGAAAGTTTGTATGGGAGACCAATCATTTTTTTTGAAGCATATAATGTCCTGTACCTTTTACAAATTATAGCTTGCTTGATTGCGACAGCTGAACTAAAATCAATTTTTTTGACATAATTTTTATATAAATTCAAATGATTAATCAAATAATCTCTTAGAACTTAAAAGGAAACATGGCCAAAATTGGATATTGCATTTTGTTTAGTTGTTACGTATCAAGCTATATTTTGTTATCATCAGCATCATCTCAGCCATAGGACGTCCACTGCTGAACATAGGCCTTCCCATAGATTTCCATCCAGTCCGGTTGTAAGCAGCCTGTATCCACCGCGCTTATCAGATCGTCTATCCACCTTGTGGGTGGACGTACAACGCTGCGCTTGCAGGGCCGTGGTCCATTCGAGAACTTTACAGCCCCATCGGCCATCTTCTTCTTCTTCTCAGCCGTAGCAAGTCCACTGCTGAACATAGGCCTCCCCCATAAAAAATACTCGCCACGCTTGGCAGGCGGGTTGGCGAGCGCAGTTTGGTGAATTTTACGCATAGGACGCAGCGGATGGGATGCAAGATGGGCAGCAGCCCATCTGACATCCCTTAGCCGACTCTTACGGCATCCACGGGTAGAGAGGATATGGTACTATTCTATAGCCGGCACCCCACGGTGTATCATCGGCCATCAGTTCAACATATCAGTTCTATATTTTAGGTATAAATATAACCAACATATTGCATAATCGCTGCCGTCATCCGTTTTTCCCGAAAACTATAACGTGGGTATGTTTAAATCAAGAGTGAATAGGTATTTACTGAACAAGCGTGCTCCAACTTAGGCCGCATCATCACTTACCAGCAGGTGAGATTGCGGTCAAACGCCTGTTTAGTTACACATAACAAAGAAATAAAAAAAAATAAAGCAAAAAATGTTTTCGGGTTCCCAAATAAAATGGATCAGTTGATCGTAGCTCCTGGAGGCATCATAGTCCTACAGAGGCACCGTTCGAAGTCGATTGTAGTTTTGAACAGATACTATCAACTATAATATCTTGTTACGACTTAAAAGGAGGGCTGTTCAACGGAATTGGAATGTCTAGGCTTCGAGTATGGTAGTACAATCTTGTTATATAGGAATTCTGATTTGATTGTAACAGCGGTTTAATGTTTTAAGTGGAGGTTTCGGTGTGAGTTATAGCTAAATGATTTTTTATAAAATAAATCTCGAAATCTATCATCATCATCATCATATCAGCCATAGGACGTCCACTGCTGAACATAGGCCTCCCCTTAGATTTCCATCCAGTCCGGTTGTAAGCGGCCTGCATCCAGCGTGCTCCTGCCGTACTTATCAGATCGTCTGTCCACCTTGTGGGAGGACGTCCTACGCTGCGCTTACCAGTCCGTGGTCTCCATTCGAGAACTTTACGGCCATCATCATTCGAAATCTATCATGCATTGTAGAAATTAGACTTACTTTAAAGCTTAAAATTTACCGGTGGCCTAAACATGACAAATATTTAATTCGTAAACGTATTATCAGTATCTATAGTATAGTGCCTCGGTGGCGTAGTGGGCGCAAGCTCGACTGCCGATCATGAGGCAGTGTTATAAATTTTTCCATTAGGAATTATCTCAATAATTGCCTTGAGCCTGGAACTGTGCACGGTAGATTGCAATAGGCTCGACCCCTATTACATGGGACCAATAAGATACTGGCGAAATGTGGGTGTACCTAATAATATGGGACTGAGTCCTGTGTACACCCCTGCCTACCCCTTCGGATTGTATGTTATGTTATCATCAGTCAAATCCCATAGATTTTTTACAGATAATACTTAAATTCTATATATAGACCGCGCTTGTCAATAAAATTCGTGGTATCCATACAAACCGTGGAGGAGAGACCACAAAACTGACAAATCCATGTGTCAAAAGAATAAGTGTTCAAAGTCGCCTATAAATTATTTAATGTTATTTGCATATTATTCAAATAGGTAAATATATTATTGATGTGTCTCAATCTTTACCGCTCACGCCCACGGATCTCACAGGACTTAGTTAGTGCTACCGACTCTCGACAGACAGATGGATTTGTGTACGTGTAATAATCTACTTAGGTACATCTCCAGCACATAGGAGCGTACATGGCCTTCTAGGAATTTGACACAATCCTATGAAAAATTAACCAAATTGATGTTTTGTATTCCCCTTTTTCCTCCGAATATAATAAGCCCATTCTATTAATTTATATCCTCTTATTTTTATAGTGAAGTAACCTATGTCCCTGTCATTTAATATTTTTTTTATAAACCCTTGGTTTTTACATAACGAACTTCCAAAAATCCCAATTTTGCTCGCGTGATTGAACGTTCACTACAAAAAATGTGGAGTGTGGAGTTTATAAACAAAAAAAAATATAAGGACATACTTTACTTCATCTTTAAAATATCAGGATATAAATATATCAAATAGATTTACTGTATTCGGAGGAAACAGAGGAATACAAAACATCAATTTAGTAATTCTAATTGTGTCAAACTGCTAGGAGGTCCTCTTTCCTGATAATACTGCCTCGGTGCCGATGTGGTCCCGGATTCGATCCTCAGGTCAGGCCAAGTTTTATTGTATTTTCCATTAGGAATTTTCTCAGTTATAGACTGGAGTATGGAACTGTGCCGAGTAGATGGCAATAAGCTCGCCCTCTATTACATGGGACCAAAAAATGTAACTGGGGAAATGTGGGTACACCTCTGCCCACCCCTTTGGGAAAAAGGCGTGATGGTATGTGCAATAATTCTCGGATGAACATATTATTTTATTAATATACTTAGTACCTACCGCGCTACGAGTAACGTGAAATATGTGTGTAAGATCTGGCTTGCCAAATTAAGGCGCTGTCCAAAGCAAATTCACCCTCTCGCTCACACGTACCCATATATGAAAATACTACATGTAATTACGTTAAATAAAGACACCTAGGTTCTAGAAAATAACAATACAAAGATTCAGTAAAAAATCTAATTTACTTAAGCCAAACGAGTTTTCATGTAAACCTGCGCAAAGAAAAAAAATCTTAGAAAACTAAAAAGGTACTGAACTTGTTTGGATTAAATTGGATTTTTTACTGAATCTTTATATTGTTATTTTCTAGAATCTAGTTGTCTTTATTTGACGTAATTACATGGAATATTTTTTAGATCTTCCAAAATGTGGGTATTTATTTATTTATTTATTTAATCAAAACGGTTTAGTTACACCAATTACAATGAATAAAATAAAATTAAGAAAGAAAAAAAGAAGAAAAGTAATCATAAAAGAAATTACACAGCAAATTATTATAAAAATATAAGGATAAAAAATATATATATATAAATACCAGGTATGTGTGACCGAGAGGGCGAATTTGCTTTGGACAGCGCCTTAACCATAAAACGTCGATTAGTAGTTTAGTCCCTAAGATGGCACAAAAGTGCATCTATGTATTAAAATAACTTAACTATAAATTAACTCGATAAAAAAAATGTGGGCCCCTACGTTAAAGATTGAAAGCATATCTGCGGTTATATTATATCGCATATAAATATATCGTATAAAATGCACAATTTGAAACTCGTAATACGACATAAACACGATTTTGATATCAATTAGAGCGTATTTTTCAGTCTGAAGTCATTTGAATTGTATATGAGACAGTGTTGAGTGGTACGACGACCCTGAGACGGAAAACTAGAATAATAATCTAGAAAATAGAATACTAGAAGTGTTTTACATGACTTACTCGAGAACGCATGTCGCCTACGACGCAATGCTATTTTTCAGGTGTCTGGAATTTAACCAAGTAAATAGTCATTTAGAATTAATTTATAAAATAAATTCGACTTTGTAAATTGAAAGTCGTTCTGTAATTAATGCAGTAGTTGACAACATTTAATGACACTTCTTCACGTGTCAATGATAGATATTAGAATGCGCTAGTTAGTGGGCTAATGAACCTTGTACTCGTATGAAGCCAAATCTACAACGTTTTTGTGGCGTCGCAAAGTGTCCTCCCCAGTGCAGGGGCTCGGGCACAGGTTACATTTGAGCAGAAGGGCCATGGTTTGGCAGTAAACAGTGAACTCTAGACCAGCACTTCTAAAGTCCCATTTGCACAAGTTTTTTCTACAGCGGCCGAACTGTGTCCGAAATCGGTTTGATGATTTTCAGATTGCCCACTGTCTAGAACATTTTATGCCACTTTAGATCGTGACCCGAAGGAAGCGAAAGATTCGTTAAGGGTGCGCATAATGCTAGCAAATTTAGGCTCAAGCGAGAGACGCAGCACACTGCTATTCAAATTGTTATCTAAACTTCTTTGTTTAAAGTCGAATATTGCATATCACAGTTGAAGGCGAGTTGAGGACTGTGAGTTATTTATTTACTCAAAATATAAACGATAAATAAAAAAGTAGTCGATTACTCCATTATAATATTAGTCTGACTATTTAATCCATAAAAAATAAAAGGATTTTGTCGCTGATAATTCCGAGCGATTTAATAAAAACAGTAATTTTTGTGGGTGACTTGAATTTTTTTCTAAAGAAACCAGAATATTTTCCATAATTTTATTCGATTACTCTAGTACTACAGGATTTTCCCCTGTTTATAGTATTTTGTTAAACTGAACATATATATACGTTTGTTTTTATTAAAGTATGCATTAAAAAGTACATCGGCCATTTTTTGCATTTTGCTTTAAATACGTAGAGAAAAGTCAATCTAGCGCTGGCGCTACATTTGAAAGCAAAGTTACCTTAGATTTGTGAATATTAACATCCATAAAAGACTTTTATAACGTGTTTAACCAGAGACATAAATAAAACACACACATAAAGTAAAAAGTGGTTTTAACGATCGAATAATACTGTTTTAATAATAGATAAACGCGGACATCGGCTTTTCTAACTACAAAAGAGTATAAATGTATGGCTGTGTTCCGCAATTTTATTTAAGTACCTCATATTTTAAAAGCTTTTATTTAACTTGCAATGTATGTAAGTATGTTTGTTCGGGTGAAATCTTTGAACTCAATTTTGAAGTAGATATCTTCAACCGATTGAGCTGAAATTTTGTATACACGTTTAGTTTGGATGACAATGCACGATATGGTGTGTGACTTCATTCTAAATCCAATATGGCGGACCATCCAAGATGGCGGAATAGTTATTTTTAATGCATCTCTACAATATGGATATGAAATGAAAGGGCTTGTTGAGAGTAGCTCGAAAAATAATTTGGCGTCATTCTAAATCCAATATGGCGGACCATCCATGGTGTAGTTAAAAGCTTTTTTAAAAAATGTGTTTTTGCTTTTAATTTATTAATTATTAAGATATAACTTTAGACTTACTGCTTCATTCGGGATAGGCAAAGCCGGAAAACAAACATATTGTAACACTTAATGAGTTAAGTACCTATTAATAGTTATTAAGACAAGCTTGGGAAAGAATATTTTTTTTAAATACATACTAGAGTCACACCTCGGACACTCGACTCAAATCCATACAAAAGTCACGATATAACTACCTACTACGCAGACACTGCACACATGGAGTTTTGTGCACGGGCAAGAGTGTGCGTGAGGTGATTTCCCAGCGAAGCGGGGCTCGTCGAGAGCTCAATTTCGCACGCGGGGTGAGGAAGGCCCGATTGATGGGCGGATGACAGTGTCCATTCTATACGTAGTATTATTATCTGTTCTGTGCTAGAGTCACGCCATGTTCCTGTTGGGATAGGCAGAGACCTCTCCTCTCCACTTGCTACGATCCTGACAAACAACGTAAAAATGTGGTATAGAAAATGAAAACAAAAAGATTTTTGTTTACGCGAAAAGTATGATATTTACGAAGATGAGTAAGGAGTAACTATAAGGTTTTCCTGTTATTATCTTATAGGAGTAACCCGGACCCTACAGTTTAACCTGCCATCTGAAATATAGTAGCTTGAATTTTGTGGTAAGTGCACAATATTGACACATAAAATTCCCAGTATTTAATACATACATTGACGCCTTTTTCCCGAAGGGGTAGGCAGAGGTGTACCCAGGACTCAGTCCTATAGTAGATACACCCACATTTCGCCAGTATGTTATTGGTCCCATGTAATAGGGGGCGAGCCTATTGCCATCTACCGGGCACAGTTTCAGACTCCAGGCAATTATTGAGATAATTCCTAATGGAAAAATTCAATATTTAACACTGCCTGACCTGGGGATCGAACCCGGGATTGGCAGTCGAGCATGCGCCCTCTACGCCACCGAGGCAGTATTTAATAAATTAAGATTATTAATAATTATTATTATCGGAATGAGTAACGTTTGTCAACAAGTGATATTTTTCAATTTATTGTTGACCTACGACAGCTGTTATCTTTATGACATTTTTGCGGAAGAAATGCTGAAGTAAAAACTAGTAGGTGTGAATTTTTTAATGTGGCACACTTACCCACATCTAAGCTAAAGATTTGGGTTCGTTTTTTAGAGCCACAGCCCCAGAGAGTCACGTACTGGAGAGCTACGATTTCGTATAAATCAATAATGACGATTAAGAGTAAATTTTCATTAGAAGTATCTTCAGCTGCAAAGTTCTTAACCTAAATAATACTTGAATCCCATCACTCCATACAATCGCCCGCGCGCAATAGCCTACTACTACTACTAGGTAGAGAAATAACATGTATACACGCGTCAAATGTGTGCGTAATGCCTCGTTGACTGTGGTCGCATGCGACATAAAATGGCGGGAGGAGATGAGTGATAGTTAGTATTCTTTTTTTTTTTTATAATATGGGACAGCTTCCACTTTGCTTTTGGTATCATCATCATCAGCCATAGGACGTCCACTGCTAAACATAGGCCTCCCCCATAGATTTCCATCCAGTCAAGTTGTAAGCGGCTCGCATCCAGCGTGTTCCAGCCGCGCTTATCAGATCGTCTGTCCACCTTGTAGGTAGACGTTACGCTGCGCTTGCCGGCCCATGGTCTCCATTCGAGAACTTTACAGCTCCATCGGCCTTCAGTTCTACGTGCTATGTGCCTTGCCCATTCAACTTGCTAATTCTTTCTTTCTTCCTTGCTTTAGTTATTATTATATATAAATTAAAACAAAAACTAAAAATTTATTTATAATCATGTCCTATGTGTTCGATTCTATTCTGTACGCTTGATTATTTTCTTAAATAGTTACAAACTTTATTCAAAGCAACAAAAGCAAAAACATGTTACGACTTTTAGTTTAATTGAAACGAGTACTATAACAATTACGTTATAAATTGATGGAAATCAATCTCTTAATTCATTAAATTTATTGCTCCAAGATTTGTAGCTATGATTACAAATTACAACTGGCGATTTGTAAAGGTTCACATGCATATTTCCTAAACGAGATGTAACAACCAATGAAGTTGTTACTTCATGATTTGAGTAACCGTTATCGAATTAATGTTAACAGTAATCGACTTTAGGTAATATAACTAAATAATAGTGCTTTAAACTACAATTATTAATATTAGTTGTGGCCGTGGTTTTATCCGCTGAAATATATGCCTATGTCACAGAACAGATAATAAATAATACTACGTATGGAATGGACACTGTCATCCGCTCACCAATCGGGCCTCCCTCACCCCGCGAGCGAGATTGAGCTCTCGACGAGCCCCGCTTCGCTGGGAAATCATCTCACGCACACTTGCGCGTGCACTAAACTCCATGTGTGCAGTGTCTGTGTTATAGTAGGTAGTTATATCGTGACTTTTGTATGGAATTGAGTTGAGTGTCCGGGGTGTGTCTATGTCACAAAATACTAAAGGGACAGAAGGGACACTCCTCAAACATCTGGTTAGGACGGCAGAAACACACTGGATGCAGGGCACTTACAACCGGATTGGTTAGAAATCTATGGGGGAGGCCTATGTTCAGAAGTGGACGTCCTATAGCTGAAATGATGATGATAATGATTATTGTATAGTGCTCAGTTTTGTTCAGTTGTCAGTGTCGTGAACAGTTAATATAAACACAAACACACTCGCGCGCGCGCACACAAAAACTTTCTCTTATGTGTGTGCATATTAGTGGAAATCAACGCCTCCAGTTCTTAGAAAATTAATTCGCTGCTCCGAAATAATGTTCACTTAAGTTATATTGTATCGATTATTACCTAATAAAATACCTATTTAATTTAGCGAGTTATCTGTAGGATTACATTGTGTTGAGTTGAACGGTCGGTAAACGATTGTTTATTATCGTTTGCGATAATTGAACACCGATTGGATGTCATTTTTACATGATTCTTGATTCTGGGTGTTCTTGGTTATCGCACAATTTTGGTTGATTAAATTAATTCATAATGTTCAGGGTACCTAACTGCTAATTTCAAGTGATGGTAAGGATGTGATTATATGTCGTAAAGTGGCCATAATAAGCCCTTAGACTAAGCCTTATTGTTATGGATATCTATTTATGGGGATTTATGGAAAAACTTTATAAGTCCCCACTGTCTCATCCTGGAATATTCCGGAATAGGATATTAAGGCCTATTTAAACATTTACCCTCATTCCATCTTTCCCGAATTGACCCTAACCTGGGGAAGTACCACACCTTTGCCAGTTATTCATCCGCCAAGCAGTAATGTGCAAACATTATGTGTTCCGGTCTGAAGGGCAATGTTACGTGTTAAGTAATATGGTGACAGGCGCAATGCAGTGCCGCGTAGAATTTTGTATTTTAAAACACTGGGTGGCATTGTGTCTGATATGGGCAATCATGATGAGTACAATCAGGCACTTCATTTTCTCGTCTTACTTCTATCATAAAAAAACATCATTCTCAACATTAACAACTTTCACTGTGGGTCAAACTTTAACATCGCGAAAGAAACCAGCAATGAAGGTCTCTAAATTCTAATCTTCGTTGAAGAAGGCATCCAAAGAAAATACTTAGATCACGTGTACAAGCGCTACGACGTCATAATATAAATAAGTAGGTAAGTAAATAATGTATGTGTGTGTAAGCATAGTAAGTAGGAACTTATAGTAAATACAAACAATTAACAGTAGCACAAAATAAACCATTGGTAACTTGTAAGCTTGTGGGCACGGGTCAGTCGTAATATGTTCTGCAAACATCGGCAGCTGAAAGACTACTGTTATGCCGTGGTGAAATAGTTCAGGTTTAATATACCTACGAATAGGGTTGTTGCGGTATAGTAATAGCATACTATAATAAGTACTATTAGGTCAACTGTGCGTCTAACGTCTAGACTCTAGACGGACTCAATTGCGGAGACGGTTCGCAGTTCACACCACGACTCACGGCGCGACGTCGTACGCGACGCCGGGCGAACGAGGGGCGAACTGCGAATGTGGAGATGGTTCGCAGTTCACGCTGCGATCGCGCCGCGATTCACCCGCGAGTGAGGAGAGCTCATGAGGTAGTACCGGCCGGCATCTATTGCGCCCCGGTACGCTCATTCAGCCTGCCTGAATGTTGATCTACTGGTAGGTAGTACGTATTATTATACTAAGGGAATAGTCAATGGATAGTATCGTGGAGTTAAAGAGGATGTCCCTGGCTACGTGGAATTTGACAAAATCCTGTAAAATATTACCAAATCTGCGATTAATGACACTGACCAATAATTACACCACGGAGATATATTAGAGGCAAGTTGCAAGTTATCAAGCTGGGAGTGTATAGTTGTCGAATGGAGATCACGGACCGGTAAGCGCAACGTAAGACGTCCACCCTCCATGTGGCCCTTATAGTAAAGACGGCAGGAAATCTATGGGGGAGGCCTATATCTATTCTTTTTCACCTTTTAAGGTACAGAACCCATAAATGAATCAAATAATAAAATGCTTCTACCTCTAGTCTCTTGAATAGGTACAATGCATAGAATAAATTAAGTAGCACAGACGTGTCGTTTCACACAAGACGCAAAAGACTTCCTAGACGTTAAAATAAACACGCGATTATTCCACAAAAGCTTTGACTAATCTAAATCGTTAAGGTTCAAAATAGCTTGAGTTAAGGTCAAATCGTTCTTAGTTTTAGATACGATCCACGCTTGACACCATCGTGAGTTTACGCTTGCACTTTGCACTTATATTACAGAGGCGGAATAAGGATTAAATAAGTATGTTATACATTAGTTGATGATTGATATACATATTATTAGGTATTGATTATTAGGCCTCCCCCATAGAACGCCATAAAGTTTATGGCGTTCTATGACGTCTCCGTACCAATCCCGGATTTTGCCGTAATCACTACGCTTGGCAGGCGTAGCGGTGCTAAGCAAATTCGCCCTCTCGCTCACACTTACCGACATTTTTGAAGATATAAAAATACTACATATAATTGCGTAAAATAAAAACAACTAGGAAATAGAAAATAACAATACAAAGATTCTGTAAAAATCTAATTTAATCCGAACGAGTTTTCATGTATAAAAAATGTGGGGACGGGTGAGCAAGAGAGCGAATTTGCTTAGCACGGAGAGCGTTGCTGCCCACTCTCCGAATATGTCCCTCTGGCGGGTCTCACGGCTCCTACGGATGAGAAAGGGGTAGCCCTATTATATACACGGCCAATTCATTTACGGCAACCAAATTTATTTGTCACTAATAAATACATTTTAATATTGTGTCACAATGCCAAGTTCAAGAGTTCAAGCACAGAACAGATAACAATATGACGTATAGAATGGACACTGTCATCCGCCCACCAATCGGGCCTTCCTCACCCCGCGAGCGAGATTGACCTCTCAACGAGCCCTGCTTCGCTCGGAAATCACCTCACGCACACACTTGCGCGTGTACAAAATTCCATGTGTGCAGTGTCTGTGTAGTAGTAGGCTCTGTAGTGGTAGGCCTCTTTTTGTAGTGGTAGGCCTCTTTCTGCAGTGGTAGGCCTCTTTTCCAGGGGGCCGCCTGGGGAAGTACCACACCTTTGCCAGTTATTCATCCGCCCAACAGTAATGTGCAAACATTACTGTGTTCCGGTATGAAGGGCAATGTTACCAGCGAAATTACTGGGCACGATGAGATTCAACAACTCATATCTCAGGGTGACAGGCGCAGTGCAGTGCCGCGCAGAATTTTGAATTTTAAAACACTGGGTGGCACTGTGTCTGTTATGGGCAATCATAATGCTTACCATCAGGCACCTGATTTGCTCGTCTTGTTACACACTCTCATAAAAAAAAAAGTAGGTAGTTATATCGTGACTTATATATGGGAATTGATTCGAGTGTCCGGGGTGTGCTTCGAGCCCCCATAATGACCTATCGGGTAATACGGCCCTGTTGATATTAACGCGAATGGCATAGAAATGGGAACTTCGTATATAAAATACGGTAACAGACTGTGTAATTGAATAACAGTATAAATGGTCTTAAATTGTCGTTGCTTTAAGAGGAAATGTTATTGCATTTATTGGAATAATAAATAAGAAAGATGAATAAGTGTTTCTCTGTATCTCTGTGGTTATTGATTGATTGACTGCTAGGGTTGAGATGTAACGCCACCTTTTACCAATGGGTTTAGGAAAATATTTGAAATATAAATTTTAACTTAAAATATTACATAATTACAGCCTCGTTGGCTCAGATGGTAGTAACTATGCTTTCTATGCCGCAGGGCCCGGGTTGGATCCCCGGCCAGGTCAAACATTTGTGTGCATGAACATGTCTGTTTGATCTGTGTCTGGGTGTTATAAGCTTACAAAAGTATGTATATCAGTCATCTGGTTACCATAGTACAGGCTTCTACCCTAGTTTGGGACTAGATGCCCGTGTGTGGAAGTTGTCCCATATTATTTAAAAAAATATTATAATAATTCTGTAGCTCTTCGAAATACTTAACAATGATTTTTTAAAGATCCCTAAGAATGACCACGCGCTATTGTTTTCTTGACAGTCACAATGCGCCCAGAAGCCGCAGTGACGTCATCGGATTCCATTCTCTCACTAGTCTATCAGATACGATGACGTCACTCGGCCTTTGTATTCTATGGTAAGTGTTTTATACAAATTTTGTACAATTACTTAGTAAATTAAATACTTATCGCATGAAAGTGAAATAAAAACTACAAATGTGAAGGTAAAATGATATATACACAATAATAAGAAAACAGGGATGACATGACATGTTTGAAGTCAAACGATCCCATTAAATCTAGCTGTCCTGCCCCCGCACCCCGCCACATTCCCCCGCGTTGTTTTCATACAACGCGGATAGAATCTAAACAAATATGAAGAGAGAACTTTTTCACTCAATTGTTTGTGATTGGCACTTGACTCTGGCCTTTATTAGCGGTAAAACATATTTGTATAAATAAAAACGTGTTTTTTTTTTCATAATTATAAAATAACATTAAAATAATCTAAAAAGGATTTTTTATCAATTTTCATACAAATTAAAAAAAAAACGATAAGGTGCTTTTTAACCTTATATGTTTTACCGCAAATATAGGCCAAATCCAGAGCCAACCAAAAGCAATTGAGTGAAACAGGATTAGACTAGACATATTCCTATTGTTCCATCTTAGTTTTAAGTTTTTTAAGATGTGGTGTAATAATAAAGAATTTATCTATCTATCTATGTCTTTTTTATATATATGTTATTTATTTTGTACGGAAATCATTAATGCGGCCTCTTTAGGTTGAATTGTGTGACTAAAACTTATCATCGCATTAGAGTAATATGTATTAATATACTGCATTACGGCACAAGTTAACTTTGAACCGTTAAAACTGGTTCCGTTTCCCATGAGCTTGAGAAATATTTGTCCCATGATTGCTATCGGATATCGTACGTATTTATTTGGTTACAGATTTGGTGAATTAGGCGTACATTACACGACAGGTTAGGCGTCAATCAAGTGCTATCAATCATGGTACTTGACAGACGACTAATTTCTTCTTACGGTGGTTGCGACGACATCATTTCCCATACAAAATTTAAGGAACCAATGAAGTATTATAGAAGTGATATAATTTCTTCATTAGTAAGTATTTTATTCTAAGTAACAGGTAATTATGAAGTGGCGTTTATCTATTTTAACATACATTCACGCCTTTTCCCGAAGGGGTAGGCAGAAGTGGCAGACCCAGGACTCAGTCCCATAGTAGACACACCGAAATTTTGCAAGTATGGTATTGGTCGCATGTAGTAGGGGGCGATTTATATTATTATTATTATTGCCTACTCCAGGACAGACTCCAGGTAACTAGTTATTGTCTGAGCTGCGGTTCGAAGCCGGGACCTCCTGATCGGCAATCGAGCTTACGTCCCCTACGTCACCGAGGCAGTTTATCTAGTTTTACTACAAAAAATACGTTTCAAAACTGCAAATAGGTATATAAAGCCTTACAAATTCTATAATTCGGATAATACTTTGACGTTTTAAAACGTATATTTTGTAGTTCATTATAGTTTCATTAGCTCATGAGGTCACCAAGTTTCTGAGATTAACACTTATTAGAACACTAATTAAATTAAAAGGTAATTATTGGGTTTGTACAATAATAATAATAATAAGGGACACATTGAAAGTTTTTAGTAAAGGCCAGTAAGAATAGCAGCTGATGAATAATGCTACAGAATAGACCACTCTACTCGTGGTTGTCGTAATAGCCGGCAGGGTGTGAAACAGTTATCAAATCCAGAAGACGGGCAGCAGGGTCCGTTCGCCAATTCCCCTGCCAAGTTTGGTGAGTAAACCCCCCCCCCCCCCCCCTTATGGTGGAGGCCTATGTCCACAATTGGACATAGCTCCGGTGGCTAAGATAAGTAAAGATGATGAGATATGTAGTATTGATAACATAAAGCTCTCATTTCCAAAATTTCTCAAAAATCTTCATCTTCCCACCCTCCCTTCCCGTTTTAGCACGTGTTTTACGAGTGGGCGCCTGCCTGACCTCAACCCTCCTTGGGAATGCTGATATTGGTAAGGTGGTATCCACAAGTTTAATGACATGGGAAGATAGGAGGTGGTGCTATTATTCTATGCCGAGAACCACACGGCAAAAATAAATTTTTAAATTTCAAAAATACTTTATAACCTTATTTGAATTAGATCCATTATTATCTCATGAATAATTTCTTCCTCTCTTTTTGTGTATGTATGGGCAGTCTATAACATACTGCGAAACATCGATTCCGTATTTTTTATAGGATTGTGTCAAATTTTCGTAGCTATAAAAATACCCTCTTAAAAGTTTTGCTTCAAACCAACCCATATTTTTACTTTTTACAAGTCGCATGTTCCACACCTCGTTTGTTACACCATAATGACACAAAATAAGTGTCGGGTGTCAGCATGCCTCTCGCGATCCAATTTGCTCATTTTCGGTGTCAGTGACAACGGATTCTTGTATTTTTTCGAAGTTTTTTCGGAAATCGACACTAATGGGAATGCGCGATTGTGTTTGAGTGTTCGGTACGCGAGTTATTTCTTTTGGAGACGTTAATCTTTGTTTGCAAATAAGATTGTGATGTTTCTTTTTGAATTTGTTTATGAAACGAATTTTTATAGAAAAGTAAGGTAAAGTGCAGTTTTTTGTATATTCTGTGGTAGTCTGGTAGATAATCATAAATTTCTGTTAATAATTTTATTACTGATTAGTCTGCGAATATTATACATCGACGATGAGATTTCCACAAGATTGCAAATGTCAAAAAAATAGGGCTAGTTCAAATGCAATAAATATCATAAGGATTCAATCATGATTGTTGGGCCGACCTCATTTCCCGTTAAATCTTTGAGGGACCAATAATGATAGAAGAGATTATCCCTTCTATCATCGTCATTGGTTCCTCAGTTTGTATAGGAAATGATGTCGACACAACCACCTTAAGATTTATATGAAAGGAATTGCAGTCAGGCAAAAAGTATTATTGGATTTTTCTATTAGGAATTCTCTCAATGACTGTCTGGAGTCTGGAACTGTGCCCGGTAGATGGCGAAGTGTTGGACTGAATCCTGGGTACACCTCTGCCTACTATACTTACGCCTTCGGGAAAAACACGAGTTGTAATGTTATGTTTATAACTGTAAAAACTCTTGAAACTGTTGATAGTTTTTGCCGAAAATTTTCATATATTAATTATTCTTCAAAAGATTCCCACGATCCTGTCAATTTACAATTTAATTCAACAATCACGTTAATTGAACCAGCATACGATGAGTAAAGGAAGTTGTTAACCGTATCAGGTGTAAATTGCTGTATTAAAGCCGACCAATCAAATTCATCAATCTCCTTGTCGATGCGCCGGCGCAGCATGCATAAAATATTATTACAGTATTGCCTCTGGCTTACTCTGTTATCCAAAAAAAAATTTCTTAACTGATTTGTTGAATTAGTTGTATACCAAAGCGACAAATTTCTTTAAACGATTTTAAAGTAATTGGTCGCTTTGGTTTTGTTTGTGGCTTTGGCTGGATCGATGTCCAGCATTAAACGTACGTACGTATACTTGTAAAATATATTAGATATTTTGTCGCACTTAAAAATAAATAGCTATGACCCGCGGTTTCATTCGCGTATCCATCTTTTCCAGGGAAGCATTGATTAAAATTCTATATGTCCTTCCCTTGATAGGGCCTTATTCCATCTATCTTTATACAAACAAAATCACTAAGTTCGGTCTTACAGTTTAGGCGGGAAAGCGTGACAGAGGAAAGAAAAACAGACAAGAGTTACTTTCGCATTTCCAATATTATAATGGATAGAACCTTTGTTCTAGTCTTTCAAAATAAAATGCCTAAAAAGTCTATTTCGCACATGTTCCTATCGTGGCGCCATCTGCGATTTATTTCCCATAGGATCAATAACTCCGTCAGCGCCAAAGATGTGGCAAACGATTGCCATAATAGTGTATAATCTGCCATCTTAAGTGTGGGAAGAACAATACTGGCTCGTGTGTTACGACCTTTGCATTTCAATTTCTTTGCTCTCATTTTGCAGTCTATTATTTATTTATTCTTTGGTGATATATTGATGTGTGAAAGTATAAAATGGTGTTTTTAAGTTTTGTGTATACAAAGCTACTTTTTATTCTGGGCATATTAGACGACTAATAAACTTATTAGACTACTTGCGCACACTAAACTCATTCAGATTAGTAAAGATCGTGAGAGACGAGCTGCTTGTTAATACACCTGTATATATACCTGTATATATAGCACCTGTGTACTACCACAGAAGAGATAATAATACTACGTATAGAATGAACACTGTCATCCGCCCACCAATTAGGCCTTCCTCACCTCGCGAGCGAGATTAAGACCCAGATTGAGTGAGAATGAGATCGAGATTGAGTGATGCATTTCGCAATCTTCTACTCTAGAAGAACTTGTTATGTAAAGAATTTCAAAATTTAACGACTTCCCGTACGAAATGGATCAGCTGATCGGTACATTAGTATGAAAAATGGAGAGTCGAAAATTTATTCTACGAATTGAAGAGCAGATGTATTATAATATATTACTACATCTTTGTAACACGTATATTTAAAAAAAAAATCAATAATCTATCTGAGAGCTTGGTCGAGGCGACGCGTGATCAAAAACTTTTATCTGGCCCAACGTATAAATAAGCATTGCTATTCAACGTGGCAATGCCGCCAGCATCTTGGGTACGCTACCATCTGACAGTGGTTTAAAGCACTTGGATTTTCTAACATGCCAACATGTGGATTTTCGAAGTGATCTTTGGCATAGTGTATTTAATTAGGGTAGATAGTAAGTAGGGTTTAATTGTTTAGTCTTTTTTCAATAAAGGCTCTGTCCCCGTTTTATATAGTCTTTATATATGTATAATCTTATCACGTATTATCACGGCATTATACATAAACACAAGCTTGTAGTAAAGTCTGCATTCCCAGACAATTCCCCCGAATGTGTTTTTAGCAGCTATAAATTAAATAAATGGTTCCATTATTACGGAGTCACACGTCGTGTTGATTACATTAAACATTACACATAAGATGCATAACATCTGTTTTATAATAGAAGTATACAATGTACAATATCCATTACTTTACCTAGTTGTAATTCTAAGTTAATGTCACATAACTGTCTGTCTGGAGGCTGGGGCTGTGCCCGGTAGATGGCAATAGGCTCGCCCCCTATTACACCAACATCCACCAATATCACCAATAGGGACCAATATCATCCTCATCCAGCCGTTGGAAGTCCACTGCTGTATTATAAGCCTCCCCCATAAAGCGGGTTGTTGCCAATACTCGCCACGATTGGCAGGCGGGTTGGCGATCCCAGTTCGATGGTTTTACGCAGAGGAAGCTGCTGCCCGTTGTCTGGATCTGTTAACCCTTACCGGCTCTTACTTACTAGCCACGGATAGAGACGGTGAGGTACGATTCTAAAGCCGGTAACCCCACGGCATAATACCAATAACAACAACCAATAACATACTGTCTTAATGTGGTTGTACCTACTATAGGACTGAGTCCTGGGTACACCTCTGTCTACCCCTTCGGGAAAAAGGCGTGAAAATGTTGTTCATTGTTAAAAAAATAATAATAACAAATTAGGAACAATACATTGACTCACAGTGTAAATGTGGAACGAACGGAATTCTTATCATAATATATTTTATAATAACGATAAACAAACTAGATTGAAATTTATCAAAATATTAATCTTTATAGTAGTCAATAAGCCCAATAAAGTACTTTGTACTGCCATTATCTTCAATTACTAAACCGATAGCACTCGAACCTTATCAAAACAAGCAATCGCAATTCCAATAGGAAATCTATTAATAGGCCTCAATCACCGCGGTTTCGGACGCTTATCTCAAATCAAACTATCTAAGAATAAAGATCTTACAACGAACACAATCTAAAGTACAATCGCTGCCAAATCGCCATCAATAAAGGAGTAATTGATATAATCAGAGCAATGGATTACAAGACAAGGTCTGCGGTATGCTAAATTGATAATACAAATCATAAAACCAACAAATTTAACGAGGTGCCTTTAGATATAAAGCTATAAGGCCCAGTTTCGTTCGTAGATGATGTTTAGTAGAAGCAAAATGATGCTGGCAAAACAGTAACGAGTGGAGATTTAAATACAGCAGTGAGAGGAAATTCTGAGGAAATCAATAAGTGTACATGTCATTTTTTGCAAGTGAAACGGTTGATAGATGCCAAAGTAAATTATCCAAACTAGAACACGGCTAGCAACGCAACGTCGAAATACAATACATTCGCAGATTTAAATCTTAAGTAGATCAATATTTTTAGACCAGAATGGTTTCATAATTGTTATGTAGGTGAACTAACTTTGGCGTCTTAGCAGAATTGGCAATGGAAAAAAGCTTTTTAATTCTATACAAAGCATTTCAAACATTTTCAAAGCATGTAGTTACAAAGTCTACCAGGAAGTCCCATCAAAGTCGGTTTAACATTATAAATACTAATATTACACGTCAAAATTGACTTTAATAACTATGGCGGTTGTCTTGATCATAGAAACGTAATCTCTGTCATTAGGTGTAATATATTTTGTGACTATTATTACAAAGAGATAATCGATGTTTCTGTCTATATAATTACTATCTATGACAAGATTATTAAGTTTCATGTTTTAAATGTAATAATATTAGTCTTTGATATCAATCAAAATAATCATATCACGTTTGCGGTTTTTCTCAAACTAAAAATATAAGAAATTGCGATGAAACCGCCGGTTGTTTACCATATTGTGTCTTTTGTCTCATTATTCTATCTATATATACAAAAAAATATTATTCTATCTTTATATATACAATAGAATGTATATATATTTATTTTTATGAAATGAAGACGCGTTGATTTTCCTGCCATCCTACTTATAATATAATCCGTCCCTGAACAAATATTTTAAAACCAAATCGGTGAAGATGTTCTCGAGTTTTAGCGAGACTAACGAAGTTACTGTTCAAGTTGCTGATAAAGACAAAAAAGAGTGCATTTTCATATAAGACTAGTTATTCCCCGCGGTTTCACCCGCGTAGTGTTTGCTCCCGCAGGAATATCAAGATATAAGTACCTTATAATGTGTCATTCCAGTCTAAGCTATCTACCTATATATACCAAATTTCAGCTCAACTGGTTCAGTAGTTTAAGCATGAAAACGGAACAACCATACCCAGAAAAAAAACAGCTAGCGCTGTCTTTTGTGTCATCTAGATGGCGTTGGAGTCGAGTTAGAACTCGCTAGCGTTTTGTTTACCTGTTACAAATGTAGGGTTTATGTTATTTTGTGACGCGCATGCTACGGATTCTGTGAACGTTTTGGTGGTTTTATGGAGAGTATTAATGGCAACGTGTGGTTTAAGGAAGATCTATGGTATGAGTGAGGGCGCGATGGCAACACGGGGAGGTGGATGCCAGCGCGACAGAGGATTGTAGAGCGAGATTCAAGATGGTGGGCATGGAATAAATTATTTAAAATACGCTGAAGTGTTCAAGTATTATTTAATGGAAAAGTAACGTCTACACAAACATAATATTTTTACGTTGTACAGAGTGAGATTTTAATAATAATTATAATAATATGGGACAACTTCCACACACGGTCATCTGGTCCCAAACTAGGCTAGAAGCCTGTACTATGGTAACCAGATGACTGATATACTACATACTTATATAAGCTTAAGACCCAGACACAGATCAAACAGATATGTTCATGCACACAAATGTTTGACCTGGCCGGGGATCGAACCCGGGGCCTGCGGCACAGAAAGCAGAGTTACTACCATCTGAGCCAACGAGGCTGTCGACATAATATTACTAGGATTATAAAAAATATAGATTGTGTGTAGTGTTATTATATAACATTTCACAGTGGTACGGAACCCTTCAAGAGCGAGTCCTACTCGATCTTGGTAGGATTATTGCGAATTGTGAAACAAATATTTTGATTACTGCCTTTTCCTTGAACATGCACGATTATGATCATTTTGATACATTATGTTCGCAATTTGCAATCGTTTTGGCTTAAAGTATTAACTTTTGAACTTTCTTGATATATTTTTTAAATCATAAGGAACCTGTTTTAAGCTAACAAAAAAGCATATATAACATACATACAATCACGCCTTTTTCCCGAAGGGGTAGGCAGAGGTGTACCCAGGACTCAGTCCCACAGAAGGTTCACCCACATTTTGCCAGTATCTTATTTCCATGTAATAGGGGGCGAGCCTATTTACATCTTCCGGGCACAGTTCCAGACACCAGGTAGTTACTGAGATAATTCCTAATGGAAAAATCCAATATTTAACACTTTGCCTGACCTGTTATTATTTTATTATTATCGAACCTGGGACCTCCTGATCGAGCTTACGCCCACTACGCCACCGAGGCAGTTACAGTTAACCGACATTATATCAAAGTCAGTCGAGGCATATTTAATATATATAAGCTTTATCTAAATCATGGTCATCTCAAAACCTCTGCTGTAGGACGTCCACTGCTGGGCCTCCTCCAGAGAGTTCCATCTGTTCCGGTTAAATTATTACCTTAGTATTTGTAATGATATAAATTACATGGAAAATCTTTCCAAATGAAAAATGGATTCATTGGTTAGAAGCTTCATTACCGTTGAAAAGCATTGATATAAAGAAAAAGAGAGATGAGGTCCTGGCTTCTCGAAAATGGCAAGTTCAAATTAGGTCTCTTTAGGTCCACATGTGATAGTAAAGTAAGGTCGTACGAGCGAATAATATCGTTGTCT
Organism: Hemistola chrysoprasaria; assembly: GCA_947063395.1. Lineage (NCBI taxonomy): Eukaryota > Metazoa > Arthropoda > Insecta > Lepidoptera > Geometridae > Hemistola > Hemistola chrysoprasaria. The sequence goes on along the minus strand of OX346727.1, from coordinate 3,178,160 downwards.
CGGTCGCACTTCGGTCTTAGGTACGTCTTTCTATCTTTGATGTTAATTATATGTCACTGTGCAAACTTCACACTGAGCAAATTGCACGTGCCATTTGTTGAGTAAGCGCTGGGAGAACGTACCCTATCTCCCCTTTTCTTTATATCAATGTTGAAAAGTGTATTTTTGCCTAGTTTATTAATATAATTATACTTAAATAAAAATTTTCAGTTCAAATTAACTGAAGCTAACTTAAAAAGAAACCGTTAAACAATTTCTAATTTAACATATTCACTGATCTTAACCGCAAACACGCAAATTAATAAAGTATTATATTTCAAATGAATTATAGCTACAAATTGTATTGACAGGTACAAATAGTAACCAATGACTAGTGACCAAATGATATTTGATAGTTTTGCCTAAATTGACACCAGGGTATGACATATCTTTCACTTAGAGTCTATCACTATTCAGATTTTTGAGTCTTATATAAATCGGCGGCGTTTTACCACTTATTGTACATAATGATAAAATATGTAGGGGACATGATATCTAGGGGGTAGTCGTTAGGTCGTTATGTTGGAGGCCTTGTAATAATCTTGGCGACCTGAAACTCTGTCGATTTGGGTTGTGTCCACATAACCCATATGATTTGACTCGAGCAATGTAATTGGGGTAACCCGTTCTGTTAGAGTATAAATTCAAATTATTTATTTATTTTATTTTTATAATGTACCACTAGCAGTGTCATGCTGTTCAATAGCTGAAAAGTTTCGTGTTTTATTCTAGGGTCTAAGCTATCTATCTAACTACATAAATTTTAGCCAAATTGGTTTAATAATCACTCTTTAATAATCTCACTTAATAATCACAGACTCACTTTTGCATTTAATTTTTAATATATCTATCATTTTCTTCGTAATTTCACTTTGTCTCAAAGGCAATTATTTATCTCGAAAAAATATAGAACTTGTTTAAACTTAATAAATCAAGGTCTTTCCGATCTATTCGAGTATATAGTCGATGATTCATATGAATCATATTATTAACACGATGATGTGTATGCCCACGAATTGACACTTACTGAAACAGATCAATTGATTCAAACAGACATGATTAAAATTTGTTCTAGTTTTGTTAAACAGTGTTGATAATGGGAGATTTATTGTACTTCAATTTTGGTGGTCACTGTTCGTTCGTCGTCCATATGATGTATAATCATTTGTGTTTCAAATTAAATAACATAACATAACATACAATCACGCCTTTTCCCGAAGAGTTACACAGGACTCAGTCCCTTAGTAGATACACCCACATTTCGCCAGTATGTTATAAATTGGTCCCATGTAATAGGGGGCGAGCCTATTGCTATATATTGGGCATAGTTCCAGACTCCTGGCAGTTAATGAAATCATTCCTAAAGGGAAAAAACAATATTTTACAACTTTGCCTGACCTGGGGATCGAACCCGGAACCTTATGTCCGGCAGTCAAACTTGCGCCCACTACGCCACCGAGGCAGTCAGAAAAATAAAGTAAGATATATGATTATTTAATTAAAATAAGTTTAATGGTACCAGGAACAAGGGTAAATTGGTTTAGATAATGTCATTCTTTTTTCTGCTCTTTTCTTCACTAGGCAGGGTCGACAAAGCACGTCTTCTTCCTCCATTACAGTCTATCATCCGTCATCTTTGCACTCGCTCCTTTTTCCGTATATTAGAGAACAGTGAATAATTATCTTCTAGGTAAGCGTGCTTCATCTTAGGCCTCATCTTCACTTCTCATTAGATGAGATTGGGGTCAAACGCTGACCTATTTAATATAAAAAAAAATATCCTCCTTAACGCAGTACATCCAAGACTTTTCCGGGCGACTAGCTTCCCATCACCACATTTTCATATCTGGCCACAATATTTTCATCCATTCTATAACATAACCATACCAGATGATTAAATTAAAATATTTATAACCTTTATAATATGTTGCATAACCAACCCAAACAGCAATTTTGAAACGATAATAAAACTGTACAAAGAATACAAAGATAGCTCTCATCTTCCTCAGGTGAATATTCCCACAAATCATCTTCAAATGCTACAATGTATAACACGTGTTCACATTCACGACTACCTATAACTGTTTCATTCAAACACTTCAATGTTCGATATCACACAACGAAATCTCACTTTACAGTTCATAAAGTTGTTATTAGACTTTTATGATCGAAATCTGAATCGTAGACCACCTTCAAGATGCTTGCGGCGATCGCTTCTTTACATTACTCTATTACTGCACTTAGTTCATTGAATGCTTCAATCCCTATTTTGTACACCCAAACTCTGTCAACTAGTGAAAACTGTATGATAAATCATTTCAGTAGTTTTTATTTTATCGCAAATTGACAGATAGATAGACGAGGTTGGGGACTTCAAAACTGTGTTTGTGTATCCGTTACTGTGTATGTGTGTGTTTGTTGCTTCTTTATGCCTTAACAAGGTTCGTGTAACTGTTATTAGGGATAACGTGTTTTAGAAATGTAGTGATTAGAGTTCACGTGGATTAGGGATAGCGTTATTAGGAAAAGCGTTCTTAAGCGATAGCGTGAATCCGGATTTCATGCGTTTAGGTGTTAAGTATCTCAGTCAATAAGTAGTGCTAACAAAGCCAAGTTTACGTCTGGTTATCATAAATACCTATAATCCTCCGTCGACACCGCCATATCATTAAGCAAAAAGTATGAATAAAAAACTTACTTCTTACTGTTTTTGAAATTAAGAATTTTATACAGCCGTAAATTGGATGTTTTACAGTGACCGCAATTACAATGTAAATGTACGTTTTATTCTCGCAGTAACGAGGTCGTCCAATTGCAGCAGCAATTTTCTTACAACACAGTTGTAAAACTTGTGCGTATAATATAATTAGTCATAAATATGATCGAGAAATATTGACAGTCATAACAAAAGTAACTAAAAGCCGTTGAATAAGTTATTTAATAATAAAATATCTTCACGGATCACACAGATTTTTATGGATTAACTTATTAAGAATTTATATGACGTGTAGTCGTTATGAGATCAACGACTCGCAAGGCGCAAAGTCTTCATTCATAAAACATTTGATGTTTAACGCCAATGAGGTAAGCATACAAATATTAAACGTTCTTTACGTCAAAAATGTATGGACTTTATTTCCGGTCAGGGTTTTGGTAAAGTAACAAGTCATTGACTACTTAACTTATAACAATAGCTTTTGGAGATTAATCAATAGTTATTAAATGTGGAGTGTTCACATGTATCATATTATTTATTTTTAATTGCAGACCCAAAAAGGAGCCCTAAAATAGATTGACGAAAATTGCACTAATATAAGAAATTCTCGATGAAACCGCTTAAAACTAAAAATACAGTAACCCACTTCATATTATAGATAGATAGGTAACAGATTATTTAAATACAATGTTAAGACCTACGAAACGATAGGGTTAATAGAGATGTTAAGTTTAAAATTATTATTATTATAAAACACGTTACTCTTGATGACAAGATAGCAAAAACTACGACCCCTCGTCTATCAAACAACTAATTGATTGAATTTGGCGTTCCTTTTCGGAACTCCATTGCAAACTCCTAGAATAAGAATATTTCGTTTTTAGTATCGATTTTTAGTGTCAAAAACAACATGCACAGTGCACCGCCCTTCCGCCCGCAAAATTGCATGCAATGAGGAAATGCTATTAGGTATTATTTTTGTTAGTGACACCATTCATATATCGACACGCGTTTCGCGTAAAAATCGGAACTAAAAACTAAATATTCTTGTTCTAGGAGTTTATCTAACAACTATTTTTGCGAATAAACCGGTGCTTGTTTTCTAAGGAAAGCCTACATTTCCGCTAGAGCGATTAATCAGCACATTATTCATAAATTCCGTTCCAGATCTGTGAAGTCTCCGACGACATTCTTGCAACTTGTGGCAAATGCCAATGATAATACTGCGCCAAATACAGATAACATGAGAAGGTATTTATTTTGTAGTAAATATACCCGTATAGGGTTATGTTAAGCCATCAAACGGTCAATGGTATAATATGAGAGTTGTAAGTTAGCATCCGGAAAATTTATATTCCAATGATGGTATTAAAAAAAATGTGGAGGCGTTAATTCTTTATCATTGTTTTAACTGCGTGACGATGTGTGATGACGGATTCTTTAAAATTTATTGGGAGCAATACAATTAAAAGTAATATCTTTATCAAAGTTATAGTTATATTAATTATAATAATATTGCTATCACTCTTTACTATGTAGGTAGGTGCTTAATAAATTTTTTTTTTAAAAGTACATATTTGTCGAAAATATGGATTGAAGAACTAGATAACTCAATACTGCAATTGCCCTTAATTAGGTACTTACTGTAAACGCTGCTGCTTTCGGAAGTGCCGTTGACGGTGCCATCTGGCAACAGCTGAAGATAGCGGTTCTTGAGGAACATCTGTATTGTACGCGATGTGCCTGTGATGTGGCTGAGGTTGGCCGATCGTTGCGCGCGCGGCTCCGGCGCGGGGGCGGCGGCGCACGCGGCCAACGCCAGCGCGGCCAAGAGCAACCCCAGCGGGCGCGTGCGCGGACGCATGGCGCGCCGCGCCCATGGCAGTCGCCCGGGCGCCGTCACTGCACAACACCCCTTCGCATCCCCTCTTCAAACCGCACAATAATACCCGCCCCGTACAATACTGCGTCGCCAAATTTACAAAACTGGCGCCCAACGTGGGACCGCCCGATCCTAAACTAACACATTGTACTATAAACTATTGCATCATGTCGGTTTTGTATCGGTGTCAGTTTCGGCGCCGCAACTTATCCGATGTTTGTGGATTGTTTACTCGATCTGTAACAAATAATGGTTACGGTTAATAATAGTATCTGGGGTACAAATTGGTAACCGATGCGGTTTGTCGCGTCGTGGCTGTCGAGGACATTTGATTTAGTTTTGTTTGATACCTAATAACTGTATTTTCATTATATTTTATATTTAAACCTTGAAAAAAATTAAAACAGCAAGCTACTATAACTAACAATTTTAATAGTATATAATAAATTTATTATGCCGACTGCCTCGGTGGCGTAGAGGGAACATGCTCGACTGCCAATCAAGAGGTCCCGGGTTCGATCCCCAGGTCAGGCAGTGTTAAATATTGGACTTTTCCATTAGGAATTATCTCAATAACTGCCTGGAGTCAGGAACTGTGCCCGGTAGATGGCGATAGGCTCGTCCCCTATTACATGGGACCAATAACATACTGGCGAAATGTGGGTGTATCTACTATGGGACTGAGTCCTGGGTACACTACCTACTACTACTACTACCCCTACCCCTTCGGGAAAAAGGCGTGAAAGTATGTTTATGTAAATTTATTTAATAAGTTTCGGGTACAATAAAGGTCTGCCAATTCTAGCGTATAAAATTATATGAGTGTGTAGGACTAGAAAATCAAATAAGAACATTATATATTTTATTATTTTTCAGTGTTCTTATATTCTTATGTCATGCCATATTCTGAATAATAATTTAAATATTAATCTTCTTTTAAATCTTTTAAATACTATTTTTATTAAAATTTTATTGTTTATTAAGATAATTGATTGAATTTGGCGTTACTTTTCGGAACTCCATTGCAAACTCCTAGAACAAGAATATTTAGTTTTTAGTTCCGATTTTTTAGTGTCAAAAACAACATGCACTGTGCACCGCCCTCCCGCCCGCAAAATTGCATGCAAAGAGGAAATGCTATTAGGTATTATTTTTTGTTAGTGACACCATTCATATATCGACACGTGTATCGCGTCTACACGACGCATCATCAGGAAATAGACTCTGACTCCGCTGTAAGGGCGACAAATGTTAGTACGACACAGCTCCTCGAGATGTTACCTTGCTGAACGCTGGACCCAGATTGTTTATTAAGCACTATTGTAAGCCTAGCAGCTTCGCCCGGACCAAAACTTTGACGCCCTTTTTGGACCCTTTAGGATGTGAATATTCGAAAATCCTTTCTTTAAATTGTGCCACAATGAAAATTAAGATAAATTTGCAGAGATGAGCTGATAAATCACTCGTAAAACACCAAACATTTTAGTTTTGATTTGAATAACGATAAAAACACACACTTACATGTATAATTAACCCTAATAAAGAAGTCAAAAATTCGTGTATCGACATAGTAATAGATAAATTTGCAATATTTTTAAATAAATAACAGCGTCTTTCTTAATTATATAAATCTAGAGATTTTATCAATTTAAATCATTATAATTATCTTTCCATTAGACAATGTCTACCTAAACGTTTACCTTATTTAATCGATGATCAAATAAATGCTCAACTTATTTATTTTTATCACAGATTATTAAAACAAAAATACTGCGAATAAGAGAGATTATGTTGGTTTGTAGGTCAAGAATCTGCCGACCGTTTTTATAGCTAATTTTATGGGTTTTAATTATGTCTCAAGGTTTTAGGACTAACAGTTGCTTTTTGACGAAGATAAGACTTTGATCTTGAGCAAGAAGTATTAGGAATATTGTAGAGAACCTCACACAGGATAAAATATGATTAGAGATCCTGACGGAGTAAAAGGGTTCATGTTCATTGAACATGATTATAATAACTAAAAAAATAGGTCAGTGTTTCGTATAATTTTGGTTACCGTACTTGGTCTGATAAGGGTAACTAATATATTCACATTGATCAAATTGTTTATTGTGTGTAAAACCGCAGGCAAAAGTCAATAAAAACGCCTCATTAAAATGCTTTTTAATCGAAAGATTAAAATCCGGTCAAAGTGTCTCCGAATACATTAATTTTATTGTAATGATAAGTGTCCTTTTATATCAGGACCGGCGCGGCTCTTAAAATTAGAGTTGCAGATTTTGTACAAAATATCGTTAAATGGTCGTTACCACAGATAATTTCAGATGGGAATGGAACCATATTTTTAATTAGGAGTTGCAATTTAGATCAACAATTCACACTTTAGGAATTGGGATGATACCAAAAATTTAAAACGTAAAACTAACCATACTACATACTAGGTTTGTATGGCCAGGCATATTCCAAACTTACAGGTTATCCTAATGTACTCTGTTACGTTGATCTTTAAGTGGGAAAGGAGGAGACTATATTATAGTTTAATCTGTTTGCGTAATTACTTTACAAATAAGTCATTATATTTTTATAGACTAAGCGTGTCTATTCGCTTCATATTGTAAATAAGTCATTGTTGTTAACTATTTCCTTTTTTATTGTAATTTGAAATATCCATTGAAAAACTTATTAGTCCCTTTCAAAAATACTGTTAATTTCTAACAAATACCAATAACCATTGACCGTTAAAGAGTCACTGTTCCAAAACAAAGCTTGTAATTTTCCACATCACGGTTTTAAATCTAATCTTTACAAACCGGATCATGAAAAAAAATTGTATGCTTTCACCTTCAATGAGATTTTATGGATCATTTTGTAAAGTGTTCACGTTCAAAGACCCCAAATATTTGGTCTAATTACGTCTAAAATACTCATAATTGGTTTTGTCTAGATATATCTTAGTTGCTTTTAACTTGAGAAAGTATCTACTTGCAATAAATTAACAACCAATAAGACCATTATTGGCATTATTGGCATAATTTTCTGTTCTATCCAATGCGCGATTACCCTAAAGCTACGTATCTATAAAGTTCTAATAAGTGTAAAATAAAATAGATAAACAAAAGCAAGAAATACCAAGTTCCAATTCCAAATAATTTTTATGTCAACTACCACAGTGTTTGATAAAAGATTGAATTTGATACATAAGATTACAATAACCTTTCTACTTGAACGAGAATTCCTGTGATTTTAGAGATAAAAGCAGACAGGTTTATAAGAACAATTCGTTTTTATTACTCTAATCTCAATTTATGCTGTTTATGCTATAGAAATATTGCATGGAGTTAAACCACTATGATTATCAAGATTTAATAAACGATTTTGTAGATTATCGCATATTAAAATGTCAATTTATTTCTAACATTTCACGGTAGCAGATTCTTGGATTTATTTTATAATTTAGAATATTATCTGTTTGCTTTTTTTCTGACAAGTTCGAAGATATAATTTACGCATTCTTTTGCATCATTAAAAAGATATTTTACATTTATACTTAAGAGCAAATTAGGGCGATTCTAGCAAGAATTATGTATACGCATTTATTTAAATTCAATAAATTTGCATTTTACGTCATAATTAACAAAACAAATAACCTCATAAATGACCACACAAAGTCAAGGTCATGGTATCGTTTTAAAATTAAACAATAATTTATATATAATTTTATTTAAATTTATGCTAAACTTATGTCTAGCAGGCTGCATCGTTGGAATCTGCATTTTACAATTTATTTTCGTAGTAAGTTTTCATTTTTTTATTTTATCTGATAATGCCATTAACTAAAATAGATGGTTTTATAATTTTAACGAGCTTTGACTTGAAAAAGAAACAGTCATTTAAAAAAAAGTTTAGGAGCATGAAATAGAGCCGGGGCGACTCAGATGCGTTGGGGAAAACATTACGTTCATTTAGAATAGAACAGATACCTCTTTATTGGTATCCCAAAAAAATACAAAATAACTTAAATAAATAAAAAAATTAAACTAGAAAACGTGTAACAATCAACAGTGACATTTAGATATAAAGGTACGAGTCAGATTTTTCACATATAAGTTTACTTTCTTATGAAAAATCTGGGAAAAGTAAAATAAGTAAATATGGACAGAACTGTATGATTAATTGATTGATAAACTAGGATGGACTCTCAATCACTGGTCAGACAACCTAAAGAAGGTTGTTGAAGAAGGTTGTTTATAATCCATAGATTTGTGTTAAACACACACAAATCCGATTCGAAGTCCAAGTTTTCCTCCAATTTTGCCTTAATACAATTATAACCTAACCAAATATTATAAGACAATAGAAAAATATTTGCAGTTACGAGTTATTTGGGCGTTTTTCTTGAAGAGAGGTAGCTTTTGGAACGCACGATAGATTCATTATTTATTCGCTTTAACAAAGTGATTTTTAATACCTGGTCTGATAAAAATCAAATACAACGATTGAAAGTATGTGTTGAGCCTATAATTTAATTAGGAGTACAATTTTGCAACCAAGGCGCAGCAGAATTCCCAACATTCAAGCTTCTAGTAATAACTTACTAGTGAAAGTGTCTGTGTTTCCAATATATTAACAGTTAACAGCTCAGTGCGTTTGTTTATCACTGTTAAAGGAAACCGTCTATCGTTGAAATGTTTCCCAGTTAAGCTGCAGTCCCATTCGGCTAAATAGTTAGCTGCTTACTTAAAAGCAGATTGGAGTCACATTTACAAAACTAAAAACCTCATCCTTGTGTTCTGTTTCATTTACAGCAAACTGAAGTAATAAGTATGCATAAAAATATCCAGTCAAAGCGAAAAAAAGTAAGATATTTTGGCCAAATAAACAATCAAATAACCTTTCAGTTCACCTAAAGTACATAAAACATTCATTCACGCCTTTTTTCCGAAGGGGTAGGCAGTGGTGTAACCAGGACTCAGTCCCATAGTAGATACACCCACATTTCGCCAGTATGTTATTGGTCCCATGTAATAGGGGGCGAGCCTATTGCCATCTACCGGGCACAGTTCCAGACTCCAGGCAGTTATTAAGATAATTCCTAATGGAAAAATCCAATATTTAACACTGCCTGACCTGGGGATCGAACCCGGGACCTCTTGATTGGCAGTCGAGCATGCGCCCACTACGCCACCGAGGCAGTCACCTAAAGTAACCAGTTAGTATAGTATTTTGTTTTAATGCGCGTATCGACGCGTCCTCCACATGAGGCAGTCTCAGGTCGAGCGGCCGTCTCGCCCAAAGCTGCGCATGTACATACCGTACCACAAGTCGAGGCTGTCTCATTTGGCGAGTTTGGAAGCTATTTTTCCAAATGGGACCGCAGTTTAAAGATATGTTCCGATTACAGGTAGTTTATTTACTAACTATATAGAATTTATCTAAGTTCATAACTGTTTAACACAAATAAGGATTATCGGAAATGTACTCCATTCTATGCTATGACATAGATAGCAGTATTCTATGTCTATGCTATGACAGAGATAGATAAGAACTAAGGAGCTGTAATACTATTTTCTATGATACGAAATTACTTGAGATACCGAGAGATACGATACTTTATCAGACATCAATTTAGAACATAGAGCTCTGGAAATGTCAGGCCCCACTTTCAATACTAAACATTTTCTGACGGTTTTTGCGGGGCATGAGTTAAACAGGCATATCGACATAATCACCCAATGACATTATGTGCTCTCCGAAGAAGACTGCACAAGACCAAGCGAAGTGGAGGGAATATTACTCGGCTCGCTCGAAAAGAGACCCTGGCTGCTGGCTATAGCCGGGGTAATTGCTAGGAAGAAGAAGACTGGTATAATCGCGCATACCAAGTTAAAAATTCTGAAGGGCAATGTTACCAGCGAAATTACTGGCCATGGCGAGATTTAACAACTCACATCTCAGGGTGACAGGCGCAGTGCAGTGCCGCGCAGAATTTTGAATTTTATAATACTGGGTGGTACTGTGTCTGATATGGGCAATCATGATGCTTACCATCAGGCCTCTGATTTGCTCGTCTAGTTACTTGCTATCATAAACAAAATACATGAGCAAACTGTTGAAGTACCTTTGCACTCGGCAGAGAACGGGCCTACGTTTGACAGCCCCTGTTCTGAATACTCAAAGGAAATGCGAGTTACTTTGTAGCCCAAGGTTGACATTGAGATAGCTAAGATAGCAAGTGTCGAGAAGTGTGAATAATGGTAAGCGGTAATGTAGGAAGGAGGGGGTTAGAATTTCTAGTATCTACCAGGGCTTTAGAAATTTGCACGAGATCTACAAGTTACTTGAATACGTTAATGAGATCCTACAGACTTTTTGATGAGCTGCATAACAACACGCCTTTTTTCCAAAGGGGGAGGCAGAGGTGTATCCAGGGCCCAGTCCTATACATACACCCATACTTCAACAGTTATGTTTTGGGTTCAATGTTGGCACAGTTCCAGACTCCTGCTTCTCATTGAGAAAATTCTTATTGTAAAAATTTTACAACACTTTCTTCCTGACCTGGGGATCTAATTCGGGACCTCATAGTAATTATTTTTATGATTTTTCAAAATTTTAACCTCTATTTTTCATACAATCCCAAATAGTCAAATTTCGCAGAACATAAATAATGGGTTCAATTAATAGCTATTATTACTTTGCTCTTCAATAAGCCTAAAAGGAATGTTTAGATAATAATAGGTAAGGAAAAACTAATCAATCTTATTTATATATTTTTTTAATTCTAATTTTGTTTTTGGGGCTTTGAGCCGACATTCGGCTATGTCAGTCCCATCAGTAACACTTAAACTTCAACTTATTTACGTACATCAAATTACTTATCAGTGAGTGATCTTTAAACATAACAATAATTGTCATCCTTGCAGAGCACTCGCTGTATCGCAATTTGGAAGTGCCAGGATACTCTGCAAGATGCCAACACTGTTAAACTTCAGATCAAATTCTTCAACGAGTCTTGCCCTAATGGCTTCTGTCCTTGCAGATACTGAAAAGCTTCATTTCGAACACTTTTTAGCATACCAAACCGCATTAGCAATATCTGGGTCATTTTATACAATAGCTTGATTCTTGACCGTCCAAGAAAGGCTAAAGAATAGTAGACTCTTTCCTGAAATACTAGGTACATCCTTTAGACAAGCCGAGCCGTCAATACATCAAAGGAAACGAGAGCCCATTCTAAAACTGTCGCACAGTTCGTGCCAAATCTTCGCTAAAAATGACATCTAAACAGTCGGGCCTAATTGCTTAGGTCTTCGTATTTCTGGGCGTGACGTCGCGGGGTCGACGACCTGTGTTATCTTTCTGTTCTATGGAATTATGGATGAAATGAGTTATGAATCATTATGCATATCACTTTCTAAACATATTTTGGAATTTATATTAATAATTTAAACTAACAGAACAAGTTTCCTCAATTACACTGCTCGCGTCAATTCATTTGGGTTATGTGGACAACCCATATGGTCAGTTTCAGGTCGCCAAGATTCCTAAAAGGCTTCCGACATGACTAACTAACGAAGATCTTACAGAAAACAGCCGGGGCCTACAGTTCAACGTGCCATTCGAAACACGGTAGCTTCCAAGTGAAAAGTCCACAAGTGAGATTCGATCCAGGGACGGATTTGAAGCCGGACATATCTGCGCAACGCAACGGATGGAACTTAGATCCTTGTACACATACCTGTTATCCCAATTTATCTATGTGGGTGTACCTACTATGGGCCTGTGACCTGGGTAAACCTCTGCCTACCCCTTCGGAAATAGGCGTATGTGATGATATATTATTCCCATTGGAACGCTGCTTTTAAAATTGTAACATAGCTAGTTTTCTTATAAGAGTAACGAAAAGTCCAATAATGATAAAATATATATTTACTCGCAGATTTCATTTAAATTAAATTCACCTCTCAAAATAATTCCAACACGATTTACGATATCGCACGTTAAGTCTAAAACCGTTCCTTCTGAAATTAATCCAATTCCATTAAGGTTAACGTATATTTATACGAGCCTCCCCGCGAATCGTCCGAATTGGTCGAATGTGCGAGGTTTCATAGAATTTCATAAAAATAATTCTAAAATTCGTTTCGTTCAGCTCGTTCAGCTCGGATAAATGTGCGTTCACTTTTATTAAATTTAACACGCTAATAAAGTAAATATGTCTCTCGTCGTATGTCATTGACAAGTGTACTAGATAACGGGGTTTATTGAATAATAATTAATGAACTACGATAACTTAAACGGACGTTTATTTATGAGAATTTTAATAAGTTGAGAACAAATTAAAATAATTAAAACATCAGTTAACATACGAAATATGCTTACTGCCTCCGTGGACGTCCTCGGTGACTCGTTGACAAAGCTCGACGACCAATTATGAAGTCCCGGGGTAGATCCCCAGGTCAGGCAAGGTTTTGTTGGATTTTTCCATTAGAAATAATTACGGCAATAGTCTCGCCCACTACTACATGGGATCAATAACATACTGGCGAAATACAGTCCTGGTCCGGCCTACCGCTTCGGAAAAAAGGAATGATTGTATTTTCTGTAAAAATACTTTATTTATATTATGACAAATCAACTGACACTTCATTCATCAAAGTTTGACCAGTGGTATACTAGTTTTCCGTACTATATTGGCGCAAAAGTATTAGTTATCATTAGTATTAGCCTATAAGTATATATATATATATATATATATTGTATGTGTATATGTATGCATGTATGTGTATGTGTATGTGTATGTATATGTATATGTATGTGTATGTATGTATATGTGTATATATGTATATATTATTAAATATATTTATTTGCATTGTATTGAGATCTTTGCAAAATATTGTAAAAAAACACATAATGTGAGAAGCCACTGGTCCCTGAAATACAGTTTTTAACTAGTTCGGGGACCTATAGATTCATACAATAAAGCTGTAATATTTATGTCAATAAATAAATAAGTTGATACATACCTAGTATTTATAGGTATATATATATAGTACGCGACCAGTGTAATAGGAGTAATTATTATTATAGCATTCATACAAATTAGACTGCTGAAATCGATGCCGAGAAGGCAAAACTGAAATAGTTATGCTATTTCAGTTTTGTCTGAAGTCTCTAGACGACAAATATTTAGATTAAACAAGTACTCACTGAAGCAAAGTTCAAGAGACACCTTTTGATAAGAAAATTTAATTTTCACCACAAACTAATTTTAGACAAAAGCTGCTAAGAATTCCATTAAACAAAACTCAATGTTCTATTTTCATTGTAGACGTAGAAAAAAGTTTTATTATCAATCTGGCAAAACGAATAGTCGTGCGTGGTCTATGAGCGTGATTTTATGGGCTATATCGCGGCAATCATCGGGACATTTCTGCTAATCCCTAATCAAAATCCCTAGTCAAAGTATAATATTTGTACGCCGTTAGTTAATTGAAGACTTTTACGATAGTTATACGACATCTAAATATACAGATGAAAGTATGTAGTAAGCACACGGAAATAGTCCAATTCTTGGCGAGTATATGCGTAACTAGTTGGTAACTATTCGCGAATTGATATTGCATGCTAAACAGCTGGGAAACATGTGATTTGATAGTCTGTAGGCAGGTGTGAAATCGAGGGATTATATGTTCGATTCATTGATCAATCAAAAGGTAAATCCAAAAACTACTGTATCAAAGAAAACTTATTCTGATAGGACAAAATTGAATGGACCACGCGTCATTCGACCGTTAACGAAAATCGACTACGTTTCAAACGACCGGTGAAAGAATTTTGTAAACAAATTCAATGTCATTAAAGTTAAAATGTAAAAATAATTATTTAGTAAATAAATAATTATTTAGTAAATAATAGCAGAACGCGTCCAGGAGACTTTGTGCTGCATGCTCAGCATTTGCATTACCTGCCTTATCTTCCTCACTGATCCAGACAAACAAATGAATCCAAACCTAGCAGTAGTAAAATTGGTAGAAGAAAAAAATTTGCTCTACAAGATTTTATTGTTCTTCAAACTTTCTAAATGATAATGAATATTATGTCCTCCTGCAATGAAGACAAAGAACATTTTTAAGATTTTATTTTGTCTATGAAATGTCCTTGTTAACACAGCATTTAATTCAAGTAAATTTCAATGCAAATTTATAGTAAATCATTGGAAACACTTTAAATTTTCCAACGAATTTCAAACGATATCATCTAAAACAGAAATTCCGTTAGAGCACGATTTGAACTAACAGTATTTTAAGACCTTTCCGAAGTTTGTACTTAATCCGCCTTCGGTACGTGCCATCCAGTACCTAAACCAAATTAATATAGATACCGTTAAGAAAAAAGAAGCAGCAAAAATTTAAAGAAAGACCTTGTGCGTTTGAGTCACTAGGAAAGAGTTTTTTACGTAAATTAAATAACAATCATCATTCAAAGATAATAAATAAATAATTTAAAAATTTGAAATTATGCTCTAACAGAACCGAGTATCCTAAATTATGTGTACAGGACAACCCATACTATCGGAGTTTCAGATCGCCAAGATTCCTACAAGGCCTCCGAAATGACCAACTACATATCTCATAAGATGCAGCCGGGCCTACAGTTAAGGGTGCCATCTGAAACACGGCATCAGGTGAAAAGTCCACATGTGAGATCCAGGTTTCAAGCCTCTCTTAGCCACGGACGCTACAAAAGGTATAGGTAAGATATTTCTTCTTATCCTTTGTTCGTTCTTCTATTCCTTACACCCCGAAATAATAATCATGATTATAGGCAATCAAGTAGTTTCCATCCATTCACCATAGTCCTTGTACCTAGCGGGGGCTATCTTTGAGCTCATCTTCTGTAGATGATATAAAAGATGGATGGATGGATGTGCTATCCATTAAGATTAAAAGCTCCAAGGTGCCTCTGTACGTTGGACTTAAAAAAAGGTCTCCGTGTACGCCTATTAAAAGACCGGATATAGCCCGTGTTTTCGAGCGACAATAATAATATCTGTCTCTATTAATGTGTTCTTTAAACAATTTTGGCATATTTTCTGTCTACCTATTAGACTCATTAGCCCAGCCCTACTGGGCGTGGATGAGTTTAGGAAAATTACACAACATTAAACTTAAGCTTTCGTGGCCGTGTCCCAGAGAGAATGTGCCCGCAAATATAATTCTTAAGGGGCCGTATACGAAATTTTGTTGATTACGTGATTTTGCAGACGTGATTTTACAGTTAAAATACTGAATTTTATTAGTTTTAATGCATAACATAAAAGAATATTTCAATTTTGATCTAATAAGTGAGCTACTTTTTTTATTTTTATAATTTAATTTTCATTAATCGTACTCAAACTATCTACTGTTTTGTAAATTTTGCTGTGAGAAGTTTAAAATATCGCATATTTTTGAATCTTTTTGACGCTTTACTGGTATGAACAAGCATTGTTGTGAAAGTCGTCTATATAATGTATGGATCACTTTTTACCAGTTTTATATACAAATACAAATAATTTTATTTGACTCAATAAATCATATAGTGGTCTTATAAAATAGCTATAAGGCTCAAAACTTAATAAATATGCTCTAGATAGAATTAGAAATGAAAATGTTACTGTTATTACAATAATAAAATGTGTCCTACAGACCCACACTAAGATAACGTGATGTGTTGTGGGCCTGTATAAAATTTCTGAGTAAAAAAAATATTTAACTGACCCAAATTTTTGTAAAATAAGTTAAGAATTGCTTTTGGTTTCGGCTACTTACAATAAAATACACGTAAAATTAAAACCAGAGAAATAAACTTTAGTTCAATCTCAATCCATTTCCTGTAAATTAAATTCAAATAATAAAAAAAAAATTGGCAATTAAAACCTTTTATTTCAAATGTTAAAAATCACGCGAGTAAAAGATACGTATAAATATCAAACAGATCAAAATAGTTTAATAACCGTAATGGCCATCGACTACTCCGGACTTACGCAAACCAACGACCGAAGCTCTCGCATGTGTGCGTGAGATATCCGAATATCGTCTAAATTTCGTATAAGGCCTCTTAATAGTGTATTGTTCAAACTTTAAATAAAAAACATACATACATACATTCACGCCTTTTTTTTCCCGAAGGGGTAGGCAGAGGTGTACCCAGGACTCAGTACCATAGTAGATACACCCACATTTCGCCAGTATGTTATTGGTCCCATGTAATAGGGGGCGAGCCTATCCATCTACCGGGCACAGTCCCAGACTCCAGGCAGTTATTGAGATAATTCCTAATGGAAAAATCCAATATTTAACACTTTGCCTGACCTGGGGATCGAACCCGGGACCTCTTGATTGGCAGTCGAGCATGCGCCCTTTACGCCACCGAGGCAGTCAACTTTAAATAAAGGTTACATGAAATCATTCTGTATTTTCTTAATGTGATTAGCATAAATTTATTAGCCTTTTTAAAAATGTTTGAAGTAATTAATAGTCTAAGTCTCAATAAACAATTTCGCTTTATTTAATCGGCGCGGACGTGCGCGCACGCAGGAATGCCTTTATGTGTGTGCGTGATTGTAACCACTTTTCACAAAAACAAAACTGAGGTATTGGGCGGTTTGTCATGAACTTACGTAAGAATAACACATAGGTTACTGCTACGGGCAACTGCCACGGGCAAACCTAGGGAAGCAGCTAGTTAACATAATATATATATTATATATCATAGCTAGATAGCATAAAATATTTAATTAATAACGAGCTCTATGGCGAATGCTATGTACGCCTATATATTGTTATACATATAAGAACTTGACTATGTAAAATTAAAATTATGTAAAAATGTATATGTATAATGTGGCTGTACTCATTAAATACATAAATAAATAAAATAAATAAAGTATTATGTATCTGACTATCCGTGTATAACAAGCCTAATAGGGCCTATAGTCACGCAGGTCGGTGATGATTTTCGTACATGTCGGTGATGAGCCGCCTTTGCAGTACGATGACCTATACGCCATCGACTAAAACAGTACATGCCCAGTCATGTGATGATTACAATGATTTACCATAATACCTTAGAGGATTAAGAACGGGAGCTGTCAACTTCGCTGAGACACATAAATGCCATCAAAAACAAAAGTTGTAAAAACAAGTCTCGCAACAGTTCTTCTGCAATATTTGTGAGATCCATGTAATACCAAGTCGGTTACTTTATTAAGTCCCTAATTAAGGGACCTTCTGTCTTAAGTTATTACGTAATTATTAGCTAACGTATCAACATCATATAGTGACAATATCAATATTAAAAATCTTTTATGTTTTAAATAAAATAGATTGACTTGGCGATCGCACTAAATAATCCTATTTAATATAATATGTATTACTTGTGAGATACATTGTGTTTTCATACGATGGCCAAGTCAATCTATTTTATTTAAAACATAAATGATTTATTAAATTGAAATGGTCACTATAAGATGTTATTACGTTAGATAATTATTACGTAATGACTATTTTCTACAGTCTACGTGATTTCGTGAATGTATGGTATATAGGTATTACAATATATAACCAGCACTGGTGGCTCCAGCGAAAACGAAGTCCCAGGGGGGTTAGAAAGAGATAGCAGATATGGAATGTTCGGGTGCGAAAGAGAAAAAAACGGGGTAAATAAAAATCGGCAGAAAATGTAGTATACTGGTAGTTGCGTTTGACACTTCCCGCGTTCTATATTCTAAGTAGAAGACGTATTGTAACAGCTGCTGGCTAGTAAACTAACAGACAAAATATTTGGCAAAATTTTTTAGTCATTCAGTTTCAATGTTGGTTAAAAATAACACCATTATTTTTGTCTTTCCAAAACATAACATACAATCACGCCTTTTCCTAAAAGGGGCCTACCCCTTGGCGTGTACCCAAGACTAAGTCCCAAAGTAGGTACACCCACAATTCGCCAGTATATTGTTGGTCCCTTGAAATAGGGGCCTACTGCCATCTACAGACACAGTTCAGACTTCATGCTCTCATTAAGATAATTCCTAATGAACAAATGCAATTTGCCTGCCCTGGGGATCAAACCTGGGACCTCGTGACCACCTCATATGTGTTCTGATTCTCATATGTGTTCTGATTCTCTCATGTTTTGATTCTTTAAGCATTGAGCTTTATTCGTACATTAATAACTTGACAGCCTCGATGGCTCAGATGGTAGTAACTCTGCTTTCTGTGCCGCAGGCCCGGGGTTCAATCCCCGGCCAGGTCAAACATTTGTGTGCATGAACATGTCTGTTTGATCTGCGTCTGGGTGTTATAAGCGTATATAAGTATGCATATCAGTTATCTGGTTAGCATAGTACAGGCTTCTAGCCTAGTTTAGGACCAGATGATCGTGTGTGGAAGTTGTCCCATATTATTATTAGCTTCACAGCTTTGTAGTTGTAGGTTTGTAGGTTCACAGTTTCAGAAACTGTGAACCAAGGAGAAGAAGAATCTGGGCGATGAGCTCAAATGTTTTTTTACTCAAACTCAAACTCAAAACAGATTTATTCAAATAGGTCATAATCTGACACTTTTGCACGTCAATAAAGATAAACAGTACTGAGTCTACCGTGCGTTCGGAAAGATACCTCTACAAGAAGAACGCACAAGAAACTTGTAGGGCTTAATTTTTTCAACAGATAGTTTTACAATATTTGGTTTGGTTACATTCGTTTTCTTTAAAGGTGCCGCGAGGCGGCTATGCAGAAGTTTCCAGGCATCTTTGTCCTCTATGTACTGGTTGACTTTATAATAAGCCTTCTTTAGTAAAGTAGATTTTATATAGGTTTTGAATTTATTTATTTATTTATTTATTTATTTATTTATAATTCAGCACAACGCTAGGACTAACTTAATGCTAAAATAGCATTTTCTACCAGTTATCCTGAAAACTGGAGAAAATGTTACATAAATCGGGTGGGGTGCAGACAAAAGGAAAAGATAGAAAACAATTTTGTATAAAACAAATAACCTACTGGGAAACTTAAAAATAACACAATTAACACAAATTAACACACTTAGTTTATTAATAAATATAACTAGATACATAAATATATAAATAATTAATGTATACTATATTATAACATATATATATATATATATATATATATATATATAGATATCCCCACGGGCACTTAGTTGATCATGCGGGTCGTAGAAGTAGTTATTATTTGATCCGTTTTCATAAGTTGATCCGGGGCAGTATTACTTGATCCTTTGCCAGTTGTGTATGACTTTGTGGGTCCAGCTGGAGCCACACGTGTCACACATGTGGCTCCATCTGAATCTACAGAGTAATAATAATAATTACGCTGTTTTTATACGAATCCACCTTTTTGGCATTCAGACAGTTGTTGCTCCAATTCAAATGGGCCAATGGGGGCGCACCATTTTCACAAGCTTCTGTCATTGGTTGCCTTCGACAGAAACATAATAAGTACAATACTATAGCTCTTCTCATCAATGTAAAAGTTAATTTTAGGAGAATTGTGAATGTTTCACCTTGAGAGATATTTCTATTTCGCATTTTTATTTAATTTGCAATGTATGTATGTACCGATATGTATGTCCGGTACAAATCTTGCAACTGAATTTTGAAGCACTCAACCGATTTAGCTCAAATTTTGCATACTTATATAAGTCCGGTGACAATGCAATATTATGGTACTGTTGACCTGATCTGATGATGGAGCCATGATGTAGCGACTGGAACTCTGCGATGACAAATGATAAGATAGTTGAATTTGGGCTAGTATGTTAGGTTTTAATAAGTACTTTTCATTCCACATAATAACGAGGGTCTCATGATGAAGCCGAAAGATTGCCATTGGAACTGCCTTACGAAAACTGCAATGATAGTCGAATTTAGGCTCGTTTACTTTGTTGTTTTAGGGTCTTTTCATTCCACATGATGACGAAGGTCTGATGATGAAGCCGAAACAGAACCATTGGAACTGCCTTACAAAATGTGCCAAAACAGTCGAGTTTGGACTCGTTTGCTTTGTTGTTATGGGGACTTCTCATTCCACTTGACGACGAGGGTCTGATGATGAAGCCGAAAGATTACCATTGGAACTGCCTTACGAAAACTGCAATGATAGTCGAGTATAGGCTCGTTTACTTTGTTGTTTTAGAGACTTTTCATTCCACATGATGACGAGGGTCTGATGATGAAGCCGAAAGATTTCCATTGGAACTGCCTTACGAAAACTGCAATAATAATCGAGTTTAGGCTCGTTTACTTGGTTGTTTTAGGGACTTTCCATTCCAAATAATGACGAGGGTCTGATGATGTATCCGAAAGATAACCATTGGAACTGCCTACAAAATGTGCCAAGACAGTCGGGTTTGGACTCGTTTGCTTTATTGTTATGGGGACTTTTTATTACACATATAGACGAGGGTCTGATGAACCATTGGAACTGCCTTACTAAATGTGCCCAAGACAGTCGAGTTTGGACTCATTTGCTTTTCTGTTATGGGGACTTTTCATTCCACATGATGACAAGGGTCTGATGATGGAGCCGAAAAATAACCATTGGAACTGCCATACGAAAACTGCAATAATAGTCAAGTTTAGGCTCGTTTACTTTGATGTTTTAGGAACTTTACATTCCACATGATGGCGAGGGTCTGATGATGGAGCCGAAAGATAATCATTGGAACTGCCTTAGGAAATGTGCCAAGATAGTCCAGTTTGGACTTGTTTGCTTTATTGTTATGGGGACTTTTCATTCCACATAATGACGAGGGTCTGATGATGGAGCCGAAACAGAACCATTGGAACTGCCTTACGAGATGTGCCAAAACAGTTGAGTTTGGACTCGTTTGCTTTGTTGTTATGGGGACTTTTCATTCCACATGACGACCGATTTAGCTAAAATTTTGCATACATATAAAAGTCCGGTGACAATGCAATATTATGGTACTCTTGACCTGATCTGATGATGGAGCCATTATGAAGCGTCTAGAAATCCGCGATGGCCATTGATAAGATAGTTGAATTTGGGCTCGAATGTTAGGTTTTAATAAGTTCTTTTCATTCCACATGATGACGTGGGTCTGATGATGGAGCCACAAGATATCCATTGGAACTGCCTCACGAAATGTGCCAAGACAGTCGAGTTTGGACTCGTTTGCTTTGTTGTAATGGGGACTTATTATTCATTCCACATGATGACGAGGGTCTGATGATGGAGCCGAAACAGAACCATTGGAACTGCCTTACGATATGTGCCAAAACAGTTGAGTTTGGACTCGTTTGCTTTGTTGTTATGGGGACTTTTCATTTCACATGACGACCGATTTAGCTCAAATTTTGCATACATATAAAAGTCCGGTGACAATGCAATAATTATGGTACTCTTGACCTGCAGGCTTACCATCAACTAGTTAAGCAATTCAGTTTAGGACCTAAACTGAACTGCGTCGCTATTTTCGTACCATGACCTTGTTAAGCCGATCAGTTTAAAATTCCCGCCAAAACAAAACCTAAACTGAATGGCAAGCTTAGTTTCGTTCATTCTTTTCGTACTATGATGCTTCCTTACGACTGAACCTGAATAGCATAACTGTCAAATCTAGCGATTCAATAAAAGTTAGTTTTGTTTCGCCAAACTGAATCGTTTATACATATTTCCGTGTATTTTTTAAATCTCTGTAAGTGTAAGTGTGCTATTTTCATTATTGAGGCTAAAGTCGATAAGTAGAGCTGTGACTCTGTGACATAATAATATCTAAGATACTAATCAACTAAGTTTAACGTCGTGCGCAAGAGTTGTTTGAATATTGAATAGTATGTATGACGAACTACTATTATTTGAGCTGATGGAGTGCATCAACGAAGATGCTTTTGTTTTGAAGGTGTTCTCGATGAGAGTTTAGAGCTTCCCACAATATTTCTAACTGGTGGTACGTAACCCTTCGTGCCACCACTTGACGAGATTGTTAACTGTATAAAAAAAAAAACACTTAAGAAAGGTAAAGGTACACGAATTCCACACTGTTGATTGGACATGGAATTATTATTGAGGTTTGATATTACGAATCGTTAAATAATATCCAAAACACTTAATTATATAGAAAACATAAACTAACAGCTTACCTCATTATAAATTTACTAACTTTGTTTTGTTCCAAACGCCAAACACAAACTAATAATTCCACTTTTAAAACTACCGCGCTCGTAAAGAATAATAAGGATGACATCGGCTAGTTCGTTCAAAAATTTTAATAACGATTTCGTATAATAATCTTGGAAATTCAAGCATTAATGGTAAGACACTATACCCAAAATATTAAATAAATAAAATTTTGTAAAATATAAAATAATTTAATGTATTTTATTCGCAAAACTTAATATAAAATTGGGGTCTAAAAAAATCCGGTAATTTCCGATTTTTATGTAAGATGCCGTTTCAAAACGAAGCGGCCATTGAATGAGACCACGAGATTTTTATATAGCGTTGTCTTTTTCTCGCTCGGCGGCGGAAAGTTGGATCAGAGACAACGTTTTGTTCATTCTTTCTGACGTAATACGATTCAAATGCGATCGTCGCTTAATGAGTTGATGGTATGAAATTTTTTAGGTACCTAAATTGAATAGAGTCGGAATTGAATTGCTAGCCTATAAGTTGATGGTAGGCCTGCTGATCTGATAATGGAGCCATTATGAAGCGTCTAGAAATCCGCGATGACCATTGATAAGATAGTTGAATTTGGGCTCGAATGTTAGGTTTTAATAAGTTCTTTTCATTCCACATGATGACGTGGGTCTGATGATGGAGCCACAAGATAACCATTGGAACTGCCTTACGAAATGTGCCAAGACAGTCGAGTTTGGACTCGTTTGCTTTGTTGTAATGGGGACTTATCATTCCATATGATGACGAGGGTCTGATGATGGAGCCGAAAGATAACCATTGGAACTGCCTTACGAAAACTGCAATAATAGTCAAGTTTAGGCTCGTTTGCTTTGTTGTTTTAGGGACTTCCCATTCCACATGTTGACGAGGGTCTGATGATGGAATCGAAATATAACCATTGGAACTGCTTTACGAAAACTGCAATAATAATCAAGTTTAGGCTCGTTTGCTTTGTTGTTTTAGGGACTTCCCATTCCACATGTTGACGAGGGTCTGATGATGGAGCCGAAAGATAACCATTGGAACTGCCTTACGAAATGTGCCAAGACAGTCGAGTTTGGACTCGTTTATTTTGTTGTAATGGGGACTTTCTATTCCACATGATGACGAGAGTTTGATGATGGAGCGGAAAGATAACCATTGAAACTGCCTTACAAAAACTGCAATAATAGTCAAGTTTAGGCTCGTTTACTTTGTTGTTTAGGGACTTTGCATGCCACATGATGACGTGGGTCTAATGATGGACCCGAAAGATAACCATTAGAACTGCCTTACGAAATGTGCCAAGACATTCGACATACATACATACATTCACGCCTTTTTTCCCGAAGGGGTAGGCAGAGGTGTACCCAGGACTCAGTCCCATAGTAGATACACCCACATTTCGCCAGTATGTTATTGGTCCCATGTAATAGGGGGCGAGCCTATTGCCATCTACCGGGCACAGTTCCAGACTCCAGGCAGTTATTGAGATAATTCCTAATGGAAAAATCCAATATTTAACACTTTGCCTGACCTAGGGATCGAACCCGGGACCTCTTGATTGGCAGTCGAGCATGCGCCCTCTACGCCACCGAGGCTGTCTGACCGAGGCACCGAGGAAGACATTCGAGTTTGGACTAATTTGCTTCTTTGCTATGGGAAGTCCTCATAGTAAAAAAAGTTTGCTGTTTTGTTATGGGGACTTTTTATTCTACATGATGACGAGGGTCTGATGATGGATCCGAAAGATAACCATTGGAACTGCCTTACGAAATGTGCCCAGACAGTCGAGTTTGGACTCGTTTATTTTGTTGTTATGGGGACTTTCCATTCCACATGATGACGAGGGTCTGATGATGGAGCCGAAAGATAACCATTGGAACTGCTTTACGAAATGTTCCAAGACAGTCGAATTTGGACTCGTTTGCTGTGTTGTTATGAGGACTTTTCATTCCACATGATGACGAGGGTCTGATGATGGAGTCGAGTGATATCCATTGGAACTGCCTTACGAAATGTGCCAAGACAGTCGAATTTGGACTCGTTTGTTTTGTTGTTATGGGGACTTTTCATTCCACATGATGACGAGGGTCTCATGATGGAGCTGAAAGATAACTATTGAAACTGCCTTATGAAAACTGCAATTATAGTCAAGTTTAGGCTCGTTTTGTCGACATTGGAACTACCTTATGATAAGTGCTAATATAGTCGAGTATGGGCTCGTTTATTTTGCCGTCTTTTAAAACTTACTTTACAAACATAAGATAAACTTGTATGCAATATGACCAAAATCAATACCAAAGTAAAACAGTTTTTTTTTTCTATTGACATTTTACACAATTTCTCATATATATTTAATATTGCAATAAAGTAAAATTTAATGGATAATAAATTATAATATCTAAAACTTACAATTAAATAATGATCACTGACAAATAAACAATTAAAAAAAGAACCTCGAGTGTAAGAGTGAAGTATTGAGCTCAAAAATATATTTAAAAACTGTACTACATAAAAAAACTGTTTTGACCAAAATCATACAAAAATAAAGAGAAAACTGTAATTCAATATCACTAGTAATCGATGCGGAATAAATCACGAAACGAACGGCGGCGCTCGGGCAGCGA
This sequence comes from Hemistola chrysoprasaria, assembly GCA_947063395.1. Classification (NCBI taxonomy): domain Eukaryota; kingdom Metazoa; phylum Arthropoda; class Insecta; order Lepidoptera; family Geometridae; genus Hemistola; species Hemistola chrysoprasaria. The sequence continues at coordinate 3,152,697 of OX346727.1, read as the reverse complement.
TAGAGGAGAGCGCGGGATTCGGGAGGCAGTCCTCCCTTTGCGAACCATTCCTACTTCAGATTGTTGTGAGAAGTGGATCAAACAATGTTGGGAGTGTTAAGAATATAAATTAAAATGGATCAAATAAGTACGAGTTTGTCCTAAAAATTATATATAAAACGGAACCACTAAGTGCCAATTATTAGTCTAATATAATCAAACACAGACAATAGTAGGTAGTAATAAAACCAGAGCGTCGAGTCGAATAAGTCATACGTCACAAATGGTCACATTATGTTTCCCACTAGTTTTTGACATTATTAGGTATGTCATTATGTGTGAAATGAAACATTGCAAAAGTAGTTCTAACCAACAAAAGAACCACAAAGGTTCTATTATTATTCACAAGTTACATTCATTATTTTGATTAAGTACCGTAATTTTACTTATAGGAACACAAAACCAGAACCAAACACAAAAACAGATCAGTGATGCAAGTGTGCATTGAAATTATTTTCCATATATTTTAAGAAGATAATATTATCATAACATCGACTGTCTCAGTGGTGTAGTGGGCGCAAGCTTGACTGCCAATCATGAAGTCCCGGGTTCGAACCACAGGCCAGGCAAAGTGTTATTTGGATTTTTCTATTAGGAATTATCTTAGTGACAGCCTGGAGTCTGGAACTGTGCCTGGTAGATAGCTCACCTCACCTGGGACCAGTAACATACTGGCAAAAAGTGGGTGTACTTACTGTGAGACTGAGTCCTGGGTACACCTCTACCTATTCCTGGATGATTAGATTCACAATGAGAGTTTCATGAACTGCAATTATACGAATGATGCAGCACTCAATTTGGGGTCATAGATCTGTTAAGTATGCATCTTTATATTATAAATCCATAAAATAGATTTTATGGATTTTTATAATCCCATTTTATATCGATGGGCCCACTTAGGTGTTCTTGAAACAAATTATAATTCGGTGCCAGAACGATCTCTTGGGTATAAAAAAACTTGGCCGCTACGGACCCAGTTACGTTCAAAATTCAGTCACAAAAAGGATGGAGTATATACCTATTTTAAATACGTAATTGGATGAAGTTATTACCCAATGTTAAGAATATAATCCCATTTTATATCGATGGAGCCAATAAGGTGTTCTAGGTATAAAGTATAATTCGGAGCCAGAAAGTACTCTGGGGTTTAAAAAATTTGGCCGTTATGGATCCAGTTCTGTTCCAAATTCGGGCACTAAAAGGATGTAGTATATACGGTTTTATATATGTAAATGGATCAAGTTATTACCCATTGCTAAGAATATAATCCCATTTTATATCGATGGAGCCAATAATGTGTTCTAAGAAGAAAGTATATTCCGGAGCCAGAAAGTTCTCTTGGGTATAAAAAATTTGGCCGTTGCGGATTCAGTTCCGTTCAAAATTCGGGCACTAAAAGGATGGAGTATATATATATATATATAAACACCTCCCTGGGCACATAGTTGATCCAGCCACGAATCCATGCATTATAGACTCCACCTTTAGGCGCGAATAACTCGACTCCGTTTGTACCTATTGCGACCGGAGTGGCAACGTCGCCCTCTGCCACGCGATGTTGCTCTTTATATTCGCTGAAAACGGCATATACTCCATCCTTTTAGTGCCCGAATTTTGAACGGAACTGAATCCGTAACGGCCAAATTTTTTATACTCAAGAGAACTTTCTGGCTCCGAAATATACTTTCTTCTTAGAACACATTATTGGCTCCATCGATTTAAAATGGGATTATATTCTTAGCATTGGGTAATAACTTGATCCATTTACATATATAAAACCGTATATACTCCATCCTTTTAGTGCCCGAATTTTGAACAGAACTGCATCCGTAACGGCCAAATTTTTTAAAACCCAGAGAACTTCCTGGCTCCGAATTATACTTTATACCTAGCACACCTTATTGGCTCCATCGATATAAAATAGGATTATATTCTTAGCATTGGGTAATAACTTCATCCAATTACGTATTTAAAAGCGGTATATACTCCATCCTTTTTGTGACTGAATTTTGAACGTAACTGGGTCCGTAGCAGCCAAGTTTTTGTATACCCAAGAGATCGTTCTGGCACCGAATTATAATTTGTTTCAAGAACACCTAAGTGGGTCCATCGATATAAAATGGGATTATAAAAATCCATAAAATCTATTTTATGGATTTATATTATAAAGATGCATACTTAACAGATCTGAGACCCCAAATTGAGTGCTGCAACATTCATATAATTGCAGTTCATGAAACTCTCATTGTGAATCTAATCATCCAGGAATAGGTAGACGTGTACCCAGGACTCAGTCTCACAGTAAGTACACCCACATTTTGCCAGTATGTTACTGGTCCCAGGTGAGGTGAGCTATCTACCAGGCACAGTTTCAGACTCCAGGCTGTCACTAAGATAATTCCTAATAGAAAAATCCAAATAACACTTTGCCTGGCCTGTGGTTCGAACCCGGGACTTCATGATTGGCAGTCAAGCTTGCGCCCACTACACCACTGAGACAGTCGATGTTATGATAATATTATCTTCTTAAAATATATTGAAAATAATTTCAATGCACACTTGCATCACTGATCTGTTTTTGTGTTTGGTTCTGGTTTTGTGTTCCTATAAGTAAAATTACGGTACTTAATCAAAATAATGAATGTAACTTGTGAATAATAATAGAACCTTTGTGGTTCTTTTGTTGGTTAGAACTACTTTTGCAATGTTTCATTTCACACATAATGACATACCTAATAATGTCAAAAACTAGTGGGAAACATAATGTGACCATTTGTGACGTATGACTTATTCGACTCGACGCTCTGGTTTTATTACTATCTACTATTGTCTGTGTTTGATTATATTAGACTAATAATTGGCACTTAGTGGTTCCGTTTTATATATAATTTTTAGGACAAACTCGTACTTATTTGATCCATTTTAATTTATATTCTTAACACTCCCAACATTGTTTGATCCACTTCTTACAACAATCTGAAGTAGGAATGGTTCGCAAAGGGAGGACTGCCTCCCGAATCCCGCGCTCTCCTCTATCGCTGCCCGAGCGCCGCCGTGCGTTTCGTGATTTATTCCGCATCGATTACTAGTGATATTGAATTACAGTTTTCTCTTTATTTTTGTATGATTTTGGTCAAAACAGTTTTTTTATGTAGTACAGTTTTTAAATATATTTTTGAGCTCAATACTTCACTCTTACACTCGAGGTTCTTTTTTTAATTGTTTATTTGTCAGTGATCATTATTTAATTGTAAGTTTTAGATATTATAATTTATTATCCATTAAATTTTACTTTATTGCAATATTAAATAAATATGAGAAATTGTGTAAAATGTCAATAGAAAAAAAAAAACTGTTTTACTTTGGTATTGATTTTGGTCATATTGCATACAAGTTTATCTTATGTTTGTAAAGTAAGTTTTAAAAGACGGCAAAGTAAACGAGCCCATACTCGACTATATTAGCACTTATCATAAGGTAGTTCCAATGTCGACAAAACGAGCCTAAACTTGACTATTATTGCAGTTTTCATAAGGCAGTTCCAATAGTTATCTTTCAGCTCCATCATGAGACCCTCGTCATCATGTGGAATGAAAAGTCCCCATAACAACAAAACAAACGAGTCCAAATTCGACTGTCTTGGCACATTTCGTAAGGCAGTTCCAATGGATATCACTCGACTCCATCATCAGACCCTCGTCATCATGTGGAATGAAAAGTCCTCATAACAACACAGCAAACGAGTCCAAATTCGACTGTCTTGGAACATTTCGTAAAGCAGTTCCAATGGTTATCTTTCGGCTCCATCATCAGACCCTCGTCATCATGTGGAATGGAAAGTCCCCATAACAACAAAATAAACGAGTCCAAACTCGACTGTCTGGGCACATTTCGTAAGGCAGTTCCAATGGTTATCTTTCGGATCCATCATCAGACCCTCGTCATCATGTAGAATAAAAAGTCCCCATAACAAAACAGCAAACTTTTTTTACTATGAGGACTTCCCATAGCAAAGAAGCAAATTAGTCCAAACTCGAATGTCTTGCCTCGGTGCCTCGGTCAGACTGCCTCGGTGGCGTAGAGAGCGCATGCTCGACTGCCAATCAAGAGGTCCCGGGTTCGATCCCTAGGTCAGGCAAAGTGTTAAATATTGGATTTTTCCATTAGGAATTATCTCAATAACTGCCTGGAGTCTGGAACTGTGCCCGGTAGATGGCAATAGGCTCGCCCCCTATTACATGGGACCAATAACATACTGGCGAAATGTGGGTGTATCTACTATGGGACTGAGTCCTGGGTACACCTCTGCCTACCCCTTCGGGAAAAAAGGCGTAAATGTATGTATGTATGTCTAATGTCTTGGCACATTTCGTAAGGCAGTTCTAATGGTTATCTTTCGGGTCCATCATTAGACCCACGTCATCATGTGGCATGCAAAGTCCCTAAACAACAAAGTAAACGAGCCTAAACTTGACTATTATTGCAGTTTTTGTAAGGCAGTTTCAATGGTTATCTTTCCGCTCCATCATCAAACTCTCGTCATCATGTGGAATAGAAAGTCCCCATTACAACAAAATAAACGAGTCCAAACTCGACTGTCTTGGCACATTTCGTAAGGCAGTTCCAATGGTTATCTTTCGGCTCCATCATCAGACCCTCGTCAACATGTGGAATGGGAAGTCCCTAAAATAACAAAGCAAACGAGCCTAAACTTGATTATTATTGCAGTTTTCGTAAAGCAGTTCCAATGGTTATATTTCGGTTCCATCATCAGACCCTCGTCAACATGTGGAATGGGAAGTCCCTAAAACAACAAAGCAAACGAGCCTAAACTTGACTATTATTGCAGTTTTCGTAAGGCAGTTCCAATGGTTATCTTTCGGCTCCATCATCAGACCCTCGTCGTCATGTGGAATGATAAGTCCCCATTACAACAAAGCAAACGAGTCCAAACTCGACTGTCTTGGCACATTTCGTAAGGCAGTTCCAATGGTTATCTTGTGGCTCCATCATCAGACCCACGTCATCATGTGGAATGAAAAGAACTTATTAAAACCTAACATTCGAGCCCAAATTCAACTATCTTATCAATGGTCATCGCGGATTTCTAGACGCTTCATAATGGCTCCATTATCAGATCAGGTCAAGAGTACCATAATATTGCATTGTTACCGGACTTTTATATGTATGCAAAATTTGAGCTAAATCGCTCGTCATGTGGAATGAAAAGTCCCCATAACAACAAAGCAAACGAGTCCAAACTCAACTGTTTTGGCACATATCGTAAGGCAGTTCCAATGGTTCTGTTTCGGCTCCATCATCAGACCCTCGTCATCATGTAGAATGAATGATAAGTCCCCATTACAACAAAGCAAACGAGTACAAACTCGACTGTCTTGGCACATTTCGTAAGGCAGTTCCAATGGTTATCTTGTGGCTCCATCATCAGACCCACGTCATCATGTGGAATGAAAAGAACTTATTAAAACCTAACATTCGAGCCCAAATTCAACTATCTTATCAATGGCCATCGCGGATTTCTAGACGCTTCATAATGGCTCCATCATCAGATCAGGTCAAGAGTACCATAATATTGCATTGTCACCGGACTTTTATATGTATGCAAAATTTTAGCTAAATCGGTCGTCATGTGGAATGAAAAGTCCCCATAACAACAAAGCAAACGAGTCCAAACTCAACTGTTTTGGCACATCTCGTAAGGCAGTTCCAATGGTTCTGTTTCGGCTCCATCATCAGACCCTCGTCATTATGTGGAATGAAAAGTCCCCATAACAATAAAGCAAACAAGTCCAAACTGGACTATCTTGGCACATTTCCTAAGGCAGTTCCAATGATTATCTTTCGGCTCCATCATCAGACCCTCGTCATCATGTGGAATGTAAAGTTCCTAAAACATCAAAGTAAACGAGCCTAAACTTGACTATTATTGCAGTTTTCGTATGGCAGTTCCAATGGTTATTTTTCGGCTCCATCATCAGACCCTTGTCATCATGTGGAATGAAAAGTCCCCATAACAGAAAAGCAAATGAGTCCAAACTCGACTGTCTTGGGCACATTTAGTAAGGCAGTTCCAATGGTTCATCAGACCCTCGTCTATATGTGTAATAAAAAGTCCCCATAACAATAAAGCAAACGAGTCCAAACCCGACTGTCTTGGCACATTTTGTAGGCAGTTCCAATGGTTATCTTTCGGATACATCATCAGACCCTCGTCATTATGTGGAATGGAAAGTCCCTAAAACAACCAAGTAAACGAGCCTAAACTCGATTATTATTGCAGTTTTCGTAAGGCAGTTCCAATGGAAATCTTTCGGCTTCATCATCAGACCCTCGTCATCATGTGGAATGAAAAGTCTCTAAAACAATAAAGTAAACGAGCCTTAACTCGACTATTATTGCAGTTTTCGTAAGGCAGTTCCAATGGCAAGTTTTCGGCTTCATCATCAGACCCTCGTCGTCAAGTGGAATGAGAAGTCCCCATAACAACAAAGCAAACGAGTCCAAACTCGACTGTTTTGGCACATTTTGTAAGGCAGTTCCAATGGTTCTGTTTCGGCTTCATCATCAGACCTTCGTCATCACGTGGAATGAAAAGGCCCTAAAACAACAAAGTAAACGAGCCTATACTCGACTATCATTGCAGTTTTCGTAAGGCAGTTCCAATGGCAATCTTTCGGCTTCATCATCAGACCCTCGTCGTCAAGTGGAATGAGAAGTCCCCATAACAACAAAGCAAACGAGTCCAAACTCGACTGTTTTGGCACATTTTGTAAGGCAGTTCCAATGGTTCTGTTTCGGCTTCATCATCAGACCTTCGTCATCATGTGGAATGAAAAGACCCTAAAACAACAAAGTAAACGAGCCTAAATTCGACTATCATTGCAGTTTTCGTAAGGCAGTTCCAATGGCAATCTTTCGGCTTCATCATCAGACCCTCATTATTATGTGGAATGAAAAGTACTTATTAAAACCTAACATACTAGCCCAAATTCAACTATCTTATCATTTGTCATCGCAGAGTTCCAGTCGCTACATCATGGCTCCATCATCAGATCAGGTCAACAGTACCATAATATTGCATTGTCACCGGACTTATATAAGTATGCAAAATTTGAGCTAAATCGGTTGAGTGCTTCAAAATTCAGTTGCAAGATTTGTACCGGACATACATATCGGTACATACATACATTGCAAATTAAATAAAAATGCGAAATAGAAATATCTCTCAAGGTGAAACATTCACAATTCTCCTAAAATTAACTTTTACATTGATGAGAAGAGCTATAGTATTGTACTTATTATGTTTCTGTCGAAGGCAACCAATGACAGAAGCTTGTGAAAATGGTGCGCCCCCATTGGCCCATTTGAATTGGAGCAACAACTGTCTGAATGCCAAAAAGGTGGATTCGTATAAAAACAGCGTAATTATTATTATTACTCTGTAGATTCAGATGGAGCCACATGTGTGACACGTGTGGCTCCAGCTGGATCCACAAAGTCATACACAACTGGCAAAGGATCAAGTAATACTGCCCCGGATCAACTTATGAAAACGGATCAAATAATAACTACTTCTACGACCCGCATGATCAACTAAGTGCCCGTGGGGATATCTATATATATATATATATATATATATATATATATATACACATAATATAAATATATATATACATAACTAATTATGGCCTGACAGTTTACAAGGTACCTACTTGTATCATTAGATACCAATTATTGATGGACTTTACTGAGAAGATATTTCCGCAACAGTTTCTTAAAAGACTCCTTAGAAGTTGCACTTTTCAACTCGACCGGCAGAGCATTCCATAACCTGACAGCCTCCACAGTGAAGGAATTGTCAGTAAAAGAGGTAGTGTGGATAGGCATAGAGAGGAGAAGGTTATTATTAGATCTTAGTTATTTACCCTCTGAGAGCCCAGTTATCTCTTTTGGGATTTTATTATAGAAACGTACACTATTTCCTAAGAATGTCTTTTTATTTGTTTTAGATAATCTAAAGCTAGGTGCAGCTATTTTGTATTTATTTCTAGTATTAAAATTATGAAGGTCACTATTTAATTTGAATTTATGTAAATTTTTACGCACATACATGATGTTCTCATAAATGTATAAGGATGGTAGGGTCAGTATGTTTATATCTTTAAATAATTCCCTCAGGGATTCGCGTGGACGCATCTCATAGATGGCACGAATCGCACGTTTTTGTAGTATAAAGATAGTTTCTATATCTGCGGCTGACCCCCACAACAGAATCCCATAAGACATCAAGCTATGGAAATATGCAAAGTACACTAATCTCGCCGTGGCTATATCTGTTAGTTGCCTAATTTTAAACCGCGTAAGCTGCAGAGCTTAGTTTCCCTGAGAGCTCGGTGATATGAGTGCTCCATTGCAGTTTAGAGTCTATATTTATGCCAAGGAACAAAGTTGCATTGTCAATATTGAGTCTTTCACCGTCAAGAACTATGATTGGTTCTATACTTCTGACGTTAGGCAACGAAAATTTCAAACATTTAGTCTTTTTCGCATTCAATAACAGATTGTTTGCTGTGAACCATCTGGATATACTTGCTAAAGTATTATTAACATGTACTAGTGAAGTATCCTTCCTATCAACTTTAAAAATCAATGACGTATCATCGGCAAATAGAACTATATCTGCTAGACCGTGGACCATGTAAGGCAAATCGTTAATATATGCCAAAAACAGGAAAGGACCCAAAATTGATCCCTGTGGGACTCCCATCTTGACAGGAGAACTAGCAGATGTGATACCATTGACGCTAACCTTCTGCTGCCTACTAGACAAGTATGATTCCACCAGGTTGAGGGCATTCCCTCAACTAGAATTATATGGAATTCATTTCCATATAATTCTAACTTGCGCAGTAACGTGCAGTGTTCTACACAGTCGAATGCTTTGGAAAGATCACAAAACACTCCAATGGCATCCTGTGAACTCTCCCAAGCCTCCAAGACAAGAGTCATGAGATGACAGCCCGCATCGGTTGTTGATCTGCATTTGGTGAAACCATACTGGTTTGAATGCAGTATTCTATTTCTATTGAAATGTGACAGCAGTTGGTTTAGCATCAATTTCTCAAAGATTTTACTTAATACTGGCAAAACAGAGATTGGCCTATAGTTTGAGGGATCTGTCTTACTTCCCGATTTAAAGATAGGAGTGATTTTACTTATTTTCATTAGTTCTGGCAACGTGCCTTTATCTATGCATAGGTTAAATAATTCTGCTAAGTAAGGAGCAATTGTGTTTATTATATAGAATCTAGCATTTTACAGATAGACCCCATAGATCTTCAGTAGCTTTAACATTTAAACTCTTGTACGTCTTTTTGATATCAATTAATGAGATGTGTTCGAACGAAAATTCAGGTATGGTGCGTTGGAAGTTTTCTTTAAGAAAAGTCTCCGCCAAGTCTGGGGATGAATCAAGTGACTTGGTCACGTTCAGGGCTATGTTAGAGAAGAAATCGACAAAAATATTAGCGACTTCCTCAACATTTGTAATGTGTTCATTATTAATTAATAATTTATATTCAGAATCTCTACATTTATCTTTACCTGTCTCTACATTTATTGTTTTCCAAACCGCCTTAATTTTATTACTTGATTTGCGAATTTTGTCTCTAATATTTATGGCTTTTGCTTGGATGCAAACAGCTTTAAAAATTTTTGAATAACATTTAACATACTCATGAAATGATTCTGAATTAGAATGGGCTTTATCCCTATACAACTCATACATATTATCTCTACTTTTCCTGATACCCTTGGTAGCCCAATCACTAAATTCTAGTTTCCCATTCGTGTGTAATTTCTTTTTGGGACATATCTCATTGAACTCCTTACTTATTACAGAAAATATGTTTTCATAGTTGAAATTAGGGTCATCCTCAGAGACAGCGACATTTACGAGTTTTGATTCTATGTTATTCCTAAGCTTTTCGAGTTTATATGTTGTTAGGGGCCTATGTTCAATTGTTGGTTTTTCTTTTGATTTTTCACAAATTCTAGTGAGAGATCCTTGTGGTCCGACCTAACTCCACCTGTTATTGATAACTTCCTACTTTCGAAATTGGTAAAGATATTATCAATACAGGTCGATGAAGTGACTGTAACTCTTGTGGGCTCAGAGAATAGGTAACTCAAACCGAAGGACTTAAATAAACTAGTCAAATTAGTTTTATCTGGAGAATCTGACAAAATATCAATGTTAAAATCACCGCATACAAGTACATCTTTATTACTTTTACAAATTTTGTTTAGAATTATTTCCATAGAGGACATAAAAGAAGTGAGATTCGAGTTCGGCGGCCTATATACACATAAGATTATGTGCCTTTTCACTTCTACACAAGCCACCTCGCAAGTTCGTTCCACAGAACAGCTGACAATGTCATTTCGCTCTTTATATTTAATTGATTTTCTTAAAAGTATAATCGAGCCACCTCCTTCAGCAGATGTTCTGTTGAACTTACTGGCCACCTGAAAATTATTAACATTAAATGACATTTTATAATTTTTTAACCAAGTTTCACAGAAACATAATATATCATAATTATATTTATCTACAAGTAGTTTGATCTTGAGGACTGTTGTATGTGCCCTATGCCTGTGGCACAGTGAGTCCAATACTTTGAGGTCTTTGAGTTTTAAACTGTTTTGCTATGCTGTAACAGTATCGCTATAAATAACGACGTTAAAATAAATCAGTTTTTATCACTAATCACTGCTACAAATAGCGTTAAGAGATTACATCGTAACAATGGCTTTAAAATAATACGTTAGCACTAAAATAACCCAACGATCGTTAGTCCAAAAACCAGAAGCGGTAGTGACAATGCATAACTCTGCTCACTGGTTCGCTCCGGACCGATATAGATGCGATATTTTGCGCGGGCGCACGCCTAGGGTGGGGAAAGATCTATAAACTTATATTATCGATCATTTTAGTCTGCCATAAATTGCTTAGTAGTTTATCATGTTATCTATTAATTTATTTATTTTATTTATTTATTTAATAGTTTCACTAAATTAACGGACAAGTCTAATTACAATAATTAAAGATAAGAATTACAATTATTATTAAATTAGAATAAAACATGAAATGAACATACAATAAAGATTAAGTGACATTAAATAATATAAACAAATTAAATTAAAATAAAATAAATTAAATCATTACTAGTCTACAAATAAATCATTCCTTAATATTATTATTCCTTATTAATTGTTTTGTGATTCTTTTTTATTTTATTTTGGTATACAATAAAGTATAATTATCTATTCTATTCTGTAGACTGCCTAGGTGGCGCAGTGGTTTGCAAGCGCTACTGCTGATCATGTCGGCCCGGGTTCGATCTCCAGGTCAGGCAAAAAGAGTAATTGTATTTTTCCATCAGGAATTCAGTCCATAACAGCCTGGAACTGTGCCCGGTAGATAAGCTCGCCCCCTGTTGCATGGGGATAAAAAACATAACTGAAAAAGTGTAGGTGTACCTACTATGGAGCTCAGACGTCGGTAGAGCTCTGCTTACCCCTACGGGTAAAGGTGTAATGTTATGTTATTTTATTATTGGCTTGTAAGAGGAAATCTAAAGTAGCACCAGTAACTTAGAAATTAATGAATGGAAGACTATCATGTACATGTTATGCGAAGGAATGAAAGTCATGTAGCCAAAGGGAGTATTAGAATGTATAGCGTGCTGCGGCAGCGGCCAGCGAAGCACCAGATCTGATTCTGCCATGTTATAAAGTTCAAAGCAAGCAGACTTATGTAGGTTAGGTTTGTTTTATGACACTTATATAAGTGGTAATGTGTGTGGCAATATTTTTTACTCTATAATTATTGATATGTTTAATTTTTAGTCTCTTTGCTGCAAACGAATGCTCTTCATCCATGGGTTGTCAGGAACTAATCGCTTATTAGCGATAAGACCGTACTTGTACATTTAAGTATAGTTTATCTGTATCCATTGTGTTATTTTTAGAAGTGTGGTGTATAATATAGTATTATCTATCTATCTAATGTGTGAAGGGGTCGTTGAATATGAGATCGATATATACCTATCGAGAAATGCTAAAAAGCTTACTATGATAGACTTCGAAACATTGATTTGCTATATTTTCCCTTGATACATAAATATTATGTGTACGTAAATATTCAACATTCACAAGATTTATGATATTATAACCTTTTAACAATCGTAAAATTTTATTGCAATTTGAAGTGAATATTCCGGTTTTTTTCTGGTTAAGAATGAATATTCACCACTTTTTTGTTAATTTATCTTCAATTTTATTGGATTAATGACAATTTTAATTGTATTTAGTTTAAAATATTGTTTACGTACAAGATTTAATTATTTCCGTTACTGTCAATAGCTAATAGCTACTAAAACAAAAATAGTATATACTTGAATCACTGATCCAATACAAATCGCAATTTCGGTACATTTCTTGTTATCCTTTTATTTCACTAATTAATAATGATTGCTTCTTTGACGCATTTGGCCTGCTTCAAGAGTAGTGAGATGGATACTAGAGTGCCTAATTAATCTAGTTACTCACTTTTTAATAAGTATTATATCATTGTCAACTTAATAAAAAAGTCTTAATAAATTAATTGATGTTTAAAAGTTCAATATCGATAGATCGATAGTGTCCCATCACTACAGCAGGCAGAACTATTCTGGAGTAGACGCGTCCCTAATGTTGCGAACGACACGGTTCATTGAGAAACACTAGATTGACAGATGTCACATGTTTGTTCGTTCGTAAACCACTAACACATTGTCTTATAATAAACTTTGGGTTTTAAATTTAACAAATACGTAGGCTACGATTCTTTGATACTCGAGAAAAGACCAAAGATCTTGAAGCAGACCTTAGACCGCTGACATTGTCAAATTTGTCGGAAATCGCTAGATGAGACTCGCACAAGACAGGAAAGAGTGACGTAAACAAGATGAGGCCTATACTCAGCGTTTATCCACTACTTGTCATCGCCGCATCTTTACTTCGGCCACATGGCGAGGAAACGACAACTTGGATTCCAGGATGTAGTAAGGATAGGACCGATAAAAACGTTAAGAAGTTTCGTCCGCACTCGTGTGGTCATCAACGAGTGATCACGATCTTCAGACATGAACAGCGACCAGAGAGAGAGAGAGAGAGAGAGAGAGAGAGAGAGAGATACGGGTGGATACGGGATGAGTAGTAAAGTGTTAAAGGTCTTGGATATTAACGAAGACTTTAAAACATTTAGATATATGAGCGAAAAAAGGCAAAGAATATGTTTAGTTATATATATAATTTTTTTAAAAGGTCGGTTTGACCCCAATCTCACCTGATGGGAAGTGATGATGAGGCCTTAGATCAAACACGCTTTCCTAGAAGATAATTATTCACTCTCCTCTTGAAGACCCCAAGGCCATATTCAGAAATTAATCGCAAAAGCCTGAAAGATTAAGATTTCTTAATTGTAGGTGAGGGTCGTTTTATTAGATTCTACTTTTACTTTTGACCTTACAATATTTCTAAGCAAATGTACAAAATACATGAATCTATTATTATAATAACGTACATTGAAATTGAAAAAAAAAATCGTCATATTATATTATGTATAATATACACAATATATATAATATACTAGCTGTGCCTCGCAGTTTCACCCGCGTTGTCCTGTGGCAATGAACATAACATAAATTCTTGCCTTTTTCTCGAAGAGGAAGGCAAAGGTGTACCAAGGACTCAGTTCCATAGTAAGTACACCCACATTTCGCCAGTATGTTATTGGTCCCATGTAGTAGGGGGCGAGTCTATTGCCATCTACCTGGCACAGTTCCAGACTCCAGGCAGTTATTGAGGTATCATGTGGGAATATCGAGATTAAAAGTACGCTATACGCTGCTTTGCTTTGCTGCTATAGGATGCTTTTATACTCATTCCAGAGTCTCAACATACCGAGTCCCAACCAGTTCAGTTTTGGTGTGAAAGAGTATTATTATTATTATTTATGTCATCCATAGGGACCTGAAGCCGCTTCGACCATTGCTGATCTATTGTGGCAGCCCGTATAGATTATAATTCACTGCTTAAGCCCGCTGAATCTAGAAATTTCCACATTTTCCGAGGAGTGATGTGTTGTATCTCATCTGGGCGAATTATTTGTCGTCCCAGATGAATACTTCTGTTGAGCATGAGTGGCCCGCATTCACAGAGGACGTGCATAGCCGTTTCCTCTTCTTCATGGCAGAATCTGCACTCGGCTTCCTGGCCTAGCCACATGTTCATCATAAGTTTGTTTAGTTTACAGAGGCCTGTGAGAATGAATGGTCTCTCTCTCCTGGTCACTGCACAGGTTTTATATCTACTGAGCTGAAGAAGCTCCTCTGATATTTTATTGTTGTATCTCTTGATGACGGCTTTGGAATGTGAAAGAGTAACAAACATCCATCCATCTATCCATCCATCCTCACAAACTTTACTTTATGTGATTTACTGTACTCTCCTCTCCCTGCACGGTTGTCTGGAAGAGATCGCTGTTAGCGATAAGACCGCCAATTGTTACATTATTTGTTATAATTGTATTTTAAATTTAAGGTTTCATGTTTGTAGTGTAATAATAAAGAGTTAATCTATCTATCTATCTATCTTTCGCATTTATAATATTATTAGTAAGATCAGTAGAATAATAGCACATAAACGACAGCAGGTAGACTGGGTGTCCTATTGATTCGCATAATTTCTTTTGTCATAAAATTTTTCTGCATACATCATTTGTCATAATCTCCTCTAGTCATAATATTGGAAATACATATTTTTTTGTAGTAATACTGATAAATTGTCCTAAAATTTAATTGCTATAATATTTTTGTGTATAATAGTTTTTATTCCTATTGTTAGTTGTCATAATGGTTGTTATGTGTAATTTTATAGTTAATAATGGTGTATGTCCTAATTTTCATTGTTCATAATGGTTATTGTATATAATCGGTAGTGTACGTATTTTTGCAAGTGAGGAATATTGTAGTGTTGTATTGCATTTATGGGTAGGAGTAGGATCTCGCCGTAACTCACATACCCAATAATATTTTTTTTATTTACTCGATTTTTTTCATATGTAAATCCACTGATATTTAATTTGTGGCTCCTCTTTCTGTTGTAAATATTTTGCACTCGTTTTCCATTGTAATTATAATTTCAAAATTAGTTTAAGCACTTTGTTCCAAATATTAACACTAAAATTTGACTTAGTGTTATTTTTATAATAATAATGAAACTACCTTCTTTTTTATTCATAATCAGTAATAGCGCCTTACTATAATATTTTTTTATAGCAATGTGATATATCAACAGTTTGCTACATAGAAAAGATGTTTAACTACGTTAATGAGTTAAGAACATTCAAAATTCTATTGGTTAGGTTAGGTTAGGTTTAATTTATAATATGACAAGTTAACATTCGAACAATATAAGATTATGGCACATAATTTTAGTGATATCAATAGTTAGGACATGTGAAGATTATGGCATAAAATAATATGGTTATCAATGGTTAGGACATATAATGTTATAGGTTTCAAATGTTAGGACAATTAAAATTATAACAAGTTATAATAGGAGTATTGACGTTATGACTGGTGATCATTAGCTATTACATATATTATGGCTTAAAATTTTATGAGTTGTAAAATTATGGCTAAAAATAGTATGCGAATGAATAGGGAACCGGTAGACTGACTACAAAATGTTTTGTACCGATCAAAAATATTTCAATAAACATGATATAAATTACTTCTCAGGTACTATTAAACTTCAAGAAAGTCTAGACTTCAATGACAAACAGACAATTTCTGACGCAATTCAAGCAAATAATAAACTGCCTATTAGTCAGTGGGCAGTAACAAACAACAGAAAAAATCATAGAATGTGCTTTAAAATTTACGAGGTATTTAATTGGTAGGTAGTATTCGACACAATCTAATTATTCGTGGTCGTATTTCCTGGGATGTGGTAAGATAAATAATTTGCAAAATGACAGGTTCGCATCGCGCGCGAAAGACCTGTCAGTAATCTAAGATGATTTTAGGGATGCATCTAATCGTTATGGTTAAACGTCACCCATACAAAATGAATATAAACAGATATAAAGAAATAGGGAATAATTTTCCACTCTATTGTTTGTGGTTGGCTCTGGATCTGGCATTTATTTGCGCGTAAACATATTTTGTCAAAGAAAACCGTATGTTTTTTTGCTATTTTAAAAAACATTAACATATCTTAAAAACTACTTTTATACTGCCTCGGTGGCGTAGAGGGCGTATGCTCGACTGCCAATCAAGAGGTCCCGGGTTCGATCCCCAGGTCAGGCAGTGTTTAAATATTGGATTTTTCCATTAGGAATAATCTCAATAACTGCCTGGAGTCTGGAACTGTGCCCGGTAGATGGCAATAGACTCGCCCCCTATTACATGGGACCAATAACATACTGGCGAAATGTGGGTGTATCTACTATGGGACTGCGTCCTGGGTACACCTCTGCCTACCCCTTAGGGAAAAAGGCGTGAATGTATGTTATGTTATGTTATGTTACTTTTATACGATTTTCATACAAATTGAGAGAATTGAGGGATTTTTTAAGATGGCTATGTGACAGATGTTTTAATTCGATGGATGATAATTTTAATTCATTATCATTATTTTCCTTATTTTTTATACTAAATAGATTATAGATTGACATCAAAAATCTTTAAATTAATTAAGTGTGTACTTCATCATCGTCATCTCAGCCATAGGACGTCCACTGCTGAACATAGGCCGGAACATTGTCCATCGCCACTTTAACTTGATAATCTTCTGGGCTATGTCAGTAACTTTCGTTCGTCTACGGATCTCCTTATTTCTGATTCGACCTCGCAGAGAAATCTCTCATCTCGTAGAGAAATCTCTCATCTCGCAGAGATATCACAGAGAAACTAAGTACTTCTAATCAAATATTATTATGTAAATTGATATTTAGAATTTTATAAATAATATAATTATTACGTATCAAATAATATTTACACATCTTGGTCGAGTACAAAGGTCTATATATAATACATAAGTAATAATCAAGAACATTATATACCAAATAATGTAATCATTTCATTTCATCTCAGCCGTATGAACTCCACTGCAGGACATAGGCTTCCCACATGAGGAGGTTTTGCCAATATTCGCCACCTATCACGCTTGGCAGGCGGGTTAGCGAACGCTTTCATATTTTTTACGAAGAAACGCTGCTATCTCTCCTCCCTACTCAATGTATTGGAAGTCTTAAAGTAGTGATTTTAGTAGTGGTAGGCCTCTTTTGCAGGGGGCCGCATGGGGAAGTACCACACCTTTGCCAGTTATTCATTCGCCAAGCAGTAATGTGCAAACATTACTGTGTTCCGGTATGAAGGGCAATGTTATCAGCGAAATTACTGGGCATGATGAGATTCAACAACTCATATCTCAGGGTGACAGGCGCAGTGCAGTGCCGCGCAGAATTTTGAATTTTAAAACAATGGGTGGCACTGTGTCTGATATGGGCAATCATGATGCTTACCATCAGGCACCTGATTAGCTCGTCTTGTCACTCACTATAATAAAAAAAAAAAAATTAAAAAAAAAGTAGTCAGTTATAGGAAAAAACCAAATCATCACTCATGCCCAAATTGTTGTCATAAATTATAACTATGGGTTCTTGGGAACATTTTGGCATCGTGAAATAGATCACATATGTATAGTATTCAAAACATATGTGACATTACTCTGCAGAGATCGTAAAATTGTATTATTTAACTGCCTATCGTTTCTATGTAAAGTTATAGACACACCGGGATATGGATGAATTGACAACTGTCAAAATACTAATACGTCAATTGAGCCCTCTCCTATCTTTTTTCCTATTTTTTCTTACAATTTTTGAGTAGTTATGTAGTAAATAAAATACTTCGCTTAGAAAAGTGACAGTCCCTTTGTTGATCTAAAGAAGTACTAATATTTTATTAATGCAAATAATTGTGGCAAACAGGCAGACGGGTCGCCTGATGGTGAGCGGTTACCGCCGCCTATGGATACCTGCAACACCTGGGGTATTGCCAGTATGTTGCCGACACTTCAACGCTATATTCACTCTCATTTTGAAGAAACCCATGTTGTAGCTCAGTGATCTAATACCTTGCTGATCAAATGAGCCACTAATATTATGAAGTTGATTAACTGTGCAGCTGATGTAGTAACATACTGATCAAACTATTCCACGCGGGTTTATCCTTTAAAAAGAATACATACATTAGATATATAAACACTTGACTGTAGACAATTCACAGGACGCAACACACAGAAATAATATTTTAATTAATCTTAGGCTGGAACAAGTATGTATAGGTATAATAATATTTTCTGACATTCTAATCTATTCTTGATTAAATAAGTTCATAAGTTTGGGCTTGAAGCCATTAAGAACGTTGCAATTCTAGCATTAACATAATATTAGTGGGATATAACTGTTGATCAAGTTTTGATCTACTGTATGTTATTTCAAAAATGTGGGCCAAAATGTAAAGTTAATCTCGTTGTTCTCATTGTGTTACATGCTTTTATCCATTCGGCGACAATAAATAAAATCATGAAATATACAATTGGTCACAATGGAAGAAACCGGGACGAATCAATGGCCGCCATAAAATATAATTAAAACTACTGAACAAATAGCACAACCTGCTTCAATTTTTATCTAGATTGAGACTTCATAGCAATTGAAATTATTATTTGTTATTATTGGCGAATGATAGCTTTTTAGAGGATAGAGAAAGTGTCTATGGCAGGTGGATGTGTATTAATGTGAGCGTACCGTCATGTTTGTATATTAGCGACCTGGCTTACTATGATTATTCAAATGCTCTCTAAGAACTTAATTTACGTAAATATGGCCAAATAATTTAGTTCAGCTGTCACGTATCAAGATATTTTATAAGGTATACGCGGGTGAAACCGTAGGGCATAGCTAATCTCATCCATAATTACATAAAAAAATAGCAGTTCTCTGTTAAACGTCAAAAATCCGATACAGTTAAGTTCTACATTCGATATTTATTAAAAATAATCACTAAACTTTATCCATAGATTAAGCAACGCAGAGGCGACGCACGAATAATTGCCTACTTTACTACTTAGCTATGACGAAACAGAATCCCACGAGATAGAATTACCCTTATCGGTAAATTAGCGTCGTGTTACGCGTTGAAAGCTATATCGTAATGTTTTAATGTTACCGTATTTTAGGAAATAAGTTATTTGTACACGTGGTTGATAAATATTAAGGTGGGTTAATTTTGAGCTACTAAATCAAATAAACTTTAAAGTTAACTATCCTGTTTTATTTTTGTAACTATTTACATGAAATAAACAAACACACTGCAAAAGCTAGACACTTGTAATTTTCACCATATATATTTCTATAATATATAACAACATAGTAAAATAAAATAAAGTTAATAATTAAAGATGCTCTCTATACAGCCGACGTATTTAATAAATTGTCATATAAGACTTATTTAATTTTAAAAAAAGTTATTATAATTAATGAAAAGTGACTGACTCGATGGACGTAGCGGTCGCAAACGTGACTGCCAATCATGAAGTCTCGGATGATCTGGATTTTTTCACATCTAATTTTTTCAATGGAAGCACGGATATGTGCCCGGTTGATGACAATAGGCTCGCCACTTATTACTTAGACTTAAGAACTGGCTGTGTGGGGTCCACTTCTTAAAAATCAGTCCTGACTGACTGACACAGTGACGCATCAACGCCCAGCCTCAACCCTTGGATCTAGACAACATAACAAAAATAAAGGAAAGAACAAGAAAGAAGGGGAACAAAGTCGCGAAAACTACACTATCAAATTATAATTTTAAAAAATATACAAATATATCATTTCATGTGAGCGTCTCCACTACACAGAATGTACCCGTCTGCTCTCCGTCTAGCTATTTGGTACCTACTCTTTGCCGTTACGTCATCATTAGTCAGTTGGCAATTAGCCGTGGCAAAGCGTTGATTACTATTGTATTATTATTATTATTTATTAGCAACCCATGCTTTGCATGATCACGAGACTTTTGAACTCTTTATACTTCATTCCAGGGTTATAACGGAGTTGGTTTTAATGGAAGCGAAGTCAGAGTATAGAGTATAGAGTTCATAATTTTATTTGTTGAAGTCGGAACCGAAGTTGGGGGTGGACATAACATAACACAATCACGGCTTTTTTCTGAAGGGTAGGTAGAGATGTACTTAGAACTGAGTCCAATAGTAAGTACAGCTACATTTCGCCAGCATGTTATTAGTCCCATGTTATAGGAGGCGAGCCTATTGCCATCTACCAGGTCTATTCGGAGGTAGAGGATTATTTTAATTTCTCAATCGTAACCTGGAGTCTGAATTTATGCCCAGATGATGGTAATAACCTCGCCCCCTATATTTTTTATGCTATATGTGGTGAGCAAGCAGACAATGTGCCTGATGTCTCGCGGTTACCGCCGCCTATGGATACCTGCAACACGAGTGGTATTGCCAGTATGTTGCCGACCGTTCAACACTCTATCTCCCCTTTAGAAGAAGACCGCAGCTGGGAGATCATTCCACAGATTTTACGTATGCAGCAAACATTACAAGTATTACATGGTACGGTATGTATAACATATAATTTGAATTTATAAACTAACAGAACGAGTTACTCCAATTACACTGCTCGAGTCATATGGATTACTAGCGACCCGCCCCGGCTTCGCACGGGTAGCAGAAGTAGGTATAGTGAACGTTTAACAGGAGTAAATTCGTGATACATTGTATTTTAATAGATATAACCCTTATGGTTTACGCAGCGCACGCAAATTAATGACTATTTCTGTTACAATGGCCAAACCTTAACACACGTATAAATTTATCGTGGGCTATTTTGAAGATATTAGTAAATACTACAAACCCCTAGTACATTACTTTAATCTACCACCAATAGTTTTCACACCGCATGAAAAATAATCACTGCTTCGATTATTGTGACTAAACCAGAAAAGATAGATATAATCTATGTATACTGTTTTGTAGGTTTTGATAAGTACTACAAACCCCTAGTATATTACTTTACTCTACCACCAATAGTTTTCACACCGCATAAAAAATAATCACTGCTTCGATTATTGTGACTAAACCAGAAAAGATGGATATAATCTATGTATACTGTTTTGTAGGTATTGATAATAACTACAAACCCCTTGTACATTATTTTACTCTACCACCAATAGTTTTCACACTGCATGAAAAATAATCACTGCTTCCATTATTGTGACTAAACCAAAAAAGATGGATATAATCTATGTATACTGTTTTGGAGGTAATGATAAGTACTACAAACCCTTAGTACATTACTTTACTCTACCACCAATAGTTTTCACACCGCATGAAAAATAATCACTGCTACGATTATTGTGACTAAACCAAAAAAGATGGATATAATCTATGTATACTGTTTTGTAGGTATTGATAAGTACTACAAACCCCTAGTACATTACTGTACTCTACCACCAATAGTTTTCACACCGCATGAAAAATAATCACTTTTTCGATTATTGTGACTAAACCAAAAAAGATGGATATAATCTATCTATACTGTTTTGTAGGTATTGATAAGTACTATAAACCCCTAGTACATTACTTTACTCTACCACCAATAGTTTTCACACCGCATGAAAAATAATCACTTTTTCGATTATTGTGACTAAACCAAAAAAGATGGACATAATCTATCTATACTGTTTTGTAGGTATTGATAAGTACGACAAACCCCTAGTACATTACTTTACTCTACCACCAATAGTTTTCACACCGCATGAAAAATAATCACTTTTTCGATTATTGTGACTAAACCAAAAAAGATGGATATAATCTATGTATACTGTTTTGTAGGTATTGATAAGTACTATAAACCCCTAATACATTACTTTACTCTACCACCAATAGTTTTCACACCGCATGAAAAATAGTCACTTTTTCGATTATTGTGACTAAACCAAAAAAGATGGATATAATCTATGTATACTGTTTTGTAGGTATTGATAAGTACTACAAACCCCTAGTACATTACTTTATTCTACCTCCAATACTTATTACAGCGCATTCATATTATGTCTGTTTCGATTATTGTGACTAAACCAAAATAGATGGATGAAATATCCGTGGACTATTTTGTAGATATTAGTAAGTACTACAAACCCCTAGTACATTATTTTATTCTACCATCAATAGATTTCACAGCGCACGCAAATTAATGAATATATGTGACACCTTGGTTCACAATATTGCAGTTTTCTTACGGATATTTTTCAAAATCTCATATAGCCTATGTCACTCACACTGAATTTAGCTATCCATAAGTGAAAGAATTTTTAAAATCGGTCCAGTAGTTTCGGAGCCTATTCGTTACAAACAAAAAAACAAAAAAACAAAGATTCTCTCTTTATAATATTAGTATAGATAGTAAAGATATGAACAACCCATATTGTCAGAGTTTCAGGTCAATTCCTACAAGACCTCCGACATGACCTAACGACTGCCCCCTATATATCTTATAGGAAACAGCTGGGACCTACTGTTTAACGTGCCATCCGAAACACGGTAGCGCCCAGGCGAAAAGTCCATATATTCCTCCGGATTTATAGCCGAGCATATTCCCGCTGGACCACAGACGCTACATTTAAAAATATAATACTGGCGAAATACCCTATTAGTCTTAATAGTCACACCTATTTGGGTACTCCTTTGCTAAGAATTAGCCTTTCGGGAAACAACCCGTGATGTTATGATATGTTACCTGCTCTATCATACACACAAATAGCAGAAATACCATGATGATGATGCAACCCAAAGGTGAACGGCCTTGACCTCTTGGTATTTTCTATTAAAAGCCATTTGTTTAAATTTCCGCGATCTGCTTTAGATCTTGAGCTAGACCACTTAGTTTAACGAAAGCTTTGTACATTATCACTCAGCTCTGCTTTGAGTTGTTGATGGTTCCGCATTTGCATTAATGATAGACTTAGCGATGTGTGCTTGTTACTAAAAAAGGAATCTAATGGATCGATAATCATGGAATTGCATATTCTATTTTCGATTTATTAGTCGTTGCCGAATACCAATCGAATATTTTGAGATGCGTACAGATGAACGAATTGTGCGGAGTGGGTGTAGGCGAGAGACCCAATCGATCGACAATCGAATGTAATATCAATTGTCACTCGATTGGATAAGCGGAATAATCAAAATAGCCGGATATATATAGCAGCAAATTGCAGGAATTAATTTATTCGTTATTTTCGTCACAAATTTGACATTATGGAAGTCAATGATGATAAAAGAAAAAAAAAGTAATGAATCTACCGTGCGTTCGGAAAGATACCTCAACAAGAAGAACGCACAAGAAACTTGTAGGACTTATTTTTTCAACCGCTATGTTCTGCTGGTTAGACCGAGAGTTTACCTATGATTCAACGGTCAGAAAACAATTCAATTCAATTTATTTCTACGCGAAATCTATCTTCATAGCAATTGCTGTAGCAAATAGTAACAAGCATCAGTAAACATGAATTCGTTAGATGTCAAGATAGCAACACAAAATCATCAATTTTGTTTAAATACAAATGCTTTGACAGTTTAATCCGAATACTGTTTAATTATAAAACAAACTGTAATAAAATCGACTCATTGTCATACATTTTGCACTTGGCCTTGAATAATTAGAATTGTTTTTTTTGCTTTGATATTTTTAGCTATTTGTAAGATGTAACATAATTTAGGTGTACCTACCGCAGTAAAATTATATATTTATGTTTCAGGAACAGCTGCTGAACACAATGAAAGTAGAGGTATGATAGGTGTGTATATATAGGTATGCTAGGAATACAGTTTAAAATCGATGTTTATAAATCTAGGCAGATTTATCACTTTTTTATAAGACCTCTTTTTCCCCTCTGAAGACTACCGACTTCTCTTTCTTCTCGTTGCTTGATTACCTCTATATAGTTTAGTTACGCACACTAGTCATAACTCCGACACGCCGTATTATCAATTTATCATACACACGTGCCACTTTACAAACCCACTTTTTTGCGGTCAATCAATCGGCCATTGATACTATCAATAAAAACCAGTACTACAAATTCTAGCAGTCGTAAATAAGCCTAGGTATTCATTAAACTAACGAATCTCAGAGTTGAAATTATAAAAAATATTTTTATGAGTAATATCAGCGTAGAATCCAAAATTTTGTACATCTTTTACAAAAAGGCGTGATTGTATGTTAATTTTCAAAAAGCATGCAATGTAACTGGTCTTCGACTAGTGTGTGTTACCAATGATGACTTACGGATCTGAAACGTGGTCCCTGACTGTGAGCCTTATCAGTAAGCTCAAAATAGCGCAACGAGCTATGGAGAGGGCTATGCTCGGAATTACTCTGCGAGATCGAGTCATAAATGAGAAGATCCGTAGACGAACAAAAGTTACCGACACAGCGCAGCGGATTAGCACGTTGAAGTGGCAATGGGCAGGGCACATAGCACGTAGAACTGATGGCCGATGGGGCCGTAAAGTTCTCAAATGGAGATCACGGACTGGTAAGCGCAGCGTAGGACGTCCTCCCACAAAATGGACAGACGATCTGATAAGTACGGCAGGAGCACGCTGGATGCAGGCGCTTACAACCGGACTGGATAGAAATCTTAGGGGGATGCCTATGTTCAGCAGTGGACGTCCTATGGCTGAGATGATGATGTTGAATTAATATAGAAAGTGTAATTAAAAAGTGGTACAGTTTTTTTGCCAACTTTATGATACAATCATGTATAATTAACAACTAATTATCACAAGTACCTACTTAGACTTACTAGTCATCATATTACGGACAGATTTTTGCTGTA
Source organism: Hemistola chrysoprasaria (assembly GCA_947063395.1). Lineage (NCBI taxonomy): Eukaryota > Metazoa > Arthropoda > Insecta > Lepidoptera > Geometridae > Hemistola > Hemistola chrysoprasaria. The sequence goes on along the minus strand of OX346727.1, from coordinate 3,127,588 downwards.
GTGAAATATACCTAGGCATTTGTTTTCCTGTCACATCTGCAGGCCATTTTGTAATCTATGCCCGTGTCATTAAGTTCAGGTTTCCGAAGCGATTAGGTTAGGCTTAGAATATTTTTGAGTGTACAAATTTTTAACTAACTCTTTGAAATAATTAAGTATAACCGTGTGTTTACAAAGGTGTAGTAAATACCTATAACGTGGTACAGAAAGGTTTTTTTATGATGGTAAGCATCATGATCGCCCATATCGAACACAGTGCCCCCAGTGTTTTAAAATTCAAAATTCTGCGCGGCACTGCACTGCGCCTGTCACCCCAAGATAGTAGTTGTTGAAACTCGTGCCCAGTAATTTCGCTGGTAACATTGCCCTTCATACCGGAACACAGTAATGTTTGCACATTGCTAGCTTGGCGGGTAAATAACTGGCAAAGGTGTGGTACTTCCCCAGGCGGCCCCCTGCAAAAGAGGCCTACCACTACAACTCACTTGTCACTCACGATCAGTTCCCAGAAGTACTCACGTCACAAGTATGAAGTTTATCGCCATAGAAGCCGCTATAAAAAGGTCGTTTCTTTGAGCACAACAATTCGTTCAGACGAAATAGCTGATAAAAGAGAGATGTCGGTGTATCGTCTTACGTTTGTTTACGTGTTTCTGTTCTGTATCAGTTGAATAAATTGAAAAAAAAAAAAAAAAAATCGTCCAGTTTAATTTAAAAAATAGCAAATCCACCAACTTATTCTATTACTAATTGTTTCTAGAAATATTTGACAAAAGTTTAGGGGTTTTTATCTTCTTAACTTAGACTTTCATAATTTATAATTTGACTTTATGCTCGTAACAGAACGGGTTACCCCAATTACACTGCTCGAGTCAATTCATATGGGTTATGTGGACAACCCATATTGTCAGAGTTTCAGGTCGCCCAGATTCCTACGCATCCTCCAACATGACCTAACGACTGCCCCCTACATATCTTATAGAAAACTATAGGGACCTACAGTTTAACGTGCCATCTGAAACACGGTAGCGACCAGGTGTAAAGTCCACATGGTGAGATTCGATCCAGGGACTCCGGATTTAAAGCCGGCATGTTCCCGTTGGACCACGGACGCTTCACTAATAATCCTACTAATATTATAAATTTCAAATTTCAGTACAATGTAAAAAACAAAACGCTTGCGAGTTCTAACCCACCTCCAGCGCCATCTAACGCGGTTTTAGTTAGATTTCACAGACAGCCTCGTTGGTGCAGACGGTAGTAACTCTGCTTTCTGTGCCGCAGGCCCCGGGTTCGATCCCCGGCCAGGTCAAACATTTGTATGCATGAACATGTCTGTTTGATCTGTGTCTGGGTGTTATAATCGTATTTAAGTATGTATATCAGTCATCTGGTTACCATAGTACAGGCTGCTAGCCTAGTTTGGGACCACGTGACCGTGTGTGGAAGTTGTCCCATATTATATATATTATTATTATATTTTAGTTAGATTGGTGGATGGATGGATGTTTGTTACTTTTTCACGTCAAAAAATACTGAACAGATTGGGCTGAAATTTGGTATGTAGATAGCTTAGACGCTGGAATAACACATACTACATACTATAGGATACTTTGTTTCCCGATATTCCCACGGGAACGATGTCTACGCGGGAGAAACCGCGGGGCACAGCCAGTAAAAATATAGTGAAAATATATTGTAAGAAAATGCATTCTACACTAAACTTTAGTGCATGTGCGCATAGAATCTTATATCTTTAAATGAGCAATTCTTGTATATATATATATATATATATATATATATATATATATATATATATATATATATATATATATATATATATATATATATATATATATATATATATATATATATATATATATATATATATATATATATATATATATATATAATTGGAATCTCGGAATCGCCTCCAACGATTTTCATAAAATTTAGTATATAGGGGGTTTCGGGGGCGATAAATCGATCTAGCTAGGAACCATTTTTAGAAAATGTCATTTTATTAAAAAAAAAAAAAATGCCGAGCAAAGCTCGGTCATCCAGGTACTTATTATTATGTCAGTTGCATCTGTGTGTGTGAAGGTCTCATAAAACTCTCACAAATTCATGTACATAAGTATTACAATTTACAGTCTTCAGGCTACCAAAGTACAAGGCCTTGACTAGTTGGGGTCAAGAAACCGCGTCGCAGTTTTACCATTATTATCTTTCCTTACGTCATAAACTAATAAGCATTCATTTAAATCCAAATAGTTAAATACTAGATACATTAACATTGTATTTTGTATGCTCTTGAAACTACCGTGTGTAGGTACGAAACAAGTATCAGTAGACTTTAGTTTTAGAAGGGCCAGCCAGTAGCAACTCGCCTCTCTCTACACATGTGCTAGAAAACATTGGTATTAATAATACCTATATTATGTGTGTACTTCACGGACAACTCAATCTAAAGACGGCGCTTGAGGGGGTTACGCTTTCGCCAAGGTTATGTAGTGACAGCATAACAGCCGACCCTGCCCCTTTTCGTTTCTTATTCGATTCAAATTTTGACATGATATGAACTGCCTCAGTGGTGTAGTGGTCGCAAGCGCTACCGCCGATCCGGTCCGGGGTTCGATCCCCAGATCAGGCCAAAAGTGTTATTTCTCAATGTAGTAGATGGCAAAAGGCTCGCCCCCTATTACACTTAAAAAATATATAACTGATGAAATGTGGGTATATACCTACTATATTATAGGACTGGGTCAAAAGTCGTCCACTGCCTATACTTCCGGAAAAAAGGCGTTATGTTATGACTTGAACAATAAAATGTTTAAAGTTAGAATAATATTAAAAAAAACTATACGACCTCCCCCACACACCGCCACATAGATATATTGGCGATTTTGTTTTCATACAAAAATCAGACCCCGTAACTCCGTACAATCGGCCGCGCAATAGCATACTACTATTACGTAGGAAACATAACGTGTGTACACGCGTCAAATGTGTGTGTAAGTACGGGTGTTACTGTACCGTTGACTGCCTGGTAGCAGGCGACGCAAAATGGCGGGGGGAGCTGAGTGTCGCTTCTTTACGTAGTAGTTACGTAGTATTCTTTCCTAAAATTCATGAAAGCCGGGTCTGTTAGGGTTGAGTTGTCAGTGACTCGTACTCGTTTATCTAAATCTGCGACATAAATGACCTACAATTCACTTTGTAACTAAAAGATCTAAAATCTGGTCTATAGTACTATGAAAAACTAGTGTAGGTATTATTGAGAGAGAGATTTATTGAGTAATATTGAGATTGAGACTTCTTTCACGTAGATTTGGGAATCCCTAAAGAATAAAGATGAGAAAGAAAGAATCTATCTTTTGATTGGCTTGTTAGCGGTTGGACTGCGATCTCGAGGCAGACTGCCAGCCCGGTGGTCAGATAACATCGACATAGTCAGAAACGCTGGAAGAAACTCACACAGGACCAGAAAAGTTAGCGTCACCACATAGCAGAGAATGGATGCGAGTGGATTGATAAAAGGACGTAAACGGGACGTAAAAATAATGTAGGTAAGGTAGCTTAGATTGTGGAATACAGAATAACAGCACAGTGTTAAAGGAGTTGGACCTGTTTTCCAAGGAAGCTCCGCTCAGGTAACTTCACACTGTCCTATTTTGCCGGATATAGAATATTGTTCGCAACAATATTCTCAAAATATAGCAGCTATCTGATCATTGCAGTTTAATTAATAATTTGATTTGAATAAAGAGAGGTTAAGTAATAAATATTTTACTAATGGCGCCGGGTGTCCCAATTTTTTAAAATTTGCTTATAACATTATATAGGTAATTAATTGCGATACTAAAAAAATACGATTCCTTTAAGTGTATTAAAACGTGAGCCGCAGTAGAACTCAATGAATAAACTTCCCCTTATACAACGTATCTGAAAGTAGCCAGTGGCACTCCGCACATTGCTCGGTCCGATTCGATTTTAGGTCGGCTTACATAACAATTGAATAATGACTCTCACTACTGCGACTGCGACAGTCTAGTTCATAATAAACACTAGGGTTAAAATAAACTGACGACTAACTACACTACAGGCTACAGATCTGATAGCTGAAATAACAGATATTAACAGCATTTAACAGTATTTGTATACCTGAAGTTTCACTCGACGCGACGCGCTTCACCGATCTTATAACAGGATACAGGACTTCTTAGCAGTTTGACACAATCCTATGGAATATTTACTAAATCGATGTTTAGTATTCCCCTGTTTCCTTCGAATATAGTAAACTTATTTGATATATTTATATCTTGATATTCTAAAGTTGAAGTAACTATGTCTTTAACATTTTATTTTTGTTTATAAACTACATTTTTTTGTAGTGAACGTCCAATCACGCGAGTAAAACTGAAAACCAAGGATTTATAAGAAAAATTAAAATGACAGGGACCATAGGCTACTTCACTATAAAAATATCGGGATATAATAATAGAAATGTGTATTTGTATTTTGTTATGGAACTACTTAATACAGAAAGCGTAAGATATTTGCACAAAATGTCCATCTCAGGTCTCATAGTTTCATCAGATTTTGCTAACTTGCACAGCTGTTAGTAGGCTTGTTTTGAGATTAATGATGTGTTAAACATTGTCACATACGATTTAAACAAGACCCTTTTCCGATTTTTTTAATATATGTTTGACAAAACTGAGCACGCTGTGGATAACCAGCCTGATAGATTCTTATGATTTGAATAATATATCTTACTTAATACGTAGCTCTTAAATTCATACATATCTCCATAAAATAATACTTTACATTTATTTTGCTTTCTCTGCGGACGAGTCATTCAACAAAACCGTTATATAGTATACCTTATATATTATAACTTTACAAAGTAAATTTTGATACTGCTGTCAGTTGTTGCATCATTTTACCCTGCCTGCAGCTCTAATAGAACCATTTTCTCAAAAATTATAATAGCTACATATCGACTAATGATTAAAATCATATGATTATTCTTATAACTTACCATCGCCTAGAGCAAACAAAATCATTCCAAATCGTAGAACTACGTCACAATAAAGAAAGTCACCAATCATTTGCCCATTGTTGCCCAAAGTAGATTTCTTATAGCGACAAGGAGGCTTGTAATCGAGATCTGTGTGCGATAGCGATTAGTGAAGCAATCAGTGGAGCTATTTACAAATGGTTTATAAATACTATTCGCTAGCCGTGACTCGGTCTATTCACGTGACATAATGCACACAATACAATTGTTACAAACTACTATAGATATGCTAGAAGAAAAGCGAGTGAAGCAGGGTGGAGTTATTTATTATATATATACTTACAACTTTCGTGTCGCTTAAAGTTCTGTAACTATGCATTTTAGGCCTTCTTTTGTTATGATATACAACAATACTAGTTGTGCCCCGCGGATTACAGCTAGTCGGATTAGTAGTTTTGGCGTTAAAGAGTAACAAACATCCATCCTCACTTTATAATATTAGAAGAACAGGATTAGTAGGAACGTCCTAATAGGAAGTAGGACTTAATGTGGCTGTGATAAAACTAAAATGATATTAACAAAAACGCCGAAGAAAGAAAATGAAATCACAAAGTACCTTCACATTAGAATTAAATTAAAATACGCAAAGAAGACAATGCTCGTTAAAATATTGAAATCAATAATGAGGGGGGCTGGACGGCACGTCACGAGTCACGACAGGGTCAAACTGTGAGTTACGCGAAACATAAAACCGGAAAACGGAGGTAATGTGAAATCGCTCGATTTTGCTGCCAAAATGTAACAAGTTCTCGTTAAAGGTCAATGGTTTTGGCGAAATTGTTGAGGTAAGTGGCAGTTTTTGTTTGAAGAAAAAAAATTTTTTTTAGTGAAATATCAGGATTTTTAGGAGACTCGAAAAGTACTTTTGAAAACTCCTCATTTACTGGAACAAATACAATTAATAAAATCAGCTATGTCATACAAAATGCTTGACCTACAATCTCCTACAACAAAATATACTATAATATAACAAGATTGATAACTACCTAATATGATGCGTACAATTCAATGACCCATTAAGAAAATTCTGATTACAACAAACCCTGCAAATTGCAATAATATCTACCCAAATCTTCAACCCTCATATCCAATACATCAAAATATCAAAAGTTACAATCATAATGTTTTGCAGAAGCCACATTTCGGGGATCCAGTTTATGAACCAGTAGTCAGGGTAAAAAGATCTCAAGTGGGTTTTTTCATTCATTCTTCGCGCTGTGATCGTATTCGGTGCTGACAACAACTTGATTATCGTGACACATTGTTTCAGAGCCCACTGGACGAGTTATAGTGGTATGTTTCCTTGGAAAATTGACAGGCAAATGGTAAAAACCGCTGATATAATGTATTTTGTCAGACGACGTGCGTTTGAAGGTGGTGGGCTTACGGTGCAGTTATTATCATCATCATCTCAGCCGTTGGAAGTCCACTGCTGGATATAGGCCTTCCCTATAGGAATGGTTTTGCCAATACTCGCCACGCTTGGCAGTGGTTTTTCTCCGCGACTTTTATTTGAGAATATTTTTGGCGTTTTCTTCCATAATTCCAATCCATCATCCGCCATCTCTGCACTCACTTCTTTACATATTATCATCATTTACACAGTCTATTCAGACTTTAGGACGACTTTCCTCACATAGCTACATACTAATGCATACTTATAGTCCTTTTGACTAGATGACTTTTATCCTTTCGCATATGACATAATATGTCCATATACCTTTCTAGTTAGTTTTCCACTCTTTAATTTCTCATTGGCGCTACATTGATAACATTCAAAGTCCTTTTCCTCCAAATTAAAATGGAAATTATTTTAACTTACTTATCACAAATTAATAATTTGAAATTTGTAAAACATACAAAAATAATAAAAATCGATAACGCTTCGAAAGACCGCCGCCGGCCCGAACCACTTGCTCTCAAAATGAAGTAACTGAAAATTATGTAAAACGCGGTCACTTTATTAGAAAAAGGGTTCTGTCTAAATAATTAATAATTTTTACAAGCTTTTATTTAAGATAAGATACGATAACGTTTATTGATAAATAAAATACAATTTTATCATGCAGACAATGGTCAGCAAAAGAATCAATTAGGGCCTTCTTCCCTAATGAAAAATATTTTTTACAAATAAATATTGTAAAAAATATTTAGATGTTTTTTTTATTCGTACAATAGACATCTCCAAAAGAGACCATATAAACCTTTTTTTACATTATTATTTGCATTATTACGTAGGCGTTTAAGTAAGTAACCTTATTAGTAAATATAGTCTACATAATAGAATTACAATGTAAGGTAATAAATTACTTATAGGAGGTAATAAGTAAACAAGAATATGGTTTAACTAAAGAAATTAGGTACGAATCATGGGATAGTTGCATAATATGAGATTGTATGGCATGCCACTAAGCATTTCGGGTGTGTGTATGCGTGTATGTGTGTGTGAATTATTTACCTTGCAGTATTTATATGTATTATGTATGTCAATGTAAAAAATAATAACATAGTCTAAAATTTACAGATGGTATCAGTGGTTAAACTAGGCAGGATCAGTAGCTAATTCAAGCGTGTTTAATTTTTAAGTGCTGTGTCTCATGTGATTAATTTTTAAGAAAAAGAGATTTAACTCGGTTGCAAAGGCTTCTTTAACTTTACCAAATGTGACATTTGATCCAGGCGTCCAGGGACTCCGGATTTCAAGCCTGGCATATTTCCGCTGGGCCACGTACGCTACATATCGAAGGGAACCCTAAAATCTTTATCACAAGAATATATCGCGACACCGAAATAATGTTCGGTGCACTTATTTAAACCGTGAATTCAATGGCTCTTTTTTTATTTAATGTTTATTTTTAATTTATTTTTAACTTTCCCTTTACATATTAATGAATTATTATTGCTCGAATGAGCTTTCGTTGCGAACTCAACAAATTATTGAGATCTCGCGACCTCTACTTTGCACACAGATTTCCATCAATCATAGACTTCCATCTAGACCGGTTGTAAGCGACGTGCATCCAGCGTGATCTTGCTGTAAAGACAGCAGATCATCGGTCCACCTTGTGTGTGGACGGCCTACGCTGAGCTTGCGAGTCCGTGGTCTCCATGGTGATGATGATGATGATAAAAATGTAGGTAAAGTGGGAGCGGTAGCATTTTATATAGTGCTGTTGTCAGGTACATCCTACTTCACCTTGTAGATTTTTTATTTACATATAAAACTACTTTATGAAGTACATACATACATGCAGTCACGCCTTGTTCCCGGTGGAGTAGGCAGAGACTATTTCCCCCCACTTGCTACGTCGTGACATACAACTTTCGCTTTGTAAACTTTATGAAGTATGCTGATCAAGAATTTAAAAATTGATTCATTCCCTCATTAATAAGCGGATAAATTAATTAAATCCATCTCTAGATTTATATGAGAGCGCAAGACTTAAAATTCAAACGGCATTCTTGCAAGAAGACACTGTTCCGTCCTACATTAGCAGGTGTACAGAATGTTCCTATGCTATCAAGCTTCTTAAATACTGGCCCTTAAATGTATAAGGGTCGAAACGCACTGAGCCAGAAAGAGAGGATGGTATGACATTCAACATTCAAATTACGCGACGCAATTGCGACGCATAAAATTAAAAGGTGGGTAATTAATAGAGAGATATTTTGGAGAGTGGGCAGCAGCGCTCTTCCTTTCTCAGTATTCCAATTACTGCGATCACCAACCCGCCTGCCAAGCGTGGTGATTACGGCAAATTTCCCCATATGAATCGTTTATGGTGTTCTGTGGGGGAGGCCTATGTTCAGTAGTGGACGTCTTCCGGCTGATGATGTGACGTGATGTGAAAAGGTGGGTAGCAAGTACAACTACGAGTTCTTGTTATCTTAAGCGAATTTGCGTGCGAGATTAATATCGCATCTGTGTGGGATCTTATTATTGCGAAATCTAGGGTTTGCGTTCGCTAGAGCTACCAGAAAAAGATGCCGCATCGCAAATTTGGGCTTGTTCTTGTTTAATTTATTAAAGGTAAGTAATTCAAAACGGATTCAGAAAATATATAAATATAATTATATTCATATAAGTATGTATATGTACATACTTTTAGCAACTCAAACAACATTTCAATCGGAAGTCTCATTATTATGTGCATAATACTTAACTAACTAATAATAAATATAATAAACTTTCAAATGAAAGAAATGTGAAATTAGCAAATAAAATGTTCATTCAACCTCCCATACAAATTTGCCGATCAGCTGATCCATTTTTTATGGGAAATCGTTTTTTTTGTGAATTTCGCAATCCTTTCTTTTTTTATGGGTAACTAAAAAAGCGTTTGACCGCAATCTCACCTGCTGGTAAGTGATGATGCAGCCTAAGTTGGAGCACGCTTGTTCTGTAAAAACCTATTCACTCTTGATTTGAACATACGTTATAGTTTTCGGGAAAAACGGACGACGGCAGCGAGTTGCATTGCTATTCTCATGACAAATGATGAGGCAAATCGCTTCGTGCGAGCTGTTGGTAAATCTACCAAATAGTAGTGACGCTTTCCCGTTTGTCTCAAGGTTCGGTAAAAAAGGGCGATGGATTTTGAAGTTGTTAAGCTTGACTTTTTTTGGAACACACTGTATTATTGAATATATATTTTTGAATAAATGCGACAATTAATTCTGTTTCATGCTACAGTTCAATTTTATGTTACAGCTGAAATAGAGGTATCTCTTCTGTACCCAAAATAAACTTAGACCCTTCCTTGCCCTTAGGTTAGGGCTGGAACAACATTGGGCGACGACGCATTTACATTTAAGGATATTTATGACACGCGTGGGAACTTCCGATGCATCGCAGATGATAGAAAAGAAGCAGTAGCTGCGATCAAGCCCTTGGCGTTGACGGTTGCTGTCATTTGGTACATAAAAGTTACGAACCCTTGCTTCCCTCTTCATTTTTACTCTAACATAATAGTGGTGGGCGTTGAATCAACGTACCGTTTTTCAAACAGTTTCTCTACAGTTAACGAGTCAACTGTTTTCTTTTTACGGCAGAAGTAGTTGATTCTATCAACTGGTTATTTCATTCAATGACATACGGAAAGAAGAAAGTTAAGGGTTGATTAGTTCATTATATTGTCTAGATTCATTATTCTTATATTCAACTGCTTACTTAAACATTAACATATAACGATGGTTTAGACGAATAACTACAATGAGTAGGCGAGTTGGTTTTACAACACAACGTTACTAAGTTCCCAACTTAGTTTAACGCATAGCTCCTTCTACACAACGGTTTACGTTTCTACGAACCACTTAAACGTCAACTGGTTTTTCAACTTGTTGACTGATTATAGAAAACGGTTACGTTTTGTTAACGCAAAAATAATCAACGACCCACCACTACAGCATAATAATCTACAAAATTGATACACACCAAGTAAGGCATCAGGCATCTGATGAGCTCGTCTTGTCACTCACTATCATAAAAAAAAAAAAAAAAAAAAAAAAAAAAAGAAAGGCATCTTAAAATTAAAATAAATATATAAATAAGTGACGCAAGCTCGACTGCCGATCATAAAGTCTCGGGTTCGATCCCCAGGTCCGGAAAAATGTTAAATAATGGGTTTTTCCATTATGAATTATCTTATAGAGATAATTCTTACTGATATTGCATGGAGTCTGGAGTCTGGAACTGGAGACAATCGTGAATGAGATAACAAAGGGATAAAAATTAAATAAGTATTTGTAGATGACCTTAATTTGTTAAATTGTTGTTATTATGGACCCAGTTATCTGAAATTAAGTTTTTTTCTTTCTTTAAAGCTGATAAAAAGTTAGTAAATTTATGCAAGGTCAATGTACACGACATTCATCCTATTTACCTTCGAAATTAAAAAAAGTTACATAATAAAAAACAACAAAATTCATCTGCCATACGAATCATCATCTCTGCCGTTGGTAGTCCACTACTAAACATAGGCCGCCTCCCCCATTAAGGGAGGTTTTGCCAATACTCGACACGCTTGGCAGGCGGGTTGTCGAGCGCAGCTTGATGGTTTCACGAATATGGCCATACGAATATGGAATGATTTTTTTTTTCCACGGGTGGGATTCGAACCACGCACCCTCCGCACCATTCCGCGAGGTGGGCACATTACCAAAATTTTAAAAAATAAATATATAAAAATTTAATTTATAAAAATGTTTCTTTCTTTCCATATTCGTATTGTATTTCAAGCGAAAAGACGGCGTAGTCTATAAAAATATGAATGATTAAAATTCATTTGTATAAATTTATGAGCAAGTTTATTTTCGCAAAAAATTGCTAGTCTAATTTTGCATTAACATAGTTTTATTTGCAGGCGTAGTCATAGTGCATTTTGACCATATATCCGACTATTTTGTTTATGACAGTCATTCGTGTAACTTTCCTACGTTATCTGCGACTAGTTTCGGATGCACACGCGCATTCTACCGCTGAGGGACGCTAAAATGACGCTTTTGTGGAACGGAATAAAACCAAAAAATATATATATCTATTGTAATAAGATATCTTAAATTCTATATAGAGAACAATAGCACCAAGTTCAGGTTAAAAGAGAATATTTACTGGCGGCCTTGAGACGATTATAAATTTGAACAAGTGTTATCTTATTATAAAACGCTTTCATAGCAACGTTGCTAAGGAATCCCATATAAAACATACATTCACGCCTTTTTCCCGAAGGAGTAGGCAGAGGTCAGTCCCATAGTAGATACACCCATATTTCGCCAGTATGTGTGGTCCCATGTAATAGGGGGCGAGCCTATTGCCATCTACCGGGCACAGTTCCAGACTCCAGGCAGTTATTGAGATAATTCCTAATGGAGAAATCCAATATTTATCACCTTGCCTGACCTGGGGATCGAACCCGGGACCTCTTGATTGGCAGTCGAGCATGCGCCCTCTACTCTACCGAGGCAGTCCTCCCATAATAAATATAGGAATCCCATATATTATTGTAAAACAATGTATACACGTAAGAAGTGAGAAGTCAAATAATCAGACAAGGAGAGAAAATTTTAATAAATAGGAACCGGAACAATACATATTTTATTTTATGTTCAACATAGGTATGAGTATTTTGTAATTCGTCATCTATTAATTAAATATAGATGTATCTATGATCTGACAAACAGTCACACAGACATACACGTCAAACTTACACCCCTTTCTTTTTTGGTTGGGAGTTCAAATATACAAATGCCACACTTCTCTATCTGCGTAGTTGTTTAGAGAATTCCTCTGAGCAATAAGGCCGCCAATTATTACACTGTTTATAGTTTTTATTATTAATATTTGTGGTATCATTAAAGTTTTCTATCGACCTTACATAACATACTAGCTGTGCCCCGCGGTTTCACCCGCGTAGTCATCGTTCCCGTGGGAATATCGGAAATTTTGATTGTTAAAACACTGGATGGCATTGTGTTTCAAATAGGCAATCATGATGATTACCATCAGGCACCTGATTAGCTCGTCTTGTCACTCACTATCATAAAAAAAAAAACCATCCATCCATCCTCACAAACATTCGCATTTACAAAATTAGTAGGATTATAATATTCCAATGTCTAGACTAATGGAGTTAATTTTTAGTCAGCAGGTGTCAAGATCATATTTCACAAGGGATATATTTTACTGCTATCAACGTTGGCAAATAGGGTATGACCCTTTCTGTTCTCTGAAGTACCCTTCGAAGATATTAAACCTTGCGTAACAGGATCATAAACTCAAAGGGCTTTACGACTGGTGGTTGAAACATGCATATTATTATAATTGATACTGCCTCGGTGGCGTAGTGGGCGCATGCTCGACTGCCAATCAAGAGGTCCCAGGTTCGATCCCCAGGTCAGGCAGTGTTAAATATTGAATTTTACCATTGTGAATTATCTCAATAACTGCCTGGAGTCTGGAACTGTGCCCGGTAGATGGCAATAGGCTCGCCCCCTATTACATGGGACCAATAACATACTGGCGAAATGTGGGTGTTTCTACTATAGGACTGAGTCCTGGGTACACCTCTGCCTACCCCTTCGGGAAAAGGGCGTGAATGTATGTTTTGTTATGATGTTATGTTATAATTGATACCTACTCCGAACTGATTACTCATAGTCCGGATAAATCAAAACCCTGATTATTTAAAAAAATCAAACATTGCTATATTATGAAGTACGTGACAAATACCGTACTTTTCAGTCTTCATCTTCTTGTTGAGTCTGTGGTCACCGTGATGTTATAAGGTGGTGATAGACTTGAGCAGTCAACACCGGAATGATATATTCTACATATATGAACTAAAATAAATTAACTATTAAATTAATATATATTAACTAATAAAAAAAAAAAAACCCACAAATTACTTACGATATTATTATATTTTATATTTTTATAGACTAAGCGTTCTATTCGCTTGAAAAACTGAATATATACTAAATATTGAATATGGAAAGAAAAATTTCGCCGATGACTAAGTACCTCCACGGTAGCTCAAATGGTAGAGTGCCCACCACGCGGATTGGTGCGGAAGGTGCGGGTTCAAATCCCGCTTTTGGTTAAATTTAGTTTACATAATCGTATTGCATTATTTTTAATATAAAGTTAACTTTCTCTTTATTAGAAATTTATTATAAGAAAATAACTTTTTCGTAAAACATTTACAAAATTTTATTATTATTTATCATAATATTTATTATTTATCTAGATATTCTTTACAGTATTTTTCTAGTACTTTCTCATTTCCATGCATCCCTTGTTACATAAATTAATAATGAAATAAATGAAAGGTATTAAAATAAATACTATTATAACAGATTAACCCAGAGCCTAACAAGAAATCCAATGGCGTGATAAAATGTGTGATAACCATAAATTTCATATAAGGTTGTTATTATAGCATTCTAAACGTTGAATATAACTATTCATAACATCACTATTAAGAATTACGACTCCCTTGAACTGGGAAGCGATTTGACGATTTGAATTAAAGTCCGCGACATGAAACTTTGCACGTAGACCAGGCGCTAGTATCTTTGCAGATATCCCAACGGTTCCTAATAATATTTAGTTCAAATTTTCGTCATGTGTCTAAGTATGGGATGAAGTCTATTTTAGTGTTTTGTGACTCGTCAAGTGTTTTGCGATTCGTGACAACTGCTTTCCTCTCGTTTAAAGTTAATGTTATATGTTTATTATGGTTATTTTATTTCTATAACTATTGTAGCTATATAGGTTATGGTTATTTTGGTTCAAACTTCAGAGATTCAGATTTATGTTATAGCTTTTTATGCTTACGCTATGTCTTTGGTACTATTTCTTTTTTAGTCATTTATAACATAAAACATACAATCACGCCTTTTCCCTGAAGGGGTAGGCAGAGGTGTGCCCAGACTCAGTCCCATAGTAAGACATACCAACAGTTCCATACTCAGAAAAATCTTATATCTAGCACTTTTTCTGACCTGGGGATCGAACCCGGTACCTTATGATCGGCAATAGAGCTTGCGCCGATCGTTACCACTTGTCACTAAGTTACGAAATATCATGCAGTTTTTAATATTTATTAGCACATATAATCCTTTTTTATAATTATTGATACTACATAGCTTGTTATCTGCTTTTGAATATAAAAAAAAATGAGTTTTATTAATATAAATAAATATAAATTTTTGTAAACATCTATATTTTTTATATTATTAATATTTGGATGTCAGTTATTAAATTTCTATAAATATTATGTATTTTTGTTTAATTTAAAACAAGTAAAAAATAGGTTTGCATGTTTATATTTCATAGACTAAATCATTTCTTTTAGGATAAAAGATAAAAGTGATGCGGCATTTTAGCCGCGTCCGTAAATTAAGGCTAATTGACTTCTCGACTACGGTTATTGATTTCAAACGTTTGTTTATTAAATACCTGTTTAATAAACATTTCAACTCATCGTTATCAAAATTCAAGATTTACCCATTAATCTTGTAGATAATGCTATTCAGAATTAGTAATCTACTTGGCATGTTTTGACGCTTCTTCTTGTCAAGTGTCAGGACAACCGTGTTGTGAGTTTTCAGTGTTGCTCGAAGGCTTCTGACTTGATTTATTTGTTTATAATCTCAGAGGAAAGCGATTCAACGTCATTGTTTATAATACAGCACAACGCTAAGACTAACTTAATGCTAATGTTGCATTTTCTACAAGTTATCCTAAAACTAGAGAAAATGTTACAGTAATCGGGTGGAGTGCAACACATGAAAACTTTAAAATAACTAAATCTACATAATTAAGTAAAACATTAAATAAACAGCAAATAATTATACAAAAACTAAAAATAAATACTTAATAATAGTCTACACCGTGTACTTATATATTAAACACAATATATATTGATCTTGGGGGTTTAGTGCCTTTATTAAAAAAATACTAAACAATAGAGCTACCTACTTACTATCTACCTTAACTAATTACACTGCCATAGAACACTTCGAAAATCCACAGGCCGACATGTCAGCCTATAGAAAATTCAAGTGCTCTAAACCACTGTCAGATGGCAGCGTACCCAAGATACTGGCGGCATTGCCACGTTGGATAGACAATTTTATAATAGCAATGTATTTAGTTAGGGTAGATAGTAAGTAGTTAGCTATATTGTTTAGTCTTTTTTCAATATATCAATTACATAATAATAATAATAATTTGAATTTATAATCTAACAGAACGGGTTCTCCCAATTACTACACTGCTCTAGTCAAGTCATATGGGTTATGTGGACAACCCATATTGCCAGAGTTTCAGGCCGCCAAGATCCTATAAAGCCCCCAACATGACCTAACGACTGCCCCCTACACATCTTATAGGAAACAGCCGAGACCTACAGTTTAACGTGCCATCCGAAACACGGAAGCGCCCAGGCGAAAGTCTACATGGTGAGATTCGATCCAGGGACTCCGGATTTATAATAATAATAATAATAATAATAATAATGGACAACTTCCACACACGGTCATCTGGTCCCAAACTAGGCTAGAAGCCTGTACTATGGTAACCAGATGACTGATATACATACTTATATACGCTTATAACACCCAGCCGGGCATGTTCCCGCTGGACCAAGGTTTTTGGTAATTGTTATATATTTAGGCAAGTCTGTCTTAATATCCGTAGCCTTAATCAAATTTAATAATAAACCATTGTAAATGTGCCGATAGCGCAAGATGATGTTATTAATACTCGTGGTATAAGTATGATTGTAATCGGTATATTTATCTTTTTTTTTTAATTTTTTTTATGGAAGTGAGTGACAAGACGAGCAAATCAGGTGCCTGATGGTAATCATCATGATTGCCCATATCAGACACAGTGCCACCCAGTGTTTTAAAATTCCAAATTCTGCACGGCACTGCACTGCGCCTGTCACCCTGAGATATGAGTTGTCGAATCTCATCATGCCCAGTAATTTCGCTGGTAAATGCTGGTATCTGCCGAGATATAGTTAATGTACAATTTTGTTCATTAAAAAAAAGTAATTAACTTAGTAACTATTATATTCATAATAATATTATTAGAATACATAAGTGATAATTTTTTGCATATAAAAATGCGGACGTATTATTGTAAACACTTGAAAAACTTTGATTAAAATAATTAGATAATTTCAGATGAGTACTTATTATGACCGTGTAATATTTACGCAAAGCTAACTTAAATAACCAGTAAAAATAACATTGTAAAACCTAAATCGCGAATAAAAGTATATTTATATGTAACATAACATAACATAACATAACGCCTTTTTATCCCCAGTTATATAGGAGGTACAGAGTGTACTTCCTATTTTACTGGGGTGTACTTAAACCCACATTTCGTCTTCCATCTAACAGTAACCAGGTTCAGTGACAAACTCCAGGCTTTCGTTGAGAAAGTTCCCGATGAAAAAATCCAATTACACTTTGCCAGACCTGGGGATCGAATTCGGCTCGGGAGGATCGGCTTGCAAGCCTCTGCCTACCCCTTTGGGTAAAAGGCGTGATTGCATGTCATGTGCACATCTAAAAATGAGAATTTTCACGTTACCTCTTAACTATTACTACACACTTTAAGTTTTATCATTTGAATCATCATAATAATTTGAATTTATACTCTAACAGAACGGGTTTCCCATTTCATATGAGTTCATATGAGTTACAACCCATATTGTCAGAGTTTCAGGTCGACAAGATTCCTACGCAGCCTTCGACATGACCTTACGACTGCCGCCTACATATCTTATAGGAAACAGCCGGGACCTACAGTTTAACGTGCCATCCGAAACACGGTAACGCTCAGGTGAAAAATCCACATGATGAGATCCACAGATTGATCCAGGGACTCCGGATTTTAAGCCGGGCATGTTACCGTTGGGCCACATACGCTGCATTACCTCGTCTCTCCCAAAATGTCTCAGGAGGGGACCATCTCCAAATTAACCGAGATAAACTAATCATGGTTGTACCTAATCAATCTTTATATAACACTCAACAAGACTTCCGCCGCATTTTCGGTGCAGATAACAAAACAGGCCAACAGATAAGTAATTTATACGTTATCGTTCGTTGTATACTTTCTTCATATCTCGTCTTAATCAAATCAGTGTTAGATAGGCAATGCATATTACCAAGTTGATAACTTTTGTCAAACGAATAATGCGATCTCGACCATTGATATAAAGAAAAGGGGAGATAGGGTATGTTCTCCCAGCGCTTACTTAACAACTGGCGCGTGCAATTTGAAACAACAAAGATAGAAAGACGTACCTAAGACCGAAGTGCGAACGAGACAACAATTTTTTTTATTATAGTGAGTAATAAGACGAGCAAATCAGGTGCCTGATGATAACCATCATGTTGCCTATATCAGATACAGCGCCACCCAGTGTTTCAAAATTCTAAATTCTGCTCTGCACTGCACTGCGCCTGTCACTCTGAGATATTAGTTGTTGAAACTCGTCATGCACAGTAATTTCGCTGGTAACTTTTGCCTTCAGAGCGGAACACAGTAATGTTTGCAAATAACTGCTTGGCGGATGAATAACTGGCAGTGTGGTACTTCCCCAGGCGGCCCCCTGCAAGAGGCCTACCACTACACTACTATTACAACATAATACTACTATTATAGGACAATAAATTAAAATAATTTAATATATTTTTTTTTTCCTGAACAGTTAGCCAGAGATGTATTTAGGATTCAGTTAGTATATAACTATTATTTCGCCTATTATAAGTCCCATATAACCGGGGCCGAACCTTTAACCACTATCCGGGCACAATACCAGACTAGAAAAACTCCCGATGGAAAAAAATCCGAAAAATACGCCACTGAGTCCGTCAAAAATCGTTCTCATTTGTATATACTGTTTAATGTCGAAGATATTCTAGAGTAAGTGTACTAATTGTCCAGATATCGATATGCCGTACCTTATCGAAATAACATTATGATATCGCGGCAAAGTAGCACAACATTCAACAATATCCATATCGATTGAATACGAATATCGATTTTACTACAAAATGAGGGAGATCACTATCGATAGTGTCGCCGTATCGATATCGATATTTCACGAGATATCGCTTTATCGACAGATCTCACTATCGAGCTATTTACATAAATTGTAACAATTTTAAATTATAAATGTTAAATAAACGTAGACTATGTGCAAACTGTATCGGAAAAGGCAGGTGTTAATGCAATCCGACGAGTAAATATTAACATATCCAAATAGACCTGACATCTTCTTTTTATTCTAAACTATAACCAATCCACCACGGCTTCACACGGGAAGCAACAGAATATAAAATAGAGCTTTTTATGAGGAATAATTTTGTTATTCCTTATAGTATGTATACATTATTTTTATTCAGACTGCCCCGGTGGCGCAGTGGGCGCAAGCTCGACTGCCGATCATGAGGTCCCGGGTTCGATCCCCAGGTCAGGCAAAGTTGTGAAATGTTGGATTTTTCCATTAGGAATGATCTCAATAACTACCTAGAGCCTGGAACTGTGCCCGGTAGATGGCAATAGCACATACATTCATACATTCACGCCTTTTTCCCGAAGAGGTAGGCAGAGGTGTACCGAGGACTCAGTCCCATAGTAGATACACCCACATTTCGCCAGTATGTTATTGGTCCCATGTAATACGGGGCGAGCCTATTGCCATATACCGGGCACAGTTCCAGACTCCGGGCATCTATTGAGATAATTCCTAATGGAAAAATCCAATATTTAACACTGCCTGACCTGGGGATCGAACCCGGGACCTCTTGATTGGCAGTCGAGTATGCGCCCACTACGCCACCGAGGTAGTCAGATGGCAATAGGCTCGCTCCATATTACATGGGACCAATAACATACTGGCGAAATGTGGGTGTACCTACTATGGGACTGAGTCCTGGGTACACCTCTGCCTACCCCTTCAAGAAAAAGGCGTGATTGTATGTTAAATTAGTGAATACCCTATGAAAATCCGTTAGGTTAGTAAGTTTTTTAGTAGTTTTTAGTTTATTATGAACAGACGACTGTTGCGGTGGGGGATACTTTAATTTGTAACGTTTAGTGATACATTGTTTTTGGAAGAAATAAAGTGTTTCTATTGTTTGATACCACAGCGATATGAGATATGTATAAGAGAAGTTAGATAAATCATAAATACGCTAAGAGAGAGCTAACGGCTAAGTAGACAAAATAGTCGATATCCAAGTAGGTAGTCCTAATAGTCTTACTAGTCATATACTTCAAATGACTGACATTTCATCCACCATGGAATCCAAATATCGTAACAAAAGTGATAAAACAAAAAAAATAAAGTCAGGTAGCAAAATTGTAAGCTACCAATTAAATCGATAATGTAGACTTGAAAACTAAAATGTAAGTTGACGGCTTCAAGGGAGAATAGCATAAGTTGCGTTTCCAAAAATACACGCTCCATTGCTTTGAGACAAATACGGATAACTGCCAAATGAAGGATTTGATGCCTCGCGTAAAACGTGGAATTTACTTTCGTTCTCGACTCGCTTTTCAATATTGACTCATACTCATAAGTACTTAATTATCTTGTTTGTGAAGATTCCTAATCATATTTCCATTATTTGGGGTTTTTAGAGTACCTATATACTACACTATTTTACACCTTTCATCATAAAAAAAATATAGTCTTCAAGGACACAATTCCCGACCTAGTGCTATAGAAACATAACATACATTCACGCCTTTTTCCCGAAGGGGTAGGCAGAGGTGTACAGGACTCAGTCCCATAGTAGATACACCCACATTTCGCCAGCATGTCATTGGTCCCATGTGATAGAGGGCGAGCCTATTGCCATCTACCGGGCACAGTTCCAGACTCCAGGCAGTTAATGAGATAATTTCTAATAGAAAAATCCAATATTAAACACTGCCTGACCTGGGGATCGAACCCGGGACCTCTTGATTGGCAGTCGAGCATGCGCCCTCTACGCCACAGAGGCAGTCCTATAGTTAGTCCTATAGTTGCGAGTTGAGAGGCAGACCTAGTGCTATAGTTGCGTAAATCTAAAAAAGCGTTTTTGGGATAAGTACCTACCTTCGGGATAAGTACTTACCTACCTACTTTTCTAAACTATTATTTTGTATGAAACATAGCTTGGCTCGTTAGAATAATAAATAGCTTAATATTAAAATAACACATCTTTTAACATGTCGTAAAAGATTTCGGTAATTTGAAACAACTGCAAGAGTATGTACCTACCTCTACATTTTATAGGCAATAGCTTTGTAAGTAGGTTACAGTGACAGATACACAAACTATAAACATTAACTTTTAACTTATTTGTTTTTTTCTACTATATTTTTTGTTACTCCCTTCTTGTGTAAAAACTTTGACCTTTCATTTTTAAATCAAGTAATATCTTTTAATCGCGGCATTCTGACTACTAGTTCAACTAGGCCGTCAATATTTATAAAATAAATTAATCTTAAAAGAATATACAAATAGATTCAGCTACACCTAACGGCCTACTGCTGACTAATCTAACTAGAGAAAACACAAACGTAAAAATGCCAATTTACGACTTGGCCGTTTTCGTTATCGACAGTCGACAACCGTTAAAAATATCCTTTTATTGTCAACATTTCAAAATCTATAGTAATTAAATATGTAATAGGACGAACGTTGATAAAATTAATTGCAGTTCAAAACACGTGGTCCATAACTGGTTTTAAAATCTTGATTATTTTTTACCAGGAAAAAGGTCTGCGCAGGAGTTACATCAGTAAAAGATCTAAAATTCTTATCAAATGCAATGCTACTCATATCTATCTTATCATAGTAGGTAAGTAAAAAACTGTTAAAGTCCACGTGAAAAAACGTCGAGCAAAAAACTAGTCCAGGCCAGCGATCTAGCTCAATACAATCTAAATATAAAATTACAATCATCGACTTACCTGAAGAGTTCTTGATGAGACAAACTTCACACAATTATCAATGATTTATAATACACTTTTGGTTGCACACATTCGTACCTAGTAACATAGGTGTGTTCATCAAAACCGCGTTAGTTTCCTAACACCGTGTCACTTTCAAACAGTCACTGGGTATCTTGTTTACTTGTGGTTATATAGTAACTCTAACTGGACTCTGGTATCGGCAAATCGACATCTCACAGGGAAGGTAATTGATACTTGTAGGTAATATATCCCCACGTTTCTCTGAGAACTGAAAATCACACACGTTGCACACTTTTCGCAAAAACCTTCATAGAGCGAAAACGACGAAAATCTGTATTACAAAGTTTACACAAATATAAATGATACAATTAATCGTCCGCCTCGTGTCGAACGAGCTCACTACACCGCCGTGCCAAAAGAGATTTTGTCGAGCAATTAGCGAGATAACTGGCAGGAACGAAAAACTTCGTCACAAAGTTTTCGCCGAGCGTTTCGTAACCGGGCGCAGCGCACTACGAGTCATTACACTGAAATCGTCCTAAATCTAGCGGCACGTACGCACGGAAACTCTACGCGTAGGAAAGAAAATTTCGAAAAGTCTACGTCAACTTTTCCACGCGGCCGGCCTTCGTTGCATTGTTATGCAATTGCAATCTGCAGCACCGGCTGCCAAATCGCTTAAACTGAGCCTTTCGGGAACTTGGGAAAACCGGAAAAATCCTAACCTCAAACGAGATAGGCGATGATTTTCGTCGCGTTCACTGTATGGTCGGTTTGTCGGATCACATGTATTACTGCGAGTTTATCGAGAGGTGTATCGGACGGGCGCTCTGTCTGGTTTGACGCACGGCATTACGTGACCGGCCCGTGTGGGATCTCGCGCGATACTGAGCGACGCGACGGCCGCTATCTGAACCGAGGCAGGAGCCCGATACAATTCTTCAAAAGCTCTCGGCTTATCGCGGTAGCGGTATACCGGACTACCGAACCATAGAATACGAACTTTGAAGTCAGATCTTCGTTTGAACTCCTTGTTCCGCGAATCTAATCAGTGACTAATCGTATATAATTTTCCTGTAATTTCGGCTCTATATTAGTAGTCATTGTCACAGAAGTCAATCACCTCTAATAGAGGCCTAAAACTTTTGTCTACTTAACATTCATAGATTACCAGCAGAGCGAGTGATAGGTAAATCGGAGGCAAAAAACTTAATACCCTTAAATTTCAGTTCAAGTGACTCTTCTCTACTTATCTCTCTTCTCTTTGATTTGCAGGCGAAGAGAAAGACTAAAAATGGAATAAAGTAGCAGAGGAAATATAAAGTCCCTGCAACAGGTGGTAATCTTACCGCTAAACAAACCCAATCATATGAATCAAATCAAAAGACGAATATTTCCCGAAAAATGTGGGGTTGTATGTAGAACATAATATCTAGTAAATACTAACAGAATAGATCAGATATCGATAAAAATATAAATACTAGTAATGTACAATAAATAAAAAATAATGATGCAGCATCACAAAGAAGGTAACAATATCAAATGAAGTGAACTCTATAAACCAAAAATCTGTCCACTCTCAAATTATTATACCTACATGAAGACTACATACTATTAAATATTAATTTATTATATTTAATAATTAATAGTATTAATATTAATATACTATTAATTATTAATTATAATATTTAATATATTATTTAAATAGGTATGTATAGTCATTATATTTTTATAACGTATAGTCATTATTGTAGTTTGTGTTTATTAGTATCTATTAATTTAGTGAATTTAAGTCATATTTATTATTTTTGTTACACCACTGACCAAATGTGATTTACGGTACTCTCCTCTCCCTGCACGGTTGTCTGGAAGAGATCGCTCTTAGCGATAAGACCGCCAATTGTTGCACTATATAACAAGCTGTTTTGTTTAATTTTTAAGATTTATTGTTTTGTGGTGTACCAATAAAGTGTTTATCTATCTACCTATCTAAATAATTTGCTTTTTAAATTAATTTAATTTGGAACTTGTAGCGGGTTTTATTTATTTATTTATTCCAAAAAATATTACATTATCTTGTTGCACCAATAAACCTCTTGGTTTGAGCTGGTACACCCATTCTTATCCATATAAACCATATATAAATTATTAAAATCCTGAGCTCTTCTATGAGTCGTCCAGCAATCTATTTCAAAACTAAACTATTCTCTCTAAAATTTACGTGTTTTCATATCCATCCATCCATCCATCTTTGATCCATCCGTATCACAAGACATATAACATCAGTATTGAAATGTATTAGAAAGTATTTTTTATTGTTTATTACACATCCATGGACACTGTTTCACGCAATTTTACTTAAACAAAATTTGTATTATTGTAGAACTATTTGCTTCAGTAAGTGTGATAGGATTTCCATTCAGAGTAACATGAGTACTAATAGCATATCAATGGTCCCTTATTAATAGGACAGTAATCGTATTAATACGTCCGGACCGGAATTTATTTGTATTGAATTGCAAATGCACTTTAATCGCTTGACCCTTTCGATAGAGGTCGAACAAACCGTCGACGATCCATAAAGACGTGGTCAAAAATAGAACTAGATACATGTTCTATGTATCTCTAATAAAATCTGCCTTTAGAACGCTTTACGTAGACACTAGCGCACTTGTACGCATATAATTATTAAGATACAGTGTATATGTAAGATGTAGAAAAGTGAAGATATGATAAATAATTTATAAAAATTCCTTAGAAAAATTTTGACTAACAAAAAATTTAAAAATCGTTTTATGCAGTTGTTTTACTAAGGAAACAATTGTCTACCACCTTTTAAACCTGTCGTGTGCTGAGATTCCAGAATCCTTAGAATTCACAAATGCGTCTCGCGTGCAATCTACGTCTCACGTTCCGGTATATAAAGTGTTAAGGTCTTTAATCCCACTGTCATTATTTCTCACTAATAATATTCCAAATTTCACTTGCCCATTTCTAATAACATCTTCATAAACCGAACTAAACTAAACTATATATAAATATAGTAAACCATAGTCATAATTTATATATTTAAAAAATTCAGTACAACTTTTTTTTTGTAGTGGTAGACCTCTTTTGCAGGGGGCCGACTGTGGAAGTACCACACCTATGCCAGTTATTCATCCACCAAGCAGTAATGTGCAAACATTACCGTGTTCCGGTATGAAGGGCAATGTTACCAGAGAATTTACTGGGCATGACGAGATTCAACAACTGTTATCTCAGGGTGACAGGCGCAGTGCAGTGCCGCGCAGAATTTTGAGTATTAAAATACTGGGTGCACTGTGTCTGATATGGGCAATCATGATGCTTACCATCAGGCACCTAATTTGCTCGTCTTGTACTCAATATCATAAAAAAACATAATTAGGTAGGTATTCTGAGTTTTATAACATTATTATCATTTTCGAGATATTGGATTTTTCCATTGTTCGAGAAAAAACCGCACTATCTAAAACAACAACTTAAAAAATGCAATTTGTAAATTGTAGTGTGCTTAACACAATGCCGGTGTCCGTAAAAAACAGTTCGCAGTTCGAGTGAAAACCCGTGTCGGACAGGCTGGGTACGCCGATTTCAGCGTAGTTTTAGTTGCCGCATATGACAATTATAGAGCTTTGTCTAGTCCGAGCTTGCGCGGAGATCGTCCCGGTACGGTCTTTTTTTTTACAAGCACCAGGGACCGCAGATCTGTGTAGTTGATATAAATGAACTTGATACCTCCTCGCGTTCCCGTTAAAAAGTGTCTTGACAGACGGACAGACAGACGAACAAACAGACAGACAGACGGACAACAAAGTGATCCTATAATGGTTACACATGCATGCTTAAATATAGGCCGCTTACCACCGGACTGGATGGAAATCTAAGGGGAGGCCTATGTTCAGCAATGGACGTCCAATGGCTGAGATGATGATGACATATACTTAACACCACGCCTTTTTTCCAACCCTGCCAGGACGATCCCATGATGGGACTGTATCATGAGGAACCCATGATGCTACCACAGAATAAATAATAGTACTACACCCATACTTCGCCAGTTATGTTTTTAGGTCCCATGTAATAGGGGGCGAGCCTATTCCCATATACCGGGCACAGTTCAAGACTCGAGGCTGTCATTGAGAAAATTCAATCCGGGAAAAGAATCCGGGAGCTCACGATCGGCGTATCCTAGACGAGAAATTTGACACAATCCTATGAAAAATTTACCAAATCGATGTTTTGTATTCCCCTTTTTAATTCGAATAAGATCATCGAATAAGATTCGAATCAGATCAGATAGTCAAAAGAAAAGGTGACCTTTTCTGTTGACTTATCACGTCCTATCCTACTAATATTATACATGCCAAAGTTTGTGAGGATGGATAATTGGATGAATGGATTTTTACTCTTTTTTACGTTTACGACGTTTTTTACTCTTTCACGCCAAATGTACTGAACCGATTAGCCTGAAATTTGGTATGTAGGTAGCTCAGACCCTGGAATTACACATGTGGTACTTTTTTATTATTATTATTATTATTTAATAATGCACTAGCAGCATAAGCTGATGCGTGCATATCGCTGCACTTGTGTATTAAAAAGTTTATTAGTTTCTAAATGTTTATCTAGTCTGTTTTTAAAACTGTTCACTGAAGTAGCACTAATAACAGTCTCTGGCAATTTGTTCCACAGTTTTGGTACACGGTTTGGCAAGAAGTGGTTTCTTGGGTTTCTCGCACTTGGAAGCTTGATGAGTTGGTGTGAGTTTTCTCGATATTTCCACGGGAACGATGACTGCGCTGAGAAAACACATCTAGTAATATTATATTAATTCTAGGGCGGTACGAAGTACGCTGGACCTGGGTCAGTTAGTATTAAATAATGTTAAGGTCCCATATCTAACAATCCACTGCTCGGTATCTCTTATTCACGCTCGTCTTTGGCTCGCGCGAACAATACCACCTCGTGTAAAATGTTCAACTTAGCACACTTGTATTCATAATGTACTATTCCCTAGATAGAGGTGTACCCAGGACTCTGCCCCATAGTAGGTGTGTACCTACTATGGGGCAGATGGCAATGGGCTACAATAAGCCGTTTTACATGGAACCAATAACATACTATTAATAATATGGGTGTCCATATTATTAGATAGATAGATAGATTAACTCTTTATTATTACACTACAAACATGAAACCTTAAATTTAAATATACAATTATAACAAATAATGTAACAATTGGCGGTCTTATCGCTAAGAGCGATCTCTTCCAGACAACCGTGCAGGGAGAGGAGAGTACAGTAAATCACATTTGGTCGGTAGTGTGACAGAAGAAGTAAAATTGTATTTGTAGGTATATAATATATAAGTAGTTAATATTTATAGTAGTTAATATTTATAGTAGTTAATATATATAGTAGTTAATATATATAGTAGTTAATATATATAGTAGTTATTATTAATAGTATGTTATTGGTTCCATGTAAAACGGCCTATTGGAGCCTATTGCCATCTGCCGTGCACAGTAAGTACCAAACTTACAGCACATTGAAAAAAGCATATGTCTAAAAATCTTGAACTTATGAATACTAGTTGTGCCGCATGGTTTCACCCGTGTAGACATCGTTCCCTTGAGAATATCGGGGTGAAAAGTACTGTGTGTTTTTCCAGGGTCTAAACTGTCTACATACCGAATTTCAGCCCAATCGGTTCAGTAGTTTTGGTGTGAAAGAGTAACAAACATCCATCCATCCTCACAAACTTTCGCATTTATAATATTTGTAAGATACAAAAAGGTGAAGTACTTAATACTTCAACATCTTATCTTGTAAATGAAGGAACTGCGATATTCGCATAAAAATATTTCGACCTTTCATGCAAAGCAGGAATTTTTCACTATTCTTTCTTTTGAAAATTCTTCAGTTTAAAAGGGGTGATCCATTGGCGAGTAAAACCGTTGGAACTTCAACGAGCTGGCGACCCAAAATAAACCTTTAATGGAGCCCCTACAAGACCGCGGTTTTAAGAGTGCTCCATTAATGGTTTATACCTTTGGCTCGTCGGCTCGTTGACGAACCAAAGGTTTTTACTCGCGCTTAATCTCGCCAATGGATCACCCCCTTAATGGGTAGATGCATCCTCCATAAGTACCACACCTACCTACACCATTTCTAACACGTTGGAGAGAGAGAGAGAGAGAGATGTAAGAGATTGAAGAAGAAGCGATAACCATTGAATTTCTGAGGATGCTAACTGATTATAAGTACAAACATACTTACCTATATAAAAAACATACATACATTCACACCTTTTTCCCGAAGGGGTAGGCAGAGGTGTACCCAGGACTTATAGTCCCATAGTATAGATACACCCACATTTCGCCAGTATGTTATTGGTCCCATGTAATAGGGGGCGAGCCTATTGCCATTTACCGGGCACAGTACTAGAATCCAGGCAGTTATTGAGATAATTCCTAATGGCAAAATCCAATATTTAACACTTTGCCTGACCTGGGGATCGAACCCGGGACCTCTTGATTGGCAGTCGAGCATGCGCCCACGAGACCACCGAGGCAGTCCTACCCACAGATGATCTGAGGTCCTACCTATATACGAGGCTTACCTATATAAGTACATAATATAGTCACGCATTTTTCCCGTTGAGGTTGGCAGAGAAATTGTGAATTTTTAAAGTCACTAATTTAATTTCAATTGTATTCGTTTGATTTAATGGTTTTTTAAACCAAAATAAACTCAAATTACATAAATGTCAAAATGCACAAGCGTTTGCGACTGGAAACTATCAAAACTCATAGGAACACGGCGGCTCGCGGCTCGTGGTGATGACAGACATGCGCGAGCCATAATTAAATAATTTGAATTGAACGGTTACCCCAATTACACTGCTCGAGTCAATTCATATGAGTTATGTGGAGAACCCATATTGTCAGTTTCAAACGCCAAGATTCTTACAGGGCCTCCGACATGACCTAATGACTGCCCCCTAAATATCTTATAGGAAACAGTTGGGATCAACAGTCCGAAACACGGTAGCGCCTTGGCGAAAAGTCTACATAGTGAGATTCGATCCAGGGCCTCCAGATTTAAAACCGGGCATATTCCCGCCAGACCGCGGACGCTGCGCTACGCATGGCGGGCTACGAGTAAAATTTCAAACCTGTTGGATCGCCGACAAGCTTATTCGGCGGTTTTTGAGTACTCGTACTTAAGTGACAGACTAGCGATGAGGATAGCCGAGCCGTAAGTACGCGAGTAAGTTCGCCAGTCTGTTACACACGTTATTAGAGCAACTTACTTACTATTAGAGATACTAAATTATTAGAGGCAAGACAAACTGTCTCGGTGGCAAACGCTACTGCCTCATGAGGTCCCGAGCTCGATCAGGTCAGGTAGGTCAGGTAAAATGTGTTAATGGATTTTTCCATTACGAATTTCCACAGTGAGCGCCTGGAGTCTGGAACTGTGCCCGGTAGATGTCAAGGCTCGCACCCTTCTTACATGGGATCAATGACATAACTAGCGAAGTGTGGGCACACCCCGGACACTCGACTCAATTTCAATATAAAAGCCGCGCTATAACTACTTACCTACTACACAGACAGCACACACATGGAGTTTTGTACTTGTGCAAGAGTGTGTGTGAGGTGATAGTGATTTCCCATAGAAGCGGGGCTCATGGAGGGCTCAATCTCCTTCGCGGGGGTGAGGAAGGCCGCTCGGTGGGCGGATTACAGTGTCCATTCTATACGTAGTATTATTCTAAGTAGTAATCACGGCACTGCACTGCGCCTGTCACCCTGAGATAACAGTTATTATAATATATAATAATAATTAAATAATCCTACTAATATTATAAATGCGAAAGTTTGTGTGGATGGATGGATGTTTGTTACTCTTTCCCGCCTAAACTACTGAACCGATAAGGCTGAAATTCGGTAAGTAAATAGTTTAGAATTTAGACCCTAGAGTACCCTAAGATGATATTCCCACGGGTACGAAACTACGCAGGTGAAACCGCAGGCAAAGAATAGGTAATAACTATTTACTACGTACCGCAGGGCACAGTTGGTAATATTATAAATGCGAAAGTTCGTGAGGATAGATGGATGGATGGATGGCTGGATGTTTGTTACTCATTAACGCCAAAACTACTGAACACAATTGGGCTTAAATTCGGTAACTTATATTCCCAAGGGAACGAAGACTGTGCCGGAGAAACCGCGGGGCACAGCTAGTATATAGTACCTATATTTATTATTATTTTCTACACCTTCAACTCTGATGAAATTCAGATTCTCCGCCAAAGTTAGTTAGTATAAAACTTATAACTAAGGACTACTAGCACCATCTATCTTTTAAGTTTACAACTTTTATGCACAGCTAGAGATGCTAACAATCGACTAAAAATTCATTGATTTCAATCGAACGTACGCGTGACATTGAAGCTGTTTTTGACTAGAATCTGTGGTTCAAAATTATGTCTTTCAGGCTCCGAATTTTAAAAAAAATAAACAGTGTTGCTACTTTTGATCTTTTTGTGTATATTTGCGCTTTCCATTTTAATTTAATAGGAACATTTTAAATATTATTCATCATCATAACCTCAGCTATAGGACGTACACTGCTCAAACTCAAAAAGATTTATTCAAATAGATTATAATCTGACACTTTTGCACGTCAATTAAGATAAACAGTACTGAGTCTAACGTGCGTTCGGAAAGATACCTTTACAAGAAGAACGCACAAGAAACTAGTAGGGCTTAAGTTTTTCAACAGATAATTTCGCAATATTTTGTTTGGTTACATTCGTTTTCTTTGAAGGTGCCGCGAGGCGGCTATGCAGAAGTTTCCTGGTATCTTTGTCCTCTATGTACTCTGTTAATTTTAATTTATGTAAATTTTTACGCACATACATGCTGAACTTAGGCTTTCCCCCATGTATTTCCACCCAGGTTGGATGTAAGCGGCCCGCCTCCAGCGTGTTCCTGCCGTCGTTATCAGATCGTCTGTGCACCTTGTAGTTGGACGTCTTACTCAGCCGGTAGGGGTCTACATTTGAGGACTTTACAGCCACATCGCATCAGGCCGCATCGTCCGCCTGTAGTGTGCAATAGTCCTTATAAAATGTATGAAAGTGGCGTAGGCTGTTTTTGACGTGACAACGTCTTATAATTCGATAGAGCCGGCTGCACGCACGAAAAAACATGACTCATTCGGCGTTACCTCGCTCTGAGGCGTTCCATGTAAGGCTTGAAGTGCAAGCGAGAGCGTGGAACGAGCGACAAAGAAGCACAATCGGCCTTTGCGTTCGGCTGCGTTCGACATCCGTCTCTCTCCTACTTGAGTGAGCGATGCGTCTGCGTGGACAGCTGCTATACTATAGTACATTTACATGTTTTGATCTAGTATCAAGTGCAGTGAAAAGTGAAACAAATGAAATTAAAATTTTCTTTTGAAAAATGCTACCATTCCATCAGTATTTTCTTAAGACGTTGTCACGTTCAACTATCGTCAGTAAACCGACTTTACAGACAACCAATTATTTTTTTTGCTATGCTATACGTTGCGGCCCGGCCCGCCCTAATGTGTGCGAGCCTTTAACTATCGAACACGAGACAGTACATATGAAATGTTTGGGAATGAAAGAAAAAAAACGAAGACAATATAGTATCCATGTGCCATGCTAAGCGGGCTGATGTAATTTGGAGTGACATAAGTTATTTCGCATATCTTTGTTCATTCGTACGTAGGTAGTACATTAATTTATTAAATATTCAATTAAATTTTGAATATAAATATGATAAGTTTTTATGAATTAGCATTATGCTTCGCCATTGAGTCATATTATTATATATTGGCCATTGGCACAAGAGATCAAGGCTTGACTATGGTGAACGCACTCTTATCCAATTTGAAAGCGTCGAACGAGGCGAACAAAAAGAATTTATTTAGAATGGTTTAGAGTTTAGATCAAGCCTCGTACACTTGCCCGTGTGCAAATCAAATCGGTAGTGTGCGAGGTTGAATAGGATTTCAAGTAAAGAATTTTAAAAATCGTTTTGTTCTACTTGATCGACCCGGTCGTCTCGGATTAATGTGCATTTTCCTTCACACAGCGTTTTTTTGTTTTTGTAAAGATTTATCGTCAATTTAAGTTTTGACATGGCAACATTGCGATGCGCGTGGTGTCAAAAATAGTTTAATCCAAAAATTCAAAATGGCCGACGTCGCAGCTGCGAAAGGTGGATAAAGTCGCTTCTGTACCGTAATTCGTAAGTAATCATTTAATGTAACAAGTAAATTCACGTGTTAGTTTCCATGTTTAAGCAATTTTGTAGAATTACTTCTGTGATTTATCGTGACTTGTGTGTGTGTAGCAATTTAGTTGTGAATTCACGTTATTCCTCGATATCAAACATGGTGAAGGTACGTTGGTTAAACAAAGCAATAAAATACCATGGATTCACGGATCCACGTGTCCAAGCAGCTACAACATTGAACATATGGACGGACTACGTGGTTTTACCGTACCTAGAAACTGGAAATGTTACTATCAAAAGAAACGGGCTTGTAATCCAAGGAAGCTAGGTCCAGAAAACCTTACACTGTCTATCCTATTGCCGGGTAGAGAATGTTATTCGCTATAATATTCCCAAAAAATTGATTTGAATCAAGTGAGGTTAAGTACCTACTAATTATTTTTTATAATGGCGGTCCGCGTTCCAATTTTTTTGGCATCATATTTGCCTGAAATAAGTAATTTAAAGCCGCGGTAAAAGTCATGACGCTACATAGCTACCCGGCACCCAGCCTGCACCGCCGCACCTCGTACAGTGTATTTTATTCTATAACAAGCGGTGCCCCGCGGTTTAACTCGCATGGTCGTCGTTCCCGTAGATATATCGGGATTTAAAGTACCCTATGTGTTATTCCAGGATCTTAAATTTTTAGGTCTGTTGATCCCTTTTTTCCTTAGTTTTGCAAGCCATTATTAACATGTAATCACATGTATCCCAAGTATCTTAGTGTTTAATACCATATATACAACGGGGAGTGTTCTGATGAACTGCTTAACTTGATATTGGCGTCACGGTTCTCCACACATAATTAACATGTGGACGTCGCACACTGCGTGATTTTTCCGTTCTTTTATGGTGGAATGATCTAATGATCCCTGCTGTGGCCTTCCTGTTGAGCTACATCATGGGGCTTTTCAAAAGGAGAGTGAATAGAGTGTGGAAGGGTCTGCAAAATACTGGCAATATCCGTGGTGTTGCATATATCCATAGGCGGAGGTAACCGCTTACCATCTGGCGGCCCATCTGCTTGTTTATGTAAAACAGAAAATAGAAAAAATATATATTCTTGCAGATTGGTACCCACGATGGTGTATTCCACTGCGATGAGGTTCTCGCCTGCTACATGCTCAAACGGCTTCCACAATACAAGGATGCAGAAATCATCAGGACTCGCGACTTGACTGTACTTGACCAGTGTGACATTGTTGTTGACGTAGGTAAGTGTCATCAATGTTTCAGCCTTGAAGCGTCCATAAGGAATTATCTCAATTGCCTGGAGTCAGGAACTGTGCCTGGTAGAGTGCAATAGGCTCACCCCCTATTACATGGGACCAATAACATACTAGTGAAATGTAGGTGTAACTTCTATGGGACTCAGTCCTAGGTACAGGTTAAAGGCATGATTTTATTTTACGTAATTGCTGTGTTGATGAAGTCTGTTTTTATTATGTGGTAAAGTGTAGGTGAAAACCATATAATGATAAAAATTTATCAGTACTTTTTGACTTTTTTATTTTTTTTTATGTTAGTGAGTAACAAGACGAGCAAATCAAGTGCCTGATGGTAAGCATCATGATTGCCCATATCAGACACAGTGCCCCCCAGTGTTTTAAAATTTAAAATTCTGCGTGGCACTGCACTGCGCCTGTCGCCCTGAGATATGAGTTGGTGAATCTCATCATGCCCAGTAATTTCGCTGGAAACATTGCCCTTCATACCGGAACACAGTAATGTTTGCACATTACTGCTTGGCGGATGAATAACTGGCAAAGGTGTGGTACTTCCCCAGGCGGCCCCCTGCAAAAGAGGCCTACCACTACTAAAACTGATGCTGTCGCATCATTTTATAATAGTTTGTGATATAAATAATAAATATATGTTTTATGTTTAGGAGCTGTATTCGACCATGCCAGAAAGCGGTATGACCACCATCAGAGGGAATTCACTGAGACCTTAAGTTCACTACGGCCTAAACTTGGTGACAAATATAATATCAAGTAAGTTAACCGGATACAGGACCTTTTAGCAGTTTGACACAATCCTGTGAAAACTACTATATCAATGTTTTGTATACCCCGGTTTCCTCCGAATACAGTAAACCTATTTGATATATTTATATCCTGATATTTTAAAGTTGAAGTAAAGTATGTCCCTAACATTTTATTATTGTTTATAACCAAAATTTTTTGTAGTGAACGTCACGCGAGTAATACTGCGATTTTTTGAAGTTCACTATGAAAAAAGCAAGGGTTTATAAGAAAAATTAAAATGACAGGTACATAGGTTACTTCAATATTCAAATATCTGGATATTAATTTAAAGAATGGGTTTATTATATTCGGAGGAAACACTGCAATACAAAACATAGATTTGGTACATTTTTCATAGGATTGTGTCAAATTCCTAGAAGGACATGTATGCTCTTAAAGGACTTCTTTTACCTCAATGATAATATGAAAGGAAAAAGAAGACTGCCTAGGTGACATAGTGGGCATAAGCTCTACTGCTGATCATGAGGTCCCAGGTTTGATCCCTGCATTATTATTATTATTATTTATTTATCCCTGCATTAGGCAGTGTTATTGGATTTTTCCATTAGGAAATATCTGTATGAAAATGTCTGTCCTAAAGTCTGAAACTGTCCTAGGTAGATGGCAATAGGCTTGCCCCAACACCAAAAATGGCATTGCCCCGATGGGAATTGGTACTGGGTGCACCTTTGCCTAATCCTTTGAGGAAACAAGGCAAAATGCTATTATATTTTCATTTATTTTACTTGATGTACCCTGCTGTTTCACCCTGTAGTAAAATTATTATCCTAAGTGACAGATAATTGGGAGTCTGAGCTATTTACATACCAAACTTCACCCCAATTGGTTCAGTAGTTTCGGCTTTTAGAAGTAACAATACATATAAACACACATGCCAAAAACCTTTTGCATATATAATATTATTAGCAGGATTACAACTAATAATAAGGATAAGGAGCCCTTTCACTTAAAGGACTTTGTTAACCCTAATGACTTAATGCATTTTGTTGTCTCTCTGTAAAAAGACTTTTTTAACGGGAACGCGTGGAGGTATCAAGTTGAAATTGATATCAACTACTCAGAACCGCCGTCCCTTGTAGCTGTAAAAAAATCATACTTTAAGTTAACGAAATCGAGAGTTATGGCCATTTTACTGCATATTTCTATACCTCTCGTAAGGAACTAATAGATGGCGCTGTATGTTAGTAGGCGGATAGTTTTTTGTATTGGAAGCGTTCAGGTATCTAGGTCTGGTATGGAACCCTACAACTATGCAAACATACATATGCCTTAACAGTTTATTTAAATTAATTATGTATTTTTAGGTTAAGTTCTGCGGGCCTAATATACACTTACTATGGGGAAGAAGTCATCAAGCAGTATGCACCAAAAGAGATCCCATTGTCATCTGAAGACCTCACCATAATCTTCAAAAAGGTGTATGGAAACTTTGTTGAAGAAATAGATGCCATAGACAATGGAGTCCCGATGACAATTGAAGAGCCAAAGTACAAGATTCGTACACACTTAAGTGTCCGTGTGGGACGGTTGAACCCAGAATGGAATAGCAAACAGGAAGTGGATATTAATAAGGTATATTGCATAGGTTGCCTTGTGGTTCCCGGCTATATTATAGGGCCATCCCTTTCTCATCTGGTGGGAGCCATGAGACCCGGCAGAGGGATATTCGGAGAGTGGGCCGCAGCACTCTCCGGCACCAAGTATTTCAGCTACTGCAATCATCAAGCCGCACAACAGGCGTGGTGATTACGACATAGTCCCCCATATGAATAGTTCAGTAGTCCAGCAGTGGACGTCTTCCTGCTAATGATGTGATGATGTGACATGGCATGGGAAGTGTTAAGCGATTCTCTCTGTAACATATTTTTTCTCCAAATCCTACATCTTACTTAATCTTTCCTAATATTATAAATTTGAAAGTTTGTGAGGATGGATGTTTGTTACTCATTCACGCCAAAACTACTGAACTGATTGGGCTGAAATGCGGTATGTAGATGATAGTTTAGACCCTGGAATAACACATAGGTTACTCTTTATCCTGATATTCTCACGGGAACGATGACTACGCGGGTAAAACAGGGGGCCACAGCTAGTCTTGTGTATAGGTATACACATACATAACATCACGCCTTGTTCCCATTGTGGTAGGCTTATGCCCGGTTCCTATATTCAACGGATCGTCATAGTATAAGAGCAACGACTCGTTTTCGTCTACCAATAACTAATAGTTTCATAGCGTTTCACAAAGTTTTTAACTCTCCTACCAGCAACGAACAACAACTCGTTCACAGATAACCGATGGTTCTTTTTGCGTTTCGTTATTGCATTAAAATTCGATTTGTGGATTTTACAATACGGTGTTTTCATAAAATAATAATACGTTATAATATAAATAAAATTAATTTAATATGGTTTATTTTTATTTTAAATTAATTTTTGCTGTTTTTTGAATTTAGATAATTTATAATAATTTTTTGTTATGGTATATTTGCTATTTGCTAATAATTATTTCGGTGAAACGAAACGCCATCGCTACGTATCTTATGGCGCGCGCACCATTTGGCGCCACATTTATGAAAAAATTAAAATGTGATGATAATAATATGTTATTTTTCAAGAAGAAAATGATAAAGTATAATTATTATAAGTTTGGAGCGTAAAGCGAAAATAAATAAGTATTACACGCCATCGACGTATAGTGCATTAATGTCATTTTTCCATAGGCAAACTTATTAAATATTATGGGATAGTGGGCTACAAGAAAATTACGTAATTTACCTGTCGAAAAAAAGGCGGAGAAGAATATTTTATAAATTAGACAGTTACAGAAGAAAATAAAGAAAATACCTTATTTCTTATCGTATATAAATTAAACAGTGCTTAAGTGTGAAGTGTTTAATAATAAATATAAAGTATTGTAAAACCACAAGTGTTTATCTTTTACCTTAGTAAGTTTCAGATTACAATTAAAACTAAGCCTATATAATCCTATTGCCCAGTATGCATTTCAGGCCCGTTTTATTCTTATTCGTAGGTATACTTATTACTTATTTCAAGTAGCTCTTGCTCAGAAAATTTATCGTGCCGAAATCTCAGTTGAAATAATTATTATAATTAAATATAACATTCACTCATTGCTTGTAAATTCTATCAGGTTGCGTAATTATTTACGTTCAAATCGATCGTTAAATCTAGTAGTAGATAAAATATCATAATTTCTTGATCACATTCTTAACTAGACATTTATTATGTTAACTAGACATGTATTATTTTTATGTTTTAAATTCTAAAGAATCCGTCGGTACAACAAAACCGACCAAAATCGACCGGTAGACAAGTTTCGTACGGATGGTAAGTTTGACAGATTGAAAAAAGTTATAGAAACACCACAGAGTGACATTTCCATACATAGCTGATACGGAGCGTTAAAAGTAACCTTCCATCCGTTAGTAACAAACTGTTGGTAGTTCAACCTACGAGACGTTTGTTATAGAAACGGTTTGCACTTACGCCTGGTAGCATATTTAACTGTCCGTAGGTAAAACGAACCGTTTCATGTTTATAGGAACCGGGCATTAGACTATTTCTCTACTCGACGGCTTACACTTCGTCAACTTTCAACACATTCTTCGTACATGCTCGTCACTTGTTTGACAGCCTCGTTGGCGCAGACGGTAGTAACTCTGCTTTCTGTGCCGCAGGCCCCGGGTTCGATCCCCGGCCAGGTCAAACATTTGTGTGCATGAACATGTCTGTTTGATCTGTGTCTGGGTGTTACAAGCGTATTTAAGTATGTATATCAGTCATTTGGTTACCATAGTACAGGCTTCTAGCCTAGTTTGGGACCAGGTGACCGTGTGTGGAAGTTGTCCCATATTTATTTATTTATTTACTTGTATTTTTGACTTGGCCTTTCTCCTTAGAACTTAAATCTCTGGGTAGTACTTCATTAATTCGTATTCCCTATACAAGCAATACAAAAAGGTTATGTAATACTTAGGAGGTAAATGAACCCAAAAAAAGGATGGTGAGAATCTGAAAAATCATGTTGGAACAATTTTGCTAATATCATTTTGTCTCTTTTTCATTCTCAGCCGTAACTATGATTTTTTGGAACCTAGGCAGAAACTTGATGGTGGCGCCCCTCGCTCCAGCGTTTCACATAAATTACTCATTACTGTTTATCTTCACTGACGTGCATAAGTGTCAGATTGTGACCTATTTGAGTAAATCTTTTTGAGTATGAGTTTGAAAGTGTAATATTGTTTTATGACAAACTATGATATTGACTTTTGACAAATCTTTGTTGGTTTTTATTGTCTTGTTACTACTGCAATCACAGAATACAGATCTGAATGTACAGAAGCGACTGTCCTCTAATTCATGTATATAAATAACGACTTTAGTTGCACCACAATAAAGTGCAATTCAGCTCGCACAACGATAATAACCTACAGTTAATATTCACCTACAAATTGCCTCTCTATGGCGCATTTATTTAGCTTTTCTCTCTCCCATTGAAATTACCGTCTTGTCGCAAGCCTTTGTAGCTTCATACCTATAATTGACCTAAAGCATCGGGTTGTTCAAAAAGAGTGTTGAAGAGTCGACAACATACTGGCAATACCCAGTGTAACACCAGTTACAGGTATCCATAGGCGGCGGTAACCGCTCACCAATAGGCACATTGTCGGCTTG
Source organism: Hemistola chrysoprasaria (assembly GCA_947063395.1). Lineage (NCBI taxonomy): Eukaryota > Metazoa > Arthropoda > Insecta > Lepidoptera > Geometridae > Hemistola > Hemistola chrysoprasaria. The sequence goes on along the minus strand of OX346727.1, from coordinate 3,088,919 downwards.
TTTACCACCTGTGGCAAAAAAAAATGCTGTGTCCCAGGCATGCTATAATATGAATTCTTCAAGATAGTTTCTAGTTCCTCTTGCTATTTGCAACATTTTATGACTTGTTGATTGTTGGTTGTTCTGGCCTTTTTTTTTTTTTTCTTTTATTCACACGGTCACTTTTTTTGTGGACTTTTTGTTTCATCACATTGAAAATATAGTAATGTCATTATTGCATTCAAAGGAAACTGACGAAAACGTATGAGCTTTCCTCTCCTACATGGACATTCTTGCGATGTATATGAATATTAACCTTCCTATAATCGCGCCAATTTTTGTAACACCTATACTCGCGCACGGTGTCACAGACCGATAGTTTGTACCCCTACAACATATTTTTTTTAACAAGAAACACATAAAGTATTACTATTATTTTAAAGTTTAGGATGTAATGAAACAAAACAGTATAACTAAAAGTTATTTTATTAATTATTTTACCAACTTATAGTTTTATCACAAATCAGTCTTAAAATTTGAGATTATTTTCTTAAGTACTAAAAAATTAAAATAAAATCTGAACTTCTTTTTAAAAATAAATTAAACTTCTTATTAATAACAACAAACATATCAATAAACATATTTATCTATGTTTGACTTAATTTTGAGCCTCGCCATAGCAATCAGGGCATACGGTTACAGCATGCTCCAAACAAAAGTATTTTTTGCAGGTGGCACAGTTGTAACGTGTCTTGCGGTTTTTTTTCGAAGAGCAGTATCCACAACGACCTACTTTATTATTGTAAGATGTTGCTGCAGACTCGGGTCCATCTAATTTGCATATTTCGGTGAGCCTGAGTCTTATGCTTCTCGGCAAGGATGAAATGAGAGCCCGTCGTCTAAGTTGCGGATTGATCAAATCGTATGCTAAGGCTTCAAGGAAGACTCGACGGCTAATTTTCTTGTTAGGGTTATTCTGCAGGTATATTATAAACGTATTTATACCCGCTACATTCATTAGGCTATAAAATATCACCATTGGCCATCTATTTGTCCCACGTGCGACGTTGTAAGTCTCACACATTTTGTCTACGGTATCTACTCCACCTTTGGTTCTATTGTAGTCCATTATAATTTCCGGTTTACCTGTATATTCATTGATCTGGGCATCATCGTGCATGCTGGATACGAGAAGGACATTTTTGCCTTTTTTTGGTACATAGGATACAAGACTGCAATTGCCACGGTGCCCGAATAAACTAGATTTTTCGGCTCTTCCTCGTATTTCCGTGAAATTTTTAGGCAATTCTCGTTTGTTTTTACGAATTGTCCCAATAACTGTCAATTTGTGTTGAGACTCAAGCTTATCTATCAATGGAATACTAGTGAAGAAGTTATCACATGTGATATTACGCCCAGTATTGTGAATATTTTCACTCAATCGCAAAACCAAAGCCAAAGCGGAGTTATCAACTTGGTATGGACCGTCTGGTTGCTTCCCAACATAAACTTCCATGGTATGGGTATAAAACATTTTGGCATCTGTCAACGCATAAATTTTGATTCCGTATTTGTTGGGTTTTGATGGAATGTACTGGCGAAAGTTACAACGTCCTCTAAAAGCCTCTAACTTCTCGTCAATTGTAACATACTGAGACACGCTGTAATATTTTTTGAACGTTCCCACAACTATATCAAACAACTCTCTAATAGGTGCCAGTTTATCCAGTTGTATTCTCTCTTCTCGTGTATCTTTACTGTCAAATCTGAGACAACGCATCAATAGAAAGAACCTGGATAATCCCATAGTCAAACGAAATATCTCCGGGGATGACCCGTCAGTTCTGAAAAAATCTTTGGCATTTAGACGAGCGTTCCTTCTGACTCCAGCAAATAGTAAAAGGCCTAAAAAAGCTTCAATTTCAATATTGTCTGTATCGGCGCAGTCTCTCTCTCTTGTGAAATTATGCTTCATGCGATTAATTTGTTCATTAGTGTACTTTACTATCAGGCTGATAGTGCCCTCCGAAAAAAAAAGCCGCCACAGCTCACCTGGTTCCTTCAAATTTCTAGCTTCTCCTCTAGCGCCTGGAAGTTGAGTAACTATATTTCTAGCACGTCGCCTAGTTGGGTTTGAGGCAGGAGATTTATTCCACCTTGTCTGTCCATCTTTTCCTAAGTAAAAATCATGGGATCGTTCATTATGTTCTTCCTCAGATATCTCGTCATTGTCATCGTCTTGCTCGGTATCATATGTCTCTTCTTGTACCTCCACGTTATCTTCCACCTCACTGTCATTTTCGTCTTCATAGCTTGAGCTAGAACTTAATTCTTCCAGCAACAATCTGATGTGATCATCGTCCATTTTGATATGGATTAAAACCTAAAAAAGAATGATAAAATTGGTCAAAATATAATATAGAGCAACATACATACATATATTTTACTATATATACTTTATAAAGTAATCAAAGTCCGCAAAAAATATACAAATGCACGAAATAAATTATATTAATACTTACACAAAAAGTTACACCTATACTCGCGTCGGTCTCGTGGACCGATTGGTGACGAGTGCTACAACACGTGTGTTTCGCCCGAACGCGCGGCGTGCACTAAAACGAAGTTAGCCACAAATCCGGCAGCTAGCAAGGAACTCAACTTCTTAGGATTTACCTGCATAAAAATAATTACGAAAATGTGTTTCGTCGGTCTCACAGACCAACGCGCGAGTATAGGAAGGTTAATCAATATTTACTATCAAAGTAAGCGTACAATACGTATGTGCCGCTAATACGTATGTCCCTGTACAATCTAGGGACTTGTATAAAGTGGTAGCCCTCTATCTCCTGGATTCTATGAAGAAAGTTCTTGTTTTTATCTAAATACACAGGAATGTTCTGGAATGTTTTAGAATGTCCAGAAATAGTCTGGAGCTACCATACATACCATAGAATCTCATATCTACTCCCTGAGCGAACTCCTATTTTTGTTTGAATTACAAAACACTGTTCACTCTTTAACCCTTTATAAGGCAGAGGAAACTGACATATTTATAGAAATAAAAATACTTGTATGTAAATCGGATATTTATTTGAAATTTTTTGGACTTTTTTTTTTTTTTTTTCTTAAAAAAAAACATGGTGTCCAATATGTGGACAGCACCACCTAGGCGCCTCTCCATATACTGTATACCATGACATGTTCTAGCCTAAGCCATATGAAAACCCATGAAACATGGAACTACACACAGTGGAACTTCGCATCTAATGCACTGCACCTTCGACTTTTTGCTGTTACTGGCACTGCTGCACAGCCGGCATCGCCTGTAAGTTGGGAGAGGCCCAGGCAAATGTGCTCCGACATCATGTAGTCTAAGTTCATCTGGTATTCCGTACTTAGTTTTTTGTCGGCTGTCTTCTTTCTTTGGCTTTTTCGTGACGAAATTGGGCAAGTTTGAGATCCTTCGCTTTCTCGATGAGAAATTGTTGACCAAATTTCTGCCTAACATTGTTCTGAACTGCAGATTGGTCAAAGGCATGTGTACCCTAGAATTTTTCATATGCAGGATATGTGCATTTGTGATTGCAGCATCAACAAGGAAATAAAAGATTCTGGTCCACCAACGGCGGCTTCTTCTTGCTACTGGGTATACTCCACGCTTCTGGTCAAATCGGTCGACACCACCCATCCTCTTTGTGTATTGCAATACTGCAGTAGGGCAGGCTATTTCTTTTTTTGATCCATCTTTCTGTGTTCTTTTGCAAATGGATGTGTCACTAGGACAAAAAGCAGTGCTCATTATGTACACCAACTTTGTATCCATCCAGACAAAACTACCCACAGCGTCATTTATACGCCATTTGTGTTTTCCTTTCTCCAGTTTCATTTTTTTGTTTTTCATAATCATGGGTAAGTTTTTTCTGTTCGAGCGAACTGTAGATGTAGCATATATTTTATGTTCATATAAAAATTTTAGCAGTTCTGTTGATGAGAAGAAGTTATCGAATGCTACGTGTATATTCACCACATTTTGTTCAATCAAAGTTTTACATAAACCTTTGACTACTGCAGCCGCTAGTCCTACTTCTGTAGCATTTTCCTTCTTCCCTGTGTAAACTTCGAATTCGTACAAGTATCCTGTTTCGCTGTCGCACCTCGCCCATACCTTGAAACCCCTTTTTGTCGGCTTATTAGGCATATATTGTTTTAGGGTACTTCTTCCCTTGAATTTTATCATACACTCGTCAATGCTCTGCGAGTTTGTAGTTACAGCAGCTTCTTGGAATAATGTATTCATACGATCAAGCAGAGGTCGAATTTTATACAGTTTATCATAGTTTGGTTCACCTTTTTTTGGTATTTTACTGTTGTCATTCAAGTGCAGACATTTCAGTATCTGTTTGAATCTCTTAGCGGTCATGATGTCCGCAATTTCAGTGACTCTAAATAAAGGATCTGATGACCAGTACAAGTCAAGGTTTGGTAGCGGATGGATGCCCATAAGGATAAGCATCCCTATAAATGCCTGTATTTCATGCTGGGTGACAGGCTCCCAATCTTTGATTTTCTCTTGTGTAGCATACAAATTTGTTTGCTCTAATATATGCAGCAAGATTTCGTCAGAAAACACAGTTTTGAAGTAAACTAAAGGAGTACTTCTATTTGATATAAAATTAGCAGGTGTTATAGGCTTTGTGTCAAAGTTATCTATCGGTACTTCGTGAGAAAAAGGTACTCTCTTCCATACATCATCGTCGTCAGCAGTATCGTCGTCAGTGTCAGATGTATCTGAAACATTCTGACCTTGCAATGCACTCAATAAAATATCGGAGTCATCAGAGTCATTATGTCGGTCCTCTAAATCTTCAATACGAACGTTTGTTTGGAGATCACTTGTAGTAGGTATTATAAACTGCGAATGTGTTGCTTGTTCATCTTCCGGAAGCTCTGGGTTTGATGGAGAGTTGAAAACAGTCTCACCTGTGAATAACTGTGAATGTGTATCTGATGATTTTTCATTTTCCAGTAGATCCAATAACTCTTGATTCGATAGAGGTGGGTTGAAAGCAGGTTCATCATTCTCGTCGCTCATGAGAGCGACGAGAATGATGAACCTGCTGATGAACCTGGGAATGATCCCATCCTCCGAATTTTCGCCTTCAGATATGCCGTACAAATCTTCCAAAAATTTCTCAAGTTGTTGATCAGACAACAGCTTTTCGGATCTCTGAAAATAATAATAAATAGCTAGGACGAATAAAATCAATGTGAAACATTCCAAACATAAACAGTCGAAAATCTCGAAACAGTCTCTGTCCAATATATTATGGACATCAACTAATCTACCGAAACAGTCTCTGTCCAATATATGGACATCACAACTTTTTACCAAATGTGTAAATAAAATGAATCTAACCAGTAAAATAATAGCTTTTACGTGATAATTGAAGTATTTCTAACAAATTCTAATTCAAATCTTACCTTTTTTTCCATTATTTTTGATGATGTACACAGATTTATAACGCGCAACAAAAATTCACCTAATTTTGACACACAAGAGACAGCTGTTCGAAATCAACGCCATATTCCTTTATTTTTTTTTCACGTTTCGTTGCACTTATTTATTCCTGACAGCTATGAACAACGACGATCCGTTTGCTTGAATATTTTTGGAGAAAAGGGACCATAAGGGACATTAACATTTGTTTACTTTTTAAGGAGGTTATTACAAATATACAACCCTTTCTACCCGTGGTTGAGACAATGGGTTAACCAGAGGAGGGGCAGCAGCGTCCTCCGCGTTAAATCATCGAACTGCTTTAGCCAACCTGTCTGCTAATCGTGTCGAGAAACCGCTCTTTGGGAGGCCTATGTCCAGAAGTGGACTTCCTATGCCTGAGATGATGATGAAGCAAAGCTGTTTCGCCCAGATATCCTCACTTAATATTATATATTATTTCAGATCTTTGAAGAAGCCATGGCGTTAGTCGGCGAAGAATTTGACTACACAGTCAACTTTTTCATATCGGTTTGGTTACCTGCCCGAGATTACGTGAAATCCTCTTTAGAAAATAGACTCCAGACCCACGAGTCTGGTGAAATTATTGAGTTTACAGAAAGATTTCCTTGGAAGGAACATCTATTTGATTTGGAAGACGAGTTGGGCTTGAAAGGTGTCACTAAATATGTCATTTTCAATGACAAACCTAACTCGTGGAGAGTGCAAGCTGTCCCTGAAAATCCTACCAGTTTTATAACAAGGTAATTTAATTATCGCTTTATCATTATTAAGAACTGCTTTTTTTATGTATATCATCTGCATAAGTATCGTTCCCGTTGGAATAAAAGGATAAAAGTACCTTATGTCGGTTTCCAAGGTCTCATTAAAAAGGTTCTCGAATGGAAACCACGAACCGGCAAAAAATGTCACATGCTGGGCATGGACATGCTGGATGCAAGCCACTTGTTGGAAATTCATAGGGGAGGCCTATGTCCGGCAGTGGACGTCCTATGGCTGAGATGATGAGGATTATACTTAGAATAAAGTAAATTTGATATGACGAAGCTGTAATCCAATTGAAATGTGGGCTCGGAGTATAACAGTCAAATTATGAATAATACAAAAACTAAAACAACACAAATCCCTAAATGGTTTGATTCGAGCAGTATTATTAAGAGAATATGTTCTCTTGGGGTTTAGGTTTATATTCAGTATTAATCAATTCAGTATAAATGCGAAATTACTGGGCACGATGAGATTCAACAACTCATATCTCAGGGTGACAGGCGCAGTGCAATGCCGCGCAGAATTTAGAATTTTAAAACACTGGGTGTCACTGTGTCTGATATGGGCAATCATGATGCTTACCATCAGGCACCTGATTTACTCGTCTTGTCACTCACTATCATAAAAAAAAATGCGTGTTTTTCTTTCAGGAAACCACTACATAAAAGCTGGTGGGGCGTGAGAGACGATCTATTAAGTGATGTGGCTGGAATCGAAGGATGCATATTCTGTCATAGCACGGGGTTCATTGCCGGGAACAAGACCAGGGATGGCGCTTTAAAAATGGCAATCGCTAGCCTTCAAGCAGAATAGTTTACCAATAGTGTTCCTAGTATAAAAATAATTTGGAGTTTGAATACTATCGATAGTATTTATCGCTGATAATACTATCGACACTATTGCTTAATATCGATAGTTTTAGAGGTGGGTCGGTACGCGTTATTACAATACCATAACTATGTATTGGTCTGTTAGCAGTGGGCGTTAGCTCAAGTGCCGATCATGATGTCCCGGGTTCGATCCCCAGGTTTCAATAGTTTTAGTAGTACACTAAACTTCTGACTATCGCAAGTAATACCAATCCTGGGACACTCCGTATTATAGCCACAGAACAGATAATAATACTACGTATAGAATGGACACTGTCATCCGCCCACCAATCGGGCCTTCCTCACCCCGCGAGCGAGATTGAGCTCTCCACGAGCCCCGCTTCGCTGGGAAATCACATCACGCACACATGAACGTGTACTTGTTGTACACATCCATGTGTGCAGTGTCTGTATAGTAGGTAGTTACATCGTGACTTTTGTATGGGAATTGAGTTGAGTGTCCAGGGTGTGTTATGGGTATGAAGTTAAAAGTAGCTGGGGCGTTTTCGATATTATCGACAGAGTTCTGACTATCGATAGTGTAAAACACAAGTAATAGTATCGTCATGAGTAAATAGTATCGATAGTGATGTTCAAGATTTCGTGCGATGTATATAAATATATCGTTATCAGAATTATCGATAGTTTTCTATTTCACTATCGATAGGGCAACTGGTTTTGGGGGTCAAATATCGATACTTATTCAGCTCTTATAATAATATGATTGTCATAATAAATAAGTGCAATGTCTTGTGCGTTTTAGTCTTCAGTGTCATACTGTCGTATTGGTCCCTTAGAGCTTTTGGACACGGCGTTTTTATCATCGCGATAAAGACGCGCATATGCAGCGCGTATATATGCGATTGAAACGCATAACGGAGTTTTTTGTTTTTTTAATCTAGCGCTGAAAGCGCGCGTTTATGATACGTGCGTCGTCGGCGATGATTAATAACGCCATGTGCAAAGGTTTTATCCTTGTATTGAGTAAAAATATTTAGTTCTACCAGGTTCTTCGATGCATTTTAATATTCTTTAATTATTTGTTATATTGACGCTTTATCTTTGTTTGCATTCATTATTCGATGGTCGGGAGATCGGACAAGTCTTACACAATTTGACAATTTCATTGAAACCATGCTAATTCTAAGGCTACGCGCGTCGTCGGCGATGATAAAAAACGCCATGTCCAAAGGCTTATCCTTGCCTTGAGTAAAAATAATTGTTCTTATGTTTCAAATATTATATTCTAGCCGGTTCTTCGGTGCATTTTGATAATGAATTCTTAATTATTGGTCATATTGGCGCTTTATTTATTTAATGTAATTTTGATATTTCATAATTTGACAATTTTAACGTCAATTCTAACAAATTTTTTGGACATGATAATGATCCTTCTTTCTTTTTTTTGGGCATATTTGACAAAACACAAGTGACAATAATATTTATTGCAACAGTGACAATTATGACAAATGTTTTCTTGGGCTTAGAGTTATTTTTCCGGATATATTCGACAATTATTACACAACTTGACGAATATTTGACAAATATTACACAATTTGACAATGTTTCATGGACATAATATATAGCTAATACGATAAAGCAAATGTACATTGTTATGTACCTACACGAAAATATATTAAGGTAGGCAGTTATGCGCAACTTGACGTCTGTGCGTCTATTATGAGTGTTAGTAGAATATAGTGGGTGACTCGAGCCACTCTAGCTCTCCAATGAATACCAGCAGCCCTTTAGGTTGCTAACAATCTCGGTGAGCAACCCCGGGCCAAAGAATACTAACTTTGACTACGTAAAGATTGCTTGGTCGTTCCTCTGTGTTAATATTTAAAGTATGCAAGCCTAGCCTAATGTGTAAGTACTACATAAATAAAAACAAATGAACTAGTGAATTCATTTACATTTTATTTGAACTACAAGTTAATCTGACACTGAAAATTTATTATAATATAAAAAAGTTCTTCTTAAATTGAAGATCCATTTTTGCATTTTCTTAAAGAATTTTCTTTAACTCAATATCAACTCCCAGTAAAGTTTTTGTTTTGTCTTATTTCATGAGTTCATGTTGCCGTTGAATTTCTAATATTTCTAAACTCTTAGCTGCTATAGCATCTTCATTAATCTGCTTTTGGTTTTTTATTATTGAAGCAGTAATATTGTTAATGTGCTTTTTATTTATTTCGGTTAATCCCGTTTTCTTAATTGGTGTGTTTTCAAAATCATTTGTATAAATGCCTATGTCGTATATGACATGTATATGTCGAAATTGGTCTGGGACATTCAATCTGTTTCGGACTTGATTGGGCTGCAGACATTAATTTTTCTTTTGTACCCGTGACAACAAAGAAATCTGCAGAAGTGCTAGGTTGTGCGTCTTCACTTAGTACTTGTATATCAGTACCTGTAATTAATAATGATTGTTAAAATTTATAAACAACAGTACCTCCAGTATACCTCCTACGTGTCATGTGACATAATATTATTATTATAACTTTGCCAAAGCCACTTCAACAGAATCTGTGTTTAATGTAGTGTAATTGCCAATGGCCGTCTAATTAATTATTATTATTATTCAATAAAATAAATAATTCTATTTTGTAGTGGTAGGCCTCTTTTGCAGGGGGCCGCCTGGGGAAGAACCACAATGTATGAAGGGCAATGTTTCCAGCGAAATTATTGGGCATTATGAGATTCACCAACTCATATCTCAGGGTGACAGGCGCTGTGCAGTGCCGCGCAGAATTTTAAATTTTATAACACTGGGTGGCACTGCGTCTGATATGGGCAATCATGATGCTTACCATCAGGCACCTGATTTGCTCGTCTTGATACTCACTAACAAAAAAAAAATTCATAATATACAGTATGAAAAACATACAGTAGAATTATTGTGTTTTTAATTATGGCTATATTTTTTATTGTTGGTTTTTTTATTAGGTGAAGTAATATATTCTGGTTTTCAATGATACAAGCAAAACAAGACTTACCTAAGTTATAATATGGTGCTGATAAGGCACATTCATTCGTTAAAGGTTCATTGAATTAACAGAGTCACAATTTTTTCGTCAACCGTTGTTGTCTTAGGACAAAATGTCCCTCCTCCTGTCTTGTACAACTCGGACTGAAATATTAAACATTAACATAATATTTACTACATTAATAAACTTTACTATAGATAGACTAGCCTTTAGCTGCCGACCTGGTATAAACGTGGCACTTACGCCGACGTGACGACTGAGGGACGTCAAAATTTAAGTAATGAAATAAAGATTGTATTTACATGCTACATTTTTATAGTTTGTACATTAAAAAGATTGTTACTTGAGGTAAGTAACTACAGGATTTAAAAAAAATACACGTTATTTTTCAGGTAAAATCAACATTTATTCGAGAGATCACAATTATTTGGTACAAAATTTTAAAGACTTACTTCAGTCTCCTTTTTCTCTAAAATTAAGTAAAAATCAACAAATGAACTTAAAATATGTTATCTTCTATAAACAATTATCAAAATAAAACATAAATCTTACTTCTCAGTTAAAAAAATAAAAAACTAACAGTACTTGAATATTTGGTACATTCATTACATAGATTTGCAGTCACTGCATATTTGTAGGCAGCAAGTAAGGCACATTGGTTTCTTGCATTTGCAGCAACAGTATTTCGTTCGCCTTTTCAATCGACTGGGACAGATTGCACATGTCTTTCGAACACCTGGATCAGTATTCGAATAAGTTTTTGGTGGTGGAGCCTCGGGCATATCAGCGGGTCCTATAACTCGCTCGATACTTAGCCGCAATTCTCGTGGGATTCTGTCGTTGTAAACGCGTAATTTCATTTCCGGGAGTACTAACTCACGTGCCAGCAAGAGTAAAAATTGGCCACGACTGATGTTGATCTTGTTGGTGCACTTGTTGTACAATACATAAGCATTAACACCACTCATGTCTATCAACCTGTAAAACAAAGTCATAGGCCAACGTCGAGTTCTTCGAGAGCACGAGTAATTCGAACATTTCTTGTCCACCTCATCCACCCCTCCTTTTGTTTTGTTATAGTCAGTTATCATAATAGGCTTATTAGTAACAGAATCAGTCTCTTTGATATGGTGCATAGACGATACCACTAAAACAGCTTTTTTAGGCTTAGGCACATAAGACAGAATGGTATTGTCTTTGGTGAATCCATACAACGAAGAACCAACCACTCTATCTTTGTGGGGCTGAAATTCTGGTGGGATCTCCCTCTTGTTTTTCTTCAAAGTGCCCAAGTAAGTAAATCCACGATCTTTCAGTGCTTGCAGTAATTCTATCGAGGTAAACCAGTTATCTGCTGTTATATTTCGGTTACAACCCTCGATCCCTTTACAAAGGTGTAGAACAGATTGTGTGGGAATCGAAAAGCGTTTCTCTGCATCACTTAGACCATAGCCATCAGATCCTGTGCCATGATATATGTAAGCATTGTATATATAAAAACTTTGGGCATCAACCAGCAGGAGAACTTTTATTCCATACTTATTTGGCTTGTTTGGCATATATATTCTAAATTTGCAGCGCCCTCTAAAAGCTACAAGCATTTCATCTATACAAATGTAAGGACCCAAAGTGTAATTTTTCTGACAATTACTGATGAACTCATGAAATAACTCTGAAATGGCGGCAATTTTGTCGTCTTTTAATCGTTCAGTTCTTGTTTCAGTATCATCGAAACGTAAACAGTTTAATAAGGCCAGAAATCTGTTTTTGGACATAACGCAGCGAAAAATATCTCGCCCTGTGCCATCGGTTGCAAAAATATAGTCTACATTTTCGTGATTTGATTGGAATACTGATGTATAAAATAAAAGCCCAAAGAAAGCCTTTATTTCGGTCTCATTCGTTGAGCCTAGTTCAGATCTACTAGTGTCTTTATACTTAGCCCTATAGCTATCTAATTTCTTATTTGTATGATTTACTACCATCTCAATCATGTGATCAGTAAACATCAGTTTCCATAATTCCGTAATAGATTCGAATTCACTCGGACTTACTTGAGAGGGTATATTGACAATATTGTGCGTGCGTACTCGACTTGTTCGAGATGGTTCCGCCGATGCCCATTTGTACCTATTCTTCCCGTAAAAGTAGCGCGGCAGCTCTCCTGTTGATTCTTCATTTGGTTCCTGTTCTGTTCTAAGATCTTCACTAACCTGGTCATTTCGCGTCTCTACTTCGCTATACTGTTCTCCGATCTCTCCAATTCTAGTCTCTGCTGCGCCAAGCTGTTCCTCTCTTACCATTGTCTCTTCTTCGCTCTGTTCTCTAATGTCCTGGCTTCTATCAGTTCGTTCTTCTCTTTCTTGTTCTTCATTTTCGTGATTAAGGCTGATTTCTCCGTGGTAAACTTCCTCAATATGGGGATACGCGACCTCAACATCATCCTCATCAGATTGTTCAGATTCCGTATCGTGTTCGCTCTCATAAGTGTAATCAGGATCGCCTACATCGTCATCAAAATCACTACAGTTGTCGTCACTCTCGTTCATGAGATTTTCTCGTATCTCGTTATCATCTAAACGCCTATTCTGTTTACGCAGCTTCTCGGGAACTGAACAGTCATCATTTGCAGGTTTTTCCCGCTCACTGGACGTGATGTTTCTTCTTTTTGGCATTCTGCAATTAAAAGTATAATGATACAACCGATGTGACGTTAATCAGACACTATAAGCTAACACACATGAACACCGAGGTGACGACCAAGAGACGTACGAAATTTTGTACATAAACACCGTACTTACGTCTGTGAGACGTCGATTGCTTCGATACGGAGGCGCGTGCACTCGTCGCTGGCGCGGCGTCGACTGCCGGCTCGCGACGCGTAGGTAGGAAGGTAGCGGGAGGGGCGACGCCGAGGGTGGCGTGATTTTAGAGATAACTCAAAATTAAAAGTTATTACGTCTGTGAGACGTATAGGTCGGTAGTTAAAGGCTAGTATAGATTCTATACTATGGGCACTGCTCCTAATTTTATCACATATTTGTGTGAAAGGTGCACCGGGCATACAGTAAATAGAAATACAGTAAATAGAAATGTTATGATTACTCTACACCAATCTGGTCTGAGAAAACAATTACCTTGGTCATATATGTCTAGCATATACACTGCTTCTCCCTCCGAGCCGCTTGCACAGGAACAGTACATGTTGATTGTGACGTGGTCACTGGTGGCACACCTGTTTGTGTCTGCAATTTTGTGTTAATGCAGTCTGCATTATTTGTAACCAACTGTGCTAGTTCTATAGCAGAATTATAATGTTCTGCTAAATGATTTTCTACAGCAGTATAACTATTGAAGATATCTTGCAGTGTTTGTTCTCTGCGTAGCAGCTCGGAGCGTAGTTTCAGTATATCATCATCATACAATTTTCTTGTTATTTCAAGCTCCTTTATACAATTTTGTAGTTCTTGATCTAATAAAAGTCAATTTTTTTGTGTCGGTCATTTTTGGTGAAGTATTTCTTACTAGATTTGTGTTTTTGTGACGAACAACTTTTCTGATTTTTACATATTTTTTATCTTTTTGTGACTATGAAGAATGGGTTTTGAGGGAGTCTCCACAGTGAGGTCAATAATGTCTAGGGACTGAGAACTTTCCACTTTACTGACTACTAACTCATTATAAAGGCACTGAGTGTCTGCTGCTTGTTGAGCGTTTAACTTCGATTGCAACTCTAATATTGTCAATTTAGCCGTCGTGTCTAGTTCACGCTCGTGGTCTCCAATATGGTCTCAAAAAAATGTATGTAGCCATTTGGCTACACTATGCATCTAGGTAGGTGATGAAAAATCTTATTCATACATAAATACAGGGTTCGGCACTCGAAGTGTTACTAATACAAAATGCTGTAATTTTGTTAATTATGAGCATATTTATTTTAAAACTTTAGTATCGAAAAGAAAACATATAAAATAAATAAAAAAGAAATTATTGTTCAATATGACCACCTTTAGCGCGGATAACAGCATCGAGTCTGACCGAGAAGGCTTCACACGCTGCACGAATGTGGTCTGCTGGTATTTTGTTCCATTCTCGGCGGAGAGCAATCTTTAAGGCGTCGACCGTCACATATTTTTTTGTTGAAACTTTGGCTTCTAGAATTGACCATATACAAAAATCCATTGGGTTTAAGTCCGGGGAATATGGTGGCCATTGTTGCGAAGAAATGAAGCTCGGAACATTTTCTTGTAAAAAAATTTGGGTTTCACGTGCTTTGTGGGATGGTGCCGAGTCTTGTTGAAAGGTCCAATGATTTCTACCAAATTGTTTACGTGCCCAAGGTAACAAAGCATCGTTTTAAATGTTTTTACGGTAGATCTGCTGGTTTATCTTTACACCCTGGTCAATGAAAACGAGAGGTGAGCGTCCCGTGGCAGTTACCGCAGCCCAAACCATCGCAGATGCTGGTGCTTGCTTTCGCAAGGCAATTCGTTGGTCTAAATTGTCATTTGATTTACACTTTAACCATACGCGATCATTTTGTTTGTTCACATATTGCTGAACCGTAAAAAATTTTTCATCGGAAAATACCAAATTTTCAAGCATGCCACCAACGTGCAAGTGCTTTAAGTTCTTTCTAGACGAGTTACCTTTTGTGCAAGTGTTAGGTCTTGCACTTTTTGTAATTTGTAGGGCTTCAGTTGAAGGTTATTTTTCAATATGCGTCCTATGCTCCGGGCAGATACATTAAGACTTTTCGCCAATTTAACCCTCTGGGACTGACGTGCCTAAATTATCTCAAATCCACTGATGTGGTAGTCCATCAGACACCATTTTAACGATTAATAACTCTATAGTTTTTTTGTTAAACCCCGATTATATGATTTTATTTTAATATTTGGGGTTTATATAATAATTAAACTTAGTAACTAAGTTTCAGAAAATAAAACTATGTGATATTTATTAACTTTTATTGAGTAAGTCTAAATAAGTCTTAGAACATAGACATTTAAAAAATTTAAAAAAAATTAACGATCATAGCACTTTTTATAGGAACATTAATTATAATTATTAAGTTAACATATGTATATATTAAAATATTAAAAGTTAACAATATTCAATGGTTCAAAAAAATTTGGCATGACTTCAAGCTATGACAATATTTTTTGGCAATCTTGACATAGTGGCTTGGAACATTGAAGGCAAATGGGCTTCTCACAATCACAGCATCGATATTTTGACAGTCTTTTAATTTTTGATGGACAAATGAAACATAGTTTCCTTCCGCTTGATTGATTAGATGTAGTCTTTGGAGGTGGAGGGGGTAAATCTTTACCCAAAACTCTTCTTATTGTCATTCGCAGTTCTCTTGGCAATCTTTCATTGTATACGCGGGCTTTCATATGATCTAGCACCAATTCTCTTGCCATATTCAACATGAAAGTTCCTCTCCTCATTTTATCATCACTATCTCCACATGACTGATATAAGACAAAGCTATTAACTCCTGCCATATCTAGTATCCGCTGAAAAATTGACATAGGCCAACGACGAGTTTTACGGCTACAAGAATAAATCGAACACTTCTTGTCAATTTCGTCGACTCCACCTTTAGTGTGATTGTAGTCTACAATCATAACTGGCTTCCCTGTGTCAGTGTCTGTGCTTCGATTGTGGTGAGAAGAGGAAATAAGCAAAACAGCTTTGTCTTTTTTCGGGACATAGGAAAGTAAAGTGTAATCTTTCGTGAACCCATACAAAGAACTACCTACTTCTCTGCGTTTGTTTGGTAAGAAAGTTGGAGGTATCTCAGCCTTGTTCTTCTTGAGCGTTCCTAAGTAGGTCAGTCCTCTTTTTAACAATATGTCCATAAGTGGGATAGAACTAAACCAATTATCAGCCGTAATGTTGCGGTTTGTATTTTCGACCACTTTCGCAAGTCTCAAAACAGATTGAGTTGGTACGGCCATTTTTCTTTCTTGTTCCGTCAAACCTATCCCATCCGAGTTTTTGCCATGGTAAATGTATGCATTGTAAATGTAAAACGTGCGCGCATCACTCAACACCATTATTTTGATACCGTATTTGGCCGGCTTTTGGGGCATGTAAATAATGAACTTGCAACGGCCTCTATACGCCAACAACATTTCATCGATGCAGAGGTATGGTCCAGGACAATATTGAGACTGACAATTAGAGATAAATTTATTGAACAAATCAGATATTGGAGCAAGTGGATCTTCTTTGAGGCGTTCTTCTCTGTTAGTAGAGTCATCAAATCTCAGACAGTTGATCAAACACGAGAATCTATATTTTGATATCACGCAACGAAATATTTCATGACCAGTTCCATCAGTGGCAAAAATAATTTTGAGGTCTGCGTCATTGCATTTAAAAACTGATGCATAGTACATGACGCCAATAAATGCTTTCATTTCGATGATATTTGTATCAGTAAGTTCTGTTTTGGTGCTTTGTTTAAATTTTTCCCGATAGCTACTTAGTTTTTGGTTTGTGAATGTTACCAAACTTTCAAGCATTGAATTATCGAAAAGCTTGGACCACAGTTCAAAATAGCCTTCAAAGTTAGAATTACTATTCGGACGCCTCGGTAATCGAATTATATTGTGTGCTTCAGTTCTTGATGTTCTTGGGCACTCTGCACTATTCCAAATAAATCCATTTTTACCTTTGTAAAGTTCAAATGGCCCTTCCGTAGCAGCTGGACGTTCTTCTTCAACTTGTTCTTGGAACATAAAATTGGAACCCACCTCTTCATCTACGGAAATTTCGTCATCTTCCAAATTTTCGGTTTCTGGTTGAAAATTTGGATCATCTCCTTCATCATCAACATCACTGAACTCGTGTTCGCTTTCGTCGATCAACCACTCTTCTATCATTTCATCTTGACGTTTAAAAGTTCCAGACGCCGTTCTTTTAGAACCGCCAGATTTACTTGACTCAGCCATCCTAAAAAAAACAATAACTTCATTGCCTGCCATAACCTATATACCATAACATATACGTAATCTGCTAAAACTTGTATACCTTCTATAATAGTCGCAAAGATTACTCATATATTAAAAACATATAGGCTTATTATGTTTTAGGATCTAAACTTTACAACGGTAAAAACTACAGCTCACAAATATCTCAACTAATTCTCAATAAGCTTGTACATTAATTATCAATACGGTAAGTAATAAATAATAAATCAAAAGGAGCTAAATACAATTACACTGATATGTAGTCTAGGAAACACTATGAACATAAAGTGATTTTACTGAGGTGGTTGTCTCACAGATCCATACCTTAACGTTGACGTGGTTGACCCGTAGACACTTTCCCTCCTTGAGCGACGCGTACGCACCCCCTGACTGCCCGCCGGTCACTGAGCGATGGCTAAGCGCGCGCTCGGAAGGTACTGAGAACGCGGCGGTTGCAATTTAAAAAATAACGAAGTTGCATACGTTTTTATATTTTGCGGTGTCTGACAGACTACCACGTCAGTCCCTGAGGGTTAACTGCGCTTTGTCGTGGATTTCGTTCAATTCTAGCCTTTACCCTTCGAACCATTTCTGATGATGTTGCTGTTGTTGGATGTCCACCTCCATGGCGTTTTTTGATGCTACCCGTATCATTGTAACGCGTGATGGTCCGATACACAAACATTTTGTTCAAATGTAAATGTCCTAGCTCATTAACGATGACTGACTGCGATTTTCCAGCCTAATACAAAGAAATGACACTGTTTCGTTTGACTTCCATCTGCAAACCTTTTATTAACAACGTCGAAAAATAATAAGCTTTTGTATGTTTATTAACAATGCAATAGACTAAGGAATGTGAAAAAATGGGCGCCATACCGTAAACAGTTTAGTTGCTATGGCAACGTAAAGTTAGTAAACACTTCGAGTGCCGAACCCTAGCCATTCCTGTCTACTATTCCCTCCTGCCAGTACAATTCGATAAGAGACTATTATTAATAAATCTTACGTATTAAAATATAATAAATATTACATTTAGCCACAATATTATTCTATAACAATTTATAACAGTATAGATATATTCAATTACCATAGTTCTCATTCTAATAAGTCACTATATCGTACATTTACATCGTTGAGAGACTATTTTAGCAGAAAGTTGTCATTAAAATTAATTAACGAATCTAACAAATGGTTCAGTTGTTAGTTGTGGCATATTTTGATTTTTGTGCTCTATGTTTACTTCTGCTACTTTTCTTTTATGGAGTTCCATACCATCTGAATAGGGTTGAGATCATAATGATACGCCGGCAGTCGTAAGCATTTGTGGCCATGTTGTGCTAATAAATTATTAACCTCATACACCGGGTCAGGTTTGTTTCGTTTAAAAATCTCCTGGTTTAGTCAATTCTGATGAGACATCGACTCGATTATCAGTCAACCACTTGAATTTCGGGTTTGCTCGTGTTTGTGGTTGGTAATTTATTCACTCGAATGCTGTGATAGGGAGCGTTGTCCATTACTATCAAGGATGGTTCTTCAAGATTGTGTATTAATTTATCAGTTAACCACTTTTTGAAATTTTTGTTGTTCATTTCGTCGTGTTAGTCCCCACTCTTTGTATTTAATCTCATCTCTTTAGTTTTAACTTTATTCATTGCCTCATTAAGATCATCCTTTGTAAATGAATTATATGGAGTGTAGCATTTACCATTTCGGGTACCCATATATACATAAACAGTAGTTTATATTAAACATAATTTTCTAATTAATAAAGAAAGTATTTCTTACTCTATTATATTTTTCCTTTGCTTTGTGATGTCCTTTGGAAATACAATGTATTTATTTCTGAAGAGTGGCAATTTTAGACACTTTGTTACTTGGCTTAAAACCAATGACACTGTCTCTTGGGACACTGAGTGTCCTGCAATATCCCCTATTACCCTCTGATATGAGCCAGTGCCATAGAATGACAGTGCTTTAAGGACCTACAAGAGATCATATCAAATATTTTATTGATAAACTATCTGCAATATAAAAAATGGCTTAGTATTGACATAGAGGCTAAATTCGAAGCATAAATTCAAACAATTCTAACACAAGAGTTTAGAGGTTGTTTCCCATCTTAGCGGTGGGGTTACTCTAATAGGTATTGCAATAAAATTATAGTAGTTTAGGTAATTAATCAACTATTATGAAGCTGTAATAATAAATAATAAGTAGATCATCAGGTCAGATCAGGTCAGGTCAGATCAGGGAAGAAGGTGAAACATTAGAGTAATGATTTACAAAGCGGAATTAAAATATTTACATACCTTAGTCTCAGTTACCAAATCAGAAGATTTATTCGACTGCTTCATGAATGGCTTCATTTCTCCACAAAGCAGCCGAACTAAATCCTTATGAAGACGATATCTTCTGACAAACTGACTCTCGTTCAGAGTCTCGAAGGGATTATTAGAATCTCTAACTACTCTTCTTTGAATTCGAGCGTTTCTCTCTAACTCGTTAAATTCTTCTTCGATAAAATCCAAGAGGTCCCAGCCGTCCATGTTGATACCAAAATAAGTTAAAGTTAAAAAAAGTGTTAAATAGGTCAGAAAAAGACCAATACCATCGCCTGCTAAGTTTGACAGTAGAACACGTTAAAAATCAGATTTGTAATGTCAAAATACGCGTCATACTACCGTTAGCGCAGGCCAATTGGCGTGTAAACTTTTTTTTTAATTTTCTATCGAACCTCTGCCTTTGTCAGAGACTTCACAAAGCAGCCTAACTAAATCCTTATGAAGACGATATCTTCTGACAAACTGACTCTCGTTCAGAGTCTCGAAGGGATTATTAGAATCTCTAACTACTCTTCTTTGAATTCGAGCGTTTCTCTCTAACGGTACGTTCACACGGAGACACGATTTGCCGAATCTTATTTTCATCGGATCTGGAAAAACCGAATGTTGTATTCACACAGCACATCTTGCTTGGCCGTATCCGACGGCCTCGTATCGGGATCTCGTGTGAACTCACCATCCGGCTTTTATTAGCAAGAGCGCGCACAGTTCCTCACGTTGATTTGGAAGCGATGGACGTGAACAGTCTTGCTATACTATACTGGTATTATCGCCGTCAGCGTCGTAGAAAAAGATTGTGGTTAAACCCAATAGTACAAAGAAGATCAACTGTTGGTGCCTTTACAACTCTAATGCAGCAGTTAAGAAATGATCCACAAAAATTTTTTAACTACTTTAGAATGACTATACCTACATTTGATAATCTTTTGAAAAAAGTGGAAAAAGATTTGAAAAAGCGTGATACAAATATGAGGAAAAGCATTAGACCAGAAGAAAAATTAGCGATATGTATAAGGTAAGATTGAAATACTGTATTTTATTATAATTAAATTATTTATTAAAAATATGATTAAGAAATCATAGAAAATCGCTTGGTAGGTACACAGTTTGAAGTTTCCCAACTACATATTATGAAAGTCTGGTAAATCAGAAGCATTCGATTGAATACTTTGAGACTCTGGTGATGCTTGGTACTGCGATGTAAAATAGCCTTGTGATTGTGCCACATTTGGTTGATAGTTGTATGTTGATGAGTGTGCAGGAGACCATTCATTTCGGTTCTTTATATTTTGCGGTCTTCTTTCTTCTTGCATTCCATTTGATAATCTATAAACTCACTCATTTTCTTATCAAACACGTTTAAATTCTGCCTCGATGGTCTGCTTTTTTTTCTTTTCGAACCACCTACTAAATTTTCATTATTAGTTTCTTGTTGACTTTCATCTGTAGCATCTTGATTATTTGCGACATCTTCACCAAATAAATTGTCCTGAGCCATCGCACTGTCATGGGTAACATCTGATGTAACTGTAGCGGCTGTACTATCGTCTGCTGGGTTTGGTGTAGCAATAGTTGCACTATCATGTGTGTCAGCTGGCGTCACAATTTTTTTTAAGAACAACATTTGACGATGATAAACGTAGGCTCTCGGACATGTCGCAGACGATCCTGATTTTTTTGATTTCTTTTTCTCATTAATACTCCTCATCCAGCTGTCTCTAATATTAGTCCACTTCTTTAATTAAATTTACTTGCAGATATATGGCTTCTGGGTGTTCATACAAGGATTTACATTACGCCTACGAGCCCGTTCCCACTTGTCGGGTGTCGGAGCCGATTATTTATCGGGTGTCGGCGTCTTTGTTCACATACACGATTAATAATCGGTTGTCGGCCACGGTCGAAGCTAGTGCCAATTTTAATCAGTCTACGCGAAGCGATTTGCACGATGGACGTCGACGAAGCTCTTGTTGTGTTGTATTATTATTTAAGAAGAAAACGAGAAAAGACAGCAAAGAAAAGAAAATATTGGGTGCATCCAATCCTGAAAGAAAGATTTAGTTTGGGAACATTTCAGAATTTAATAACAGAATTGAGGAGTGACGAAATTAAGTTTTTCAATTATTTTAGAATGTCGATAACTACATTCAACCATCTATTGGCTCAAATATCAGTGAGCATAAACTACCAAAATACAAGATTTAGAGACTGCATTTGTACTGAAGAAAGGTTGGCGATATTTCTAAGGTAATATAATTATAAATACCTACCTACCTATTCATTTGTATAAAGGAAGAGATAAAACAGTCACTTTTAGTTCACATAAGTATATTTATTGAAAGAAAAAACTTTAATTTTTTTAATAGTTAGGTAGTTAAATATTACTAAAATCTAAGTCCGAATCTTGAGAAATACTTGAATGTTGTGACATAGTAGGTGATGTTGATTCAACGAGTTGGCGTGTCGAATATCCATATCCACTTGAAGGGAAGATATTCTGGTTTTGTGACGAATATACAGATTGTTGCACGTGATTTTTCGACTGTGAATGCCAACCATAGTTTGATGAGTATAAACGACTTTTACGCTGCTTTTTAATGTTTTGAATCAGTGACAGCACGCCTGATTGAAACTCTAAAGTTTCATTATCGTCAAAAGACGCGATGTTTGGCAAGACACCTTTAAAAAAAGAGAGCATTGGATGTTCGTTACTTCTGTCTGACTGTAGCCTGCTATCTAAAAACTGGCTCATTTTGTCATCGAGGGTTTTGGGCTTTTTGGAAGTGCTTGGTAATAGCAGCTCTGAATTTATATCTGTTGAATTGGCTGCTGATGCTTCTGGCGATGTATCTGTTGGACGCTTCTTGACAGAATGATGAGTGCGATTAGGCTCAGCCACTTTTTGCAAAAAACTCATCTGTTCTTTATATATATATATATGGCTTTGAAAGCTTAGCCCCTGCTCCGGATTTTTTGACTTCATTTTTATTTGATCGAGTCCAGGCATCTCGTAGATTCGACCACTTTGTAGATACTAGTTTACCTGCAATTACAATAGGTATAGGTACATATAGAAATGTTAATTATCTTACCTAATTTATTATTTTACAGATATTGCGCATCGGGTTGTTCCTTCAGAGAATTGCACTATAGTTACAGAGTTGGTGTGTCAACTATTAGTAAAATCTGCAAAGAAATTAGTTCCACTATCTGGGATGTATTAAGAGACGAGTTCATGAAAATTCCTGATAATGAGAGTAAATGGATGGAAATTGCAAAAAATTTTGATATGAAAG
The DNA here is from genome assembly GCA_947063395.1 of Hemistola chrysoprasaria. NCBI lineage: Eukaryota > Metazoa > Arthropoda > Insecta > Lepidoptera > Geometridae > Hemistola > Hemistola chrysoprasaria. Next base: position 3,066,159 of record OX346727.1, on the reverse strand, counting down.
CCAACTTTCCGCACTGTCTTAGAGCAGTTGATGGTAAGCACATAAGAGTGGTGAAACCAAATAATAGTGGCTCGATGTATTTTAATTACAAAGATTATTTTTCATTTGTTTTACTAGCCGTTGTTGATTCAGAATATCGTTTTATTTTTATAAGTGTTGGCTCGTATGGAAAAGAATGCGATTCTTCAATATTCAAGGAGTCGACCATGTGGAAGAAACTGAATGATGGCAGTTTAAATATACCAAAACCAAGGCCTCTACATGCAACACTTCAAAATGATATGCCTTATGTTCTCGTGGGCGATGAGGCTTTCCCTCTGTCAACAAATTTGTTAAGACCTTTTGGAGGCACTCATTTGGACTACAAGAAAAAAAATTTAACTATCGTTTAAGTCGGGCAAGAAGGTACGTTAAATGCGCATTCGGCATTTTAGCCAATAAATGGAGAATATTACATCGACCACTAGATGTCCACCCAGACACGGCTATCGAAATTGTAAAAGCGTGTACAGTATTACACAATTTTGTAAGAGAAAAGGACGGTCTGAACTTTGAAGATATTCACTATGCGGCAGAAAATCCGATGCAAGAACATGTACAACTGCAAAACTGTAATCCACGTGGTGGTCCTATTGCCAATGATATACGGTCTGAATTTGCAAACTACTTCGTTTCAACAATAGGCTCGGTGCCTTGGCAACCAGAAGCGCATGTTTAGTATTTATATTTAGAATTTTACGTATATAGTACCTACCTATATTATTAAATAAAGAACTTCAAACACTTACCACATGATTGTCTTTCTTTTTCGTCCAAATTGTCAAACTCAGGTATGAGTACGCAGCAAACTTCCCGCCAAGCAGCTATTTTCAGATGCTTATCTTTATAATCATTTAGAGTTTTGTCCCAAAGGACACCTCTTTCCTGAACTAGCGTGATCAATTGTTCGGGGTCGATATTTCTTTCCATTACTACCTACGAATCACCAAACGTGCGTACAATAAAAACACAACAACTCTGCTTGCGCGCCGCGAAGTGTTTGTGTGCGCGATCGCAGCGACGACGTACGCACGAACGGAATGAGGGGAAGCCTCTCGGTTATCGGCCCCGACATCCGACAAATGTGAACAGCGCCATTCTTAATCATATGCGAGCTAGATCCGACACGATTTTTTTCCGGGCGTAGAGGGCTGGCAAAACACCCGACATTTCTTGTCGGAGCCGACACAAAATCGGTTTCCGATAAGTGTGAATAGCTTCATATATAATGTTCTGCCACTACAGCCCCCGATAAATAATCGGCTCCGACACCCGACAAGTGGGAACGGGCTGTAAAGCCCGGGTGACACGAGGCTAGTATTTTGAAGCTAGGATAGTAAGCTAGTAAGGGGTCACTAGCTTGGTTTCTAGCTTACCTACTAGCCTGGATTGTAACCAAGCTAGTGCTGTCTACACGAAGCTAGGAAATTTCAAGCTAGTCAAGTCAGTAGTGAGTTGTGCTTAACCTGATAACACGTATACGTAAAAATGAACAGTGTGCGTAAGAGAAAAGCAATTCTACTAAGAAAGTTAATTCGGAAGTTGTGTCAACATGCGCTAGATGAAATATTAGCTCTGCTAGAAGAAAAGCGTACTTGGACAAGACCCTGGATCTTAAGAAGACATAGTCATGGAGCATCTGCATTACTTTTAAAAGAACTGCGATCTGAGGATTCCGGCGAATTCAAGAGTATTTTGCGAATGACACCTAATATTTTTGACAATTTACTGAATCTAGTGGGACCACAAATACAAAAATTAAATACTAATATGAGAGAAGCCATACCGGCTAAAATAAAATTGTAAATAACTCTAGATTTTCTATCATCTGGTGTCAATTACAGGAAGTTAAGTCACATGTATCGTGTTTCAAGATCTACTATATCTAGATTCATACCAGAAGTTTGCAGTGAAATTTATAAGGCATTAAAGAAAGATATACAGGTATGTAGAATTTTATTTATTTCAAATTAAAGTAGGTACTTTTACGCTTACATAAATGGCGAGATTAAATTCTAAATTACAAAATGAGAAATCATAAATGACGACAAAATGTACGTTTACGCTACATAAATGGCGAGAAATGTATCAAGCATTTTCAAATGCTTGATAGATGGGATCTTCATCTTGCTCCAACTCTTGCTGTGGTGGCGGATGGATGATGGGTTCATCACGTTGCTCAGTCTGTTGTAGTTGTGATGGTGGATTAGTGTAGAGTGGACTTGCTGCAGAACTATTGTAAGAAAATGTGGTTGACATATTGGAGTCTGAAGAATTGATAGGTGACTGGTACGAAAATGTAGTATTTCCGAAGTTTAAATCATACATCCGACAGCGGGATAGTGTTGCGTTGATCTGATCCCTAGCTAAAATGGCCTGTCCGGGTGAAAGCTTTTTCAACTGACTTGCTACATATTTTGCAAATATCTCATGTTCATCCAGCTCTGGTTCCTGAAATTCTCGTGAACTGTTTAAATCCTCCTTAATCACCTTAATTTCATTTATCAATGAACTCACTTGCGAAACCTTCCGTTTCTTAAATTGCGGAATGTTACTTCCGGGGGAAATAAATTTAGAAGTTTTATCTTGAATAGACGACATTTCGCTTGCAGGTTGAGACATTTCAACTGTCTTTTCTGACAGATTTTCTGCTACGGGTGGTTCTAATGACTGACTGTTGCTTGCACTGTTGTCATCTTTATTATTGTTTGGAGAATCTTGATTGAGAACAATCAAGAACAATATTTTTAACAAATTTTTTATTTTCAGAATAAAATAAAAAATTTGTTAAAAATATTGTTACAGATTCCAACTACAACTGAAGAATGGGCAGCTATAGAAAATGGTTTCAGAGTGAAATGGAACTTTCCAGCGTGTTATGGCGCCGTCGACGGGAAGCATGTTCAAATCATAGCTCCTGGCAACAGTGGAAGTTTGTTTTTTAATTACAAAAAAACATTCAGTATTGTTCTTATGGCTATTGTTGATTACGATTATAATTTCATTTATATTGACGTCGGCGCCTGTGGAATGGCATCTGATGGAAGTGTTTTTAGGAATTGCTCCATATATAATCAACTAGAAAATAACCTTATACCACAAGGCGGAGTAATTTTGGCGGATGCTGCATTCCCATTAAAATCGTATATTATGAAACCGTACCCAGGTGACAATTTAACACATGAAGAAAAAGTATACAACTACCGGCTAAGTAGAGCCAGAAGAACTGTAGAAAATGCCTTTGGCATATTGGCAAGCCGATTTCGTGTTTATCAAAGACCAATCGCAGTTGACGTAAAAACAGTAGACAAAATTGTACTAGCATCATGTGCTCTGCATAATTGGTTACGAAAAGAGCAAAAAAGCACTTATTGCATTAGTAGTGATGTCGACCAAGAAGACATTGAAGCGGGAAACATTATTCCCGGTTCATGGAGAATGGAAAATTTATGTTTACCCAGTATCAGTCGACAGGGAAGTAACCACTCTTCTCTGTCAGCTATCGAAAAAAGGGAGAAATTTAAGAGATATTTCAACAATGATGGAGCAGTACCATGGCAAGCAAGAATGATTCGTTAATTCAGACAAAACTACAAGAAAAATTAAAAATGCCGACGATTATTAATATTTCAATAAGTACTTTTAAGGTAAATAATTGTAAAGAGTAAATAATATTAAAATAACTTACCGAAGTTTTTCTCTTCATTGGCACCTTTTTTATGAAATTATGCATTTCCTCAAACCAAATAATTTTTGGCTTATAGACTTCTGCAGTTCCTGCTCCAGACCTCTCAGATTTTTCTATCTTTGTTAATTCTTGACAATATGTAGCTCTTAGATTTTTAATTTTATTTTTAATCTCTTTTATCGACATTTCTATTCCATCTTTATTTAGTATGTCGCGTATTTTTTCTAGTGACGAGTCTCGCATTTGCTTGTCCTTGTAAGATGGAATACTTGCATTCCACAAACATTCCTCTTCTCTGTACAATTGAACGAATTTTAAATTAATTTCGTCCGCTAATTTCGGCATTTTAACAAATTGCACGCACTCTCACCACGCTCTCCGACTGCACACTAGCTTAGGTTCGCTAGCTTCGCGGTTGACACGAAGCTAGTAACGAAGCCAGGATAGTAAAACGGGTGGTGGGGGGCGCCTACTAGCTTGAAAAATAGAACCCCAAGCTATAAAACTATCCTGGCTTGAGGCACTAGCTTGCTAGCTTCCACACTAGCTTACTAGCTTGTAAACGAAGCTAGTTCCGTCTACACGAAGCTAGTGTCACTAGCTTACTAGCTTGGCAGCACTAGCTTGGCTCACTAGCTTGATTTACTAGCCTCGTGTCACCCGGGCTTAAGACTCTTTACTTACTTTGTTTTCATGATAAGAATTAACGTCATTGTCCATGATATTTTTATCATCTAATTTTAAAATATGCTTGGATCTACTTTCGTAACACTTCTTTGATAAAAAAACAAAAACGAGTTGAATAAAATTCAATTTGGTTATAACGGAAAGATTTCAATTATTTGACAGAAATTTTTGTGAAATGTCAAAAGGGAAACGTCCAGACCAGAAATTATAATACGAAAAGTAACATTTCGTTATGTTACTAAGAAGTGTAAATATTTTCAGTTCCAAAAAGAATCGAATAGAATTGTTACTGTATGAAAATAAAATAATCTAGGCTTATGATTAAAATTTGGGTGTAATAATCAAAACTGTATTCAGTTATCTACTTACTCTTTCGAAATGGTGCGTAATAGTTTTGTGAACAATTTCTCATACTTATCTCAAACTCACTGAATTTCGGATTTGTTTCACTTTGGAACTGAGGTATCGAGTACTGTATGAAACCGTCTGCATTGGGTGGGGTGGACCTGGCGTTTATAATGACATGCCATAGAATGAATGGAAAGTGTAGAACCTTTCTCAGATTTATGATACAACATTAACATTGAATTAAGATTTAATGTCTGTGACTTTTCAACTATATCTTTGGACGCGCCGTACTCGACGGTGGCCTACTCGGGGGATTGTTAAGAAAAACTTGATGCTTGATGGTAACTGTGTATTTCGGGTACAATCGTGAATGTTATGCGAGGTTATCGAGTGGTCCTGGAGAGCTGCGCGTGTGCGATGTGTGCGGTCGGTGATCCCAAGAGCAGTCTGATTCAGTCTGATGTATGGCGCGATGTGAGGTGCGGTTTGCCGTCACCCCGCGCACCGCCGCCGGCCCCGTTGTCACCCGCGCGCGGCGAACGCAGCTAGACCGGTTCCGTGGAGTATGCGGAGCTAGTACACTCGAGGCGTCAACATCTTTCAAAAATGATCCATCACTAGGAGACAGAACAAACATCAGTGCCTTAGATTTTTTTAAATCGGTGTAATCAAATCAGCAGTTTTAATAACTTTTAAATTATTTCCAACAGTAGAAAGTTGTGCTTTTGCCCAGTAACATTTCACTGAAATGCAAGAAGGTTCTTCAGATCGTCGGTTCAACCACATAACTAGAGCTATAGCGTGCTTACAACCTCCCTGACTGGCAGTACAATCTTCGCAACAAGTACTTATAATGTGTTCATTCTCTTCATTACACACAAATGTTCAACGATATGACTTGCTCTAAACTTTATGCTCTGGAATTATTCTAGCTTTTACTGTGCATAGTTGGCCTTCTTTTTGCACCTGCACATAACTAATGGCGTCGTCACCGTAGTTTTAATTTTAGTAGATTCTCGTTCGATTAGTAAATTACTAACCTAAACGAGTATTTTTAAATTAACAAAAATTTTTAAATCCTTTACTTAAAGTCTTAGTTCTCTCCCAAGATCTTAATCTCCTTGTTTGAAGGTTTCTTCTTACTATATTTCAGTCTTTTATTTGGGTTTCTATTTTTGGCATTTTTTCCTGCTATTTAGGCGCGCGAAGTGTAATAACCTTTCGCTATTAAAATATCGATCGATATTTCTTAAGTCTGGGTGTACCACACCCAACCTTACGCTCGCCGGGTTAACGGCGAAGGCGAACCCGGCCTGCTGTGCTCCTGGCTTTCTTCGAAACTTTTGGGCATTATATTTGAATCTAGATAACTTACTCCATTCGAGATTGATGCCGTTATTCTTCATTAATAAAGTGATAAGTTTCTGTTTTGATGTTAATTTGTGCTTCACTTGATTTTTCTGTAGTTTAACCCTATTAGGTAAAATTGGTTTTCTCCGAATTAAGTTTGTTCACATTTTACACAAAAAATGAAGCAATCTGCGGTTATTGTTTTACATTCGTCACAGCGTAACAAATCGTTACAACAACCAGGACATGAACTTCGGTTGTCTTGCCGCTCGATTCACTTTTTGCAGAACGGGCAATGTATATCTACTATCTTTAAAACTTTTTTTTTCATTGTTTTCAAATAACTATTAGACTCAGGTTATCTTTTTAAAGACACTGTGTTGCCTGTTTTTAGATCTGAAAAATAGTAATAATGTGTGCGCCGTGCAGCTCGATATACGAGTATACGAGCAGCTTTCTTTTTGTTGTTGTTTTTGAAGTCGCTCCACACCTTTATTACTCCACACCACGCACATGACCAAGAAAGAAGCAAATGCAGAGAACATAATGTAAAAGAGAAGAGAGAATATATGTTGATATGTATAAAATAGGCTTATATCCCATAGAAAAAAAAAATTATTGTGCTGAAATTTGGTATATCAAGTAAAAAAATCTTTAAATTTATTTACCATGTCTCCATACGCTCTTATGCTGCAGCAATCAGAGTGAGTTCCCCAAGAATGCTCTCCAAGGTTCTACTATTCTGCTGCTCAGTCTCAGCTCTTAGTTGGTTTGATGTTAAAATCGTAGCCCAGGCTCCTTTTTAGATTAATGTTAATAAGCTATAACTAAATAGTGTCATTCATGTATATATAATCATTTATGTATATAATACTTGAAAATAGTATTTTCTATTATTATGATAATAATATTCTAAAAGTCAATACTCCCCACATTTAATAGGTATAATTAATTATTATGAGTGTAAGTTTGCATGTGTGTTTACACCTAAGCAACTGAATTTGGCTAAACTTTGGTAGTTGTGTAAACTAACTGGTTCACACAGAGTTCTTTAAAGTAATGGTACCGCTAGATGCAACTAGTTCAAAAATAGCACAATACAATACTTACATGAGGGTCCTAATATAGAGTATTAGATTCCACTACGATTCCTGGCAAACCGGTCCCACTCAATGTAGATAGATTTTTTTTTCTAAATCTGTCATTACAGGGGCTGTTGATAGCCCTCCACCAGTGCAAGTTCTTGATCTACTTTTAGCTGAACATTTTGTCTTTATCTTCCCTTTGAAATTACCCCAATACTGACCCAGTAATTAATTTTTAGATAGTGAGTGAAAAGATGAGCAAATCAGGGGCCTGATAGTAAGCATCATGATGGCCCATATCAGACTCAGTGCCACCCAATTTTTTATAATTCAAAATTCTGCGTGGCATTGCATTGCGCCTGTCGCCCTGAAATATTACGAGGCATGCCTTTTAAGTTTTGTCGTTTGAAGAAAAAATACAACTAGAACCTTATAGTACTTTTTATTGTTTTTTAAAATATTCACCACGTAGCTTAATACACATTTCCATTCGCTCCAACCAGTTATTATAACATTTATTCCACTCTAAAGTGGGGGTGTTCAAAATTGCTGACTTGAAAGCGTCGACTGCATCTTCACCGGACTGGAACCTTTGACCACGAAGACTTCTTAATTTTAGGAAATGTAAAGAAATCGTTAGGGCTTAGGTCAGTACTGTATGGAGGATATGGTCAAGAATTTCTACTTTTTCCTGCTTCAATTACTCAATCGTTTGAGGAGCGCTGTGTGAGCTTGCGTTGTCGTGGTGCAGGATGATGCGTCGCTTTGAGTTAGATTTTCGAAGTTCGGCGATGACTTGTGGTAAACAAACTAGTATACCACTCTGCGTTAACCGTTCTACGAACATCAAGTGCAATAGTCGCAACATGGCCGGTTTTCTAACGAACGTGGCCACCATCTTTGAAGTGCTTCGAGAACAAACAACTAGTCGGCTTTGGCTCGTCTTGAAAGACCCAGATTGTGGATTGTTGTTTTAAATCAGGATCTTAGGCATAGATTCATGATTCGTCACCAATGATGATGTCGTAGACGTGATTTGACTCTCCTCGGTTGAACCTTCGCAGTTTTACACCATCTGACGCGGGCCGCCTTGTGATCGTCGGAAAGCAGATGCGGTATCCAACGGCAAACTAGCTTTCTCACACCAAGCGCTTCATGCAAGATCTTCTGAATGGTTGTCCCTGAGTTGCCTAATAGAGCCTCTATCTCTCGATACGTCACATGACGATCTTCGAGAATTATTTGTCTCACAGTAATGATGTTATCTTCGGTGAAGGCGGATTTTGGGCGTCCTTCGCGAGATTTGTCACTAACACTAGTATGTCCACGCTGAAATTCTAAATACCAGCGTTCGACCAACCAGAATCACTGAACACAGATGTTAGCTCTTCAAAACACTAAAGCCGTGTCAGGCCTCTTCTAAAATTGTAGAAAATTATTTCACGAACATTTTCCTTAGAAAGATTCATTTTCGTACGTAACCTGACAGATTCCAATCGACGCTGTGACTTAAAACAATAGCATTAATCCTAATACTTACAACTGTTTTGAGATTCAAAATTTAAACATTCGAATATAGAACAGTTCCAAATTCGAAATTGCCGAGAAATATGGAAACGACAAAACTTAAAACTATAGGGTTTCTTTTCGTTTAGATAGCAAATCTGAAATTTGAACATTATTTGCACTATCGCCATCAGTTTTAGTGTCGGTAGATCGGATAAACTCACTTTCGACGGCAATACCTTGACGAAAAGGAGAATTGCTAATATGACTGGTATTTATCGGTATTTCCGATATATTATATGTATTAATTTTTACATTGCTCGGTTTCGGTTTGTCTTTTTACATTGGATACTGAAATATTGTTTAAATCTGGGATTGTCTTTCGTGGTTTTCTTACGGTTACATATAATCATCAGTGCTATAGTGAATACCAACAGAAGTATTGGTGTTGTCTGTTTTTGGCTTTTTTTTATAGACAAGGTACACATTCCCAATTTTGTTTATGTTCATGTGACATTAATATAAATCGACGTTCCGATACTTTTCCGCAAATCAAGTCAGATATGTCCACATCGATAACATTTAACGTGTAATGTACTGCCAGATGGGCGTGGGTTCTTAGAGTGTGCGTAAAGGTGTCGTGTGGCACTGAGCCCACTGTGAGATTGTTTGAGAAGAAAGCCCTTGCTCCGGGAACTAGCCAGCGGTTAATTAAGAAATGAGCATGAGAAATGGGTTCTCAGAGCATGGGTGTTCGTTCGGCGTAGAGGATGAGAATACCGACTAATATTTATAAAGAGCGCCAGTCGATGTCCTCAACACAAGCATGAGATGTTGGAGGTAAATAAAACAGAACACAAAATAAGATCATAAGTTCAATATATTGCCACAAAAATATTAAATATAAATTAGGTAATCACTGAAATAAAATTAATATAGACAACCTTAAAGTAACACCCTAAATACACAGATGTTTATTATAATACAGGGTTACGACTTTATTAATAAGAGAAGGGTCCTAAGTACAACCTAAGTAGTATAGGGATATGATAATCAGATTAAAATTAAATAAGTTAAGTAAAAAAATAATCTAGGTGAACCAGTTCAAAATTAAAGGGGGGGTCAAGCCGTGGTGCACGACAAAATAGCGTCGGCACACAAATCGACGCTTCCGCGTGCCCGTTCCCACGGACTCGCCTGGGAAAGTAGCCTGTACCCGTGCGGTGCGCGGGGTGATCGGCGTGTATCCACGAGATACGTCAGAAGATCTGCCCGTACCCTGAAGATGACTGGGTGGTCGGCCCGTACCCTGAACCCTGTGAACAATCACAGATTCGAGCCGTGTTCTAGCAAAACCTAGGTGGAGCATGAGGTAGGTAAGAACCTTACAACATTACGGGAGAGAGAGAGAGAGAGAGAGAGAGGGAGTAGATATCCAAAGGGAACTTACCACGATTCACGTGGGGAATAACTGCTCCCTCCAGGTTGTCCACGCCTGGATTGATGTAGATAGGTTCCTATCAACAATTAATAAGCACATTATACACAAATACCTATGACAAGATCCGCGAGGTTCCCCTCGCCGTTAGACGACGGTAACAAAAACAAAAAAACCAATGAGATGCTTACCGAAGAAAAGAATGGATCACTGACATTAATTTAAAGCTATACTTGTCCCAATTCTGGGAACGATCAATAAAAGAAACTTTTCTGAACACTTGTTAATTTCAACAATAACCCCTTAAGAACATGTCGGGGTTGACCACGCCCGAAGTTATGGCCCTCCCCGACCAAGTGACCCTTGTGAACGCTCCCCAAGTAGCAGATGAAATGAACGAGGATCTCCGATCGGCAGCTTATATAGGACTGGCTTCGGCTACGAGCAAACCTTCGAGAATGTTCCGTCATCGAGGAATTAGGGATACCATCCTTCGACATGGATTTCCCAAAAAAAACGCTAAACCACAGAAGGAAGAAATAACTTGCCTCGTGAAGAGATGCCAAAACACTAATTACTAATTACATTCCAGAACAATAAACCCAAATAAAAATAACAATCCCTTATCCTACTAGGATCGATGAAGGGACCTATCACTATTAAAATTACTTGTATTTTATATATAAATAACAATAAACCTAAAATAACTCACGGTATTTAATTTATGCTCTAATAAGACCTATATATTTATAACAATAAGATATTTATAAATGGATCGGTTAATTTTTTTTTGTTTTACCAGTACCAAATTTAGTGCAATTATCGGCTACTGACAGCACCGGTTTGCGACATGCGAACTTGTTGCTAGGCGAATGTTGATGAGTTTTCGTCTGGCGCCACCCGCCAACATATATTTGTCATCTAATGAGCCGATACTGAGAGTAGGTGATGTCGACCGCTTTGGAGATTTGGAATGTGATTCCATTTATTGAGTGCCTACCTACATATTATTTAGAAAATGTTCAAAATGTTATATTCGTTTTTGGAATTTAATGTTTATTACTAAGGTTCATCTAAATATGTGAGACGAATACCTTTAAAATTTATTAAGATTAATTTTATTACTTGAAATTTCAAGAAGGTTAAGCCCTCAGGTGTTACAAACGTATTCTCTATTTATTATTTTATTTGCGCATGCTGCGCAGTTTAGAATTAGAGTAGGTCGTCTTTCCATAGCGATTAAGAGTAGTAGAAAAAATATTCAGACGAAGATGCTGAGTGCTTGGCTGAGTACAAGACGAGCAAGAGCTCGTGAGTATAATGTCGTAAGCGCCGTGCAGTCCGTATCGCTCAAGTGTTTCTAAGTTGACCGAAGGTTCGTTGCGACGATAGACTTGATTGGACTTTTTGAAGTTTAGATTGTTTACACTTTGATTATATCACTTGATTAATGTTAATTTTTACATATCACACACAGATTCTGGATCACTGTCCATAGTTTAAATTAGTTTATGTTTTAGAAAACAGAAAATTTGGTTTTTACTATTTAGATTTGATACACTTTAAAACCGTCTGCATCGCGGTCGCGCTAGAACTCTACGGTCCTATATATCTACGTAATTCGGGGTTCATTGAACTTTCCGCAGGCCAATTCTCTGGCGACTGTCTTAACCCTAGATAGATAACCATATTAAGACTAACGTTAAAGATAACCATACGCTTCAGATGCGCACGGTTTTCAAGTGCTTATATTTTATATATTTATTAATATATTAATATATTTTTGTAGTGGTAGGCCTCTTTTGCAGGAGGCCGCCCAGGGAAGTACCACACCTTTGCCAGTTATTTATCCGCCAAGCAGTGATGTGCAAACATTACTGTGTTCCGGTATGAAGGGCAACGTTACCAGCGAAATTACTGGGCATGTCGAGATTCAACAACTCAGATCTCAGGGTGACAGGCGCAGTGCAGTGCCGCACAGAATTTTGAATTTTAAAACACTGGGTGGCACTGTGTCTGATATGGGCAATCATGATTGCTTACCATCAGGCACCTGATTAGCTCGTCTTGTCACTCAATATCATAAAAAAAAAAAAATTAGTGTGAATTGATTTTATTATATAAAAGGTAGAGGTACACATGTATTAATAAAATAGCATTGTATTTTATACTTGTTTATTAATACTTATTAAAACCAAATGAGTAGACATCTAAAAAAAGTAACAAAAATCAACAGCCTTCTGTTTGAACCACTACTTTTACGAATAATATTTACGGCAGTGGTTCTTCCGTGACTTTGACCTTTAGCGGTAGACCAGCAATGCCTGTTCTTACCTCTAACCACTCTTCCAGCTGGAAAAATAATCGATGATCACGTTCACAAACTTCAGAGGGTTACAAAGATTGCTGAGCGTGTTCATCTTTATCTGAACTATCGTTCCACTCTACCACAGGGACCAATATCATTAAAGTCATCATCAAAGCCACTCTGCGTCTTGGTCTTCGCTCACGTGATCTTCTATCTCGCTGTCACTTTCCGGAGGTTCATCACTGTTATTTTCTTGTTCTAGGCCCAATAAAGAACATATTTCGTCGTCTACTAGCGTTCTATTGCTTGTCATGATGATTGCGTAACTAATAATACCTAAAAACAAAATAGAACTCTGTATACTTCCGTTTTATAGCAATAAATAATAATGACCAACGAACACTTAAAAGTTACAGAAAAGATAAACATACGCCTCGGGAGCGCATGAACTCGCCATAACACCAAAACAATGGCACTTACCGAACAAAGACAGTCGTCATTCGACGAGGTTGACCGTCGACTGAGTTGGTTAAGAAGGACAGGTAGGTGTATACGGGCTAAGGATAAAAAGAGACATCAATATTTCATTCGTGCCGGCGCCTCTGAGGCGTAGGTTATCTTTCTAGGGTTAAGAAAGAGGGTCCGATGAACCATGTATCTGAACTCGTCATTTGCGTATTTCCTATTCGCGTTCCGATATCGGCTGGGTTAGTGAGTCGGTACTCACTTCCACTGTTCGGCGCGAGTAAGTTCTGCGATTTCTGTGACCTGATGGGCTACGTACGGTGGGTATTTATGAGTTAAATTTTTTACCCAATGTAACACCGTACATGCATCTGTCCACAGTGTAATCGCGCCTTCCCAACGGCGCTCGCGCTGAATTTCCCTAGCTAACCTAGGTCCTATCAGATACCCTTGTAACTCTCTGGTCTGCTATATATCCACTAATCATGTATGATTTATATCTATTAGAGATATAAATGATAACTACACCTTTTCCTTGCGGAATTATGGATAAATACTTAAATTAATACTTACTATTATAATATAATATATATTATACTATTTTTTTTTTTTTGTTATAATATTTTTAGTATATTTTTATTATGTATTCATTTTTATTATTATTTTTGTACGATATAATACAGAGAAGTCTGTGGCTATGGTTTTCGGGCTTAAAGGATAGGTTACACAGTGCGAGCAGCTGATATGACAGTAGACAGCTACTGTGCATGTGTACTCGTATGACAGTAGCTCGACTCGCCTCGCTCGGTCACACTATGCGAACTGCTGGCGTCGCAGGAAGACAGCTACTGCACCAGTGTACTCGCATAGTTCGTCTGTATCATGTCTCGTGCAATGTTGTCGCAAAATACACGTTTAATCACAGTGCATACCACTATAAAAGCAGTTACGAAAATACTTTGTGTTGAAATTGAAAGAGCTATACAAAAAAAGAAGAAGAAGAGAAGTGTTTGGGTCAGGACTTGGCTGCAAAGAAAAGGGGCAACGAATTCAATATTTAAAGAGCTATATGATGAAGATCCCCGAGAATATAAAGCGGTTATGAGATTGACAACTGAACAAGTGGAAATACTTTTAAATTTGATTGCTCCAAAAATTCAACGTGATGATACACTAATGAGGGATGCGATACCTGCGAGGGTGAAGTTGGAAATAACCCTAGTATACCTTTCTTCTGGGATATCGTATAGACTGTTGTCGGTATTTTTCAGAGTTTCAAAAGCATCCATCATTAAAATAATACCAGAAGTGTGTGCTGCTATCAATGAAAGTCTAAAAGATTATATCAAAGTAAGTATTTTTTTTTATTCATAATCAAATTCACAATGGTTTTGTAAAGTTTTTGTACATATTAAACGTGAACTTTACATATTAATACTTAATAACTACAGTACTACATAGCTTAGTTCGTTATTTTTTAATATTAGAGATTGATATTGCTGCAGCAAGTACATCATTAGATTGGGGTATAGATTCAAATTGATCCAGCAGTGGCGCAGAGAATGCAGATGTTGTAGGTTCAACAGGTTGATAAGCTTCAGTAGCGACCTCTACAAGCTGGTAGGCTACAGGCTGTGGTGATAGCGTACATTCATTATGGAGTATAGATTGTGAAGATTGTTCCACTTGCATAGAGAGTGCAGACATTTCATAATTTACTGTAGGCTGTGGTGATGGCGTACATTCGGAACTGTAATTAGAAGGTGTGTACACAATTCTACCACAGAGGGCTCTCTTACGGTATCTAGAGAGTATCGCCTGTATTTCATCTGTCGCATCAATTCTATCAATCGAAGATAACTGTTTCAGCTGCAGTGCTACATGTCTTCCAATAACATCACATTCATCTTTTAATTCTCTTGTAATCGGGGCAGACACGTTTACTAAACTACTATTTAGTTCTTTGAGTTCATTTACGGCTGCTTGAATGTCAGACCGTTCTGATGATAATTTCGTCTTTAACTTTAGAGTTTTTGGTGGCTTTACCACTTTTATATGAGCAGCTTTGTTGCTATTGTCACTAGCATCAAGGTCCACGTTATTCGTGGCCTCCTCGCTTCCTGACGCTGATGCGACGTTGCTTCCTGACGTTGATGGATGATATGGTTCCTGAAATTAACATTACTCTTTTATTTTTCAGATACCGAATGTGGAAGAATGGCAAGATATCCAAATAGGATTCGCTTCGAGGTGGAATTTCCCTAATTGTTGTGGCTCTATCGATGGGAAGCATATAACAATTCAAGCACCACCAAATTGTGGCAGTGAATATTATAACTACAAAGGAACAAATAGTATAGTGCTCATGGCTGTTGTGGATCACGATTATACTTTCAGATATGTAGATATAGGCTCATATGGTCGTAACGCAGATGGTGGGGTATTCCAAAACTGCTCTTTGTATCCTTATCTAGAAAACAATTTATTGTTGCCTGAAAATGGTATTCTAGTTGGAGATGATGCCTTCCCTTTAAAACCGTATTTACTAAAGCCCTACAAAAATACATTGACTACCGCAGAAAAGATTTTTAATTATAGGTTGAGCAGAGCAAGAAGGATTGTGGAGAATGGGTTCGGCATTCTAGCATCTCGTTTTCGTGTTTTGGGAAAGCCAATTCAAGTTACAGAGGAAACTACGATAAAGATCGTCTTATGTGCTTGTACATTACACAACTGGTTACGTACTACTGCATCAAATACTTATACACCACCAGGAACTACAGATTATGAAGACATCATAAACTTTCAAATCATTCAGGGCCAGTGGAGGTCCGAAATTAATGAATTACCGAGTATTCGTCGCTCGAGAATTAATAATAGATCGAAATTAATAGCAGAGAAAATGCGTGATAAATATAAAAATTATTTCAATGACGACGGAGCAGTTGCATGGCAAAATTATATGATTAGGTAATTATAATTACCTAGTAGTAATTAGAATATAAAAGGGAAGAGAAAAATAAAGGATAGTAAATTTTGTGGACCCTGACTGGTTTGGAATGTGCCTTGTGCCTTTGTAATTATAATTTGTAATAAAATACTTACCAAATTACTTGATGTTTCCTTTTCTTTAAGATTAATTATTTTCATAATATAATCCATAGAATCGAACCATTTGATAGATGGTTTATAGATCTCATCAGTGCCAGATCCACTTTTTTTGCTCTTTTCAATTTTCAATAACTCCTGGTTATACGTTGAGCGTAAATTTTTGATTTTTTTTGTAACTTCATTCATGTTTTGTAAATGCATTCCAAGCGGATGTGTTCTAACGACGCTTTACGCAAATCTCTGTTCTTGTAATTAGGATCCAAACAATTCCATAAGTTCGTTTGATTCTTGTATAGCTCCACAAACTTTATATTTTGATCGGATGTCCACCTTTCCGCCATTTTGATGTCAACGCAAGAAACCTACAAAAACACTGCACCGGCGGCGTGGGCCCGAGTGTACGAGCTACTGTCATTTCGCGAAATCATGCGAGTTGACGACCGAGCGACGTGCGAGTGGCGTGGTGGGGGAAGGCCAGTTGCGAGTAAAAACAAAAAATGTTGAAGTAACTCGCTTGCGAGCAACTGTCCCACTCGCACATAACAGTTACTCGTATGATGCGGTCACACAGTGCGAGCTATTGCACCTCAGTAACTGACACGGTCAGCTCGCATGCTAGCTCGCACCGTGTAACCTAGCCTTAAGAGTAAGGGGACAGCCGCCCTGCCTCTCTTTCTCAACGGAAATGTCTTGAAATACGAGGGGAGGTCAAAAAGTTCGCGGAATTAAAGGGAAGGGGGGTGAATTTAAACATGAAATTATTATTTCCGAACGCACGGTAGACTCAGTACTGTATCTTCATTGACGTACAAAAGTGTCAGATTATGACCTATTTGAATAAATCTGTTTGAGTTTTTTGAGTTTGATTCCTTTTCAATATATTCTCCATACACCTAATTAGATAAAACCGCAAATGAGCTATTACTCAGGTTAGATGATAGATCTTGTACAGCTTTGTCATCAAGGACAGCCTCCAAAATCTGTTGCTTCTTCAGCTTTCTAATTCTTTTCTGTAGATTGCAAATTTTGCGCAAGTTGCTTCGACATTTTTTCTGCAATAACTTTTCGTTATTTGATGTTTTCGTTATCAGATTTAACCTGTAATTAAAAATTCAGGAGCATAATATAGCATGTATGAGGATCCACAATGTATTTAGTTGAGAATCTAGATTTATAGAGCTCAGTCATCCATTATTAAGGAAGTTCACTGACGGTTTGTGTGATGTTACCAAGACCTCTCGTGCACAGCTTGATTTATGCCCGTTATTCATCCGCCAAGCAGTAATGTGCAAACATAACTGTGTTCCGGTCTGAAGGGCAATGTTACCAGCTAAATTATTGGACGAGTTTCAACAAATAATATCTCAGGGTGACAGGGGCAGTGCAGTGCCGTGCAGACTTTTGAGTTTTAAAACACTGGATGGAAATCTATGGGGGAGGCTTAAGGTGCGTATAAATTAAGCGCGGCAGCCGCGCGAGCCAATGTTCGCCCAGAGTTGACGTTCATTGGCCGCGCGAGCCAATATGTAGATATGAATTTAGTTGGACGTGGTAGCCGCGCGCGGCAGGCGATCCATCACGAACAGACCGCGGCGGATAGTCAGACCAGTTCACTTAAACCTGTGAGTATGGACGCGCGTGGTCGGGCGGCTGCCGCTTTCATTGTGATTCACCATCTTATTTGTAAAAAAAATAAAAGAAAAAGGCGTTGGTGGATGAAAAAATTATATCTAAATAGATCGCTATATTATGGTGTGAAACTTCTGGAAGACATAAGATATGAAGCCGTTGAAGACACTATAAAAAATTTTACGCGAGTGTCATCTACAGAGTTCGAATTAATAAAATCATTAATAGAACCAAGTGTTATGAAAATGAACACACAATTTCGAGATGCAATATCAGTTACTGAAAGATTAGCAATAACTAAGATTTCTGGCAACTGGGGACTCCTATACTAGCCTGCAATACCTTTTTCGAGTATCAAAACAGTCAATTTCAAGAATTGTTCCTGAAGTTTGCGATGCACTTTGCGATGCACTAAAAGACTGGGTAAAGGTGAGTAAATAAAATATCTAGTTTTCTTTTATTATTATATTTATTTATTGATATAATTGTTATTATTATTTAGGGGAAAAAATCGTCCATAGGTAATGGTGTTGGTTCACGTTCAGCAGTAGTAGTGTCTGGAATCTGAGAAGACGAAGTCGACGCCTGAGGAGACGGCGTTGAGGTGTAGTGTGACTGCGAATAATTTTGGGTACAATACCCATAACTCGAATATTTTCCTAGGTCAGCTTCAAATATCACATTGTTAATCGCTTGCTTGACGTAAATTAAAGTGCGTGAATCATATTTACGGAGTTCATTAGCAATGTGCTGGCCGTAAGAAAAATATGGGTCAGCAGATGATGCAGCGGATTCAGTTAGAACCTGAAATGCTTTTTTCAGCATAGGGGAATCTTCTTCAGCGTTTACTTTTTTCTTTTTCTTTACTCTCAGATTATCTGGAGCGTTCATAATGTCACATGGTGGTTCTATTTCCTGTTCCATAGCAGAAGGCGTAATTGGTCCTGTATCATTATTTTGTGCAATTTGTGCTGTTGCCGTCTATAAAAAAATACGAATGTTTAATTAATTGTTGCAGGTACCGGACTCAGAAGAAGAATGGTTGCAGATAGCACACGATTTCGAAAACAAATGGGACTTTCCTCATGCAGTAGGTGCATTGGATGGCAAATATGTAGTGTTGCAAGCACCTATAAACAGTGGCACAGAATTTTTCAACTACAAACAGTTTTTTAGTTTAGTATTACTAGCTTTAGTCGATGCAGACTATTGTTTTACGTATGTAAATGTGGGTTGTCAAGGTAGACTATCTGATGGCGGTATTTTCAAAAATACAAACTTATACAAAAAACTAGAAGAAAAATCTATGAGACTTCCTCCTCCATCCATTCTTCAAGTGCCCTATTCCTTCAAAGTACCATATGTGATTCTAGCTGACAAAGCTTTTGCTTTAAATGACTTTTTCACTGGGTGGCACTGTGTCTGATATGGGCAATCATGATGCTTACCATCAAGCACCTGATTTGCTCGTCTTGTCACTCACTATCATAAAAAAAAAAAAATATATACTATGAAACCATTTCCAGGAGATCTAGAAAGGGGTTCCGAGGAAAGAATCTTTAATTACAGGTTATCTCGAGCACGTAGGTGTGTGGAAAATGCATTCGGGATTCTGAGCTCAGTTTTTAGAGTTCTACGCAAACCTATGTTACTACAACCAAAGATTGCTACTAAAATTGTTTTAGCAACAATACATTTGCATAATTATTTGCGAAAAAGAACTCTGACAAGATCACAGTACACGCCGCCAGGATGTATAGATAGTGAAGGAAACGAGGGGCAAATTATACCTGGAACTTTGAGAAATGAAACTGCCCCTACATCACTACTGCCTCTTAACTATATCCCAAGAAGAGCGGGAAATTTTGCACAACAAATACGTTCACATCTAGCCCATCACTTTGTTACCAATGGTGCAATATCTTGGCAAAATAGATATTAAAACTTGTACTCACATTTTCAGACATTGTGTCCAATGTTTCATTGGGTAGATCTTTATCCCTCATGAAATTAAAGTCATCGAAAGCAAACCACTTGGAAACGTAGACTTCATTTGTGGCTGTAATAAAAATTAAAATGATTGACGTAATTACAAAATGCGTATTATTTTTTGTTGTAAATGCAAAATAAATAGGTACTTACCAGAACCAGTACAACTTTTAGCTATTCTAGATTTTTCTCTTCTGTAGGACGCTAAAAGTGTAGTCATTTTCTTTTTCAAGTCAGGAATAGGTATATCCATTTTCTTACTGATTTCTGCCCACGCATCATACCTCAGCGATTTATTGTGGTATTTGGAGGATTGGCTGTTCCACAAAAATTCTTTAGCGCTATACAATTGTATTAGTAAACGGCACTTTTCGTTGTCCATTTTTACGTATTAGCCGCGCGCGCCAAATCACCAAAACTACAACCGTCCCCACTACGCGCGAGCGCACGACTGAAGCTCCTTTGATGCGGTCTCAAAAACCGACAGCGAGCGGATCGCCCCGCGGCACGTTCGAGCGTGGCAATGTTCGCGTCGCCGCGCGCGGCGATCCCGTCAACATAGAGCGCGGCCGCCGCGCGCGCCAATGTTCGATGGTTTGCCGCGCTTAATTTAGGGTAGGTTCAGATGACAAGCGCTCAGCGCGCGTTGAACGCGCGTTGAATTTTTGTATAGTGTTCACATGGTGCGCGCTTGTCAGGCGTTAAACGCGCGTTGTTGCGGCCAGTTTGAGTTCTACATTTGTCGAAGATGGACGTAGAAACAGTTTTATCGGTGATTTTATACAGACGGCAGAAACGACACAACAGAAGACGGAGATATTGGGTTCACCCAATTTTGTCAACCAGGCTGACTGAAAGTCAGTACATTATTTTATATCCTAAGTTAAGGCAATTTTAGCCCAAATTCTTTAACTACTTCAGAATGTCCATCAAGTCATTTGATGACTTACTGACTCTCATAAACGATGAACTCGTAGCAGATAAAAACGCTGTGCGATATATCCGGTGTTTTTCTTCCGGTGTGTAATTATCGTATCGATAAGGTACTAAGTACCAGTCTGGCAAACAAAGTACTCGATTCGCCAATCATAAATTATTCATTTCAGCCTTCTAATGGTTTTGTCAAACCTGGTAAAAAGAATATACTTATTCAATATAATATAAGTGATGGCTTCTCCGAGGATATAACCAATAAGAAAATTATTTATAAACATACTTTGCCTACTCTATTGAATATTAACATTCCTAACGTTGAAAGTACTGATAATATTCATTTGTCGTCTACTACTACTCCCCCCTCTTTTAATTACGCCAATCAGGTCTCCGCTAATTATTTTCAGTCTGTGGAAGGTTATACCTATATAAACCCCCATCGCGGTCAGACCGGTAGTTTTCGCAATCAGCCTCAAGTACATTTAGGTCTTATCGCTGCCCCCTCATTGAATCCCGGCAAGGAGCAGGTTAATTTTCTTAACAGTTCTATATATACACTTACCAATGCTCATTGTGTGGTCGAGTTCGATATCGAAAGTATGTGCGTATCTGGTGATATGTACGAGTGGCCTAGCGATGTCAAGTTCTTCATCGACACAGCAAGAGGATTCACTGGATATGGATACCATAATTTCGGGATCAGCGCTACCCACGAACCCAGAGTACAAGGCGGTGCCCAAACAGGTGGAGTCGGAGGAGGAGATAACTTACGTGAACCGTACAGTGGCGGACCAAGTTTTGAGCCGCACCCCGCGGGACCATCCGGCAGTCATGACCCAGATGATTCCCGTAAGTTACGTAAAGATGGAAGGAGGCGATCTGGTTCCCGTTGGGATCCCCGAGTATCCCGAACCAAACATCACCGGTCAAGAAGTGTTGAGTCAGATAGCAGCATCCGGAGACAGTTGGCCGACGCTCTCATCGACAGTTCGCTCAACAGTGATGCGGATACACCGTGACGATCCCGAGGAGTTTAATATTACTTATATTATTCCTAAGCGACCCCATGTTCCCGGTGGTAATACTAGGGATTGTCTTAAGGGTACTCGCAATACTGTACATTTGTTGAGACGCGCTCCCAACAATTGTTATGGTGATCCTAATGTTAGTTTCGATTGGGGTACTTGGTTACAATGGCTCGCTATGTATAGCCAAGATCTAGCATATACTTTTGATTATGTATTGTATGGTAATTCTATTGATAGTAGATTTTATTATCTTATTATGTGGGTAAGAGCACTAGCTATTAAAGTACCTAATCCTTATGATATTGCTAAACTCGTTAAAAGTCACTTATTAGAGAATGTTATCTCTAATACTGATTTAATTACTGTTCTACAAGCTCACGTACATAATTTACAAAATCGTTTAAACGATTTAGAACAAAGAATAGATAACGCTGGTCTTAATGCCAAGTCTAGTGTTAAACCTATTAACAGTCATGTGGTGCTCTTATCTACTCCTAATGTGTATGATGTTAATTTTGTGGTTACTCCTAGTAATAATAATGTGTCCGAGGACAAGTATGTATATTATAATGATACTAAGAATTTTTTAATAAAACCATAATATGTGAATATATGTATTTTTATTTATAAACAATTAGCATTAATAATATCCCTTTCCCATTGTTCCAAGTTATTACACCTCTTGGAACTTAATACATTAATACTTAAGTAGTAAATAAAAGAAGGCCGCAGGATTAGGTTTCTTTTTGTAATGCTTAAGGTATGGTGCGGCACGCCATACGTGCCTTATCATGCGTGTACTGAACGCCTTATCGGTAGGGAAAACATCATTGTTACTCAGAACAATGATTGGCGTTCTGTTTATCACCACGTCCCCTTGGTACTTTACCTTAGCATTACATGCGTCACCTCCGAATAAACATTTTAATGTTTTTTCCGCTCCCGCTTCATAGTTTGGTTCGTTCCATAATATGACGCGGCGATTTACGCATTCTTGTATTGGGAAGCTACAATACTTATTAAAATTGCCCATTTGGCCAAAATTAATAAGTGAATGTATCACCGCGTCGAAAAAGAAATTTTTCCCCGCATTAGGTGGTGATACTACTAGTATGCAATTGCATTTTGGTATGCGCATATCTAGTATTTTATATAGGTCTGCTAGGAATTTCTTTGTAGTCTCATGGCAATTATTGTTTTGATAATATACTAGTCTTTCTAGTATGTCTACACTTGTTGGGATGTCATAATAATATTCGCTGACTCTGTTCCATCTTGCCATATATATCATCCTGTCTATATTTACCATCCGTGTTTTGAAGAACAATTGCCTTATGCTCATGTCTACTATTTTTTGTTGGTAATTGTGGAAACAATTCTTTATGAAGGGATCATTCTTATTCCAGTATTTATATTTGGATTGTGTCCAATATTTTGTGAAAATAATATTTTGTGGTGGTGTTATTATGAATGAGCTGATATATTCTTCTAGTTGCGCGGTTTTTTCTCCACCCTTAAATTTCTTATCTTTTCCATTTCCTCCATTATTTGCGTTTGCAATTTTTTCACTGTCCTTTCTATTTTGCTGTTCTCCGTCACTATCAGTGTTTTGCTCCGCCATTCCGCTTTCTTCCACCATTTCTGTACTTTGGATCTCATACACTCGTGAAAGTCGAACATTTCTAATTTTAAAATTTTCGACCCACGCTCTCCCGGCGAAGATAGCGTAATGGGCATTTTTTTTTCAACTGCTACCAATCTTTGAAAATAACTTACCGATATTGTTTTGAATATTTTTGCTAATTCTTGGTTTAATCGAGTGATAAATTTAATATATTTTGCTAGAAATGTATTTTTTTTATTATATAACCCTTATTTTAAGTAATATTTAAAAATAAATAGCACTTAGACACATTTTTAGTCATGACCGTTACCAAAGAATAAACAGCTCCTAAAAGAAAATTGAACTTAGGATTGGATTTTTTTGGTGTGTATGGGTTATTTAATTGTACTGTATAGCAATTTAACACAAAATCTCAGTTGTGTGCGAAATATTGCCTTAGAAATCTGTAAAAAATTGTCATGATCGTTACTTGATACGAAAACGCAATATTTAACTTGTGTATATAAATTACACAACTAGTGATAGATCTAGAATTACCATACCGACCTTTACTTAAATACATTTTGTTCAAAGTATAACAACAAATCTATTCAATTATTTAAAGGGATATAGACAAAATATAAAATCTTATAAAAGTATTTTGAGGGACAGTCACGTATACCTGACCAACCAGTAACGGTCCTGACATAGTAAAGTTGAGGATATACTGGTGTAGTAAAACACATATATTTACAATAATAAAATTATAATTTTATTTTCAAGTCTTTGGACTTTTGCTCTAAGGCACACGTGTACATGAGATCATAAAATCAACAATTGACAATTCAGTCAATAATTAAAAAGTGTATTTGAAAACTAGCTTAATTAGCAATAATAGTTCACGTTTTTGAGTGTAAAAAAGAACGAAGAAAGGAACTAAGAATTAAATCCAAAAAAGTTTTAGTTTCTATAAAGATAATGGCTTTCTCATAGGCACTTTATTTTTAATTTCTTATCACGTAGAAACAGCAAATATTTAAAAATTACTAACTTATAATATTAGTATAGAAACTATCACATAAATCCAATAAGGTACTTTGAGATGGCACAATAGTTGTTTGTTCATATAATCTATATAACATAACAGTCTTCTTTAAGTTCTACTAAACAACAGTTGTCTTAATAATAATTTAGTATATTGATTATATAAAAAAAAGAAAAGTAACGTAGTCTCAAAAAATCAGCTTAATATGTAGAAAAAACTTGACATTAATTCTTCATTAAAAATAATCAAATCTTTAGCCTCACCCATCACTCATAACAATATTCACATTCATCTCTTCCATAATGGTCGTATATACTAAAATCGCAATTATAACACCAAAAATTTTCATTTTCTAGCAAGACCTTGATGTCTTCCTTGATCATTGGTAAGCAAAAATGGTACGGTCTACACCCTTGTATAACATATTCATCACAGTTACGACACTTATTGCTAATAATCAAATGTGTTTCGTCCCATGGCCACTCCAATCCATAGTAATAATACTGGAGTAGATCCTCCCTGGTTAAAATTTTGTCGATGTCCAGAACAATTACCATTTTTGTGGCCTTTCCTGCTAACAGCGATCAATTCTTGACAAATTAGAATTCTGATTGCTGACAAGAATAGTTCGTTCAATCTGTAAAAGTTAAAAATATTTTAGATAATAAAAACATATTTACTCCAAACAATATAAATATAAACTATATAAAACAAGCCTTAATACCATCATCATCACTGTCTCCTAAGCATTTATCACACAAATAATCATTAGTTATGGGTCCACCAACGCAGTCATAACAATATAATTTGTTGCAGGCCATACATTTTGCCTTTTCGCCAAGTATTGAGCAAGTACAACTACTGCAATTTGGGAATTTGATATGCTTTTTTGATACAATTGCATTATTCTTTGTACTTTTCTTTGGTACAAGTTTGTTCTCCTTTTTGTAATTGAATGTATCATGTTTAGTAGAACTTGGTCCTGGACAATATGATTTATAGGTACAAGGTTGATCTGGCAAAACATTTACAGACTTTTTCGATGTATCTTTCTGTTTTTTCATATATTCAACGCAAATTTGTCCTGGAGAATTAGACTCTGCATAAGGTGAAATATGTATAGGCATTAAATTAATATCTATCAAATGTAAGGCTGTGTCCCCAGTAAGCAAACTGTCAGCGGCCGACTGAGTGAGCCGCAAATTTGCAGCGAACTGAAATTTGAGTTAGCTGCAGACTCAAATCAATTTTCGTGCGTCGCAAGCAAACTGTTAAGAGTTAGCCGCTTATTTAGCCGACCGACTTAATTATCACTTTACTTTTGTTGTACGAAGGGAGTGGTTGTGTTGGTCACGATGGATATTTTTGAAGTAATTGGTATCTTAGAAGCGCTGAAAGAGGATAAAAGGAAGCACTGGGTTCACCCATTATACAAGAAAAGGTTGAGCATTGGACAATTTCACACTCTTTATCCAGAACTAAGGAAACATCCAGAAAAATTTTACGACTATTTCAATATGACTTCTCATACATTTGATGAATTGTTGAAATCTATAACCCAGTACATAGCTAAAAATAATATCACAAGAGATACATTATGTCCCGAAGAACGGCTTACTATAACTTTGAGGTAAGTAAATAATTAACGCTTTAGGATTTTAAAAAAATATGTTATTTTTATTGTAATACAAAGTCACTTTCGCATTTATAGTTTTTAATTTAACAATCACTTTTCAAAGTTACTGTATTATTAAATTGAATTAGGAACATATATGGTAACATTAAGTTGGTAACCTGTCATTCCTCATCTTCAGTGTGGTTTGAATCGCCTCGCAATATTGCTTCTATGTCTTCTATTTCCGCTGAAGAACCTGTAGAGCTATGTGATGGACTGTTTCGAGGGT
Organism: Hemistola chrysoprasaria; assembly: GCA_947063395.1. Taxonomy (NCBI): domain Eukaryota; kingdom Metazoa; phylum Arthropoda; class Insecta; order Lepidoptera; family Geometridae; genus Hemistola; species Hemistola chrysoprasaria. The sequence continues at coordinate 3,040,003 of OX346727.1, read as the reverse complement.
AGTTTTGCACATTTGGTGTACTGCTGCTTCCACTCGCATAGCCATACTGATGTGGGTACTGGTAGGCATTCGTCCATCCAGTTTGCATCATACCACCGTCATAATTATTATGTACACTATATTTTATATTTTTAATAATTTTCATCACTTCGAACCGAAATTCAAAATTCTGTGTTGGGGACATTGTCTTCATTTCCGGTAAAATATTTAGTAGAAAGTTCATATCTGGATCGTTTTCTCTTTTTTTTTCCATCGAGTTAATTAGGGCTTCTTGAAACACAGTCATCTTTTTTGGTCTACTGACATTAACTACCGAGTCAGTAGAATCATTTTCATCTAAAATAGCGCTACTGTCGCTAGACGTCTCGGCGCTAATATTGCCAGATGTCTGGTTGCTAGCTCTAGAAACATTTAAAAACTGTAACATGTCCAAGTATGGTGTCTTGCGTTTTTTTGTTGCGCCACTTCCGCTTTTGACTGAGGAATCCTTATTTTTTTCTCTGGTGTGATAGTCGCGCAAACCCTTCCATTTTTTTTGTAGGTCTTTTACTGAAACAGAAATAATCGGTAGTTCAATATTCTTTCCAGATTCTTGTCAAGTGGACTAAGTTACAGAAAAATTGCACAAGAGTTTCTTGTTGGAAAATCGACGGTATCGAAAATAATAAGTGAAACTGCATGCATTATATGGGATATTTTACAGCCACAGGAAATGCCGGAACCTTCTGAAGAATTGTGGCTAGAAATAGCAAAACGATATTATAAAAAAACCAACTATCCTAATTGTATAGGATCTATCGATGGCAAGCATATCCGTATTAGAAAACCACCAAAAAGTGGGTCTAACTATTTTAATTATAAGAAGTTCTTCTCAATTGTTCTGTTAGCCGTAGCAGATGCAAACTGTTCTTTTATAGCTATTGATGTAGGTGCTTGCGGACGAAATGCTGACAGTAATATATTTAAAGAAAGTGGTTTTGGCAAAAAATTGGCGTGTGGGTCTCTGAAGATTCCTAACTCAACTAAATTGCCTAATTCAAATGGATTGCCCCAACCTTTCGTGTTTCTTGGAGATGAGGCATTTGGATTACAAAAGCATATCTTGAGGCCTTTTCCTAATAAAAGTTTAAATAAGGAAGAGCGAATTTACAATTATCGTCATAGTCGAGCTAGGAGATGCGTGGAATGTGCATTCGGCATCCTAACAAGCAAATGGAGAGTTCTGCATACACCGATCGCTACTAATGTGAATACAACCATCGCTATCGTAAAAGCCGTTTGTATTTTACATAATTTTGTCATAGCAAGAGAACAAGCACAATATGCACATATTTCGCGACGTACCTCAACAACTCTTACAAGTTCAAGGAGCCAAATTATTACTGTATCAAATTCTGGAAAAACAACAAGAGAAAACTTTAAAAACTATTTTCTTAACGAAGGAAAGCTATCCTGGCAAGAGAAATATTTGTAAGTTGTAGCTACAGGAAGAAATAGTGTAACGGAGTGTGTAAAGCCGTAAATACTATGTAAATTATGATACTTTGTTTTATGTAGTGAGTGATACAAGTATATTGTTGAATAAATAATAAATTCATTAGAATGGAACTTACTTCTTTTTTGTTTAGTGTTTTCTTCTAAGTTTTGCCAATCATCGTATATAATTTCAGCGACTTCATTCCAATTGCTCTGCTTTAATACTCTGTTGCTGTATTCTTCACTCGACATGTTCCATATGCATGGTCTATTCTGTATTTCACTAATGAACCTTTCCGTATCAAAGGACATCTTGGATTTTCAGTGATGTGTGTGTGCGTTGAGATTAGTTAGGTGCGATGCAAAAAAACACGTCCTAACACGATGATAGCTTTTTTCCAACTATCCGAATAATCAGTTTGAGTCACTACGCCCGGCGAACAACCAATCGCCGCCGCCGACTGGAACCGGTTTTGGTGGGAGTCGGCCGCTCACTAAGATAGTCGGCGCGCGTAACGCTGCAAACTGCGTACAGTGAGCGCAAAACTAGCAAACTGTGAACACTCCATTTGAAATATATGGAAGGGCGTACTAAACCGATACGCCGCTCACTCAGTCGGCCGCTGACAGTTTGCTTACTGGGGACACAGCCTAAGTCAACATCCATGGGCAAATTCAGATTTTTGGTTGTAATATCCAGGGTATCTACTTCATCTATAGGCAAATTCAGGTCGTCCATTGATACGATATTTGGGGTAGCTACTTCATCCATAGGCCCATTTAGGTTTTCTGATGTAATTTCCGTGACGAGTTCTATAGGCAAATTCAGGGTTCTTGCTGTAATTTCCGGTACTTCGTCCTTAGATAAGTTAGAGGTTGTTGATATCGCTGGCCAATTCTCTTTAATGTCGGTATTCGATCTAACATAGTGAGTTTTCAAGCCAAAGCAGCTGCATAAACCTTTGAATTCTCCGCAAAAACAACCAATATCCCTGTAGGACAAGCTACCGTTTCCCTTTGCAATTATCTGATGAATTTGCATGGTTCCCACTAATGTCATGATATTATTTGGAAGCATCGAAACAATGTTATTTATTTCTTCGTCCTTGACAAACCAGATCTTGACAGTTTTCATACAGGCTTTTAAAATGTGGTAGGCATTGGAAGCTTCTCTAATATCTTGTCCAAAGCAAACTTGTCGATCTAAACATCTTTTCACCGATCCGCCTATACCGTCAGCAACCCCTTTGCCATGCCCACTTTCGAAAAATGACCAGGTGACATATTCGAGTTTCATCTTTTGAGTGAACAGGTCAATCAAATAAAAATTAAATTACGTTCGTAATTACGATATTAATTCCACCATTCCTGTACTTTGGATCTCATACACTCGTGAAAGTCGAACATTTCTAATTTTAAAATTTTCGACCCACGCTCTCCCGGCGAAGATAGCGTAATATATTCTCCGCGGCTCTCTACACAGATAGATTGTTGCATTCGCCCAGTGGTCGATGTTGTATTCGCAGCTGCTATAAACCCGTCTAGCATATCTTCTAAGGCCTCTTGTTTTTTCATCTTCTTCTTTTTGGGTTCCTCGTTGTCCTCTTCCTCCTCCTCCTCCGTGTCGCTGTTGCTGCTGCTGTTGTTCTTTTCGCTGTCCTCCTCTGCGCTTGTCTCTGTGCTTTTGAAGGATACTTTCTTTGATGGTTTTAAAGATGTTTTCCTCTTCTTCTCCTTCTTCTTTTTCTTCTTCATTTCTATTTCCTCTTCTTCGCTCTCTGTTTCTGTTGTCTCTTTCTTCTTCAGTATCTTCTTCTTCTTCTTCTTCTTTTCTGGTTCCTCTTCTTCGGATACAGGAGCTTCCTCTGTCTTCTTCTTCTGTATTTTTTGGAATTTTGTAGTCTTCGAGAGTCCTGATGTGCCCGCAACGGCATGTACATCCGCTGTATGCACAGTCGTGGATGACGTGGATGTGTTTATTATGTTCCGCGATGATAAGGACCCCCTTTCTTCCAATATCTCGGAGACTTGTTCGAACAAGGTGCTCTCGAAAGCGTTTATCGAATCCTCCCGGAGGTCTTTCCCAGATGTCATGTAGTATTCTCCTTTTGAGAGCCATTCCTTTAAATGCGCTACTGATACCTGATCTAAGTTTAGATTTTCTCTTTTCAAATATGTCACGAAGTTCTTTAGCAGATCTTTCAGATAGGTCCATATTTGATATTCCTCCTTGTTTTTGCGTTTCATTATAATCTGTTTCATCCTGTTCAGTAGCTCGTAACTTATCTCCACGATTTGCGGTTGCCAAAAGGTTATCAAAGATTTTATCAAGGGATGATTCAATGTGTCTTGCCTTTTTTTCCACATGTCCGCTTCCTGTTTCTTCTTTGTCTCCTTCGCTTCCGCTGCTGGTTCCACTTCCAGGATCGCCTGTGTACATCCCTCGTTTTGATTTTCCGTTAGATATAATTGTTCTTTTAACGTACTCAAGCAGGGTTCGTCGTCGCTTGAGGTGTCCGTAATATCTAATATTTTTCTTGATGTTCCATAGTCCGCTTTTTTTCCCCCCTCTTCTGCCTTTCCTCCCCTTGCCGACGGCACTTTGTCGTTTAAGTCCATGTTGTTCATTTTTTTCTGATGATGACGTCACTACAAAATCGTATAGAGCTAACACGTCCAGCTTGCCTGACCGTTCGCTTTAAACTAAAGATTTATTTAAAAAATTCTTCCTTTTATTCCAACAACAACCACAACATCATTAGCCGAACGTACGTGCGAAGCACATGTACATGTTAAAAGGCTCGGTGATACACCGGAAGAAAAACTCATAATTACATTGAGGTAAGTTTTTTAATAATCAACATAATCTATAAATCAAATAAATCAAATCAACTTGTTTAGGAACAATTTTTTTAAAGAAAAAATAACATTTTGTTACTCGCAGAATAACTCTAACTCTGATTCATTGCTGACATTAGTTGGTGCTGGCGATGGAGTAGGTGTTACTGGCGATGGAGACCCCATTGCTGTAGTATAACCATAATGTGCAAAATTATTTGACACACTAGACTGCTGTGATCTATAATCATGATAACGAAAGCCTTCAACAGAAGCTGATGACTGATGACGCTGCTCTTGTGATGAATAATTTCTTCGTTGTGATACCGGGTAATTTTGATTTTCATATGTCTGTTGTTGTGGTCCTTGAAATTCATTTTGGTTTTGCAAAATTTTATTATAAATGGCAATTTTAGTTTCAAGTCGCCTATATTCCGGAATTTTTTTAATCTCTTTAACGAGTGACAAACAAAACAGCTTGTCTTCATCGTCATCTTCTTTTGGATGAGACACATTTTTCTGTGCTAAACTCTGCTCTAATATGTTTGCAAATCTTTCATCAGCAGGATTTAATTTTTGTTTTTTTCTTGAAGTAGATTTAGGACTCTTAAAGCCAGAACTTATTTCTACTTCAGCAACCTCTGACGAAGTTGATGCATTATCTGCATCGAAACTACTTTCTGTATCTTTGTTGGCAATTGATGCCTGTAGAAATCGTAGTCTATTATAATGAATATATGTCGAAGTTTTGGAAGCTCCTGATCCAGATTTGACAGTCTTTATTTTCTTCACCTATCTCATATAATTATCCCGTAAACTCTTCCACTTTTTTTGCAGGGATGACGCTGAAAAAAAAAACAGTATTTAGTAATAGTTTATGTTTGTTTCCAGATATTTGGCCATTGGATGTTCATTTGGGACATTAAGCTACGACTATAGAATTGGCAAATCTACTGTGGCTACTATAATACCACATGTATGTGAAACTATTTGGAAAAAATTAAGGCCCGTTGTTATGAGTGAACCAACGAAAGAAAAGTGGTGTGAAATATCCACGATATTTGAAAAGAACTCAAAGTTTCCCAATTGTTTGGGAGCCTTGGACGGGAAACATATACGGTTAATCCAGCCTGAACACACGGGTTCTATGTATTATAACTATAAAAATTATTTTTCGCTAGTTTTATTGGCGCTAGCGGATGCAAACTATTGTTTTGTGTGGGTTGATATAGGTGCCTACGGTAAAAACAGTGACTCAGGTATATTCAAGAATTCTTCATTGTACAAAAAGCTGACAGAAAGGTCATTAGATCTACCTGAGCCAAAGGCATTGTTAATACAAAATAGACCGACAACGTTGCCATATGTGATAGTGGCTGATGAAGCTTTTGGCATGATGGAGAATTTAATGCGTCCATATGGGGGAAGGTCACTAACTTATGCTAAAAAAATATTTAATTACCGTTTGACATTAGCACGCCGGTATGTTGAATGTACTTTTGGCATAATGTGCAATAAATGGCGCATTTTACACAGGCCGTTAGATGTTAACATCGGTTTTGCAGAAAAGATCGTAAAAGCGATATGTACACTAAATAATTATGTCAGAATCAGGGATGGCTACAATTTTGAAGACACACTTTATACGCCACCCCTGGAAAATCTAGCCTCACATTATACCGGACGTGCTGTGCGACAGGCGGATAATGTTCGAGTACATTTAACAAACTATTTCATTAATGAAGGAAAAGTAGATTGGCAGGATCGTTATATTTAACTTGTAACACAAACCGATTGTAAATGTAAATAAATATATATACTCACATAATATTTTCTTCTTTTCTTCATTGTCATGTCCTTCACAAAATATAAGGACGAGTTCTTCCCAAGCCCGTCTTCTCAAATTCTTATCTGAATAATCGCTACTTGTCATGTCCCATATCGCAGGACGTTTCTCTATTTCATCAATTAATAATTCCGTATTAAAAGCTTCGGTTTCCATTTCGGACGATTTTCGGACGAACTTGACGAACCCTAAAATACGTCTATCCGCGTCGAAAGCGCGCGCTCAACTGAACGGAAACATAGAAAACCAATGATCTCATGCCTTCTCCACACTAAAGGCGGAAACATATTTATGTGTCGTGGCGTGTCGTGACGATTACTGTCGTGACGGTGAGTGTGCACACTAAAGTGTCGTGTCGTGGCGTACTCTGGCGTTATTTCTGAACAGTACTTGACGAACCTTTGCAGCGTTCAAACATAAATAATGTTTTCTTCTGATTCGGATAGTGATTTTGATGAAGACCTTCAATTTCTCTTAGCAATGAAACTTCTTAAGAGCAAAAAAAAGAAAAGAAGATACTGGGTTCACCCTATAAACAGAGGGAGACAAGACAAAGGTGAATTTCATCGTCTTGTTAGAGAACTGGAGAGTGACGATGAGAAATTTCATCAGTACTTTAGGATGAACCAAGCACAATATGAGGAAATCCATTCGCTGATTGAAGGAGACATAAAAAAAGTACATACGAAATTTCGTGAACCCATAGGTACTAAAGAAAGACTTGCGTTATGTTTAAGGTAAGTTTTATTTTCTTTGAAAAATATAATTGACTGTGCTGTTGCACGAGTTAGGTTAACAATCATTTATCATGAAACTAACTTATATGAAATCAACGTTTAAGTAATCACAACCTGCTGTCTTATTTATTAGTTAAAAAATTATCTGTTTATCATTAAATCATTAGTTTAAGCATTATTTTGAATTTATTCATCTTCAAAATTTATACTGTCATAGTATGCTTTCATGTTATCTGAAACAACAGGTTTTGAGTGTGATCCGGATGGAAATGATGATGACTGGATATATGTGGGTGACTGAGCGTGTATAGGTGACTGGGTGCATGTTAGTGATTGATGAACGTCTGCAGTAGTTTGGATGTATGTTGAAGAATCAGCATGATTTTGTGCGCGAGATGTAGTAGGAATTGATAACTCGATATATGTGGGTGACTGATCGTGTGAGGGTGACTGGTTGTATATTGGTAATTCAGCGTTTGCAGTAGTTTGGATGTATGTTGAGGACTGATGTTGTGGAGTTGATTGGATGAATCTTTGAGTTGTTATTTTTATAGGCGTTTTTAAAATTTTGTCTCTGTGTTCCAATTGCCGTATTAATGCTTGGGAAATAGCGGTGTGCAAGTCTAATTTTATTTTTGTTTGTTCAAGTTTTGGCAGCGCTTTTAATTCTTTACTCATGCTAAGGAAAAATAGATCAGTTTCGTCCATGTCTTGTCTAAAATTTTGCTTCTGACGTCTTAAATCTTGGGAAGATTTCATCAAATCATACAACTCTTGTAATTTGGGTTCTTTATTAGGTTTTCCACGTAAGGAACTGGATTGTGATTGACTGCGTGAAGTACTGGGACTTTCTGGAAGACTTTCGTCGGGAGACTCTTCTGTGGGTGGTGATTCTGGTGTAGTTGTCACATTTGTTTTTGTACTTCTACATTCCATATAAGGAAGAAGAAAACTCAAGCTTTCTTCATATTTCCAGGGCACCAACGCCGCCGCAGCCTGCCCACTTTTCTTATTCCTTCGTCGCTTCAAAGCGCTGGCGAAAGCATTCCTTAGTTTTGCCCAGTCATCCTTGCATTTATTTACTGTAACAAATAATAATAATTGTTTATTTCTTTTCAGATTTTTAGCTACTGGAAACACTTTTCGATCATTGGCCTTCAACTATCGAATGGGATTTTCTACTGTGAGAGTTATAGTACAAGAAGTGTGTGAAGCCATTTGGAAAAATATGGCACCTATTGTAATGCCTACACCTTCTGAACAAATGTGGAAAGATATTGCAAATAACTTTAAACAATTTTGGCATTTTCCAAATTGTATTGGAGCATTAGATGGCAAACACGTTAACATAATTTGTCCTATAAACGCAGGTTCTACTTTCTATAACTATAAACAAGAACACTCCATAGTTTTACTTGCATTAGTTGATGCTCAATACAAATTTATCATGATTGACGTAGGTGCGTATGGTCGAAACAGTGACGGTGGCATATACGAGAAATCTTTGATGGGAAAATTATTTGAGCAAAAAGCATTAAATGTACCACAGGATGAACCACTGAGTGTAAACTCACAACCTATGCCATACACTATTGTTGCTGATGCAGCATTCCCGTTGAAACCATATTTGTTAAAACCTTATCACAAAGACAAGCTAGTTAACAATGATGCAAATAAAATATTTAATTACCGCTTATCACGTGCACGCCGGTGTGTAGAAAATGCGTTTGGTATTTTACGGGCTCGATTTCGTGTATTTCATGGACCTATGCAAGTCCAACCGGACATGGTAGACAAGATTGTGCTAGCTGCCTGCTGCTTACATAATTTTTTAAGAACAGAAACATTGCTCCCTGAAGAAAATTTGATGGATTCTACTGACCATAGCAGCAACATCGACTGTCTAATTAATATTGAATCTTTACCAAGAAACCCATCAAAAAACGCTGTTTATGTCAGAGAGAAATACAAAGAGTATTTTATTAGTCCAGAAGGGAGAGTACCATGGCAAATAGAAATTATTCGCCGAGGTAGACAAAATTCTTAAATAGTATTAATTGTTAATTTTGTATATTTATTCATTATCTCTTTTCAAATAAATAATAAAGTAAAATACAACTTTATTGACTTACCTGGTTGTTCTAAGATTTCAGCGATTTCTTCCCAAGCAGCATTTCTCATGAAATGATCCTTGTAATCTTTACACTTAGAATCATATATAACTTTTCTTTGGCGTACGAGTTCTATGAGATCGTCAGTCATTTTTTAAATTAAAATTTAAACCCGCTAGATGTTTGCGCCACGAGCCACGCGCCGTATAGAAACACATTTGTCTGTTGTGCCGTGTCGCGCCATAACCCCCACCACCGCTCTGGCGCAATCGGTGGCGAGCAGTCCGCGCCACGACAGAACGCTTTGCGTCACGACACGACACGCAAATATGTCCCTAACCATATTAAATGTATGAAACCGATATGCTCCTGGCGCGCCACGACACGCCACGACACGTAAGTATGTTTCCGCCTTTACCCCGCGAATCGCGCGAGAAGGCGCAGCGAGAAAGTAGCGCGAACGCAGCGCGACTTGGACAAGGCTCCACATTTGCAATATTCGCGTAGTTTTCACAGTAGCGTTCGCGTGTTCGAAAGTGATGGACGTCGAAAAAGAAGAAGTGTGTATCGCTGCGTCTCTCGTTTTGTGCGCACTAGCGTACTTCAATTACGAATATATTAAAAGTAAAAAAAAAATTAAAAAGACCTGGAGAAAACGAAGATGGTGGATGACAAGTATCCATCGTAATAGAACAAGGTGAGTTTCTTAGTATTTGATCTTTATATACAACACTTAGGTAGGGTGAACGCCCCGAATAACAGCCTTTTAGTGCCAATTTCACCACAGGATCATAGCTTTTTAACTATACCTCCAAATTATTATATTTTTATATGTTAGATTATTTTTTTAAGATTGTAATGTAAGACAGATTTTAGTGATATAGGTAAACAGAAAATCATATTAAAGTGATGATACATGAAATCAGGCTTTCAAACTTGGAACGTATTTTCTACATAGTATATAAATAAAGAGTATTTTGACTGCTCACAATGATAGGTTAGACATTATAAACCTTTTTCTTAAGGTTTAAAAAAGGCATGGTATTACGAGCATGGCTGGTATTCGGGGCGTTCACCCTATTTTGGTGATTTTCGATTCTACATGTTAATTTTAATTAAATTATTTACATGCTCTGTTACAGTATAACTATGGAAAATCAATTGAGGGAATTAGTTGCCGAACCTTCTGGGGAATTCCATAAATTCACTCGAATGTCTTTAATGGATTTTGAATATTTATTAAACAAGATTTCAAGCAAGATTTCGAAACAAGATACCAAATTACGTGCATCGATTCCAGCTCGGATACGCTTCGCCATAACTCTGCGATATTTGGCCACAGGCGACAGCTTCCAAAGTCTTCATTTCTTATTTAAAATATCACCTCAACTAATTTCACAAATCGTACTAGAAGTGTGCAATGCCCTGAACGAAGCATTGAAGGGGGAAATAAAGGTAAATCATGATATTAATTACATTTACAAAATATTTATTAAGTAGATAAAGTACTTTATGTTAGTAACATCAATGTGCATTAGAAAATTAGGAACATCAATAATTATAATTTAATCATAGCAATTGCCAGAGAATTCAACTTAAGTTATAAGCTCTATCTATTATACTCGTATTTATATCAATACTATCTTCGACTGATGAATTAACATCTTCGTTGTCCGGAATGTGAAGCACAGGTGGGTAGATTCTTTCATCAGATTGTATTATAATATTTGAAGTACCTGATCGCCCCTGTGTTTGAGTGTTTTCGATGGTATCTTTAATGTAATATACTGTTGGTTCAGTATGAGTTGAGAACGAGGAGCCAGGTGTCACATGTGGTCGAGTGTTTTGAATGGTATTCTGAGTGTAATGAATTGCTGGCTCGGATAGAGTTGAGATTGAAGAACTAGGTCTCACATGTGATTGAGTCTTTCGGGTGGTATTTTGAGTGTAAACTACTGCTGGCTCGGAATAAGTTGAGAATGAAGTGTCAGGTCTCTCGTGTGATTGAGTGTTTCGCATGGTCTTCAGAACGTATTGTGTAGCCGGTTCGGTTGAGGGTGAAGTGCAAGAGCTCTCAGTGAATGGTGATTGTGGTGAACGGTAGTGCGTTGGTGATAAGAATGGTTCAAATTGATACTAGCTGCGCAAATACAATCCGTCTATGTCAAGCATCAACTTTTGCCTTTTTTCTATAGGCATTGATCTCAATTTCGTGGCTAAAAGTTGAGTATATAGATCGCAATCGTCAAGCTGCTTGGGTGGAGTTTCAGAAACATTCCTTTTGAGAGTTGTTTTGAAAGTATCTAATGTCTCTTTGATAAGTTTGCCAGCATCAAGAAGTTCTGGAGGATTCTGTCGCCGACGAATGGTTTGTGGTGCTGTTCTTTCGGTGTTTGACTGAGTTTGACTTCCCTGGCTTTCGTCAATATCATGTTCTACTTCAGACTTCCTGCGCTATTCGCTGACTCCTAGAAATATAATATTCAGACACTATATATTCACCTTATCTACATTAAAATCCCTAAGGTTTTGTGTTGTGGCAAATATACTTATACTTGATGGTAGCACATAATATATATATGATAATACCGTTTACCTAGTTACCTGACTTTTTTAAATAGCAATAATTTTATTCGTACTTAGATAACATACATGAATCCAATTGGATATTTTTTTTGGATTCACATTAAATATTTTAATGTGAATTATTATTCATATACATACATAAAAAAAGTATTCACAGTAAAGAACGAATAAAAATATTACTATTTGAAAAGTCAGGCAACGCGGTGAACGGTTTCATCAACTCTATATTATGTACTACCATCAAGTAAGTAACCAACTATGCCAATCTAGTTAATAATAAAGCTCAATTAATAGAACCGTTTTTTTACAGCTTCCATCGTGCTCAGAGGAGTGGCTTCAAATAGAAAACGGATTTGCACCTAAATTTCCTCGAGCAGTCGGAGCCATAGATGGCAAACATGTCGTTTTAGAGTGTCCAGTAAACTCTGGATCTCAATATTATAATTACAAACGAACATTCAGCATAGTATTGCTAGCATTAGTGGACAGCCAGTACAACTTTACTTTCGCTGACATTGGATGTCAAGGCAGAATAAGCGACGGGGGGGTATTTACGAATTGTCTTTTATGGAAGAAAATATGCACAAATCAATTAAATTTACCTACACCGCATCCTCTACCTGGCTCTAATATTGATGTACCCTATGTTTTTTTGGCAGACGGAGCATTTGCCCTTTCAACTCATATTATGAAACCGTATCCAGGAAATCACGACTTGGGCACACCAACACGTAATTTTAATCAAAAGTTGTCTAGATCCCGGGTCGTAGTAGAAAATACTTTTGGTATATTGGCAGCGAAATTTCGGGTGTTTAGAAAACCGATTCAGTTACAGCCAGAGAAGGCTAGTGCTGTAACGATGACATGTATATTGTTACACAATTACCTGAGGCGTAGCCAAACCTCTTCACATATTTATACACCGCCCGGAACTATTGACCAATATGACAACAATGATGTACTTGCACAACCTGGCACATGGAGAAATGAAATGGAAAGAATATGTGCCATTCGTAATTGCCGTCAAGTACCACGCCGAGCACCTCATAACGCCACGGACATAAGAAACGAATTCGCTAATTATTTTAATCGTTAAATTATTGTAATAAAATTAATAGCATTAATAAAAAATAACTCACAGTGTTCGTTGTATTATTACACGTTGTAGTGTCACCAAGAAAACTATCCATTATTTCATATGCGAACCAACTAGGCTTCTTTACCTCATCCGCACCGGCTCCAGATGTCAATGATTTTTTATAAATATTTATTTTCTATAGCTGGATAATAGTGACACCCTTTTTTGTTTTAAAATTTCAACTGGCATTTCCATCAAGGCACTGATACGCATCCATGCATCATGAACTTTTAATTTATTTTTATGGTCTTTACAATTCGCATCCCACAATATTGGTTCGGTTTGGTAGTATTCCAGAAATTGCAGCTCTAAATGGTTTGTCCACTGCACACTCATTTTTACGGTAGATACCTACTGACACGTCCAGACACCTTCGTTGCTAAAAACAAACTGAGCGACGCGCTAGTGTGGAGTCTAGACATGTTCGCGCAAAGTTCGCGCGCTCTAGCCCTTTGTCGCGGGTTAAAAAACCGACAAAAATCGGAGAAAAAGGCGCGAAGCCGCGAATAACATGCGACACGGCTCCACATTACGTGTTCTCGCAGCTTTCGCGCCTTCTCGCGCGATTCGCGGGGTAAGTGTGGAGCGGGCATCAAAGCGGCGTTGACGCGCGCTGACAACAGTCGAGCGCTAGCGCAGCGTTGAACGCGCGCGTTACCAAAACGCGCGTTAGCATGTGTACGGCCTGAATAAAATGTATGTAGTTGTAAACGCGCGTTATCAAAACGCGCGTTGAGCGCTTGTCATCTGAGGGCGAGTACACATTAGGCGCTCGGCGTTGCGTTGAGCGCGCGTTGAATGCGTACACACACCGCGCTCAGAACGGCGTTCGGCGAGCGTTAGTAGAGTGTGCATTTCTGGCTCAGTTCCGAAATGGACGTCGAAGAGATTGCTTGTGTGTGGCTCCTGTATCGTCGCTATAAAAGAAAACGACAGAGACAAAGAGAATATTGGGTGCACCCAATACTACGAGATAGACTGACGCATGGAATGTTTGTAACATTGTATCCTAAATTGAGAGAACATGAACCTAAGTTTTTCAATTATTTTAGAATGTCCATAAAATCATTTGATGACTTACTCCACGTTATAAAAGTGGATATTACTGGTGAATCAACAATTTTAAGGGAATCAATTTCCCCAGAAGAAAAACTCGTGATAACGTTAAGGTAAGGTTATTTATTCAAATAAATTTAAGTGGTCTGAATCTTGGCTCGAGCCTGTAGGTGAAGGTGACCATGATGACGGCGGCGGTGGGGGCGTCGTAGACCTCTGCTGTGGTGGTGGTGGTCTCGCAGTGGTGTATCCAGAATATGTCGGTGTATGATACATGTATTGGTGTTGATTAGTATGTGGCGGTAAAGGCTGATGATAATTCTGCGCTTCTTTGAGAACATTAAGCAATTCAATTTTTGTTGTTAGACGTTGATTCTCGGGTACTTTTTTCAATTCACTGTACAATGACATACAGAAAAGTTTATCATCGTCTTCTTTAATTAGTGGCTCCGTTTCATTTTGTTGCTTTGTGTTTACACTTTTCTGCAAAATATCAATTATCTGCTTATCTACAGCATTCATTTTGTGTTTTTTTCTTGTGCTTTCAATATGATCTTTAGGTGGTGGCATCAAGTCTGCATTGTCTGTATTATCTACATTTGAGCCAGTTATATTGCTTTCTGTGTCGTTATTTGCTGTAGAATTCGCAAGAAATTGTAGTTTTCTGTAATACACATATGGCGTATGTTTACTTGATCCAGATCCAGATGGCTTTTTTTTGCTTCTTAGCCTCCCTCATATAATTATCCCTAATGCTCTTCCATTTTTTCATAAGTGAAGAACCTAAAAATAAACAATAATCATTTTTATTTTGACAGATACTTGGCCACAGGCTGCTCCTTCGCTGATTTGCATTATGGATACCGTCTCGGAAAATCAACAATTATAAAGATAGTGGAACAAGTTTGTATAGTACTATGGAGCAAATTGAAAGGCACATACATGCCGGAAATGACAACAGAGAAGTGGAAAGAAGTAGAAGAAGGTTTTAGAAAATACGCCAACTTCCCAAATTGTATTGGTGCAATTGTCGGGAAACATATTGAGCTAATACAGCCAGAACATACAGGGTCGCTATTTTTCAATTATAAAAACTACTTCTCATCAGTCTTACTAGCAGTTTGTGATGCAAATTATTGTTTTGTATACGTTAATATCGGATCCTACGGCAAAAGCAGTGATTCTGCTATTTTTCAAAATTCTGATTTTTTTAAACGGATGATGGATAATAAGTTAAATATTCCTAACCCGAAGCCCATATCAAATGTCGACAGAACACCACTGCCTCACGTTTTCGTCGGCGATGAAGCATTTGGAATTATGTCGAATATGATGCGCCCGTACGGAGGAACACAGCTTACACACACAAAAAAAGTTTTCAATTACAGATTATCAAGAGCAAGGCGCTATATCGAATGCTCGTTCGGAATAATGAGTAATAAATGGCGAATATTTCATAGACCTATAGATGTAAACATAAATTTCGCGGAGAATATCATCAAAGCTTGCACAGTACTACACAATTACGTTCGAATACGTGATGGTTATAGATATGAAGACACACTTTATCTTTCACCGTTACAATCTATTAATTCAGGCAATGTACCGCGAGGCAGCTTGTGTGCTAGAACTGCAAGAGAGAAATTCGCCAATTACTTTGTAAACGAGGGAAAATTACAATGGCAAGACGACATGATTTAAGTTATTACCTACCAAATATGACAAAATTATAGGAAATATAATAAATAATTATACTCACCCAACAGTTTTTTCTTTTCTAAATTGTCTTCACAATCACTAAAAATTTCAACCATCTCCTCCCAATTCCTTTTTTTTAATATTTTATTTTTATAGTCAGGACTTTCCATGTCCCATATGGCAGGACGCTTTTGAATTTCATCTATAAATAAATCTGTATCGAAGTGCTCGGTCTCCATTTTGGTGAAATATGCGTCCACTCTACACGAAAGCGCGCGTTCAAATGTACGACGAAATGGCGGCTCATGTATTTCGAAGCGCGCGGCTGACGCCCTCCTAACGCGCGCTTGAACGAAAATATCAAATCGCGCGTTCGACGCGCGCTTGATCCGAAACGCGCGTTTGCATGTGTACGCTTCAATAGAATTCAGGTTTCTCAAAACGCGCGTTAGCAAAGCGCGCGTTGCAAAGCGCCGAATGTGTACTCAGTCTGAACCTACCCTTATACGCACCTTTATGTTCAGCAGTGGACATCCTGTGGCTGAGATGATGATGATGCTGATGATAAAAGCCTAAAATTATACTCATGTGACTTTAGTGTAAGGGACAATCTTAAAATTTTGCTCAAAAATTAACTTAAAGAGTTAAGGTACACTATTTAATTAGTGACACATCCTGTAATTGTTATTGGAATAATGAAAAGAACTTGACGAGTCTGTTACTTGAATTTTTTTGGATAAAAGTTGCCCGACTTTTTTTTAAAGATATCAAAAATTTAAATATACCTATTGTTAGAGCAAAAGTTTTTAAATTGAACTGCATATTTAACAAATTTTTGAGAAAATGTGCCTTTTGTTAATAGATAATTCTGGTATCAATATGTTATAAAATAACTATGGATTTTATGATTTCAAAATAATTATTTTATTCAGGATAAAGCTTAGACTATGTCCAGTGTTGGCTTTGAATAGATTTGTCAACCTCGTAATGATTTGTATATAAATATATTGGTACATCAGATGCTCTTGAAGTTCCAGGCTGTTGGCTACTTTCCGTGGGCGCAAGAATCTCAACTGGAGAGATGTGTACTGATGTAGTGATGGATTCCGAAGGAATGGCATATCTATGCAGCTTTTCTTTTGTAAATGATCTTGTACAAATGAATCCTTGGAAAAATGTTTGGAGCAAAACATTTTATGTCTTGTATATAGCTTTTTTTGAAATTCTACAGAATTCCAGTTCTCCTCTGAAAAACAAAATTTTGCCCAAGCTACCATACTGAAAAATAAAATCGGTTTTGATTTTTAATGCAACTATGAACTTAATTTGGTTTATTGAGCGTTAGAAATTGCTAGGTAATAAGGTTATGCATAATGTTGTAAGTTGGAAGGTCCTGGTTTTGGAAATCGATGTAAAATCAGCTCAGGATCTTGTGCTACTGAAGCATTGCATTTTATACATTTCCGGTTATTGTCCTTCATAATGAAAACTGAGAGTCATTAGGCTCGAAACACAGAAATAAAGCGTTAACATATTCCGTATGCAGATTTTCGATGCAAAGAAGAAGGCTTAACTCAACGCACTTCGAACACAAAAGCAAACGAATACTTGGAAAAACCGTACCGTTTTGTACCGTTTGGTTTAAAATTTGGATTTGACAGAGCTAATTATGTCATATAATGTCAATGTTACATAAGTAATATGACGTAAATGACATTTGTTTTGGTTGAAAACTTCGGTGATGCCATTATAATTGTTACGTTATAATTTTAGAACTGGGAACCCTATGACAAACCCACCGATTCTAGCATCCAATCGTAAGCAAAGTTGACCGGGCCTGGACACCAGGTGAGTAATTCTCCATAAAGCTGTATACATTATGTTGGTAGCGGCGACTGGTTGCGCCGCCATGGTGTCCCGGTGAAATATCATTTTATGACGTCACGAAATTTAGCAGTCAAATTACCTCTTTTAATTTAATTCTTTAAATAAAAAATCGTTCGATTTTTAAATTTTTATTTTCTGTAGTCTCATTAATCCAGATTTCGATAATAATCAATTCTTCATTGTAATTATATGGCAGGGTAATTCAATCTGGTAGTGAATGTTCCAATGGTTGGAAGACCAAGATCTTATTCTTTGTAATATTTCTTGCTGTGAAATATGTAGCTCTTTTATGTCAGTTTAAATGCCTGCTAAGTGCTTTAAATAAAATTGTTTAATTTAGTTTTGAAAGTATTCGAAAAAAAACCGCTAAAAGGATGACTTTTTCTGAACATCTCCTGGGCATAGAATCATATTTATGCAATGGTAAAAAATGGTGTGACAGTCAAATCCAGGGAACCTTAAAATAACAAGTTACAATATTTATATTTAAGGGTTCTGTACATCGCTGCCATTTAGGATTGTTCCACCCTGCCCCACCAAGCCGCCCAACTGGTGGGGCATAGTGGAATGCTATAAATTTTGTAGCGGAATATGCCCCCGTAAGTTGACTCGGTGGGGCGTGCAAAAAGTCGAGTGGAATTTGCCCCACCAGAGTTATCACATTACTTTTTGTTAGAATTTTCCTACGACTCCAAGTTCCTGCACATGTAAGTGAAACGCCATCTAGCGGCAGCCTGAAAACTTTCGTTGCTAAGGGTGCCATCTAGCGGAAATATTACGCTTGGCTTCAAATCCGGAGTCGTAGCACTCCACTTTTCCCCACCAGTGGGGCGGCTTGATGGGGCAGGGTGGAACAATCCGAATCTCACATTTAATGTGTATTTTTCATCTGGTTGCTGCAGTGTTTTGGTTGAATGAATTTGGTGTATAGGTGTTGAATTGTGTAAAATGTTGACAACCTGAAACTCGACATAGTACGTACACTGCTGAACATTTTCCTCCCCTGTAGATTTTCATCCAGTCAAACTCAAACTCTCAAACTCAAACAGATTTATTCAAATAGGTCATAATCTGACACTTTTGCACGTCAATGAAGATAAACAGTACTGAGTCTACCGTGCGTTCGGAAAGATACCTCTACTAGTGGCATCAGATTGCGGGAAAAATCTATGTTCAGAAAAATATACTGATCATTGGGTCAACTTTTACTTTCCTTTAAAATACCCCATTAATTAAAAACAAGAAAATATTTAATTTATATATTTTGGCTTGTCATAGTACTGAGGAATACTTCAATCAACATTCAATATGATCATCTAATGTCGGAAATTGAGCAATAAAAACGCTTTTGAATTTTTATCCCAGAAACATTCTTAGTAGCTGACATACGAGTATAAATTCCATAATTATATCATGACGATAATATCAATCATCATCTCAACCATAGATTTCCATCTAGACCGGTTGTAAGCGGCCTGCATCATCCAGCATGGTCCTGCTATCTTTATCAGACACGAAAAATATTAACGAACACGGTTCGGCCGTACCGCTATACGAAGTATTGAATTTTGCTCACTATGAATATTTATTATTGTATAATACAAAATACTTGACTCTGGCAAATATTCGTACAAACGTATGATCCATATTTCTCCTTCGTGAATAAAAAATAAAGCAACATTCTTTGAGTTCTGTGGAAGGAGTTCCGTTCAGTAATAGTATTCTGTGGTTCTTGTCCTTCTTGTATTTTTATTTCTTAATACTAAAATTATTTGTTTAGCTTTAGATTTTTATAATGCAAATATGAAAACAATTTGCACACAATAATCGTAGTGAAAATTGGAGAGATATTTCTTGTCTACAAATGTAATATATTTTTGCCACTCAACGTTAAATCAAAACTGTGAGGTTTATGTATGTAACATCGGAATATTTTCTTGTATATAATTAATTTCAATCGTTAAGGGGTATTTTACAGGAAAGCATAAGTTGACCCAATGATCAGTATATTTTATTTGAATATATCAGTATTTATTTCAAACGGTTCAGAATTGACTGCCAATCAAGAGGTCCCGGGTTCGATCCCCAGGTCAGGCATAGTGCTAAATATTGGATTTTTCCATTAGGAATTATCTCAATAGGTGCCTGGAGTCTGGAACTGTGCCCGGTATATGGCAATAGGCTCGCCCCCTATTACA
This sequence comes from Hemistola chrysoprasaria, assembly GCA_947063395.1. Classification (NCBI taxonomy): domain Eukaryota; kingdom Metazoa; phylum Arthropoda; class Insecta; order Lepidoptera; family Geometridae; genus Hemistola; species Hemistola chrysoprasaria. The sequence continues at coordinate 3,020,432 of OX346727.1, read as the reverse complement.
TGGGACCAATAACATACTGGCGAAATGTGGGTGTATCTACTATGGTACTGAGTCCTGGGTACACCTCTGCCTACTGTCACGTTTATTATTAGAGGTAAGTAATAATAACGGCAGTAAAAATTTAAAATTATGTTTATTTAAAATAGATAAAATTCCGAAATGGGGGTAGGTAGCAGAAATTAGGTAAGGGCGTGGGTGTGAAGCCAAGACAGCTGAGTCCGTAACGCCTAGAATACCGCACTCTCCTCGATTCGTCGGCTCCGGAACGGCTCGAGAGGTCGTGGTCCCACTGGTAAGGCTTGGTCCAGATGGTAAGGCTTGGTCCAGATGGTAAGGCGGGCCGGGCGGTCAAAACCAGTGTTGGCCGGGCTCCTCGGCGGCAAAGGTGATGACTCCTAGTCGAGACAGTGTTCCTGTAACCGCAATCAGGCGTGTCACAATTCGTACCACGATTCACGACATGTAGGTTCTGCCAGACTTACGGGGATCATGAAGCATTCCAAAATACAAAATTAGCTAGCAAAGGCAGAAGATAGAGAGGGTGGCAGAATGGTATATGGGCTCAGAAACGGTTAGGTGGCTATTTAAAGATTAAATTTACAATTTATAAGTTAATAATAATAAAAGAATAGAAGATAATAATAAAAGCAACAGTAGCACTGACCTATGATATAATTTTAGAATTCTAACGGGGAAACACTTTATAAAAAGGCGAAATAGAAATCTAGGCAACGGTAAAATTCAAATTTCCAAAACTAAATCTAACGTTAAACATGACACCAAATGATTTAACTAAAATAAGCGGCTTAGAAATGTTTGCATAACTTACCCAGTATGGGAACACTATAATATACAATTATTGTAACGAAATTAAGGTGAACTTCGACAACACACACAATTAGTTTTAGATTTTACTGTACAACGGCGTAAGATGGCCGGACTGAACAGTTAATGACGTATAGTCGCTTCGGAGGCCAGAGTCGACTGAGGGAGTAGCCGCGCGGCGCGTCGGGCAGTTGGACAGCCGTGAAGCGACTTGTAACCGGTTTTTTATTGCGGAGCGCTGTCCAGTTCACGCGTTTATTATTAAGTATAATTTCTCTAGTCGGCACTAATTATAATGTTGCGTTTAAACGCGCAATACAACTTCAGTTGTATTTTATAGGTGTAAATGTATTGTTATTATAAGAATTAAGATTAGAACGAATAAGAAATAATTGTGTGTAAATAGTTATATAAATTGTAAAAATAGGTTTTTAGTAAGTAGAATAGTGTGGATTGTAACACATCGTTACAGTACCCCCCTTCTTATAAAGAATTTTACGTACGTTATGTATTTAGTAAAATTCGAGAGACAGTGCAAACGAGTGTCAAGATATGGGGTGGCTTCCGACAATCTTGAGATCTTTAATATGCCAGATTCCAAGATCTCTTCCGTTCATATCTTCAAGAATATAGACCAGAGGGGAGCGTTTTTCTTTTACCTTACACTTTTGATACTTTGGTGCCAATTTCTTGCTAAAATGAGCATCTTTATCGCTCTGGAAGTAACAGCGCTTCCATACGACGTCTCCTACGTTAAACTCATGTTCTTTACGGCGCAAGTTATAGCGCTGAGAATTCTTGGCGTGAGAATGCCATAATGCGGCTTGGACTTTATTAAAGACAGTAGATAAATGTCCAAGATTTTCTGCGTACACGTCTCTTGGTAGGAAAACAAATTCTTCGTGATCTTTGTGGTGGTCTAAATAGTGCGATCCACAGGTCACCAGTTCTCTGCCATAAACGAGGAATGCAGGAGTGTAGCCAGTTGTCTCATTGACAGAATTATTAATTGCGAACTGAATTTGTGGCAGATTGAGATCCCAGGTCCTATGATCATTCTCAATGTATGCAGAAATGGCAGTAACTATAGTTTTATTATACCTTTCTACAGTATTTATTTGTGGTGTATATTTAGGAGTGAAGTGTATTTTAGGTACTTTATACTTTTTAAATAGTCTATCTAGCTCATGACTGATAAATTGGCAGCCATTATCCAAAACTATACTCTGAGGAATTCCATGTTGAAGGAATACGTCATTTTCTAAGTGTTTAGACACAAGCTCTGCCGTAGCCCTACGAAGTGGAAAGATTAGACAAAACTTGGAAAAGCAGCAAGTGATGACAAAAATATAGTTATTCTGTCTTCTGGTGTTAGGGAGTGGTCCAACCAAGTCAATAGATATGACTTGGAAGGGACGTGAAACTTCTTTGGGTCGACCCATTTTCCCTAAGGTGCCATGAGTAGGGAGTTTATGTGCTAGACATGTATCACACCGCGATACAAACTCAACGACACTAGCATACATCCCAGGCCAATAAAAACGGAGTGCTAAGCGTTTGTAGGTCTTGAAGACACCAAAATGTGCAGCAGTAGGCTCGGCGTGACACTCAGTGAGGGCGTGCTCACGTTGTTCTTTCGGAATCACCTCCTTCCAATCAAATTCCGCTGTGAGAACGTCCTTATTTTTCATGTACCTATACAAGCGGTCCTGTTTTATAGTATAGTTAGGAAAACTAACTGGTGCCTCCTGGCAACCCTTGAAAATTTTAAGATACCAGGCATCTTGAGTTGTTGGAGTAGCAGTGACAGAAGTATCACTATTAACGAGGGCATCTATATGAACGCATCTAGAAAGAGCATCCGGAACAACCATATCTTTGCCTCGACGGTGCTCGACTTCGAAGCTAAATGAGGAAAGACGGACACCCCATCGAGCCAGTCTGCCGGTAGGATTGGCAAGAGACATAAACCACTTCAAGGCTGAGTGGTCAGTGAAGACCTTGAAGATGTGACCATTTTCAAGGTAACATCGCCAATGCTCTAGTGCCGACAGAACAGCGAGAGCCTCCCGTTCCGTTGTGCTATAGTTGCGTTCTGGTTTGGTTAGTGAGCGGCTCATGTAGGCTATCGGGTGTTCAACACCGTCGATAGTCTGCGCAAGCATTGCCCCCACACCAAAACTGCTGGCGTCTGTATGCACTTCGAAAGGGTGGCTAAAATTGGGACAAGCTAAAACTGGCGCTTGAACGAGACGAGATTTTAGTTCAATGAAGGCCTTTTCAGCTTCAACGTTCCATTGGAAGGGCGGAGCGCTCTTTTTGGTCGACGTTAGTTGGTTAAGAGGGCCTGCAATCGTGCTAAATTGAGGAATAAAGCGCCTGTACCAGGAAGCAGTGCCCAAGAAACGCTTCACTTCTTTCTTGTTAGTCGGAGTAGGGTATTCCAGAATCACCCGTACCTTCTCAGGATCAGTCCTCAATCCTTCAGCATCAACGACGTACCCAAGATATCGTAGTGAGCTTCTAAAAAATTGGCTCTTCTCTAGATTTATGGTGAGATTTGCAAGGCGGAGTTTCTCAAGGACGCGTTGAAGAAGAGACACGTGCTCCTCAAAAGTTTTAGCTATGATGATGATGTCATCGAGGTAGGCGAAAACCTTACACTCAAACTCAGGTCCAAATAATAAGTCTACTAGCCTTTGTTGAGTAGCAGGTGCATTTGTAAGGCCAAATGCCGTAGTCTTGAACATATATGTACCTCGTCCTGGTACATAGAAAGCGGTTTTCTCACGATCTGGCTCATCGATTAGTATTTGCCAGAATGCCTTCGACAAGTCGATACTTGAAAGGAATCTAGCATCTTTTAGATTGTCCAAAATCTCAGAGACGTAAGGAAGACTGTAGGCATCCTTTTTCGTCACTGAGTTCAGTTTACGGCTGTCTAGGCAGAATCGTGGATTACCATCCTTCTTCCCTACGACAAGGACAGGTGAGGACCATGGGCTCTCTGTAGGCTCAATCACGTCCAATTTCAGCATCTCGTCTACCTGTTCAGTTATAATTTTCTGCTTCTCAGGGGACATACGGTAGTAGCGCTGCCTAATAGGTGTAGCGTTGCCGGTATTGATGCGATGTTTAATTAGAGTAGTCCTACCAAGCCCTTTCTCAGCAAAAGATATCTTTTGATATTGCTTAACAATATCATTAGCAACTACTTTCTGAGAATCGTCTAGTGCATCATAGGCGTGTAAATGTACATCTGCTGAACTAGATATATTCGACAATCTGGGGTCGTCCTCAAATAAGTTTTCTACGTTAGATAAGTATTTAGGGCATAGGCCAAAATTATTCCAGAAGTCAATACCTAGAATAAGTGTAGTATTTATCTCAGGTATAGCGTGTGCTTTAATGATAGAAAATTTATTTTCAAAGGCTACGGGCAACATAATGTAACCTACAGACGCAATCTGCTGACCACCCGCAGCAGTGACGGTGATTTTCTCAACTGTGCAAAGAGTAAGACCATAATTTGTTAAACGCTCATGAGAACCACCGCCCAATATGGTGACCGCAGAACCTGAGTCCAGAAGTCCGTAAATCTCTATATCCCCGATGTGCACCTTAGTATAAGGGCGCGGATCTTGTCTCGGCATTGAGTTGAAAACCGCTGCTACTGAAGCAGGAGTAGAGAAGAACTGCTTCAGGAACAACAACCAATCATTCCAGTCCGAGATGTCTGAATGGCTAGTTGTTGCCTTGCCACGATTTTCTGCTAGTTTTTTGGCTGCGACGCAGCTACTGTCTTACACTTAGGACAATCCGGTTTACGGACGCCCTTCTCCCCACATCCGAAACAAAATATTGTGCGTTCGGCCTTGCAATCTCTCATAGAGTGGGTGTCTACACGGCAGCGGTAGCAATAAGTACGCGGCGCAGATATAGCCAAAATTTCGGATACCCTAGATTGAGTTACGTTATGATCATAATAGTTTTTAGCCTGATCCTTACGCTTTTGGGAGTGATAACAAAATTCAGGAGCCAACATTTTAGAATGAAGTGATGGAGGCTCCTTGAAGTTTTCTGACCGAGTTCTAATTCGCTCATAATTTCTGCAAATCGTACGCAATTCTTCGGTGGACTTTATGTTTGGACTAGCTGCTATTATAGTTGAATAGCAGGGCCGTATGTTATGTAACAGAATGTCTAGTTTGTTTTCCTCCGACATAGGTGTGCTCAATCTAGAGAACATACCCTCCATAATAGACAAATAGACCACTATGCTCTCATCATCACCTTGCGTGCGTTCTCTTATCTCCGATGACATACGGTAGTCATAGTCGGGAAGGTCAAAGTCTTCCTTCAGGCGGGTGAGCAAACTAGGCCAGTCCTTAACAAGGTCTTTAACACTGCGATACCAGTGTATAGCATCGCCAGTAAAGATATCTGTAGCAGAGAGAAGCATTTTATGATCAGTAACCGCCTTAGAAATGCGGAATTCCTCAGCTTTTTGGATAAAAGAACGTACGCAAGACTTTCCATCATATTTTAGTTTTGATAGTTCACTAGTTATAGAGCGCTCGCAAGTAACTGAAACGTTTAAACCGGAGGTACTCGGCTTATCTACTGACTCGTCGTCGGCAGTCGTAGAAGTATTAGATTTGGACTCGCTGGAACCTTTATTTAATCCTATTAACACAGCATGATAATTATCAAAGAGCTTCTGAATCTTCTTCAAAGCAGTGGCATCTTCAGTAGCCTCTGGTTTTTGTACTCTTTGAATCCTATAGTATATGTGATTCAACCAAGATCGAGTCCTACAGAATAGTGGCTCATTATAAGTGCCTACAAGAGATTCGAGGTTAGCTTTGATTTTATCTAATGTCTTGCGACAGCCCTCACAATCCTCGGTATAACTAAAAACTGATTCAAGAATTTCATCAGCAGCATAGAGTTGGGTTAATTTATTAATTTGCCGTCGCAATTCCTCTACACTCTCAGTAGGACTCTCACCTCGAATAGCGACTTCATAGCACAATTCCAGCTTTTGCAAAAGTAAATATTTAATCGGATAGGACATTTTTGTTATAGTAAGTTATGCAAACAATCAGCAAATAAAAAGAGCAGTGAAGAAAAAAAAAAATAAGGCAAAATAGCCAAGGCACCTTCCGTTCTGTTACAAACAATAACTATTTGTTTCAGAACGATAGCGTTAAGCTTTAACAGCAGCAACAAAAAAAAACATCTAAGTGAGCATAAAAGAAAAAAAATGATACTAATGATTAATTGTAATTTACTAGCTTCAATTCATGTGTCTATTACAATAACGAGATAAATACAATTACTTTATCTGGTTTACATCCAACACATAATTAAACAGGTATCAAAAAAATTAAAAATAACAATAAAAAGAGAGGGTAGACACACCAGTTGAAGTACACCAACACGATCGTCTTTACAATTACCAACGCACACCAACTACTATACCACTAACCAACACCAAGCTAATAATTGTAAAACGAAACAGACTCAGCTAATCAAGACTTCACCACGTATTTGGGCGCCATTGTCACGTTTATTATTAGAGGTAAGTAATAATAACGGCAGTAAAAATTTAAAATTATGTTTATTTAAAATAGATAAAATTCCGAAATGGGGGTAGGTAGCAGAAATTAGGTAAGGGCGTGGGTGTGAAGCCAAGACAGCTGAGTCCGTAACGCCTAGAATACCGCACTCTCCTCGATTCGTCGGCTCCGGAACGGCTCGAGAGGTCGTGGTCCCACTGGTAAGGCTTGGTCCAGATGGTAAGGCTTGGTCCAGATGGTAAGGCGGGCCGGGCGGTCAAAACCAGTGTTGGCCGGGCTCCTCGGCGGCAAAGGTGATGACTCCTAGTCGAGACAGTGTTCCTGTAACCGCAATCAGGCGTGTCACAATTCGTACCACGATTCACGACATGTAGGTTCTGCCAGACTTACGGGGATCATGAAGCATTCCAAAATACAAAATTAGCTAGCAAAGGCAGAAGATAGAGAGGGTGGCAGAATGGTATATGGGCTCAGAAACGGTTAGGTGGCTATTTAAAGATTAAATTTACAATTTATAAGTTAATAATAATAAAAGAATAGAAGATAATAATAAAAGCAACAGTAGCACTGACCTATGATATAATTTTAGAATTCTAACGGGGAAACACTTTATAAAAAGGCGAAATAGAAATCTAGGCAACGGTAAAATTCAAATTTCCAAAACTAAATCTAACGTTAAACATGACACCAAATGATTTAACTAAAATAAGCGGCTTAGAAATGTTTGCATAACTTACCCAGTATGGGAACACTATAATATACAATTATTGTAACGAAATTAAGGTGAACTTCAACAACACACACAATTAGTTTTAGATTTTACTGTACAACGGCGTAAGATGGCCGGACTGAACAGTTAATGACGTATAGTCGCTTCGGAGGCCAGAGTCGACTGAGGGAGTAGCCGCGCGGCGCGTCGGGCAGTTGGACAGCCGTGAAGCGACTTGTAACCGGTTTTTTATTGCGGAGCGCTGTCCAGTTCACGCGTTTATTATTAAGTATAATTTCTCTAGTCGGCACTAATTATAATGTTGCGTTTAAACGCGCAATACAACTTCAGTTGTATTTTATAGGTGTAAATGTATTGTTATTATAAGAATTAAGATTAGAACGAATAAGAAATAATTGTGTGTAAATAGTTATATAAATTGTAAAAATAGGTTTTTAGTAAGTAGAATAGTGTGGATTGTAACACATCGTTACACTACCACTTCGGGAAAAAGGCGTGAATGTATGTTATGTTATGTATATATGGTTCAGAATTATTTCTATTTCAAAATCTAATTTTATTTTTTATTAGCCTATACAAGAAGAACGCACAAGAAACTTGTAGGGCTTAATTTTTTCAACAGATAGGTTCACAATATTTGGTTTGGTTACATTCGTTTTCTTTGAAGGTGCCGCGAGGCGGCTATGCAGAAGTTTCCAGGCATCTTTGTCCTCTATGTACTGGTTGACTTTATAATAAGACTTCTTTCTTATGGCATTAGTAGACCATGATTATTGTTTTATTTATTTTGACATTGGGTGCAATGGACGAATCAGTGATGGAGGAGTTTACCGAAACTGCAGCTTGAGCCACGCTCTAGAGAATAATTTTCTACCACCAAACCGTGTGTTATTGTTGCAGATAATGATTTCCCATTGAAAACGTACCTTATGAAACCATACGGAGGAAATAATTTATCTCTTAAGCAAAAAGTGTTCAACTACAGATTATCACGGGCTAGACGGATAGTTGAAAATGCCTTTAGAATATGTGTGTAAATTTAGAATATTTCTGAAACCCCTCCCATATGCTCCCGCTAAAGCTGATAAAATAGTTAGAACGTGTGTTGCTTTGCACAATTGGCTTAGAAAAACGCAAGGTACTATTCAAAGTGTAACAGTTGATACAGAAAACATCGAAACGGGGAACATCACCCTGGTTCCTGGAGAGTTTCTAGCAGCAGGTATAGTAAACATTGAAAGAAGTTTGCAAAATAGATCATCACAACAAGCTCACAATGTACGAGATCGCTATGCAGATTATTTTGTTGGTGAAGGCTCAGTACCCTGGCAGGCAAGAATGGTACATTAATAGCAATCGGTTTCAGTACAATTTCCTACCTAGTAAGTTCGCATATAAGATACACATATAAATAAATGTATTCTAAATGATTTTGTGATTTCTTTCACTCCCTCGCTATCGGTCGGCCCCTGCCTATTAAAGTTACTATAAATAAGGTGATATCAGACAGTTCACTCGAGTGAACATTCACTCGAATGAATGCTTCATTTTTCTTTCATTCCATGTTCACACGACTTACTGCGAATGACATAGAAAAGAACGTTCATCTGTTATTTACTTTAAATATTATGTCATCGAGTGAAGTCGTGCGTCTCGGAATCCGTTTAATTTGTGACCATTTAATCCAAAAGTTAGTAAAAAAGAAGCACAGAAAACGTCGACGTTGGTGGGTGCGGCCATGGATTGAAAGAAGAAATCTGTTTGGAGCTTCGAATACACTGTTGAGAGAACTAGCTGATGAAGATTCTGAATCGTATCGCAATCATTTGCGAATGGACGAATGTAAATTTGAAGAACTTTTACTGCTTATTGCTCCAACAATAACGAAACAAAATACTTTAATGAGAGATAGTATACCTAACCGAACAAAACTTCAAATTGTACTGAGATATCTTGCTACTGGCGATTCTTTTGGAACCTTAGAAGCTCTGTACAGAGTACCACGAAATTCAATATCCTACTTTTTCAAAGAAGTATGTGAAGCTATTTGGTCGGCACTTGGAAACTTTATAAAGGTCAGTAACATTTTAAATTGATTAAAACAAGTAGGTAATATTTTTGAAACTTTTTAATTAAATACACATGTTTGACAATTCACATTCACACGATTTCTTTAAGAGCTTGTATGAGTATGTTGTGGATGTTGGAAGAACAATTTGTGATAGTACTTCTTGTTGGATTGCTGAGGGATAGTACTGATAATTTTGTGGAGAGGACATAGGTACAGAGACCGTTGGTGAGTATACTTGTTGTTGGGTTGTGGAGGGATAGTACTGATCATTTTGTGGAGAAGACATAGGTATAGAGACCGATGGTGAGTGTACTTGATGGGTTGGCGAGTGATAGGTATCATATTGATGCGATCGGCTGTTATTTAATGAGGATCGTGTACTTGAGCTCGAGTAAATCGATTCAGATAAAGTCGTCATTTGTGAAAGACGTTCCTGGGTCATCACCGATTGAAGCCTTTCCTGACATATTAATGCCTGTTTAGGGGCATTTTCTTTAGCTGTATTGCCAAACTTTTACAAAACATATCAAACTCATCTTCAACTTGCTCTTTGTTTTCCTTGCTTATAGCTTTTAGTTCTTTAATTGCCATATCAATTGGAATGTCTGTCTTTCGTTTCCGGTTGACTGGTTTTCCAGAATACAATGATGTAGACGATATTGTACCACTATTTCTACTATTCTCAGCACTAGATGTCGACTGCTTCTCACTACCAGCTTGAGAACTCTTCGGCTCAGATTCAGTGGCGTCTTCATTTTGAGTCTGCGTGTTTACTGACGTATCCTGCAATTAAAATATATTTATTGTTACAGGATCCTGAAGTTCGAGATGAATGGATTAAAATAATGGATGACTTAGTAGTCATCCATTATTTTAATCCACACACAGTTTACAGTTTGAAAAGTTCAATAGTTTATAGTTAAACTATTGAACTTTTCAAACTGTTGCGGTGCCATGGATGGAAAATTAGTCAATATAAGATGCCCAGGAAACTCCGGCTCAGACTATTTCGACCACATAAAGAATTTCAGTATTCCTCTATTTGCACTTGTGGATGCGAATTACAATTTCAGCTTTATAGATGTTGGAAACAACGGAAGAGCAAACGATGCATCAGTCTTTCAAAAATCAACATTAAATGAAGCATTGATGTCAAATCTTCTGAATTTTCCAGAGGAAGGCGTAATCGTGGCAGATGACGCATTTCCTTTACGAAAAGATATTCTGAAACCATTTAACACTAGAGGAGAGTTTGGCGTCAAACAAAAAATATTCAACTATCGGCTCTCTAGAGCTCGACGTGTGGTAGAAAATACTTTCGGAATATTGGTATTTAAATTCAGGATCTTTGAAAAACCGATTCCACTATCGGTGGAAAAAGTTGAACAACTTGTTAAAACCACATGTGCACTACATAATTGGCTGAGAAAAACGACAAAGCATTATGTTACACAACAGTCCTGGAAACTGAAGATTGGAACACAGGTAGTACTATACCAGGGGAATGGCGACAAGTATCATCTTTAGCAATAGGCGATTCTCCACCAACTACCGTAAGGCATCATAGTGAAAACGCCCGTCGCGAGCGTGATGCATATGCAGAAAAGTTTGTCACTACATGCACTGTACCATGGCAATGGAACATGATATGATGAATATGTAAATGTAAATACCTAACATAAATATTTCATCTAGGTACGTTGCTTTTATTAAATACCTAATATTTATCGTCCCGTGCTGCCCCCGTACCAGTTCAGTCCCTTTCGTGTCCCTTGCGCTGTTCCTTTCGAAAAACCGAGATGGTATGTATGTATAATATTCACAGTACAAACAGACACCGGGACAGCTGCAACTAAATAAAAGCTAGTAATAAGCAATAGCTAAATTAGTAGGTATAATGTTTTAAAATGTTCCAAAAACAGCACTGCACTTTGCTCATTCCACTTGAACACCATTTTGCTGCCAATTTTCCGTGACGCAACGAGACGTGCGTCTGCTACCGAGCTCGAGACAAAATGGCCGAATCCGAGTGAACGTTCTCTTTGTGTGCAGACCGTTCATTTTCCTTTCATTCGCAGTTGGAGTGAAAGATGCCGAATGATAAAATCAACATCGTCGGATCGGATCATTAATGAATTCATTCGGCACTCTTGTTTCATTTGGGGTTCAGTCGAATCATTTCGAGTGAAAAATGCCGAATGAAAGACAAAAATGAACGAAATGTGAACTGTCTGATACCGCCATTAGCTCGTGCTCCATACTCTGACGCGTCACAACACAACACTGGCGCGTGCACAGTAGTCCGACCCGTAGTGTCGCGTTGCTGCGCTGCCCCCGGCAACACACACTGCACCCACAACACACTGCATCGGAGAATAAATATGTGAACGCAACCATATTAAATGTATGAAACCGATACCTTTGTAATGCATCACGACACAACACGTCAGACGTAGTTTTGCAAAACAGAACTGCTAAACATAGAAATAATGAACCAATATATGTATGTAGCTAAAGCTGGGGTGAGATTGTTGTGTCGTGATGTGTTGGGGCGCTATGTGTCGTGACGCGTAGTGTTCATACTGGTGTGTCGTGGTGTGTTGCAATATGGCACAATTTTACATCATTAATAATTTGTGAGTTGTGCGGTGTATACGTGTAAAATGTTTTTCTTGGAATCATCTGATACTGACAGTGATTTTGACGAAGATATACAATTTCTTATCATGGCAACTCTTCTTAAAAAAAAGAAAAAGTAACGGAGATATTGGGTTCATTCTATAAATGAAGTAAGAGGCAGTAAAGGCGCATTTCACACTCTCGTTCAGGACTTAGAAACTGATGACGAAAGGTTCCATCGATATTTCAGATTAACTAAAATTCAGTTCGAGCAAGTACACTCTTTAATTGAAAGGGATATTAAGAAACAACATACGCAATTTCGCTGCCCTATAGGAACAAAAGAAAGACTTGCTGTGTGTTTGAGGTATGTATTTTTCTCTAAAATGACATAATTTTTTTTTAATTACGAGACACAAGATTAACTTTAACACTTAAATATATAAATAATTATTTATTAATCACAGTCACTATAATCAACTGTACTATAATAGGAAGCAAGATTTTCATCAGCCAATGAACTCATTTGTTGTGGTGATGTGTGAGATGACGATGTGGATGGCAAGGTTGTAGATGTTGATGCGATTGGATAGTAAACGGTAGAAGATTGATTGTATGACTGAAGAGGTTGTTCGTGGTTGATCAACAATAGTTGATAAGTTGACGATGGTTGGCGTGGGGAAATAGTTTGTTGTGGCGGAATGACTTTGTAGGATGTAATGTTAATTGGAGTTTGCAGGACTTTATCGGTCTGTTGTTTCTCTAAGTGGCGGATTTGTGCTTTGGATACTGCAGAGTGCAAATCTAATTGAATTTTAGTTTGTTCAAGGATTGAAAGACTTCACCGCTTTGCTCATACTCAAAAAGAACAGATCATTTTCATCCATATCTCTTTCTCGTCTTTCATTTTGCTTTTGAATTCTGAGATCGTTTGATGACTTCATAAGTTCATAAAGCTCCTGCATCCCTGGCTTGACCGAATTCTGACGGGAAGAAGACGAACTCCTGACTGAGCATTGAGACTCGCTCCTATTGTAAGGACTAGCTGTAGACCTGTCCGATGTCAATTCAGATGGTGATTGAATTGGTTCACGTGAAGATGCTAAATTTGTCTTCGTATTTCTAGATTCCATAAATGGTGATAAAAAATTCATTTGATCTTCATATTTCCAAGGGGTTACTGGCATGGCAGCTTGACCGCTTTTCTTATTTCTTCTACGTTTTAGTGCGCTGGCGAAAGAATTACGTAACTTAGTCCAATCCTCTTTGCATGTTTCAACTGAAACAATAAATTTTGGCATGTAGGTATATACTTATATAATTTATTTAATTACAGATTTTTGGCTACAGGAAATTCATTTCGTTCGATGGCGTTCAGTTACCGTATGGGAGTGTCAACAGTAAAAGCAATAGTTGAAGAAGTTTGCGATGCCATCTGGAAGATTATGTCACCAATTGTAATGCCACAACCAATAGAACAAACATGGCGAAATATTGCTATAGGATTTAAAACAAATTGGCATTTTCCAAATTGTATTGGGGCTTTGGATGGAAAACATATAAATATAACTTGCCCAATAAATGCTGGGTCTACCTTCTACAATTATAGAGCATTCCATTGTGCTACTTGCTCTTGTTGATGCTTATTACAAGTTTATTATGATAGATGTAGGAGCATATGGTAGGAATAGTGACTAAATACTAAATACCACCATTTATGAAAAATCATTAATGGGTCAAAGGTTTGCGCGAAATGAACTAAGTGTTCCACCAAACGAACCGCTGAGCCATAATAGTGAGCCTTTACCGTATACTATCGTCGCTGATGCAGCATTTCCATTGAAGACATATTTACTAAAACCCTACAGTAAAGCAAAACTAGTAAACAATGATTCAAATAAAATATTTAACTACCGTCTATCACGTGCTCGTCGTACAGTAGAAAATGCATTTGGTATATTAACCTTTCGTTTGCCGCGACTGGCGCAGCGGCGATACCGCTGTATGCCGAGAAATATCGACTGTTGCGCAGCCGCGCAACATACGGTTTTAAAAATCAAATTCCGCCAAGAATATAAAACTTACCTTTTATCTGATTTATGATTTTTAATGACAATGAAATCAAGTTTATATTAGTGCATAATTTAGTGGAATATAATAAGTCGAGTATTTACTACAACTCATTCTTATCTTATGAGACGGGAAAAATTTGTTGGTATATAGAAAAACACAGATAATATAAAAATATTTATTTTAATTTGAGATTTTCTTGTTTTATTTTATACTTAGATATATGGTGTACCCGATTACAGAATATATTATAATACCCTAATGAAATATTTTAGAAATACACAAGTTTATTTATTGAGAAAAAATGTAGCATTTCCAAGCGCGGATCCGCGTTACGGCAATGACTGCGCCATTCATATACAGGATGGTATGTGTTTCGAAAGATCTAAGTTTTTGATCCATTTTTTTTAATTACTTAGGTACCTACAAATAACCTTAATTATAATAGATGGCGTTATTTTTAACCAACATCAAGAAAAGGAGGAGATTCTCAATTCTGTTGTATGTATTTTTTATGGCTGTTCGCGCATAACTAGTTCTTTTGATGAATATTTTGATGAATATTTTTCTGTTGGAAAGGGGGGAAAGGGATCTGATGAGGATCTAATACGCACTAAAAATGACCAAACAAAATAATTAAAAACCGACTTAATTTTTTTTTGAAAACACATTCCAAACTTCAAATTTTGTTTTGAACCGAGCTGGAAATGTGGAGATCACGAATTTTAGAATGTGTTTTTACTAGGTAGGACAAGGTGGGGTATGGTATTCGCGCCAGCACTGACCTACACAAAGAAAAACTGTTGTATATGCATATACATACCTACTTAGATGTAAGGTACGCGTGATGCGTTAATAAACAGTCAGTGCGAAACTAGCCACGGGTTGTTTCAGTCGTGTTCCTAGCTCTCATATTTATCAGTGGCGACGATCCGCAATCTACCCACAAGAGAAAAATAAAAAATGGCTCGGTCTAATTTCGGCGTTTTATCTACGTTCGATCATCATCTACAGACGTGGGAGACATATAAGGGACGCATTGTGCAATATTTCATTGCCAATGATATCGACGATGAAACAGATCCGACAGGCAAGAAGAGGAGAGCTATTCTTCTCAGCGCACTCGCCGAGGGTACCTTCAAGCTGGCACAGGACTTGGCGTTGCCTAAGAAGATAGGAGAGGTGCCCTACCAGGATATTATAACATTCCTGGACAAACATTTCACACCAACTACGGTCGGGTTCGGTGAACGTCATAAGTTCTACGCAGCAACGCAAGAAACGGAGGAGTCTCACTCACAATGGGCGGCTAGATTACGTGGCCTAACTTCGCGCTGTGGTTTCCTTAACGTGGAGGAGGCATTGCGCGACAGGTTTATTATGGGAATGCGCTCAGGATACGAGAAGGAGAAACTTTATTCTCAGGATTTAATAAACCTAACGCTGGCAAAAGTCGTCGAAATCGCCGAGAACCTCAGTTGCGCCCGCGCAGCGGCCGTAGCTAGCGGAAAAGTTCCCGTCGCTCAGGATCAGGTGTTTAAAATCGTAAAATCCAAAGGGAGTGACAGCAAAAATGAAAAGTGTAGTGTGTGTGGTTACTCGAACCACAAAATGGCGGAATGTAGATTTGCGAAATATAAGTGCAAAAAGTGCAATAAAATAGGCCATTTGCGTAAAATGTGCCCCCGTGTAAATTACGTAACGGATTGCAGTGACCAGGATGACGATGGCGCAGGCGATGATGGTAAGCTGTATCATATACGTTCTGTGTGTGGTGAGCCCATGGTAGAAACTGTATCCATCAATAACCTACCGTTTAGATTCGAGATTGATAGTGGTTCGTCAGTGACAGTAGTCTCGGAGGAATACTATAATATTCACTTTAAAAATGTGCCGTTATCTACGACCCATAAACAGCTGATGTCATATAATGGTAGGCACATATGTTGTATAGGTATGGCACGTCTACCTGTTTGTTATGTTGGTCAAACGCATCCGATAGACTTCCACGTGATACGAGACGGTGGGCCGCCCTTGCTAGGTAGGGATTTTATCGCTAAATTTAAGCTATACCTACTACCTGTTAATTATAATTACCAGGTGCCTATTACAAGCGATAAAGATGCGGACAATATAACTACACAGTTACAAGCCGAATACCCGCAACTGTTTACCGACAAACTAGGGCGATTTAATAAATATTCAGTCCAGTTACAAGTAAAGGATAGCGCAAAGCCCATTTTTTTTAAAGCTCGTTCAGTGGCGTTCGCCTTGAAGGATAAAGTAGGAGAAGAAATAGACAGATTAGTCAGTCTAGGTATTTTAAAGTCAGTCCAATACTCTGACTATGCATCTCCGATAGTACCGGTGTTAAAGCGAGATGGAACAGTGAGACTGTGCGCCGACTACTCTGTTACAATAAATAAACAATTGTTAGTGGAACAATACCCACTACCCACTATAAATGAATTGTTTTCTAAAATCCATGGCGGTAAAATATTTTCTAAGATAGATTTATCTATGGCTTATAATCAATTAGAACTGACTGAAGATTCACAAAATTTAACCTGTATAAATACTCAGCAGGGTCTTTATAAATTTACTAGATTGGTGTTCGGACTGTCCAGTGCTCCTTCTATATTTCAGCGAGCGATCGAAAGCGTCCTGACAGGTATAGACGGGGTAGTGTGCTTGCTTGATGATATTTTAATTTATGGGGGGGATAACCACCATGAGCACTTGCAGAATATAAAAAATGTACTCAATAGATTGCAAGATGCCGGGTTGTCCCTGCGGAGAGACAAGTGTAGCTTTTTCCAGAAGGAAATAAGTTATCTAGGGTACGTTGTGTCTAAAGACGGACTTAAAAAAGCGCCAGAGAAAGTAAAAGCGATGACACATGCTTCGGTACCCAAAAACGTCCATCAATTACAATCATTTTTGGGATTAATAAATTATTATAGGAATTTCGTACCTAATGCCTCATCTATTCTTAGTCCGCTGTACGATTTATTAAAAAAGGGATGCAAGTGGAACTGGTCGACCGAACACCAGTCAGCTTTTCAAGAAATAAAGAGAATAATGACGTCAGACCAGGTACTAGCACACTTTAATCCAAAGGCTAAACTCATTTTAACAGTAGATGCGTCACCGGTGGGTCTAGGGGCTATTCTGTCACAAGTCGACGTAGACGGCGTCGAGAGACCCATCTCGTTCGCATCTCGCACACTAAACGCAGCCGAATCGCGATACGCTCAAATCCAAAAGGAAGCTACTGCAATTATTTATGGGGTACGTAGATTCCACCAATATCTTTACGGCAGAGCGGAGCCGTTCATATTACGAACGGATCACAAACCTTTATTGTCTATCTTCGGTCCATACAAAGGAATACCTGAAATGTCGGCGAACAGGTTGCAGAGGTACGCATTGTTTCTTAGCAGTTATAATTATATTATTGAGTACATACGTAGCGGCGATAATTCTGCAGATTATCTATCTCGTGCGTTACCTGCGCCGGAGTCGATGTCGCAGGGCCCGCGCGCCCCGCGCCGACCGCCGCCGCCGCGCTCGTGCGCATGCACCGAACAACGCTGCGTCGAGACAGAGATAGGGTGCGATCGAGCGACTTACATTTGTTTCGTCACCGATGGTAACATGCCGATAACTGTAGATAGGTTACGGGACGAAACAAATAAAGATGTCGTACTACACGAAGTCAAACATTTCATTAATAACGGCTGGCCACGTAAGTGTCACGACTTTAAGTTGAAACCGTATTTTCTTTGCAAAACTGAGCTATCGGTGGAATCAGACTGTGTTATGAGAGGGCACAAAATAGTGTTACCGGAGAGCTTACACCCGATTATATTAAAGGAATTGCATTCATCACATTTAGGGATTGTAAAAACAAAAGCTGAAGCTCGGTGTCGCTTTTGGTTTCCAGGAATCGATAAATCATTAGAAAACATGATAGCTTCATGTGATGTATGCAATCAGCTGCGGCCCGCGCCTCCCCGCGCACCGCTCGCCCCCTGGCGATACCCGGCTAGTGCATTCAGTAGGATCCACATGGATTTCTTAGGCCCGATTAGGAATTGTACCTACCTAGTCATAGTAGATGCGTACTCTAAATGGGTAGAAGTGTACAATATGAATACAACCACGACAACAGCTGCAGTTAAAAATAAATTGTGTGATTTTATTTCGAGATTTGGTATACCTAACACTGTGGTTAGCGATAACGGCACAGCTTTCTGCTCTCAGGAATTCGATTTTTTTTGTAAATTAAATGGAATATCGCACGTTACTTCCCCGGTATATCACCCGGCAAGTAACGGACAGGCGGAAAGCTTTGTAAAAATTGTCAAAAAGGGTATAAAGTCATCATTAATGTCGACTTTAAACGGAAGGGAGGCATCCATTAAATTGTTAAGATATTTAATGGATTACCGAAACTCTGTTCACACTGCTACGGGCTTTTCACCATCTCAATTGGTATTCGGCCGGAAGTTAAGGTCCCGGTTAGATATGATCACGCCTAAGCCATCGTCACCCTCGACACCGACAATACCTAACTTAGCCCATAAGTCTCAGTGTTCGCAGTATAAGGGACAGGAGTTAAATAAGACACAATATTTCAAAAAAAATGATAATGTAATGTACAAAAGGTTTACAAACAAGACTCATTATACATGGTGTAAAGGCATTATCATTAAAAGATTAGGTAAAGTTTTATATCTCATTAAAGACGATAACAGCTCAGATTCTATAAAAAGACACAAAAATCAAATTATATTATATAAAGGAACAAATAAAGTTGACAATAATAAAGGATATACGTACGTACCTGGATCATGTCCTACTCCACCGCCGTCGCCAGTGTCACCACCGCCGCCGCCGCCGCCGCCACCGCCGCCGCCGACCACGCCGCCGACCACGCCGCCGACCACGCCGTCGACTACGCCGTTAACTTCGCGATTATTCTCCACACCGATTAGGGATCACGATGAGCAATCGCCAATCACCATAGAGACGGAGTCTCCGCGCTCAGAACCTTCACCAGGGTTCACGACTCCTGTGAATGTACCCATGTCACGTGCGGAGAGGAGAGGACGGTTGATATACATGCCCGGTTCCGACGAATCCCAAGAAGGGGAGAACGAGGAGACTTGTATTTAAAATACTGTTACAAATACTGTTTATTGTACCTATTATTACATGTCGTCCGTGTCATTATTTTTCATATATTTTAGAGTTAGTTTTAACTAGAGGGAGGTGTTGTATATGCATATACATACCTACTTAGATGTAAGGTACGCGTGATGCGTTAATAAACAGTCAGTGCGAAACTAGCCACGGGTTGTTTCAGTCGTGTTCCTAGCTCTCATATTTATCAAAAACGTTGCACCCTGTGCATATTATGTTGGTCTCTTTACGTTTTTTATTTGACGTACAATGGACGCAACGTCCTCTCTTGTGAAGGTTCAATCGTTTATTTGGCCGATCACTCCTATCAACATTGTCAGAGAAATTAGCAGGGAAGTGATCGCCGCTATACCGATCGGAGCCTAAATTGGCAGCTGACCTTATACGTTGTGCGGGGTTCCCTTTTTCTAAAGAAAGGGCCTCCGCCAAAGCATACCGAAACTCTGTGATCCATTTTCTTGTCTTCGTCATTACATCTATATATTATGAAACTGTTCAAGATGCTACAATTGAGCAGGCGCCTAAAAACTTTGACGTACCACTTGAGACCCCTTTTACGTTCCATTAAATACATGGATAACTTTTGATCCTTTAGGTCTATTCCACCCATGTTTTTATTGTAATCGTGGACTACAAGTGGTTTGTCGCATTCAACGCCTGCTCTGTGGCCTGGAGCTACATCATTTTTGTGGAAAGTTGATATCATAGATACCAACTTTACATCTTTCCAAGCTAACACTGTAGCATCTCCACAGTGCGCAGCCACAATAGCTCCACGTTGCATTTGTCGATCGTTTAGGTTTTTAATGTTAGGTGGGGTATCCACTCTGCGGCGATTTAGAGTACCAACCACATCTGTGTGTTTATTCTTTAAAAAACGTGCTAGACTAACTGAATTGTACCAATTGTCCATGTACAGACAATGACCTTTTCCAAGATAGTCCTCGGCCAATTTAAGTACAACTTTGGACGTTGCATTTGTGAAGCCATGTATAGCTTGCCCCGAATCTTGATTTTTTCCTGCATATATTATGAATTTTAATAGGTAGCCCGTTTGCGCCTCGCAAAGTTCATAGGATTTAATCCCAAATCTGGCGGCTTTTGTTCTTATGCATTGAATCCAAGAAAGATGACCTTTCCACAGTAAAAGTGACTCATCAATGCTTATAGCTTTGCGAGGAACATATATTTCAGCGAATTTTTTATTGCAGTGCTCTATGATTGGAGCTATTTTATATATTTTTCGCTCATACCCTTGAATGGAGTCTGTCATAAAATCATTATCGACAAAGTGTAAGAATCGTAATATTATAAAAAATGTATTTTTACTCATAATTTTTCTGAAGCTGGGCATGCCTAGTACTCCTGTTGTCCAATATTCATCGAGTCTAGCTCTGTAACATAATGACATGTAAATTAATATCGAGAAGAATTTATACAAATCCTCCACCGTAATCTCCTCCCAATCGTTAAGACGCGACCCTTTGGTAATCCCTTCTTCACTTTCACTTGCACGTGCAATAATGTCCCAAGCATATTTATTAGTTTGTTTTACTATTAGTTCCATTATGTCCCGGTTCCAAATAGATTTAAATATATTTATGGGAGACGTTTCCTGGATAACGGGGCCAGATTGTTCTCGATAAGTCTCTTCAACACCAGTAAAATCGTCAAAATTTTCAGACCAAGTCAATAGTTGATTTTCAGGCATCCTTTCACCAACTTGAAGTATTTCAACATCTTCTGCGACCATTTCTTCTTCATCGTCCGTTTCTAAAATCCGACGTATTTCATCTTCATCTAAGTCTTCCCAATCATCGATTTCACTACCATCATCCACCGCTAAGGCTTCAGCCAACGATGGAGGTAAATATTCATCATAACGCATCTGAAACAAAAAAAAGTTAATGAGACGTACATTTTATTGGTTAATAATATTTAAAAACTGTTCAATTTCAACGGTTTAGCGTTGGGGCTTTCTGCCCTAGCATCGTGCTGAGGACGAACCTTTTTTCTGGGCGTTGTACTACATTTAGTTTAGAGTTTTTTATTATGTGATTTTTTTATGTGTAGGTATGTATTATTTTCCTTTTTCTTTTTTTTAATTTACAACTTACCGCAGTTGAATTTGAAAGTGAATCCACTTCTTCGTTCAAGTCGAGTCTTCGGGCTTCAAATCCTTCATTTATTATATTTCGCAAAGGCTAAAACAAGATCCGAACTTTATGTAGTCTGTTATAAAGAATCCCTCCCTACTAATAATTTTACTGCAAAAGTAATCAGTCTGTCTGTTAAGTTTTTACGCATAAACCGCTGAACCGCTGATTTTGATGAATATTGGTATAGAGATACATAGTACTTAGTCTTAGGTTTTCGCGACTTGGACTCATAATGAAACTATTTTAACGGATCTAATCGCGTTTATTTTGTTTTGTTTAAAACCTAAAGTTTTAAGGGCTTTGCAGCCCTCATCTGCCTGTGACAATGAGGGCTACAAAGCTCTTGAAACGTCGGGTTTTAAACAAAAACAAAACAAACGCGATTAAATTCAGCCTTCTTGCGAGACTTCCGGTTAAAATAATTTCGTTATGACCATTTATCTTATGCCTTAGATTTTGTAAAACCCAAAACCTGGACATAACTGTATTGGTAATGGGCAGGCGTTATCTCTTACCACCAGGAGAACGATTCATAATGGTACACTTTGATATTAATAAGACAAAAGTTTACCTGAATTCTTCCAGAATCAGTTCTGTGTAACAGAACTTGATCATTTGATGATACACGCATACTTCCATGCGGCGTCATTTGCACCGGCAAGGCCAGTATTACCGGGATAGCATGTGGCGGTGGTGTCCCCGGCGGTGATGCCCTTGTCATGCTAGGATCCATTTCCCTTGACCCCATCTACAGGTGTTAGTGTAAAAACGTGTAGCTAGTTCAGAAGACTTAGTAGTGTAAAATATTAGTAACCTCATATATTATCAGTAAAAGGTAGTGTGAATGTTTGGATGGATGTGTGTAATGCCTGATCTTCAGAACTACTGAACCGATTTTGATCATTCAAAATGGGTTCAGTGATAGAAAGCTAAATTATATAGAGGATATATTATAATTAAATTAAAATAAATTGTTAGGTTTTATATAGAGAAAATATTTAATATGTTATAAGCAACTACACAGCACAAAATTGGCATTCATCGCTTGGGTAATGCTCATAAATAGCGAAATTACAATTTGTGCACCAAAAATTTTTAGCGTTAGATAACATTTGAAAAGTAATATTAGTGTCAGTACGGCAAAAAAAATGATGAAGCAGCCTCGGATTAGTAAGCAAGCCACACACGACACAAACATTTACTTTCACGAAGTGAGTTTCCTTCCATGGCCATTTCATTTCGTGAATGCACAATCGGTAGTCTTCTTTACTTAGATAATTATCGATATCTAGATAGATAACCATTGTTTATAACCTAAAACAAATCAAACGTGCTTTTGTGTACCTGATATCAATGTGAAACTTTTTTTTCTCGATTGACTCAAACACAGTCTTCAATTAAAAGTATCATAATACACGTGTTTGCCACGCAGACGAAGCCGCGGTTAGAAGCAAGGTTGAAAATGAATCATCACAAAGAGATACTTTCAATAATCACATAGTGTCTATTTGGCACCAACTCGTCTTGCATTGAACAAAAATTATGAACACCTTAGAAAAACATATTTGTATTAGGTAGGTAAGTACGTACTAAGTTATACTGCTACTTAGTAAAAATAATTAGCGAATCTGCAGTTCAACATATCAGGCCCAAAACACCCTGTATCCAACTATTGTAAAAGCCGGAACGCGGATCCGCGCTGAAATCGGTTCATACAAGTTTCACCAACAATATTGGCAAAATGGTACGTGTTCGGTGCCGATGTTATATTTCTTTGAAATCTCCATAAAAATACCTTCAAAACTATAAATAAACCGCATTCTTAGTAAAACAATAATACTGAGATAATATGTTGTTCAAATCAACACTTGTTGGTGCCGACGGTCGGTAACGAGGTTTATATCGATTTTCAGATGATTTTACATACTAATATCGTAATATTTTTGTTCAATTCTACTACAACATTAACAAATAATGTTTTACTTACGTTTATTGGATATAACACTCACAAAAAACTTTTTATTTGTCGCAATCGTAAAACCCGTTGAAACGCTAAAATGACCGATTGAATCACTTTTCACCAGATCTATGAACGAAAACGAATGGTTTGACGGCTTGATACGGAATGGTTTGATAACTTCATTCAATAGGAACCTATATATAGGACTTTCGACCTTATTTGTCAGTAAATAACTCAGAATCACGCAAAAAACCGCGTGAAGTCGTTTCAGCGTGGATCCACGTTCCGGCACTATAACGGGATTGCGTGGATCCACGTTTCGGCAAACGAAAGGTTAAGAGCAAGATTCAGAGTATCTCAAGGACCTTTGCAAGTACAGCCGTACATGGCAGATAAAATTGTTCTTGCTACTTGTTGTCTACATAATTTTTTAATGTCTCTAAACACGTACGAAGATGATCAAAGCTTCAATCCTACGGAAATCACCAACAATAGTACTAATACTGCTTTATGTAATATTCCCCCTTTATCGAGAACTCCAACACAAGAAGCTGTGATATACATAAGAGAAAAATATAATAATTATTTTATGAGTCCAGAGGGTCAAGTACCATGGCAAATGGATAGTATACGGCGAAATATATGTAATAGATAAGTTAATAAATAAACACTTACCTGGTTTATTTAATGTTGTTGCTATTTCCTCCCAAACAGTATTCCGGACACCTTGATCCTTGTAATCTTTAGCTTTTGTGTCATAAAGTACTTTATATTGGCGTACTAACTCAATAAGTTCGTCAGACATTTTTGCAAAATAAAATGACGGGAAACAACTACATTCACCGCGGTAACTCGCCGTACTGCTAGATTCACATCAGTGTGGTGTGTTGTGGCTCGACAGATCCCCCACCACCTCTATGGCGCGACCGGGCGCGAACGGTTGACGCCACGACAGACGCCGCCACAACACAATGCAACACATTGATGTGAATCTAGTCATAATAAATCTATGGCTATGTTCACATGTAACGCGCGATCAAATTTGAAGAGAGTTCAGATGATGAGCGCTAATAATGCGCGTTGCGAGAGTACTCGTCAGTCTAGTTCGGTAGAACGTAGAAAATGGACGTGGAAGAGGCTATTATTTTGTGGTTATATTATAAAGAAAAATATAGAAAAAGAAAACGTACACATTGGGTTCATCCAATTTTGAAAAATAGACCCAGTTTGTTTGCGACACTATATCCGAATCTAAGAGACCATGAATCTAAATTCTTTAATTACTTTAGAATGTCTATAAAGTCATTCGACAATTTGCTTCAACTCATCCAAGAGGACATTACAGCAGCTCCGAACGCCATCAGATATTTTATTTCACCCAAAGAAAAACTAATAATTGTTTTAAGGTAAGATTTATTAATATTGATAATTAACAATCTGTAAACAATTCTAGTTGAGAATCATCACTGCTGGTGGCAACTGATGACGGCGTCCCAGGTGCTATGTCTCGTCCGCTCGTTGTGTAGCCATAACCAGACGAATATTGTTGTGAGGGCCAATAATTTTCAGACGAGTAATTAGATGCTGAAGGAGAATGATCATCAGTGGTTGGGTTTTGGTATTGCGCTATTAAATTATACATGTCAATCTTGGCTCTAAGGCGTCTATGTTCGGGTATTTTCTTTATTTCGTTTACTAAAGACAAGCAAAATAATTTGTCCTCATCTCCCACCTATGTTTTCCTTGCTAATTCGGTAAACTGAGTATGTCTCAGTTCAATACTCTTTTCTAGAATTTTAATAAATTATTTATCACTGTCATTGGATTTGACTCTTTTAGCAGTTGGCTTGGAAGGTGGTGGCATTTCAGCGTTATTATCATTGTCAATATTATCAGCCTCAGTTTCATTATCTTCACTGAAATTACTGTGCTTTTCTTTTCCTGGTGTGGAAGATTTCAAAAAGAGGAGCCTGTTAAAATGTATGTAGTTGTTTTTACACGATCCAGACCCAGATTTTCCTTTTTTCGCCGCTCTTATAAAATTATCTTTTAAGCTTTTCCACTTCTTCTGCAACAAATTACCTGTGAAAATGAAATTAAAATGTAAGATATACAATTAAATTAAATTGAAGTAAATTATTCCAGATATCTTGCAAGCGGGTGTTCAATGGCAGAGCTACACTATTCATATAAAATTGGGAAGTCGACTATATCTGGTATAATTCGTCAAGTATGTGAAGTTATCTGGATGAAATTGAAAGACATAGTTATGCCAATACCTGATAAAAAAAAATGGATTGAAATATCCAAAGGGTTTGAGCAGACCGCCAAATTTCCTCATTGCATCGGCGCAATCGATGGTAAACATATCAGAATAAAGAAACCAGAGCACTCAGGTTCCTTGTACTTTAATTATAAAAATTATTCATCTCTGGTCCTACTAGCGTTATGTGATTCTGACTATCGCTTCATCTGGGTAGACATTGGTGCTTACGGAAAGGATAGTGATTCCGGAATTTTTAGAAAATCTGTCCTATACAAAAACCTCACTGAAAAGTCTTTGGATATACCAAAACCATGCCCTTTAACAGAAAACACGATACGGCACTACCTTCCGTAATTGTAGGCGATGAAGCATTTGGACTGATGGAAAATTTTATGAGGCCCTATGGTGTAAAGCAACTTACGTTCGAAAAAAAAAATTCAACTATCGGCTAACTTTAGCACGTCGATATGTCGAATGTACTTTTGGAATAGCCAGTAATAAATGGAGAATACTACATCGCCCAATAGATGTCGCTGTGGATTCTGCCGGACGGATTGTAAAGGCATTTACGGTACTCCATAATTATGTTCGAGTCAGAGATGATTTAGACCTGAAGAGATAATAGAAGGAAATCTATCTAGCATATCTATTACTCACAATGGACGAGCTACTTCATCAGCGGATAACATCCGAACCATATTCACAAACTGAATGAATGAATGAAAACTCTTTATTGCTACCACAATATAACATAAAATAACAAAGAAGAAAACCTTAAAACTAGAAAGAAGTAACAACTGGCGGCCTTATCGCTCAGAGCGATCTCTTCCAGGCAACCATGCAGGGAAAGGAAATACATATATGAAGGGACGGTGGTATCAAACACATTATACTTAAATAAATAAAATACATACTTAATAAAATATATACCTAATAGTAATACTATAATATATACGACAACAACCTATTTTATTAATGAAGGAAAAATAGAATATCAGGATCGAATGATATAAATATTTATTGACAAGCGCACTCATGCGCGTGCTTATGCGTATACACACTTATAGAGGGAGAACTAGCAAAAAAAAATTGCATTTACTAAAGATGGTATTTTGACAGTTGATTGTAGAGGTTGTGTACACAAACATATTGCGGTCAGTCAAGCATGCTGTAGAACAGGCGTCACCTACTTGCTTTCAAACATTTCATGGTTAGATACGGGGGGCATAATATGAACTTACCGAGGCTAAAAATTGTTTGAAGTATTATATATACATACATACATACAGTCACGCCTTGTTCCCGGTGGGGTAGGCAGAGACTATTTCCCTCCACTTGCTACGATCCTGACATACAACTTTCGCTTCGTTCACTTTCATGACCTTTTTCATACATGCTCGTCGGTTGTAGGTACTTTTGACTTGGCCTTTCCTAAGAACAACGTCAACTTGTTCATGAAAAGTACGCCTAGGTCGACCGCTACCGACTTGACCATTCACACTAGCCTTATAAATCTCTTTTGTTAATCTCCTTTCATCCATCCTCTCCACATGTCCGAACCACCTCAGCATTCCGTTCTCTATCTTTGTCACTACATCTTCTACCACGCCACAGCGTTCCCTTATCGCACTATTCCTCATTTTGTCCATCAAGGTCACTCCAGTCATGCTTCGCAGGCTTCTCATCTCCACAGCATTAATCTTACTCTGATGCTTCTTCTGCCAGACCCAACATTCACTACCATACGTAAGTGTAAGTTGATCAGTACCCCTCTATGGACAGCTAGTCGTGCCCTTTTAGACACTTTCTGACTGTTCATAAAGGTATGCAATGCCCCATTCACTTGATTTCCTGCCAACTCTTCGTTCAATATCACAGTCATACTTTCCATCCCTTGTAAACTTAGAACCCAAATATACAAACTCTTTCACTTGTTCCACTTATTTATTATATATATCCGGTATTATACCCCCTTTCCGGGACACCCGGTATAATAGTTATGTCAGTCAGTCAGTGATATGTGGGAACAGAGCTGGTCAGTCAGCCCAAGTGTATGTACACTAAAATAGATAAATAACTTACAATCTATTTATTAAATTTTAAAAAATTGTGTAGGGGTAGATACTTAATTGTATATTAATCATAAATAAAAAGGTCAGTCAACCGTATCATGTAACAACTCCCGTCTAGCATGTAACTGACGCCTGTTCTACAGTATAATTGACTTATCGCAATATGGGTATGTCCATCCAACTACTATAACCAACTAGCAAAATACCACCTTTAGTGACTCGAAGCATTTTTTTGCTGGCTCTTAGACTATTACTCGATTGTCTATTAATAAAGTTACTTACCCATATTTTTCTTTTTATCTTGAGTGTCATTTCCATCGCAAAAAATTAATACCAATTCTTCCCAAGCACGTCGTATCAAAATTTTGTTTTTATAGGATTCCGAACCTATATTCCAATTTTTTCTACTTCATAGATTAGTAAGTCGATGTCAATATCTTCACTCATTTTAAATGCGAAAACAAAATATAATTACGAAAATTAACAAAATTACATGCGATCGCGATGAAAGCGCGCGCTCAACTGAACAGCAAACGGACATTACATTAATATCAAAGCGCGAGTCAACGCGCGATTGTCTGCGCCTAGAAACTTTTTCTCTGAGCGCCGCGTTGACGCTCGCTGACGCGCGTTAACGCGCGCGCATGTAACGGTTGCTAGGTATATATTAGGATGTCTAAGCGCACGATTTGAAAACGCGCGTCACAATTCAGCCATCTGAACATAGCCTATGAGACTGATTGCATTCTGTCGCGCCACGACACACCCCGACACAGTAATATGAACCTAGCTATAGTTTTGCGAAACAGAACTGCTAAACATAGAAATAATGAACCAATATATGTATGTAGCTAAACCGCCATATTTATTGATTGACAAAAGGGAAAATCCAAAGACAATCTACTCTTTCTAGTTGTCTAGTTACTAACAAATTTATTCAAAAGAATTATGTTAAATACTATAAACATAACTATAATAATTAACATAACATTAACGCTTGAGGCACAAAATAAATTAAATACCCAATAAGAACTCCTCAAATCTGAATGCCACTCCCCGACTCTGGCTTCCTGTAAGGCTTCGTTCACACGGCATTGTCCTGCACGTTTTTTTCGTATTCGTTTTTTTAACGTACAATCATCCGGGTCTTCACACGGTAAATTATCATTCGTGTAAAAGACGAATAGCCGCAGTCTTCACACAGTTGTCACAGTGAGTAGACGTCACTGATGGATCCACGCGTGGTTGTACTTTTATATTGGTATCGTAGGCGCCAACGGTCTCGCCGCCGACAAAACAGAAGGTTTTGGGTACATCCTATTAATCAAGAATCTGTGCGAACGATCACATTTGAAAAATTATTCGAAAATCTTAGAAACGATGAAAAAAAGTTTTTTAATTACTTTCGAATGTCTGTTGAAAGTTTTGAAAAGTTATTAACTCGACTGGAAAATTCAAGCCTACCAAAATCAAATACGAATATGCGGAAATGCATTAGTACTAAAATGAAATTAGCCATCTGTTTAAGGTAAGTACACAAATAAAAATACACAGGTTGTGATTATTTAAGTTTTATTAATGTAATTATTATAATTAAAAAAATATAAAAATTTGACCAATTTTACTATGGTATATTCGTGTTTCGTATTAAAAGACATTGTAATCAATATCCGTGTAGTTAGAATAGCAGGATTCGACAGAAGACGGACTTTGAAGAGAAGCTGCTGTAGTTAATTCTACAGAGGCTGGACTTTGAAGAGAAGTCGTTGTAGTCATGTTTGTACTAATAGAATTTGTAGCTTCTTGTATATTACTATTTTGGTATTGTTGTGTAAAATATCCTCTGTGAACTGATGAAAGACGACGATTCACGAATTTGGCGACTGTTTTTAATTTTTTTCATTAACTGTAACACACCCATTTGAAATTCAAGGACTTCATCATCGTCATACTTATCTAATGATGGTAATATCCCATTAAAAAATGAAAGATGCCGATTCATTGTTTTAGGTTCGTTATTCGAATAAGAATCCATAAATTTCATCATCTTCGCATCTACAGGACTAATCATATTCTTTAGAGATCTTTTAGGTACACGATTAGGTATTGGGCTCTTTGCCGCCATTGTGTCATGTGTCTCTATAGAGTTTGTTTCCAATGTTTCATTTCCACCCTCAGAATTTTTTTTCTGGTTTTCGGATTCTGTGTTATTATTGGATTCCGTGTTGTTATTTTCGGTAGTAGCATTATTTACTGTCTTTTTAGGTTCTATTACTTTCTGCAGAAAAGATAACTGTTTACTATATACATAAGGCTTTGCTGTTTTGGCGCCACTTCCTGAGCTTTTCTGATCTTTTATCTTTTTATACGATCGATTATAATTATCTCTTATATGAGTCCACCGTTGAATAATCATTTTAGCTGTAAAAGACAAACAAAAACGGTAAACAAAAAAACTGATCTTGTCAAACCAGTCTGTGTAATGATGCCGCGTGTCAGTTTATATTGGATCTGTATAGAGGGACGTGCTGTTGACTGTACATATACATTTTTTTTTCAGGTATTTAGCATCGGGGTGCTCCATGAAAGATTTACACTATTCATACAAAGTTGGTGTATCGACTATAAGTGGTATCATCTGGGATGTTTGCTGGACTCTATGGCATGTCCTTCAGGGAGAATATCTTCAAATGCCTTCTACAGAAAGTGAATGGATAAAAATAGTGGAAGGTTTTGAAAGAAAGACTAATTTCCCTCATTGTTTAGGTGCAATTGACGGAAAACACATAAAAATCTTAAAGCCTCCTCATAGTGGATCCATGTACTTCAATTATAAAGATTATTTTTCAATTGTGCTACTTGCGGTGGTTGATTCGGAATACAGATTTATATATGTAGACATAGGATCATACGGAAAAGATTGTGACTCATCCATTTTGAAAAATTCCGTCTTGTGGAAAAAACTTAATGATGGTTCGTTGAATATACCCAAACCAAAGCCATTATTAGAAGGTGGAGAAAGTACACCTTACGTATTTATTGGTGATGAGGGATTTGCTCTACATAATAATTTACTACGCCCTTTTGGAGGAACACATTTAGATTTACGTAAAAAAATCTTCAATTACCGCCTGAGCAGAGCAAGGAGGTACGTGGAGTGTGCTTTTGCTATCTTAGCGGGAAAATGGAGAATTCTACATAAGGCTATTGATGTTTCACCAAGTTTATTGACAGAAATCATAAAAGCATGCATTGTATTACACAATTATGTTCGTGAAAATGATGGACACAATTTTGAAGATGTGGCAAATCCTTCATTATTTGAAAATATTCAAAGTACGGCAGTTCGAAATGTTCAAGCAAACAGCGTAAGGTCCAGTTTTAGTCACTATTTTTTATCAAACGAAGGAGCAGTTCCATGGCAAAACGAATACATTTAGAACTAAGCAGAGCAAGTTAAAATATGTTGTAACTCAATTTTTATTATTAGTAATAAAATATACATACCTAAGGCTTGTCTTGTTTTTCTTCCTTTGTCTCAAAATTAGGATCAATTATTACCATGATTCCCTTCCAAGCCGCTTGAGTTGCGACGCGATTTTTATAAAGTTCCAAAGTTTTATCCCATAAAACGGGACATTGTTCCACTAAAGAAATTAATAGTTCGTTGTCTATAGAAGATTCCTCAACCATTTTGAATATCAAACCAAATCAAACATAAAATACGTGCCACCCGTCCAAAAGACGCTCAGGTACTAAACGCTTCTTCGGTTGCTATTCGATAAAAAACGTGTGAACATCGTGCCGTGTGAACGAGACAGAGCTATATTATGTGCCACTGCGAACCGAATACGTCAAAGTTCATTCGATTTGCTTGACAAGTCCGTTGAGTATGCGTTTAAACGTATAAGCGGTACACGTTTTTTTGCAGTACAATCGACGTGTGAATGGATATATGTACGTTGTATGGTCACTATTTATACGTTAAGACGTATACTGCAAAAAATCGTGCAGGACAATGCCGTGTGAACGAAGCCTAAGAGTTCTTGATGCCTATATCACACCTCCGCTGCGAAACAACAACTGCGAAACCGCTGCGTGAGTTTCGCTGTGCAACAGTACTTCACTTACGCGAAACTATAATAGCGAAACCTAAAACTAAAACAGTTGAGAAATAAGAATCGAAAGAAAATGTCGTCGCTTTCGGAGTCAGAGGAGGAACTAATCTTACTGTGGTCAACTACTTTAAAAAGGCGTCGTACCTGGGTGCATGATATCAATAAAAAAAGAAATAAGTTGGGAGAGAATATATTATGTAAAGAGTCACATGAAGACCGTTTTTATTCTTACTTCAGAATGACACCAGACAGTTTTGAAGAGTTACATAACCTTATAAAGCCTTGTATTACTAAACAAGATACAAGGTTTAGAGATGCTATTTCTAGCAAAGAAAGACTGGGATTAACTTTGAGGTAAGTACCTATATTAAAATTAATGTTACAAAATTAAAATTTAAAACAATTATAATGATGAAAATTGAGAAAAATATGTAGATGTACTCAAATGAGTAGGTTCGACGGTATTACTTTCATTATTTATCAAGGAGTAATTTCCCGGAGTAACAAGAGCATGTATGTTTGTTGTATTACTGTCGTAAGAATCTTGATGTGCTGCCTCACTGTCATTTTGAGGAATAGGAGCATGCATGCTTGAGTATGTTGTTGTATTTGAGTAGTTTGAAGTACGTGAAGATGTGTTTCTTTCAGCAGTCTCAAGATCATTAAGCTCAGCTTCCATCAATATTTTTGCGATATCGAATTTAACGTTTACTTGAGTGCGTTTGCTTAGTTTTTTAAACGAGTCTGCATAGCCCAAAAATAACAAATCAATACCGTCACATTTAACCGTGACTTTCTCATCATTAGAGTTTTGTTTCCTTCTATTTTCTAAGTACTCAACCATTCTGTCTGTAGGATTAATGTTTATTCTTCGCTGTCGCCTGTATATTTGATGTGATGAACCGGATTGTTGTGTATTTTCTGGTACGGTTCTCGCGTCGCAAGAAGTGGAGGGTGTAGGTTGATTGGCTGACTCTTCATTTGTTTCTTCGTATTGAGAAGATTCATTTTTCAGAATAATGCTGCTCTCCGTTTGATTGGGGGTAGTAGATGATTCAAGAAATGACATTTGTTCAGCCCAGGCCCAATTCTGTAGTTTTTTTGTTGCTTGACCACTAGAGCTGTGTTTTGATTGCTCGAATTTTCTGAAAGTATCTTTTAAATTTTTCCATTTTGCTTTTAAAGCTGGAACTGAAACAAAGAAGACAATTAATTGATTTAGGCGTTACTTTGCGGAAATCAAAGTCATATACACTTTGATGTAGATTACTTTGTATACTTCCGCCACCACTGGTGGAGGAAGCATACAAACCACTGGTGCTTGTTTACCACCTATGTGGTATAAAAAATAGGTATATTATATCCAGCAACAGTTTTCTTCCAACTAATTTTTTTTTGTTACAG
The DNA here is from genome assembly GCA_947063395.1 of Hemistola chrysoprasaria. Classification (NCBI taxonomy): domain Eukaryota; kingdom Metazoa; phylum Arthropoda; class Insecta; order Lepidoptera; family Geometridae; genus Hemistola; species Hemistola chrysoprasaria. The sequence continues at coordinate 2,987,348 of OX346727.1, read as the reverse complement.
GTTTCTGGCAACTGGAGACAAATACAAGACACTATCTTTTTCTTATCGTATGGGTAATTCAACATTTTCGAAAATAGTGACTGAAGTTTCTGAAGAATTGTGGAATGTGTTAAGACCACTTGTCCTTCCAATACCCACAGAGGAAAATTGGCTGAATATGGCAGAAGATTTTTTCCAAAAATGGGGATTTCCTCATTGCCTTGGTAGCATAGATGGAAAACACATAACCATAAAGTGCCCTCCGGGTAGCGGGTCAATGTTTTATTGTTATAAAAGTAAATATTCAATTGTTTTAATGGCTGTGGTAGATGCCAATTATAAATTTATTTTTGTAGATGTTGGATCATATGGGAAAGATGCCGATAGTACTATATTTGAAGCAACATCTTTTGCTCGATTATTAAGAAGCGGCCAACTTAATATACCAAATCCACAACCATTACAAGGAGAAACAGATTCTTTGCCTTATATTTTTTTAGGCGATGGTGGATTTAAACTTGAAACTTTTTTGATGAGACCTTTTGTAAGAGATGCAGCTTTGCAAGATAGAGATAAAAAGATATTTAATCAGTCGCTTAGTACAGCACGGGTAGTTGTGGAAAATGCATTTGGAATAATGGCACAAAAATTTAGGATATTCTTAAGACCTTTTGAAACAGATTTGAGAAATACTATAAAAATTGTGAAAGCAGCTTGTTGTTTACACAACTTTATACAGACAAAAGAGTCAACCGAACGTGTAAGTTCTGGTTTGGAAACAGAACAGCTTGGAAACTTTCTTCCACAAAACAGACTCAATGGAAACCGCGCACGATCATCATTTGCGGCATGTGAGATCAGAGACAAATTTGTTCGATACTTTGCACAACGCAGAACAGATAATTGATACGTATACCTTGTAAATAATAAATAATTATACTTACCTTCTTCATTTAATTCTCTCTGGATATCCCTCCATGCTTGTAGTTTTTTTGTGTTATTTTTGTAGTCAGGGTCATTTAGTAAGTACAAAACAGGTCTATTTCTCACTGCTTGTATAAGTTTTTCAGTAAATTCCAAATCCATTGTTCCTATTTCGCTCATAAAAATTGTCGATTGCTACAGACGCGTCCGAGATACACGCGGAACCGCTCCAAAATGGCGGACAACGGGCGGAGATGTAGACGGCGCCTAAGCAAATGTGCGAAATCATGTTAGAAAGAGACAACATCATAGTCAGTTTTGTACGTTAGAGCAGGGAATTTCGCTATTGTTTCGCCGCCCAACAACTCACAGCGAAACTATGGCGGTTTCGCCCTTTGAGTTTCGCAGCGGAGGTGTGCTACAGGCATGAAAGGGTCAGGAAAGTTCCTGGTTCTTAATAAATGTTTGATATCCGGTTTTAAGCCTGTGATCTTCCATTCCTCGCCTCTGCCTCGGTGGCGTAGAGGGCGCATGCTCGACTGCCAATCAAGAGGTCCCGGGTTCGATCCCCAGGTCAGGCAGTGTTAAAAATTGGATTTTTCCATTAGGAATTATCACAATAACTGCCTGGAGTCTGGAACTGTGCCCGGTAGATGGCAATAGGCTCGCCCCCTATTACATGGGACCAATAACATACTGGCGAAATGTGGGTGTATCTGTTATAGGACTGAGTCCTGGATACACCTCTGCCTACCCCTTCGGGAAAAAGGCGTGAATGTATGTATGAATGTATGTATGATCTTCCATTCTCTGTGTATTAAATGTCTGCCTTACTTTATTTTTATTTTTATTCGGACCTCGGGCTCTGCCGCGTCCGCGTCCTCTTCCGCGAGAAGTTTGTGGAAAACTCCTTCGAGCATCATGCTCAATATAGTTGACGTCTACTTCCTTCTGCATTTTAATTTTAATGTTGCTTTAAGAGCTTGCCGTCTCTGGGTCGTATATCAGTGTCCCATCCTCGTCGCCACAGCAGTGTTACCAGACGAGGAAACAAATATTACAGTGTTTCGTGCTCAAATTTACAGTGTTTGTGACAAAATTACAGCAAAAGTAAAAAAAAAATACAGCGAATTTTACACTAGATCTCAAAATTTTTTTATAACTAAAATACACATTCTAAATTTAACAAACCAACCACTTATCAATCACTGTCACTGTGTCATTTAGCCCGATAGCCGTTTCTTTTTTGTAAATTCCGGAATTAAATGATTTTATCATTTTCTCTGTCGGTTTAAAATTAACGCAACTGGTGCTGTTACGTTGAATGGTTTGTTGCGCTAACATGTTGCCTCTTATTGTCCTGGTTATTAATCTATTTCGTTTCTTCGTTTTGGTGTCGTTAATTTGGCTAAACATTCTCTCGCATTCTGCGTTGGAGTTTGGAAGAGCCAAGATGTTGAGCATGTATTGTCCAATCAAGCGGAACTCGTCCAACTGTTTCACCTGAAAAGCAACATTAGTATTAAAAATATTGTAGTTTGCAAACGAAATAAATATATTTCTATGTATAAAAAATATAAAGTCTTGGTTACTAACCTTGTGCCAAAATTCATCAGGCCGTATTGCTACATCGAAATCTCCTTTTAACTTCGGCAACTTTCGCCATTGGTCATCCAAAGCTTGTTGTTCTACCATAGAAGTTGGTGTCAATCTTGGCATCAAGCTTAGTAAATTTTGAATTGATTCATCTCGATTTGAGATATCAAGACAACTCTCAGGATCTAATTTTGATATTCCAACTAATACTGGATCATTCAACGCGAATCTTTTGCGGATGCCTACGCACGCTTTGATCAAAAAATTTCGGCATTTCCTTTTAAAATCTTTTTTTTTCTCTGTTGCTATTTCATTTGTTGACAACTGTTTAAATACTCCCAAGCCAAGGTAGATGTCATCCAAACTTTTAAAATTGTTTTCGTCAGTTGGGTCAATTTTTTCTAGTTCAGTGTTCGCAATATGTGCCGTTGTCATGTATGTCGATAAAAGTTCGTGAAAGAGATCGTTCATTTTAGTGCTAAGTTTTGTGATCATTGGAGTCTCACTCTGAAATAGCGTATTAGCTTCAGTAAATTTAGGTAACATCCAGTTCAAAAAGAAAAAGTATGATTTCGTTACGGGATCATTCAACTGCGTATGGATTTCGAAACATTCGTTGTCTTCAAGCCATCTTCCATCAAAAAACAATGTTAAGGCATTCCACTGTTCCAAAATCCTTTGCACTACAGCACTTAGTGATAACCATCGCGTATGAGCCGGTTTCAAAATTTTGTGAATATCTGTTTCTGTGAATACTTGAAACTCTAATAGCGATTGTCTTTTGCTACTGGTCGCAAAATAATTGTAGATATCACGCGTTAGCTTTTCACATTCAGCTGGTAACTGTTTGCATGCGTCACTCGCACAAAGATGCAGGGAATGGCAAACACATTTTAGAACAATAATTCCGGGACATTTTGCTCTAAGTCGACTCGAAACAGAGTTATGACACCCCATCATCGTATTACAACCATCTGATCCAAATCCTATAATATTGTCAATGGGAATAGAATTTTCCTCGAAGGATTTTATAACTGCTTCGAAAAGATGTTGCGCTGTGGCGGTAGCCACAGCAGAGTTGTCCTCGCCATGGATTTGAATTAGGTCCCAAAATCTGCTCACAATTCGACCTTTAATTGCACAGTAATATCTGACCACAACACACATAGTTTTAACTGCTCCGATGTCAGTGCTTTCATCAATCATGACAGAGAACTTTTGCTCTTTTAGATCTGCACACAAATCTTGTTTTTCGGATTCTCCTAGAATATTGTTTATTATTGCTTGACATTTCGTTCTTTTCATTTTCATATTTTTTGCAATCTGAGAGTCAGGAAACATAATGGGCAATAAATCAACTAAGTGGTCTATCACTCTGAGGGAAATTTTATGCTCTGCCATAAAAGCGGCCAACTTTATTTCAGATGCTTTGCATTTATCATCATCGGACTGCTTAACCTTAGCAAATGCAGTGGCAATCGAAGATTGAGCTGGCGCTGCTGTAGTTCTTTTCACATGCTTAGCACCTTCACCATGTCTCTTTATCGCCACTCTGTCAGCTATCATTTCTGCATCACACAGAACGCAAACTGCACGATACGGGTCTTTTGGGTCACACCGCAGCCAAGTTTTGAAATTATTGTCACTTAACCACTCGTCTCTGAATTTTTGTTTATAATGTACCTTTTTTGTTTTTTTTGGAATTGATGGTCCGCTTTGATTATCTTTATCACTATCGTCAGATGAATTAGGCATTTTTAATTCTCAATTAAACAAAATAATCACTTTCACAACTTTCACAGAACTACTTAACAAGCCGAATAAATTCGTAATGCATCGCAAAACAACCAATTTACAATTATACTAATTTAAGTTGGTCCCAATAGGCTTGAAAACTTACTTAACTAATGGTTGACAAAATTTAGGCGGTTAATACTATGAAGTGGTTCTTAGCCTATGACGGGAAATTCCCGCATAGTATACACCACGCACACACTAGCGATGGGTCGTCGACGCATTTCTCGTAGACGAAATTAGACCGTCCATTTTCGTTCATCGACGAGACGATCGACGCGTTGAATTTGTCGACGAGTCGACTCCACGACTCTAGTTTAACGCGTAGACCCCTAGACGGACAGTCTAAAGAACGACGCGACAGTCCAACGAACGACACGTTTGTCTCTTTCTTTTTTAGAAGTTATACTATCGCCATCCCTTTTTTACATTGAAGTTTATCCGAATGCTTATCATGGCGTATATTCTCTGAGATGTGCATTCAAAAATCAACTTTCTCGCAGACATTTTAGAGTTCAAATTCGTTTATGACCGTCGATCGTTATTATGCGTCTAAGTTTAGACACGTTACTGTTCGTCCTTCGTCGATGAATGTCTCGCCGTAGAATTCTACGAACCGGAGCCGTCAACGAATTCAACTCGTCCATCAGTGGACGGTGGACCGTCCATGCGTCGCGCATACGTGGACGGTTGATTTAACGAGTTCGTTCATTCAACGCTCACCGCTAGCACACACACACACACCTTCATTATACAAGTAACTATTCATGCCCGTTAAAATAAGACATTTTCGTTCTTATCACAATAGAAACAAAGGTTATGACAAAAGCAAAGAGATGGCGCGGGCTCTAGTAGCCGGTTGCGTATCGACAAGTTCATAATTATTTTTTCTTTTCACAAAGGCTGCGTTCAATTTACATTAATTTTTGCTTGTAGAAAAATTACAGTGTTCTCCATACACTGTAATTTTACCATTACAGTGTACAGTAGATCGTGTGAAAATACAGTAAATCTGCTGTAATTACAGTGTATCTGGCAACGCTGTCGCCACTGCTAAATATAGAAATAATGAACATATGTATGTAGCTAAACCGCCATATATCTTGATTGTCAAAAGGAAAGATCCATAGACAATCTACTCTTGCTAGTTGTATATATACACAAGAACTGTCATACGCACCATTGGTCTAAAATCGTCTACGACGTCAATATAACGACTACATAGGTTTATATAGCTATGTATGTATTGGAAGGCAAAAATTATAAAATCTCAACACAGTACTAAATGACTCGTGAAAGAAACGCTTGCGTGATCTAATTATTTACTAACGCCATCTAGTTGAAATCTTACAAACTAAATTAACTTAAATGGATTGGACAAGAACCAAACAATATATAATCACTTCCGACAATTGCGATTTTTCTGAAAAATGTGCATAGGAACATCATGGCTATTTATTTCAAGAAAACAAATATATAGGCCTGTGTAAGAAAGACATTGGAGTCGATGTATGGAAAAATTTAAAAATTAGATTTTTATTATGTAAGTCATTGTTCATTCTTCGAACATGCATCGGCTTGTTCTTTTTACATTATTCCATTATACTCATGTAATCTGTTATTAGGCCTTTGCTGATGTTTAAAAGCACATTCTATTCTTCCAAAATCAGTATTGTTGGGCAAGAAACTATGTCCTCACTCCAGAAACCGAATGCTGATTGTTTCCATCTCTGAGGGTGATCATTGAGAAATGCTTATAGCAATAACAAAGCTCTGTTTGATTGCTTAGAGGTGGGCCTTTTATAATATCTGAAAAAAGTTTAATCAAGCCAGTTCATCATCAGCCAGTTCGTCACCTACATCCTCTAAGCTTTTATCTACGCAGGCATTTATCATGGCCTTCGTCCTTGCACTTGCTTTACTGAACATTTTGATTTGAAATTTACTACGTACGCATGACGTAGACGCAAAAAAAAAATGAAATAGCTGTGACAGGTGTAGCGTTCCAAATGTTAGGAATCCCAGCCTTATATTACGAAATACGCAACAATAATTAATTTAGTGAAATCAGTATATTATGTCTTATATTTCTGTTTCGAAAGGTTTGCTTTGCTTTTACTGGAATTTCATCAAATTTATCAATAGGTGCATTATGTGGGAACATCATTTTATTCAAATCATCATCAATATCATATTCTCTGCACTATTGCTTCCTAGTACTGATGTACCGATTCGATTATGCTAATAATCGTAATCGATCAATAATCGATTATCAAGCGATTATTGAAAACCTCGTCTAAAACGTCCGAAATTTGTAATCGGCTCTATCTAGATAACATGTCTGAAACATATCCTAACAAAAATTATGACTTCTTAGGGTATACCCTTCTAAAAAAAGAAAACATAATCTTAGTGATAATATTTATTAGATAAAAAAAAGATGAAAGTATTAATTTTTATTCTATGAATCAGACAAAAAAGAAAGTTGACACATTTATTATTTTATATTTTCAAGCAAAGACCAATTTGCATTCAAAAATATTATAAAATCAAGATGTTTCGGGAGAAGCCGGTTTCTTCTTAAATTAGTCACCATACCAGTTTTTGAAAAGATTCTTTCAGAGGGTACTGAGGTGGCTGGTATACTTGAATATTTTAAGTGTATTTGATATAATCCTGGGTTATTCGTTTTCATGCTCTCCCAATATACTAATGGGTTGCTCTTTCTGTCAAGGAGTGGTAGTTGAGCTACCACTCTTAACTGTCTTAAAGTTATTATGTTCTCTGTTGTACTTGTAGATGTAGCAGCATAATTAGCTTTTTTTTGTTCAAAATGATCCCATATGGACATTGGTTTTGCCGTCGCTTCTTGTTCAAGTGCTGGTATCGCCATTGAGGATTCTTCTTGTTGACTCGTCACTGTACTGCTCTGTGTAATTAATGTAAGTTCTTCTAAGCAACGCTGTTGAGCATTGGCAGCATTGCTCTCTACTCCAAATCCCAGTTTTTTAAAGCGTGGATCCAGAAGACACGCTATAGCTACATGTTTGTTACCTTCCAATGTGCCAAGACGACGTTGTAAAACCTCTGTCAAGGTTTCTTTCAGTTGAGTTCCAGTTGGTGTTTCTGTGATCGTCGTATTTAAATTGTATTGTAATCCTCGTATTAACGGGATTACCAACCTAATCGTGGGATATTTTTCTCCTGATTATTGTTCCGTAATTTCTTTAATATGTTTCAAGAGCGCAACACAGTCCACTAGAATCTTCCACTCAGTGTTGTCCAGAATTTCCGGTGCAGTATCAATTTCAGTTAAAGCTACCGTGAGTGGAGCTTTAACTTCTCATAACCTTGTAAACATTATATTTACGCTGTTCCACCTTGTTTCTATGTCTTGCTTCAATTTTAAAACAGGCATATTCATTTGCTTTTGCTTTGCTACCAATATTTCTGTACTTTTAGCGCTGTGACGGAAGTGACCTACCAATTTTCTGCATTTTTGGATAATGTTTTGAAGATCTTGGTTACTATTAAGTGTTTCTTTAACACTTAAGTTGAGAGTGTGCGCAATACATGGATGGTGGTGTTTTCTCAACTGCTGGTTTATCGCCTTTTTCATATTTTGGGCATTGTCTGAAACTATTGTAACTATTTTTTGGAGGATGCCAAATTCTTCGAATACATGTTGTAATGTTTCTGCTATGTGTTCTCCAGTATGTGGGCTTGAAAGTTATCTAGCCGCAAGAACGAAAGACTGCATTTTGTCCTTGTATAAATAAACAGTGGCAAGTGACTGATATATGATTTATTAGAATCAGATGTCCATATATCCGTTGTAACAGATAAATAGTTGACATTTTTTAAAATCACTTTTAGACGTTCATAAACTTGTTCATAGTGATTTAGTAACAATGATTGAGTTAGCACTTTCCTGCTTGGTGGTATATAGACTGTATCACTACCACACATTTCTTTCTGCAAGGTTTTAATGAAGTTTATAAATCCAGTGTTTTCAACCATTTGCAGTGGTTGGTAATCTGCACAAATCATTTGCAAAAGTGCAGTATCAATATTTATTTTTTGCTTGCGGTTCAGTTCTTATGCGACTACTGCGGTAGATAAAATTGTCTGCTTAAATTTCTTTTCTCTCGGCCCACTTACGTTTGATGTTGAACATTCTGGTTCCTCTGTTGAACTTTTGTTCTGGCTCCGATCTTCAATGCAATGCATTCTCCTTAAATGTTCTCGTAAATTGTGATTCCACAAAGTTTAATTTTTTTACTACACTGCTTACATATTGCTTCCTGTTCCGATTTATCAAAATGCTCCCATACGTACGAACTTTCTCGACGCTTCATTTTAAAACTGAAGCAGTCTATATCACACTCCAACAAATGAAAAAAATCTTAATTAATTAATAAATCTTAAGTAATTACGCGACAGGCCTCGTGAACTTTCACTTCAAAGTGCCACATACTTAGTTATGTAGCTTGCATTTCATTCGTAGGGAATTCCCCAGCCTCGATTAGACAAAATTCAGAGGGTAGGGTTACCATAAAGCAAAATGACGAACAAAAAATTTTTAGAAATAGTAAAAGTTGCTAGTGTAATAAATAATAATAAATAAATGCTTTTTGTCACAATCGATCATGATCGATTATGTGAATCATAATCGATTGGCCACTGATTATTCTCATAATCGATTATTGATAATCGATTCCGCACATTACTACTTCCTAGAACATCAGACATCATTATCTGAATCACCTGTTCCTGAATCCTGCCCTGCAGAAGGAACTGCCACTGCTCTACTCCCAGAAGAAATTGGCGAATGCTGTGATCGTAAATTTACGTCTTCGTAAGGAAGACGGTGAATCCAAAATCTCCTCAAGCTCTTCTTGACTTGGTTCCACGAAAATCGCCTCATTATCCCTTTCGTCACCTGACTCCTCACCATAAGGCAGAAAGCTCTTCTAAAGTTTCCTCTAGTTTATCTAGAAGGTTAACTCTCTGAAACAAAAAAATCTGTTGGCCAAAAGGGCTCTGGGCAATACATGTACGTCATAATTATCTTTTAAACTGCCTCTGTGGCGTAGAGGGCGCATGCTCAACTGCCAATCAAGAGGTCCCGGGTTCGATCCCCAGGTCAGGCAAAGTGTAAATATTGGATTTTACCTTGATGATTGAAAAGCACCGACAAAATCTGATCTACTTGCAACTGATGGTGGTGCCAGTTGAGTACCACTGGAACTTTCATTTTCGTTTTCTAGTTCGTATCGGGCAAAGCAAACAAAGTCGCTATTTCTAATTTAATTATACTCTGTGTTCTCTTCGGGAATTTCTTAAAAGATTGGGCATAGCTCAAAAAAAAATGATCCGCTTCATCAAATTTAATCTTTTGCTCATTTTTTTTACGAAGGTAATCTAATACTGTATTAGTTTGCTCATCATAATTTTTTGCCCTCCTCTTTCTTACTACAGACCTAGGATTTTCTGCCAGTGTAGTTTCAGAATTTTGCGACTCATTACACGAAAAATTTTCGTCAGCTTCTGTGCTCGAATCCTGATTCTCTTGTCTTCTTGAATTCGGGTTGTCTTCTGTGGTATTTGTTTGAGAATCAGAGTTCACGTTAGTTTCAGTTTGTCTATTTTTAATGAAATCATCTAAAAATCTCAGCAATTCCGCCCATGGCCAATTTTTATACTTTTTGTATGCTTGACCCGAGGAAACTGCAATACTTTTCTTATGCTTGGCGTAGTTATTCTTCAGCGCTTTCCACTTCGAACTCCAGTAAACACCTATAAGACAATTTCAAATGTTTCTGTGATTTGGACGACACGGTCAATCAAACAAAATTGAGTTTCTCTGTAAGAAAAGAAACGACATTTAATGTTAGGTATTAATCACAATGTCTTCCCAAATCACACTAATTAACAATGGTATCTTTATTTTATAAATTGTTCGCTCTCAACTACGAGGTTTACGTGACTTTTTTTTAGGTTATCTTTTCCATAGATTACATTTGTCATGTCACGGTCTGACTCGATGACGTGTGTGGCGCGGGAAAATTAAGAAATTATATTTTTCTTTACACACCTATAAAAAAATATATGTTTCAGATATCTTGCGACAGGAGACAGCTACAAAACCATTGGTCACTCATACCGTATGGGATTTACAACTGTTGGTACAATAGTCAAAGAAGTGAGTCAGGCGATTTGGAAAGTTTTACAGCCCATTTATATGCCTTTCCCTACAGAAGCAACATGGAAGCAATCTGAAATTGGATTTAATGAGAAATTGAGATTTCCAAACTGTATTGGTAGTATAGACGAAAGCAGGTCGCGCCATAAAGTGTCCATCTAATACTGGAACGTTACATTTCTGCTATAAGCAAAAGTTTTCCATAGTTTTGCTCGCTATAGTTGATCTAAACTACAAATTTATTTTTATTGAATTAATAAAATGGAAAAGAAAGTGATAGTACAATTTTTCAAAGGTCTCCTTTCTATCAAAAGCTTGTTAACAATCAACTGCCCTTACCGGGCGCAGACGTAATCCAATGCCTCATGTTATTATAGGTGATGGCGGTTTTAAACTAGAAACATTTTTAATGAGACCTTTCCCTACTGATGTCGAGGATCAAAGAAAGCGAATTTTTAATCAAAGACTTAGTTAGTGCAAGACGTATAGTTGAGAGTACCTTCGGTATTTTGTCTCAAAAATTGAGATCAATTCTAAAAACATTTGAATTAGATGTAGACACTACGGTACATGTAGTTAAAAGGCAGTATGTTGCTTGCATAATTATCTCAAAGAAAAAGGTGAACTACAAATCAATGACGAAGATAGTGTGCAAAATGCTCATGCCTTCAGATCATTAGTGACAACAAATAGCAGAATCAACTTAGCTGCATATGCAGTTCGCGAAGAGTTCATTTCGCGCCGATTTGTAGTTCACCTTTTCTATCTAATAAATTGGATGACGTACTGTAATGTACTGCCAGATGGGCGTGGGTTCTTAGAGTGTGCCTAAAGGTGTCGTGTGGCACTGAGCCCACTGTGAGGTTGTTTGAGAAAGCCCTTGCTCCGTGAACTAGCCAGCGGTTAATAAAGAAATGAGCATAAGAAATGGGTTCTCATAATAATAAAAGAAAAGCTTATTCATTGAAATGGAGACTTCGCGCCGCTCCGCCGCGTGTGAGTATTCCACGACCGTGAGCGCTGGAGCTCGTTGTAGCGCTGTAAAACATATAATATATCAGAAACATTATATATATATCTTCATCATTATATATATATATATATATATATATATATACAGCCTAGTTGGCACAGATGGTAGTAACTCTGCTTTCTGCGCCGCAGGGCCCGGGTTCGATCCGCGGCCAGGTCAAACATTTGTGTGCATAGTGCATGAACATGTCTGTTTGATCTGTGTTTGGGTGTTATAAGCTTATATAAGTATGTATATCAGTCATCTGGTTACCATAGTACAGGCTTCTAGCCTAGTTTGGGACCAGATGACCGTGTGTGGAAGTTGTCCCATATTAATAATAATAAAAAAATAATAATAATAATGTGAGAAGGCCCAGGCGAGACCGCTGGCGGAGGTGAATATACATGTGCTTGAGATGGTCCCTGCATTTGGTCTCTAACATGTGTTTGAGAAGGCCCGGGCGAGAACGCTGGCGGTGCTCCTAGCCATGGATTGGTCATCGTCTTTGGAGGTAAGTAGGTGGTAATTGAGCATTCTAAAACACCAGATACGATTTTAAACGGATCTCGCTCTCCGGTTCGCTCGATCCGCTTAAAATCCGGTGTTTTATAATGCCCAATAACCGAATGAGTCCGTTTATAGCCGTGCACCGGACAGCGGCCTGTTATTTCACCAGATTCACGGTTTGGACCGTTCACCGGATTCATGGTATGAGCAAGTAAAATTTTTCCATTCCGTTGATACGTTCACGATATCGGTATATATTTTACAAAAATATAAAATCGGTTCATTTCATCGGAAGCATTTGCAAATTCATCATGTTGTTTGTGAAACAACCTCAAACTTTGATTTTTGATGAAGTTTGTGTGACACTACGTAATGATGACAAAAGACGACATGGAAATCTTCTACCTAACACTATTCGGTGTATTATTTGTGGTCCATCTAATTGTATAACGTGCACAAGAGCGATAAAACAAAATTAAGTTATGTTAGTTTCACAAAAAATCCAGGCCTTTACTTCTTCAAAGATTCAAGATATCCGATATGAACTGAACGGAGTAGAAATTGATAAAATTAAAATTGCCTGCATAACTACAACTATGAAATCTCTTATATCCATGAACGAAAACGAATCGATGATTTCAAAATCTTGGGGATGGGATATTAATGGTACAACGAGTACTTTTTCTGGAAATTTATCACTATCCATACCTTTAAACAAAATTTGAGGGTTTGCAGAGGATTATAATAAAGTCATAATTAATTGTAAACATGAATTAATATTACTTAGAAATAATACAAATGTAAATTCTGTAATGGTTAATACTGGCGAAGCTGTTCATGACATTGATATTAAAAAAAATTATATGGCGTGTCCCCCATATTAAAGTATCAGATCGAGAAAGAATCAAACTACTCAAATATTTAGAAAAAGATCATGCAATCAATATGGTGTTTAGAAATTGGGATCTGTACGAGTATTCTGTCCTTCCACAAACTACAAAACATACGTGGTCGATCAAAACATCTTCCCAAATAGAAAAACCTCGGTATGTCATTATAGGTTTACAAACGGACAGAAATCGGCATGCCTTGAAAGATATGTCACAGTTTGACCACTGTGGATTACGTGATGTTAAAATATTTCTAAATTCGTGTTATTTTCCTTATGAAAGTTTAAATACAAACTTTGATTACGACCAGTATAGTCTTATTTACGAACAGTATGTGAGATTTCAACAGTCATACTACGGACGTCGCTCGGAACCCATGCTCAGTTTCACGGATTTTAAAATAAAATAAAATAGAAACACGCAATATGGTTATATACATACATACATACAGTCACGCCTTGTTCCCGGTGGGGTAGGCAGAGACTATTTCCCTCCACTTGCTACGATCCTGACATACAACTTTCGCTTCGTTCACTTTCATGACATTTTTCATACATGCTCGTCGGTTGTAGGTACTTTTGACTTGGCCTTTCCTAAGAACAACGTCAACTTGTTCATGAAAAGTACGCCTAGGTCGACCGCTACCGACTTGACCATTCACACCAGCCTTATAAATCTCTTTTGTTAATCTCCTTTCATCCATCCTCTCCACATGTCCGAACCACCTCAGCATTCCTTTCTCTATCTTTGTCACTACATCTTCTACCACGCCACAGCGTTCCCTTATCGCACTATTCCTCATTTTGTCCATCAAGGTCACTCCAGTCATGCTTCGCAGGCTTCTCATCTCCACAGCATTAATCTTACTTTCATGCTTCTTCTGCCAGACCCAACATTCACTACCATACGTAAGTGTAGGGATCAGTACCCCTCTATGGACAGCCAGTCGTGCCTTTTTAGACACTTTCTGACTGTTCATAAAGGTATGCAATGCCCCATTCACTTGATTTCCTGCCAAAACTCTTCGTTCAATATCACAGTCATACTTTCCATCCCTTGTAAACTTAGAACCCAAATATACAAACTCTTTCACTTGTTCCACTTTTTCTCCACCAATCAGAATATTACAAACTGTCATACTCTCTTCTCTTTCAAAAACCATAAATTTCGTCTTGCTCACATTCACTTTCATTCCTTTGCTTGTTAAAGCAGCATTCGTTATATCAACCATCGCTTGCAACGCCTTCTCCGACGATGCCAATATGACCTGATCATCAGCGTATAGGAGGCATTTGACGGTCAACCCATTCATTCGTAACCCGTACGTACTTTCTTTCAAATCTTTCAGACAATTGTCTATGAATACGTTGAACAGCCACGGTGAAGCTACACATCCTTGTCTGACACCTTTTTCGATGTTAAACCAGTCTGTGTAAGCTCCGTCTACCCTGACACAAGCACTGGAACCCTCGTAGAGTGATTTCAGTGCTCGTATCGAGTTGCCGCTCACTCCATACAGAGACAATGTTGACCACAGTTCATTCCTCGCCACTCTGTCGTAGGCCTTTTGGTTATATAAATTCCTAAAATTATTGTAAATACATGCTTAAATTATGAAAAGCTATCGCTTTCACGCGGTCGGCCTACGGTTGCCATGCAACTAACCACATAGTACCAGACTATATTGTGGCGGTACCAGACTCGCGGCTTGGAACAGATTTTTGCACGACTGGTTCTCTTTGGTATCCTTACTCTGAGTAGCATGGTAATCATTTATAGGAGCAGGTCGAGACTTGTTAAGTTTACCGAACATCAGTTTCATATAACATTTTTGCGAATGAAATTTTAACAAGTCTAAACTTGTTTTGAATGATCCATGTCTAATTACCTACTTTATTTTGAAAACAAAGAAGTTTTTTCTTTGTTATGATAGTGAGAATGACAAGACGAGCAAATCAGGTGCTTGACGGTAAGCATCATGATTGCCCATATCGGACAGTGCCACCCAATGTTTTAAAACTCAAAATTCTATTCTCAAAACTATGTTGAGTAAACGCAGTGAATGGTTTACAGAAAGTAATAAATTACTGTCTCCTGTTACAAGCGGATTTAGAAAATGTCAATCATGTATAGACTGCTTAGTAAGACTTACTTCATATATACAAGTAGGGTTTTCAAGAAATACTAATACTCTGGCTGTGTTTCTAGACGTTCAGAATGCCTACAATGATGTACTTATAAACGAGCTTGTGAAAATATTAGATAATTTAAATATGGGTACACAGATATGCAAATATCTGTGGTCCTTTTTAAGCGAAAGATGTTTGAAAATTAATGATGATACCTGTTTTACTCAAACAGAAGATCGATCGCTAATTAGGTGGACTAGAAAGGGATTAGCACAGGGAGATCCTTTGTCCCCACTGTTATTTAATTTAATTACATATAACATTGCTAGAACTAGAAAACGTTAAATCACTTCAATATGCAGATGACTTTGTGTTTTATATACAGAATCCGAACATAAATACAGTAAATAAGTTAGAATTGCTAGGATTGCAAGTTTCTCAAACAAAAACGCAATGTTGTTTATTTAGTAAAGGAAGACCGAGAGATGAAATTAATTTAGATATTAATAATTATATAATAGAACGTGTAGACTATATTAAATATTTAGGCGTTTGGTTAGACAAAGGTTTATTATGGCGTAAACATATAAATGAAACTGAGAATAAGGTCACTAATATGTTAAAATTACTAAAAATATTGATATTGAAGATGCAGGTGCATCATGGGGAGTACATACCAAACATTTACGTCGACTATACATAGGACTTATTCGTAGTAGAATAGACTATTGTAGTTTTTTGTATGACACGGCAGCACAAAAACACACTTATCTAAACTCGAGAAGGTTCAAAACACAGCAATGCGAATAATAGGTGGTTTCATTCGTACAACGCCTATACATGTTATGCAGTGCGAGCTATGTATACCACCACTTTATCTCAGACGACAGTACCTAGCCACTAAGTTTTGTTTAAAATCACGCTCGCTGTCAGATAACATTGCTATTTCATTATTGAAAGATCTATCCATATTATGTGAATCGGGGTATCGGATAAGAAATAAAACTCCTTTATTAGTTGCAGCATACAATGAAGTTAAGACAGAAGTTATAAATTCTAATAAACCTTTAAACATGTTTTTACTCGGAACTTGGATATCTTATATTAAAACTGATTTTATCATCTCCTAACTGCCTGTGTGCGAAGCGAGTCTATGAGAGCGAAAATGATAATGCAACACGATTGTAATTTTTACGATGTCGGTATATTACAAAGCGTTCTGTCTACACCCTTGGGGGATGCAGCCAGGACTCTTTATTCAAGCACTATAGATATTTTGTTATGTTGAGTATAATATTGTAAGCATCTACAGGGCTGACATAGTCGCACAGCGACTCAAAGTCCTTAAAAAAGTACAGATTAAAAAAAAAAAAAATTCTGCGCGGCACTACACTGCGCCTGTCACCCTGAGATATTAGTTGTTGAAACTCGTCATGCCAAGTAATTTCGATGGTAAAATTGCCCTTCAGACCTGAACACAGTAATGTTTGCTCATTATTACTTGGCGAATGAATAACTGACAAAGGTGTGGTACTTCCCCAGGCGGCCCCCTGCAAAAGAGGCTTATCACTTACACCTAACACTAATACTATTTTGATAGGTTCGGAAATGAAAATACAAAAATCTATATGAAATATATTTATTTACCAAATAAAAAATACTAACATTACTTAACACATTTAAAATTTTAAAATTACATTAAACATTTCATTTTTTGATATTTTAAAAAATCGTAAGATTATTATATAATATTTTATTTTATCATAAAGAACATACAAACTTGCTTATCTTAATCTTATTACCTATCTAATTTTATTACATATTTTTCTAAAACCAGCTTCTTTTTTTTTTGTTTTTCGTTTCGTTTTTCCAGTGGTAGCGGCTTCTTCGTCTGAATCTATTGACTCGACCGGGGGGTCCCTCTTGCAGCGGGCCTTGTACACGTCCGAATATTCCGACTCTGACCTGCGAGACAATAGAAGTAATAATTAATACACAGTTTTTAAAAACGACGCCTAATAACTTATGATACCACATACAGTGTAGTATCATATAAAAATATTATAAATAAACTTACTAACATGATTGATACGCAGCGAATTCTCGTTGTGACGGTGGTGCAGCTGTCGTCGGGGCTAGGCTCGGTTGATCAGCTGGCGCTGGCGCTGGGCACGGTAGGTCGCGGTCAAGCCAACGGTCGATGGCGAGACTGGCAGCCGACGGTGATCGCTACTACGTAGAGCTGGCGCAGGATCTCGTAGATGGAGACTTCTTGATCTTCTGATGCTTCTTGATCAAAGCCGCGAACTTATTTAGTTGTGTTCGATGGGTAACCGATTATAAACACCTTTTTTTTTTTTAAATTGAATCATCAGGTGTTGTCAGCCTTGACAAATTGACAATAATGTTTAATTTTACCTATCAATTTCATAAAACAATCAGCATGAAGAGAGAAAAAATGTTCATTACCACTATTTTTATTGAAACGTTAGCAAAATAAATAAATGACATCGGTATTTCCTTGAAAACGTGATGAAAAATAATATTATTTTATATCGGTGTCGCTTTGATATTACAAACTTAGTACTCAAAGAGAGCCGCTATTGTGTGTTTCCATTGCATTGTGGTAAACTCTTTGTTCATGGTAGGTAGAGGTACAATTATTTTACTAAATTAGAATTAGTCAATTATTTTATCAAAGGAGGATTGTTTATTGTTCAATATGTATACAGGTCATTCATGTAAATTAAGGTTTTTTACATAACCGAGTCGGCAAACAAGCATAGATAGGTAGGTATAGGTAGGGGCACAACCCGCGTGACGAGCGATCGCTGTAAACTATAGACACTTGCAATACAACGAGGATATACTCCCACGCTCCCAACCCTGTTGCATAAGATCTTTGACACAGTACCCAGTAATTGTACCGCTACATAGTAATTGTACCCTACGTTTCATTTCACATAAAACAGTCGTTCATTGCCCATTGTTGATAATTAAGTGTATTTTTGAGATAAATTTGTTTAATGTTTTTGTTTGTGATCGTAATAAAGAGCATTCTAACTAACAGCCGGACTAACGACCTTCAGAAGCATGATGGCGTTCAGATATAATATATAATACCACAACTTGTGAGATTCGAACCAAGGACCCACTGAGTTGAAGACGCTACAATTATGACAATGGAAACAGATGCGTTGTAAGGTACCTAATGGGGAAAATGCTTCACATTTTTTTGACATCTTTTACACTTATAATATTTTTTTATATATTTTTAAAATATTATATTGTTAATATTTGGTTATGCATTGATTTGCGTATAGGATTTTTTTATTTGTATGTTTCAAAAGTAATCAATAAGAAAATTATAACATTTTTTAAAGAAATTTTAAACGTATTTTTACCTTAAAACAGCAGCCGCGGGTACTACGTGTGATTTACAAAATGACTGAAATATCAAATTTGTGAGTTCGAGATGCCTCCTTATTTCTCTTCAAGGACTTATTTTATAATAACCATTACACTTAGATGGCGAGAGTTGTGTACTAATTAGTTTTTAAGAAATCTCGTATACGTCATTAACCCATGGACGAATTTTCCTCAGTTGACCCTATAAGCGATTTAATACTTATACTAGCAGCTGTAATACTAGCAGCTGTAATAAATAATATAATCAAAAAAAGGCTTTAAGGATCTATTTTAAATGCAATATGTATTTAAGGTGCTTAATTTTTAGACTGCCTCGGTGGCGAGGAGGACGCATGCTCGACTGCCAATCAAGAGGTCCCGGGTTCGATCACCAGGTTAGGCAAAGTGTTAAATATTGGATTTTTCCGTTAGGAAGTATCTCAATAACTGCCTGGAGTCTGGAACTGTGCCTGGTAGATGGCAATAGGCTCGTCCCTATTACATGGGACCAATAACATAATTGGCTCACCCGAGTTTATGGTTATTTTTGTTACTAATTTTAATATTTTTTTTATACATTTTTTCAAATATCGCAGCGGTATAATACTTACTATTTATAATTTAACACACATTCAGGATTCAATATAATAATTAAGTCGGTACTTAAAAATAAATGTTTATAAATAACCTATGCCTAAATAAAACGTAGATAAGTAATAATAATGTATTATGTTATATGTTTTATTATGCTAGATGTTTTATTTATGAAGCATTTCGCTAATAGTTGCTTGTCAATGTACACAGAACTTTATTATTTTACTAACATTCCCAGTTATTCAAATAATCTCTTACCCGCATTAGCCTAAACATAGCAATATAAATTGTATCAATTTTCAACCATAAATAACATCTTTAGTAAACCTAATTCATGTTAGTTATTTATTTGTTACCAGCGTAAGTACCAGCAGTGTGTACGCATTTGTTTATACCCGAAAAGTTATTAAGATTTAATGAGACTTGTAAACTTTATCCTTTTGGTATTAATAGTTTTTAAAAGGTGCTCCTAGCCTGTAAAACCACTTAAATTAAGTTATATATAACTTAGTATTATCGCTGAGTTGTATATTTATAAGTTTTTATGACAATAAAGAATTTTAAAAATCATAATCAATCAATAACATACTGGCGGAATGTGGGTGTATCTACTGTGGTACGGAGTCCTGGATACTCCTCTGCCTACCCCTAAGGGAAAAAGGCGTGAATGTATGTTTTGTTATGTTTTATGTATGTAGTTATTGCATGTCGGTGAATCTACCGGTGAAGTATGTGAAACTTTACTACTTTATGTAAGAACTTATTTTACTACTTTCCATACTTCTGACAAATAGATAAAATATATTTAATTTCATTTCATTAATTTGATAAGGATTAATGGTATATTGCTTAAAATCGCTTTGTAAATAAGTAAAATTCTCGTAAAAAGTAAAGGATAAAAAATGGTTATTGTAGGTTATCCCTAATAGATAGATGACATATACCATCGCGGATTTTTTGTAGACCTTTTTAAGGTGTACAATACTGTAGTACATTATTTTGATCAATCTCGTAGGGCCAGCGTTTGATATGTAAGCAAAAAAAAGTTTATTCATATTAGAAACCTCTAAATTATCAGTTTCTCTACTATTTATACCTTCCTTTTGAATTAGTCTATCTATTTAAAAAAAACCGCATCGAAATCCGTTACGTAGTTTTAAAGGTCTAAGCATACATAGAAACGACTTTGTTTTATACTTTACTGATAACTTCAACGATCAAGTTACATATTATTATTATAACCGTGTGCCTGTGAACAATATTTTATAGCTTACTATACAAAATAAACCTAGTGCAGCTACCTACTCATTTCACACATTCCATATCGATGACTCGTTGACTCTGGACTGCCGAACGAAGGTTTTAATTTTCTAGGTGCCATTTCTGTTTGGTAAATTTTAAGTAGGACGAAAATCATTTGCAATTTGTGTAGTGCATCCGAACAGAGTACTGAAATTAATGGTACGACCAAACGGGCTAGAAAGAACCTTGAGCGTATCTGTCGACCGGCCTAAGGGGTAAATATGTGAAGTCAAAGCGACAACATATTAACCCTGGACTGCCAACCGAAGGTTTTATTTTTCTAGGTACCATTTTTTCAAGAAATAAGTAGGACAATAATCATTTGCAACTTGATTAGTAAATCCGAACAGAAAATACTAAATTGAATGGTACGACCAAACGGGCTAGAAAGAACCTTGAGCGTATAGCCGATCGGCACGAAGACGATATGTGTAGTTGAAATGAACTAAACTAAAATGCGTTAAGAATGTTTTTATTAAGTATATCGAAGACGTGCGATTAAGTTGGTGAGTGAAACAGTCATGTAGGTACACATCATCTACACTAGTAAGTATGGTTTAAGACATTTATTCCTCAAATAGAATTAGAGATGTTGTATTAGCATGACTTTTCTGTAATCCTATTATTTGATATATCGGTTTACAGATAATAGGGTATCATACCTATTATATGGTATTAGTCAAATAATAGTGTACCGATTTAATATTCGTTACTCAAATGACGTCACAATGTGATGTTTGCGAGTTTCTTTTTGAAAGTGTAGGTACTTTGAACTTGTTGACTATTGAATTTGAATTTGTCATACCTAATAAATTATGTTAACGATGGCACTATTGATTTGACGAATAAAATCCTTATTTTGATAAAAAAAATAACCATCAAGCTGTAAAAGACAGCAGTAGAAAACTTATAGGCTGAGGGTTATCAAATAAAGCGCTTTTCTATACTAGTGGAATAATACTTTTATTAATTTAAAATGTTGTAAGCTGTATAGGTACCTACCTACCTAAAGAAAAAGTGAAACAACTAATGTTTTTTAATGTAAATAGGTATGTAATATTATTAAGCTGTATATATATACATAGCTTATATTATATTACCTACATACTTTATAAAATAATGTGAATGTGTGTAAACATTTTTAAATCGTTTTTTTGATTCGCCTGGCCGCAGGCTGATGATAAAGTAGGTAGGTACATACAGTTTTCACATTTACATATTTACATTTAAAAACATTAGTTGTTTTACTTTTTCTGTACTAAGCCTCGTTCTACGATCCGATATAATATACCCTGACTTGGAAAATATACGCTCGCAAGCCACGGACGTACTCATTGCACAACATTTTATGCGATATAAATACGCCAAGTTTGGGTATACGAATTGATGATTCCTCCACCAATCAGAAGGGTCATTAAAATGTCCTTGGTCGTCCTTAATCGGCAACAATCTATCGTCAAGGTATAGTTGGACTTCTCTTATTGCCAATGCATATGGAGATTGTGTTGGCTGGACTTCTCCTAACATTTCGTTAATGTTATCCCATAATGACAACCCGTCTTTTACAGGTGCTCTAGATGCGCTCGTAGATGGTTGAGGTGACACTGGCCTGACGCTGATTTGAGTTTTCTTGTTGATTTCAGTAGTTACGAGCTCTATAAGTATTTTTTTAGCTTTTTCAGCAGCAGATTTATCCTTGAAGCAGTGAATTTTGTATCTGGGATCTAGAAGTGAGCAAATCGAAAAAGTTCCGCTGTGCTCTATGTGCCCCAATCTCTTTTTTAGTTGGTCTACAATGACCTGAGCGGATGTGGCTACATCAGGGTGGATTGTAGATGGAATTTTATTTTCGTAAACGTTTAAAAGTATTCTTGTAAAGACAATAACTAGGCTTCCGGTTGCATACGCTTCGCCACTCATCTGTTGAGTGACTTCTTGTGCAGGTTTCAAAATGAGGCAGAGATCTTTGCACATCTGCCATTCACCTACAGATGGCATCGGTATATATTTGTCCAATGTTCCCGCCGTACTACGAAGTGCATCTTGTAACTCCAGGAATCGTTCTAACATGTAGAACACAGAGTTCCACCGCGTAGAAACTGCTTGCAGAAGCCTCTTTGGTTGGGTAACTCCTGTTTGAATTTGAAAACGTAGTAGCTTCTCCATAGCTGTGGTGCTTCGTTTATAGTGAGAAACGATAACCTTGACTGTTTCTATTGTTGATTTTACAGCGGCAACGTCTAAAGCCTTCTCGACTATCAAATTCAAAGTGTGGGCAAAACAGCCAAAATGTTTAAGTTCTAAATGTAGTTTTACAGCATTTTGCATGTTCATTGCATTATCCGTCGTTATGATAAGGATTTGTTTTTTTTCTAAGTCAAATTCATGAATAGTACGGGTTATTTCGTCCGCTATATTTAGTGCTGTGTGAGAACCGGGTAATGGTGCACATTCCAGTAATACTTTTCTGTTTTTAAATTCATTATCAATGAAATGCGCTACGATGGCAATGTAACTGTCATGAGACGCTGATGTCCACAAGTCAGTCGTTAAACTTATCGAAGTTATGCTTTTTATGTCATCTGTTCGAACTCTGGACACAATTTTTTCATACAATGCCGGCAAAAGTGTATTTGATATGTGTTGCCTTGTCGGTAATTGGTAAGCAGGATTCAAAGAGTTTGAATATTCTCTAAAACCTTTATCCTCGACTACAGAAAACGGCTGGAAGTGTCAATGATTCCCCGTTGAGATACAGTCATCTTCTTCACCGGTAAATTTATTCTGGTTTGTACCATTTGTCTTGAGCCTGATGTAGATATCTCACCAGTATTAGATCCACTGACAACCGGAGAAACAGCAACAGGTTGTACATTTTCTGAACTTGTTGGTGTGTTGATAGCTTGGTTGGTGCATGTGACATTTTCTGGTATTTGCCTCAACTGTGAACTCGAAGGGACTACCCCAATATGTTTGCTTGAAATATGTTTTTTTAAGTTTGACACTGTAGTTTTAAATGAGCACTTTTGTTTGCATATATTACAAATAGCAATTTTGTGAACTTCTGATTCCACTGTAAAATTTGTCCAAACTTCACTTGTTCTCGACCGTTTCATTTTTAAAATCGTAAATTACCTAAATCAATCAGTCTGATACCTGCGCTTTGTATCTCGTTGCGTTATTGTGAAGGACTACTAAACTGTCTAATACTGCAATACAAAAGAATATCCACATAGGTAGCTAAACCAACCAAATTCGATTATTCAGGGAATCCCCGAAAAATATTTGGTTGAAACGGTTTTCACTGCTTGCTTACCAACACCGCAAAGTCCGCAAAGTTCCTATTAAACGCGACGTGTACATCAAACAAATAATCATAAAGTTACATTTGTTTTTATTCGGAGTAATAACGAAAAAGTCGCAGTGCATCTGTTTTCATTGCTTACTTATTTTCAAGCAAACTATATAGCCTTCATATGAAGCGCGCATTGTATACCAAACAACATTTTATGTGATGTGCTCACGCACGAAGTCACGGTTCCAGCTATCTCTTTTCAAATGATGTTGTCATCTCGTTCACTCGGTCTCGCGATATGAAATGAAACCAACTAGCAAACAAAAGTGCTGCGTACTACGCAATATTAGATTCGCTTTGTAGCATGATCTGTGGCGATGTCGTCGGACGGAAGGAACGGAACGGCGCGCCGCGAACGAAGCAAACACGTATCGCGTAGAAGTAGAATAGCGAATGTTCCGATACTACCTAATATTTGACTAATACCTAGTAACCTAGTACTTTATTTTCGAATAACGTAATACGATATAAATTTCGCATATTATATTACGTGTACCTATTACGATTATATTAGTCACACCTCTAAATAGAATACATTATTCACTTGCTTGAGAAACATACATTGGTTACGGAACTTAGGATTAAATAATATTTTGATACATACTAACATAACATAAGTACAGTCGACTCTCGTTAATTCGAAACTCGCGGGACTCTTAAAATATTACGAATTATCGAGTGTTGGAAATATCAAATGGTTCGAAATTTGTGAGAGAAAATAAATAAAACTTCGAATTATTATATTAAGTGTTGATCAATTATTATTTATTAACTGCTATTCTATAACAATGACAGCCTCGTTGGCTCAGATGGTAGTAACTCTGCTTTCTGTGCCGCAGGCCCCGGGTTCGATCCCCGGCCAGGTCAAACATTTGTGTGCATGAACATGTCTGTTTGATCTGTGTCTGGGTGTTATAAGCTTATATAAGTATGTATATCAGTCATCTGGTTACCATAGTACAGGCTTCTAGCCTAGTTTGGGACCAGATGACCGTGTGTGGAAGTTGTCCCATATTATTATTATTATTATTATAATGACAAAAGTTTAGAGGTACATTCGTGTACATACATGTACGTATTGATAATGTGAATTAATTATTCTTTTGTACAAGTTTGACCTTGTTGCAAAATGTATGTACTTACAATCTTTCTCTCTGCAATTTCGAATTGTCGAGTGTTGGACGCCGATAAGTTCGAATTAACGCGTCGTTTTGTTATATAGCAATGATTTTTTCGTACGAATTACCAAGTGTTTAAAAATGTGTTGATTTAGTTCGAAATATAAAGAGATTTTGTAGGAAACTCGTGATAACTTTGAATTATAGAGAGGTTCGAATTATCGCAGGTTTGAATTAACAAGAGTCGACTGTATATCATTATAGGTAGGTATAGTCAAGTTAGTCCGCGCGAGTCCCACGACATCGGCCCGATGCGCACCGCTTCACTTCACATCGTCATTATTATATTATACGTACTTATTATAGTCAACGTATCTTTATACTGGAATGTAATGTTTTTAATGAGTATCTTAAACAAAATTATATTAAAAAATATAACATAAGTAATAAGATGTTAAATAAAACTGCTGTTTTATAAGGCTGGCGCGGCGGCGCGGCGCCACAAAGGTCACGCGCGGATTACATTTATAATTATTATCAAAATTAGAAGACAATTTTTTAAATACCAATTACAAAAATAGACATAGCAGGTAGATTCAGGCAAAAATAGTAGGTACGTAGATACCAGCTACATAGAATTAATAGGTTCTGTTACATTTTTAAGGACTAAGAAAACATTTAAAGTAATTACGATTACCTACATAGATGGTAAAAATATGACAAAAGTGCAACAAAAGTAGTACCGAGTAAGGTACCTAACTACTTTAATTAAATAAGCTACGTTGGTATCCATATATCATAATTATGCGTCTAAATTCTCTGTAATCAATATAGCCCTCACTCCACAGTATGCCACGATTTTGTTCTATCCAGTTAACATGCCTTTTTTTTCTTCACTTGACAAGCACTTATAGGAGTACGGTGGCTTTACCAAAAATGATTGCGTATGACTTTGATATAATACAGCTAACTCTTTAATAATAAATTCATTTTTTTGAATTTTTAAATCCTTGTAGATCTACAATTATTGTATCAGAATTCATGATATCTTTTTCACTATGTTGCTCAAAGGTCTATACTCAACAATACAATCGTTCAATATAAAGCAATATGCGGTGGTGTTTTGAGGAAATTCTTTATAGGTTTCAAGATCGACGCGTACGTCTATTGGTCCACTTTTCAGTGTTTCGTTTTGACGTGAACAATCGATAACAAATAATGGAGCCTTATTTTTAGGGCTCCGAACCCTAAAAGGGTGCCGAAGGAGCCCTATTACTAAGCCTCCGCTGTCCGTCCGTCCGTCCGTCCGTCCGTCTGTCACAGGGCTCTATCTCACAAACCGTAATAGCTAGGTACTTGTAATTTTCACAAAACATGTATCCCTAATGCCGCTACAACGACAAATAATAAAAATAAAAAAAAGTTTATAATTAAAGGTACTCTCCATACAAGCAACGTGTTTTTGCTCAAAATTTATTTCTAGATTTCTTTCTTATATCGTGAAAACGGCAACAGCTAGGTATTTGATTTTTTCACGGAATGTTAATGATTATGATTGCTATACTATGAAATAATTATGACTAAATAAAATTAATAAATAACTGGAGCGTTCATACAAATCACGATTTTTTTTCAACGTTTCACGCTGTAACACCATAATGGCAATAGTTATCTACTTGAAAATCTTACACAACATGGGTAACTATAATAGCTATAACAACAAATACTAAAAATTTAATAAATTCAAAAATTCAAGGACTTTCCCATACAAGACACTTTTCCGACTTATTAAAATCAAATAAGACTAATTCTGACTAGAGTTTTCGAAGAAGATTTCAAGCAATATTTGGCAATACACATATTATAACATTATCCTGGTTTACCTTATATTATACGAGTAAGATACCGTATCCTGTGTAATATTTATAATCTAGATATCTATTGCATACCATCATCATCAGGTTATCTGTATAAAAACTCCTTAATGTGATGAGACTGTCGGTTACTTAGTCTTCCTTATTATTTCAAGTTTTAACAAAAATCATTGCCACCTACGTTCCCTTAACTAACAACGCTTAAATTACCATATCTCTAAATATTTTAAATACGTAAAAATCATAGATAAACAAAGTACCTATTGAACAGCAGCAGTGAGGTTAACCTATTTAGGAACTGTTAAATAAATAGATAAAGAATACATATCATAATATTACATCTAAGCCACATATTGGTATTTTTGTAAAACGATCAGTTACCTCTTAAAAACAAAAATAATATAATAAAATCATGAATTTAGTAAAATACCACAACATCTGCTCTACTTTGTTTTTTTTGGAAGCTGGTCATTAAGATTGAGTCTGGGACAAAAAGTTCATAGTCAAGAGGCACTTCAATGGACAGAAAAAAATGGACAAACAACGTGTGAAGATTGGTTTGAAGAGGAACAATAGAGTCCGAATAGTACAAGGAACGTGTTTTTAACTAAAAGTGGTAGACCCGCAGATTTTTTATGATACTTGCTTTAGAAATTGACGTTTGAAAAGAATTTATTATGTGACTTACTTGACCGACAATTGTTTTTTTATTAATTTCTGTGTAAGTTACATTAATTTGATGAGAAGACGTGATTTCTATAGCTATATCAGTACATATGGTGGAGAGTGAGGAGCCCTTCACATGCGCGTCCCAACACGCATTTGACAAATTTATTAAAATCCGTGAAACTGAGCATGGGTTCCGAGCGACGTCCGTAGTATGACTGTTGAAATCTCACATACTGTTCGTAAATAAGACTATACTGGTCGTAATCAAAGTTTGTATTTAAACTTTCATAAGGAAAATAACACGAATTTAGAAATATTTTAACATCACGTAATCCACAGTGGTCAAACTGTGACATATCTTTCAAGGCTTGCCGATTTCTGTCCGTTTGTAAACCTATAATGACATACCGAGGTTTTTCTATTTGGGAAGATGTTTTGATCGACCACGTATGTTTTGTAGTTTGTGGAAGGACAGAATACTCGTACAGATCCCAATTTCTAAATACCATATTGATTGCATGATCTTTTTCTAAATATTTGAGTAGTTTGATTCTTTCTCGATCTGATACTTTAATATGGGGGACACGCCATATAATTTTTTTTAGGATTTTTTGTGAAACTAACATGACTTACTTTTGTTTTATCGCTCTTGTGCACGTTATACAATTAGATGGACCACAAATAATACACCGAATAGTGTTAGGTAGAAGATTTCCATGTCGTCTTTTGTCATCATTACGTAGTGTCACACAAACTTCATCAAAAATCAAAGTTTGAGGTTGTTTCACAAACAACATGATGAATTTGCATTTGCCGATTTTATATTTTTGTAAAATATATACCGATATCGTGAACGTATCAACGGAATGGAAAAATTGTACTTGCTCATACCATGAATCCGGTGAACGGTCCAAACCGTAAATCTGGTGAAATAACAGGCCGCTGTCCGGTGCACGGCTATAAACGGACTCATTCGGTTATTGGGCATTTCTGGAAAACGGTTTAACGGGATCGAGTGAACGAGATCCGGTTAAACGCGATGCTAATAACGGTCCGTCGACCGGTGCACGTTCCAAACCGTGAATCCAGTAATAAAACGTTCCGCTGTTCGGTGCACGGCTACATACGGACTCATTCGGTTATTGGGCATTTCTGGAAAACGGTTTAACGGGATCTCGTTGTGAATCTGGTGAAATAACGGGCAGCTGTCTGGTGCACGGCTACAAACGAACTCATTCGGTTATTGAGAGTTCTGGAAAACGGTTTTAAAACCGGATCGAGCGAACGAGATCCGGTTAAAATCGTGTTCCAGAACTCTCAATAACCACCTACTGAGGTACTATTTGCTTGTTTATTATACGTATTTTTCGCAGAATCCCCAGGTCAGGCAGTGTTAATTATTGGATTTTTCCATGAGGAATTATCTCAATAACTGCCTGGAGTCTGGAACTGTGCCCGGTAGATGGCAATAGGCTCGCCCCCTATTACATGGGACCAATAACATACAGGCGAAATGTGGGTGTATCTACTATGGGACTGAGTCCTGGGTACAGTCCGCGAGGTATAAGCTGAGCTTTGCATTAGTGTGAGTGATCACCAAAAGTACAGTCAGACAACAAACTCTTAAAAATTAATATCATTATATTTTAGGTAGGTACTTAAGGCATAACATAAGTCGGAGAAGTATTCTAGTATTAAAATAAAATAAAACTAAATTGATAAAATAAAGTCCAGCTGTGTATTTGACTGATGAGTACATATTATTGTGTGATTATTACTAAAAATTCAATTTGAAAGACAAAATACTACACATCTTCTACACCAGACATTGCACCATAGTCACTTTCTTTATCACTCTCGTTATCATTTTCACTCTCGTCTGATGTGTCGTTTGTTTTAATAATGAATCTTTCCGTTATATTGTCAATAACGGCGTCTTATCCATGAAACTTTTTTTCTTCTTTTATTGCATGGTCACAAACATTTTTCCATTCCTGTACAGTGATACTTTCAATTTTTTCATTTGCTAACCTCATTATTGTATCCATATTCATTGACACGTTTTTTTTCGCGACGTATCCTTTTATCATTGCCCATATATTTTCAATCGGATTGAAATCTGGGTGATAGGGTGGTAGACGAAGGACGCTGTGACCATGTTCTCTTAATAAGGTGTCAATTTTATATTCAATAAATCGTTGTTTATTATGCAGTATCAATTGATAAAGTTGTGGTTTAAGCATGGATATTGAGTGATCGATATTGCGTAACTTGAGCCAGTCAATCATATCTTGTTTGCGACTATTTGAGTTGGGAGCGGGATTTTTTAACGAATTGTGGTAAGATGCGTTGTCAACTACAATAACGCTATTGGGCTTCAAATTGGGAATTAATTGCGTTTGTAACCATTTTGTATAGTTTTCTGTATTCATATTGTTATGATAATCACCACTTTTTTGATTAGCTTTAAACATCAGCAGCGCATTTGGTATGAAACCGTCCTCGCCGCCGGCATGAACGATTATCAATCGATTTCCTTTAGAAATAGGTTTCTTCAAACCAGAAGTGCTGCCATCTGAATATGATTTTGATGAAGTGTGAGTGGTGTCAATATATGTTTCATCGGTATAAACGATAGGCCTGCCCTGAATACGGTATTCGGAAATTTTAAGTAAATAAGTTATACGTAGGTGACGGATCTCATGCTTTTCCATTAAAATTTTTCTGTTATTCTCTGTCCTTGACCATTTGAATCCTAAAAGAGATACTTCTTTTCGCAATGACCATATTGATCCTGGATAGTTAATGTCAGCCTTTAATTTTTCATGAATTCTTTTCATTGTTGGCACCTCTTTGTCAGTAATGTGAAAATTATGAATTGTTCTACGGATTACTGCTTTATCAAAATCATCAATGATTATTATATTTTTCCTGCATCTGGTCTTTTTCGGAGATTTGAATTTGGTTCCATCTTTCAAAACACGTTTACCTTCCAATAAGACTCTTTTAACAGTTGACAGTGGAATTCCTGTCGATGTCGATACCAATTGGGCTGATGTAGTCACACTTGACATGTCTTTATCGTTCATGTCTTTAAAATAGCTATTTAAATTACACAAAATTTCTTTAACTTGGCTATTTAATGGTTTCCGTATTTTGCGCTTATTTGTGTTGGCATCCATTTAATAAAGCGCCCTGTAAACGATCAAATTTGTTTGACAAATTTGTTTGTCAAATTTTACGTTTTCATCAAACATCAACGCAAACGGTCAAACAACACTTCAAACAAATTTATCAAACTAACTTGCAGATTCAGTTTTCTCCTTGTCGTGACGTGACGTGCTGAGCGCTTAAATATAATGAGTAATACAGATGAAACATTTTTGGCATTGACTCTAGCTTTGTGTATGAAAAGAAAAAAAAGAAGGCGATGGAGTAGAGAATGGTTGAAATTAAGAGAAAAATTTACTCACGAAAATTTGCTACGCGAAATATTACGCACAGAACCAGAAGACTACGCAAACTTCCTGCGCATGGATCATAAAACTTTTGAAGAATTACTAACATTACTCCGTCCTCGCATTGAAAAGATGGACACCGTTATGCGCAAATCTATACCAGCTTCTCAAAGATTATCAATTACTTTGAGGTACCTAGCCAGTGGCGCTGATTTCGAAGATTTAAAATTTACAGGCTGCCTTGCACCTCGTACATTAAGCGACATTATCATTGAAACGTGTGAAGCAATAAATGAAAAACTAAGGAACAATATTCAGGTAAGGTTTTAATTTGAAGAAAAAGACATTAATATTAATTAAAATTTATAAAAACTTTCTAAGTATTTTGCTGCTGTATCAACTTCAGTATTTTCGTTTGTTTGCGTATTTGGAATATGAATCATCACTGGCTGCTCCGTATCCGACAAATATGTTTGTTCTATTGGAATTAATTGTAATGCTTGTGGAACAGGAGACTGAGTGTGAGAGATAGGAGATTGAATGTATGGAACGGGAGATGGAGTTTGTGGAAAAGGAGACTGAGTGTGAGAGATAGGAGATTGAATGTATGGAACGTGAGATTGACTGCTCGGATTAATTATAACTGAATGTCTGCGAAGATTTCCTACTTCCCCTTCAAAGAGTATTTCGTTAATGAACTTTTCTGCCAGTCGTCTTTGTTCAGCAGACATCCGTTCTAATTTAAAGGCCCAGTTTCTTGTCATTGCTTGATATTCATTTTCAGGTCTTTTGAAATGATCCCTGGCTAATGTCATTAAGTCATGTTGCAAGTCCTCCTTTTTCTTCTTCTTTGCAATTGATGATTGTGATGATGATGATGATGATTGCTAGAAATTAAAATAAAAGTGTGATAAATATTTTCTGTTTTAGGTACCCAGAACACAGGAAAATTGGAAGATGTTGGCAAGACAATTTGGAAATAGATGGAACTTTGATCATTGCATTGGAGCTGTAGATGGGAAGCATATCACTTTAGAAAAACCTGAGCATTCCGGTTCCTACTATTATAACTACAAAGGAACATACAGCATAGTACTTATGGGTATAGCTAATGCAAATTATGAACTCATCATGGTTGATGTCGGTACAAATGGCAGAGTGTCAGATGGAGGAGTAATTAAAAATACAAAATTTTGGCAATACTTTGAGAATAATCAGTTGCAAATTCCAGAGCCAGATGAATTGCCGAATACTAAGAAAATAATGCCCTATGTGTTTGTGAGCGATGAAGCTTTCCAATTACTTCCAAATTTCATGAAACCTTACAACAAACAATGTGTTAAATGGTAACAGAAGGATATTCAACTATCGATTATCTCGTGCTCGACGAATTATTGAAAATGTATTTGGCATTCTCACGACTCGTTTTAAGATTTTCCAAAAGCCTATTAAATTATTACATATATATTACAAAAGCAAAAATTGTAGTCATGGCGTGTTGTCATCTACATAATTTACTTATGAAACAAAAGAATTACATTCGCCATGGAGAAGTAGACATAAAAGACTGTGTTACGGGGACTGTCATGCATGGTACTTGGAGAAATGAGCCAATGTTGTTAAGCATTGAGCGTACTCGAGCTGGAAATAGCGCTGCACTAGCAAAACAAGTAAGAGATGATTTTTGTGAATATTTTAACACAACGGGTGCTGTTCCATGGCAAAACAAATGTTTAGAGTAATTTTATAAGTTGAACGTGTAAAAAATATCTCACAATAAACTGTATTACTAGTTTACCTGTGTTTCTGTTTCTGTTGATGTTCTCTGTTCTGTTCTGTTCTGTTCTGTACTGTGCTAATTCCTGATTCTTCCTCCATTTGATCTTGCAGAAATTCTAATTCTTTGTAATACCATAATGTTGGTACATACAGATCATCGGTACCAGAACCAGAAAGCATAGACTTTTTCACTTTGTTGTTTTCGCGCTTGAAACTTGTACGTAGTATATTAATTTTTTTTTTCACTTCTTCCTCCGTAATGTTCCGGCGACAGATCTTCAGTAAATTTGTCATTTTTTTTACTGCTGCGCTTCTCTTGTTTTTGTCCATATAATCTTTCGATTTTATTTTCCATAACATCGGCATGTCACGATAAATAGATATGAAATGCAACGTAAATTCTTTGTCCGAAAGATACTCCACGCTGTTGTCGTCACTGGGCGAAGCGTCCTCCATGATACCAAACCAACGACTGAGATCATGTTTGACAAACACCGCCGTTCACGTTCAAACTTGTTTGTCAAACACGACATCAATCCAGATTTTCTGCAAACGCGACAAACACGTAGATTGTTTGACAAACGCTTCAAACAAAGCTGCAAACGATCAAATAATTTGACAAACACGTATAATAATAATAATAATAATATAATATGGGACAACTTCCACACACGGTCATCTGGTCCCAAACTACGCTAGAAGCCTGTACTATGGTAACCAGATGACTGATATACATACTTATATAAGCTTATTACACCCAGACACAGATCAAACAGACATGTTCATGCACACAAATGTTTGATCTGGCCGGGGATCGAACCCGGGACCTGCGGCACAGAAAGCAGAGTTACTACCATTTGTGCAAACCAGGCTGTCAAATATATTTGTGTTGTAGGTATATTTGTCAAACAAATTTGATCGTTTACAGGGCGCTTTATAAGCTTATATGTATATCAGTCATCTGGTTACCATAGTACAGGCTTCTAGCCTAGTTTGGGACCAGATGACCGTGTGTGGAAGTTGTTCGATATTAATAATAATAAAAAAATAATAATAATGTGAGAAGGCCCAGGCGAGACCGCTGGCGGAGGTGAATATACATGTGCTTGAGATGGTCCCTGCATTTGGTCTCTATCATGTGTTTGAGAAGGCCCGGGCGAGAACGTTGGCGGTGCTCCTAGCCATGGATTGGTCATCGTCTTTGGAGGTACTATTTGCTTATTTATTATACGTATTTTTCGCAATACCTCGGTGACTGCCTCGGTGGCGTAGAGGGCGCATGCTCGACTGCCAATCAAGAGGTCCCGGGTTCGATCCCCAGGTCAGGCAGTGTTAATTATTGGATTTTTCCATGAGTAATTATCTCAATAACTGCCTGGAGTCTGGAACTGTGCCCGGTAGATGGCAATAGGCTCGCCCCCTATTACATGGGACCAATAACAT
This sequence comes from Hemistola chrysoprasaria, assembly GCA_947063395.1. Taxonomy (NCBI): domain Eukaryota; kingdom Metazoa; phylum Arthropoda; class Insecta; order Lepidoptera; family Geometridae; genus Hemistola; species Hemistola chrysoprasaria. The sequence goes on along the minus strand of OX346727.1, from coordinate 2,953,309 downwards.
ACAGGCGAAATGTGGGTGTATCTACTATGGGACTGAGTCCTGGGTACACCTCTGCCTACCCCTTCGGGAAAAAGGCGTGAATGTATGTTATGTTATGTTATGTTTTTCGCAATTCAGGTTGTGGGGCACATTTTTCTTTAAATATATTTAAAATTTGCATTTTTGCATTTATTTTATCATAAAAGCACTAAGTCGTTGCAGCATGGGTACTAGCGACAACGCAAAGTTGTGATCTTCATCATTTGTCTTATTCTGGTCAATAAGATTTTTTCTCTCTAACACATTTAATAGAGACTGTTCAAATGAATTATTTTTAGGTAAAGGACGTGGAGGGCGCACTCGCTCGGTATTTGAAGAATCAGTCCCTTCACCATCTTCGCTATCATTACTCGTACTTATGTTACTTGCAGTTTCCCTTGGATCTATGGTAGGCAATAGAAACATCAGCCGTTCAAAGTATAAATAGTTTCGTCTTTTCTTAGCGCTCTGCCCCGACTTGGTTTCTCGTTGTAATCTTAATTCTCTAGAAAAACAATTCCGTAGATTTAGCCAGCGCTTTTGTGTTTCCTTACCTGAAATGATAAAATAAAATTGTTTGTTTCAGATATTTAGCAGTGGCAATATGATAAAATATAGTAAATATATGCGTACATAATAATATAATTAATAAAGGCAATTACGAATAGGTATACTTTTACATGAATTTGTCTTTTCTTCAGCCGTCATTTCTCCCCACCTCACAGCACCGACTAGTTCCATTGTAACCTCATCCCATTTGCTTTTTTTTAAATTGACATCAGAATATTCCTTACACATTTTATTAAAAAGTACAGGCCTCTTTTCAACCTCGTCAAATAATTTTTCTACGAGTTCTTCATCTGTAAACATGATGCGACGTGTTTACTCTCTGAACGCTCGGACGGGACTAAAAGAGAGGGGGGTACGTCACTAGACTGTTTTGTCTTTGATGTGCGCGCCCGCATACATACAAAAGGGAAGCCGACAATCGTTAGTCAGACTTGTCGCCGTGCAGTTCTTTTAGGTATTAGACAATTTTGTCTATGAGACGTTTTGTTTGAAGTTTGCGCATCTTCATAAATTTTGTAAAGCAATAGTCTGTCTTAAAACTATCGTGACTCAAGCCTGCGCTCAGCCTTATTTAGTCATAAAATACAATTTTCTTGAGCATAAGGATGGGACAGTTCAGTGTATTGTATAGTGTTGTACCTTTGTCACCAACATTCTCCCGCCGTGCACATATTATGTGTAAATAACATACGCCGGCGAATGACAGTGCAACGCTATGCAAGTACATAATGATACTATAATATCCTATCGTTTATAATTATATACTTAAACCGATTAAATATTTAAGAGGAAACAATGACGTTATACAGAATAATTACAATTAGGCAGCAATTGAGTCTACATATCAAATAACGCTAAAATGAACTTACAAATTACGGCGCGTACACATAGAACATCCGTTTTACAGGATCCTTTTTAACTGATCCGTCGCTACTGGAGGTAATATTCACACAGCATTTACAGGACCGATTTTAACAGATCCGACGCTACTGGACTTTCGTTCTTCAGTGTATCGCCTACTTTCTACGAGAATGGACGTTGTCGTGTTGTATTGGTACTATCGTCGTCTGCGGCGGAGGAAGCCCCGGCGTTATTGGATACATCCACTTTGTCGTGGTGCTGTTGTGCGTCAGCTGAAAGAAGACGAATCTAAATTTTTTACTTATTTCCGAATGACGACGTCTACTTTTGATGACCTTCTTAAACGATTAGAAAAGGATTTAAAAAAGAAAGACACAAACTGGAGGAAAAGCTTGTGCCCTGAAGTAAAACTAGCGATATTTTTAAGGTAAGAACTTTAATTTTTGTTATTATCAATTAAAATTTAAAATGACAAAAAGGTTTACAAAAATGAAGATTTATTTCAAAACATAGACAGATCTGGCAAGTCTGACTCCTGGCTGAATGTAGATTCTACTGATGGCGAACCTTCTACTGATGGTGTAGAGTCAAGATGATGTGGCCTACTAAAATAACCTTTGGTGTGGTAGTGAGGAGTGCTAGAACTTTGTGAATATGGAGGCCACTCGTAGTTTGACTGACCATATCTTCTACTTTTAATATTTTGTAAAAGGTTTATCACTCCAGACTGAAATTCTAAAATTTGATCGCCATTTAGTGAAGCCAGTTGCGGCAAAATACCTTTGAAGAACGATAAATTGGGATCTTCAAACTCATTTTTACTTTTTTTTAACTGATCATTCATGTATTCAATCATTTTGGCGTCTACTTCATTCACATTTCTTTTGATTGCCTTGCGTTGCGGCGGGGCTAAATTTTGTCTTTCCTTTTGTCTGTCACTACCACTTTGTTCCGTAATCTGATCAGGTTCATCTTCGTTGTCTTTATTACTTTCTACTGTTTCCGTGATGTTGTCATTAGCAGGGACGTTCTCGTGTGTATCACCTGGGGTGACAACTTTTTTCAAAAATAACATTTGATTGTGATATTTGTAAGGCTTGGTATTTGAGGCAGCAGCTCCAGATTTCTTCAATTTCTTTTTCTCACTCAATGTTCGTATCCAGGCATCTCTAGTCGAATTCCATTTTTTTATAACATATTTTCCTGAAGCAAGTAAATAATAATATAAGATGGTTGTCAATAGCTTAGTAAGTGAAAGGCGAATAAGAAGGTAGAATAGACTTGTCAGTAATTAATTACCATATTGGTCAGTGGATAAGTCAAATTGACAGTGCAAGAACTAATCGGTCAGTAAATAATGGGAAGCAAAAAAGTATTACTAATGTTTAAATCAATTTATTTTAATTAGGTAATTTTATAATTTAGTTCAGTTCAGTTTAATTTTATTTTATTTATGTACTATATATATAAGTATGAGTTTTGATTTACGACTTTGCTAAAAACTCTCATAAAAATTTCGACTTTCCATACAAAATTTGTTGGTCACTATAATATTTTATAGTTTTATAATAAAACAAGACTTATTCATCAAGCCATCTTTAATAGTCTGACCATAGAGAAGTACCTCTACGAAACATAGACATATACATAATCAGTAATAGACAAAATTAACTAAAACTAAACCCTTACAGTCACTAACGTTACTTTGTATGGGAAGTCAATATATGTGTAATAATATAGTAATTGATTAATTTATTTTTTTTAGGTATGCAGCGTCTGGGTGTACATTTCAAGAACTTTATTACGTCTTTCGTGTCGGTGTGTCAACTATAAGCAACATTATTAAGGAAGTTACACGATGCATATGGAACAACTTGAATGACGAGTTTATGCGACTTCCTACAACAGTGAGTGAATGGGAGCATATATCAAATGGATTCGACACAAAAGCAAATTTTCCCCACTGTTTAGGAGCAGTGGACGGTAAACACATCAGACTTCGAAAACCAGCAAAAAGTGGCTCAATGTACCTAAATTACAAAGACTTTTTTTCCATCATATTATTAGCGATCGTAGACTCTGACTATCGTTTTCTATATGTTAGTATTGGGTCGTATGGAAAAGAATGCGATTCATCAATATTCAAGGAGTCGACATTTTGGAAAATGATGCTAGATGGCAGTTTACAAATACCAGAACCTTGCCCATTAATAACAGGCTCAGAAACGAGAGTTCCCTACGTCATAATCGGCGATGAAGGTTTCGGTTTACACGAAAATTTAATGAGGCCATTTAGCGGGACGCATTTAGACGTAAATAAGCGAATATATAACTATCGTTTGACCAGAGCTAGACGATACGTTGAATGTGCATTTGGTATTCTTGCTAATAAGTGGAGAGTATTCCACCGGCCTCTAGACGTCAACAAAACAACAGCTATATGGATAGTTAAGGCATGTACCGTTCTACACAACTTTGTAAGGGAAAAAGAGGGCTTAAAGGATGGCAACACATCCGAATCTGAAGCATTTCATTTCAATAGCCTACCTGATGATGAAACGCTACGAGGTGGTCGAACTGCAAATTCAGTTCGAACGGAATTCGAAAACTATTTCGTGTCCGAATCTGGGTCAGTTTCTTGGCAGAATGAAGCTATTTAAAATAAAAAACAATGTCTCCATTACAATATAAAATAAATACTTACCAAATTCTTGTCTTTCTTTTTGTTCCATAGCTTCAAAATCCTCCTTTAGAATACCGCATATTTCGCGCCAAGCTGCGGTTTTTGCAATTTTATCTTTATAAATCTCCAGTGTTTTGTCCCAAAGAACTGGTCTACTTTCAACACAATTTATCAAAACTTCTTGCTCAACATATTTTTCAAACGCCTTGCTTGCCATGATTATGATAGCACTGGACACGTGCACTACTCTAGGAATGAAACCGGCAAATGGCGGCTGTGTGTAGCACATCGCACCCCGCGCACCCCCGTGCAAAGCCTCGTGCGGTTTCAATCCGATAAAACGGATTAGTATAGTATTACTGGATCCGGAATACTGTGTGAACTGGCTCATACAACTACATACGCTAATAACATATACGTTTAAACGGACCTGTAAAACGGATTGCTGCTTATTTTGTCGGATCAGTATTTTTTACTGGATCCGGAATACTGTATTCTGTATGAACTCGCTCATACAACTACATACGCTAATAACATATACGTTTAAACGGACCTGTAAAACGGATGTTCTATGTGTACGCGCCCTTATTGTTAAGCGACAGGCTACTACTGCAGTCGGTTCCCCAACGCTACGCTGATTACAATGGTAGATGATTTTTCAATAGTCTAATTTATAATAACATAAGTGACACGACATATAACTAAGATTATTAATGCAACAATTGACAAAATTGAAATATGCCGACATCTTTATCTTTTAATGAGTCGAAGTTACAATAATTGAACTACTACAGTCCATAGTATTACATCACAATCGTTCAAATCATAATTATCACCATTTACACAATAAAATTATAACAGCATATTGCTTATAGTGACATACATAGTAATTTTCTCGATATTTTCAATAAAGTACTTGAAAATTTCGCAAAATTAACATCTAGTATTATTTCTCAACTTTTACATCATTCAGAACATTAAAAATTATCATGAAGTTGAAGCGATTTTCCACATTACATTTCGAAAGATACTAAGGTGTTAAATTATACATTTCTTAAGGCAACCATTAAACATAAATTAAGACTCATTTTACAGGTATTATTACTAAATTCTTTGTGGGACGACGCATAATGCCACTCTTGGTTTTGGCGTCTACGCTCTAACGATTGCGCCCATCAGGAAATGGTTTGGTGTCCTCTTCGTCCCCCGGCGCGACAGTCACGTGGCTCAAAGGTCGTGAGTTCACGGTGTGCTCGACTTCCGTGAGTATTGTGTGGAGTATGTCTTCGTGTGGGTATCGTTGGTCGAGCGTCGCCGCCAAGGACGATGCGGACCATCCTCTCCCATGCGCCGCCCATGAAAGGCGCGTTCGGACAAAAAAAACAAAAATAGCTGTTAAAGACAAAATAGCTGTACCTAGCTTTAGATTATCTAAAACAAATAAAAAGACATTCTTAGGAAATAGTGTACGTTTCTATAATAAAATCCCAAAAGAGATAACTGGGCTCTCAGAGGGTAAATTCAAAACCTATATAAAATCTACTTTACTAAAGAAGGCATACTATAAAGTCAACCAGTACATAGAGGACAAAGATGCCTGGAAACTTCTGCATAGTCGCCTCGCGGCACCTTCAAAGAAAATGAATGTAAGCAAACCAAATATTGTGAAACTATCTGTTGAAAAAATTAAGCCCTACAAGTTTCTTGTGCGTTCTTCTTGTAGAGGTATCTTTCCGAACGCACGGTAGACTCAGTACTGTATCTTCATTGACGTACAAAAGTGTCAGATTATGACCTATTTGAATAAATCTGTTTGAGTTTGAGTTTTTGAGTTTGAGTTTGAGTTTGGAGGAATGAAGTGCCATTCAATGTGCCGCTCCTCTTACAACGACGATAAGGCCGCCTTGCGTAGTTCCGTGTCGGCGCCGTGGAAATTGGTGCCGTTGTCGCTCCAGGTCGAGTGTCATTATGTATGGATCAGGGTTGCATGATAATGTGTTCTGAGCCCATGTGCAGTTGGTCTCATATTCTAGTAAGCCTTCACTCTTTATATTATGTGGCTTCATTATCACATACGGTTTCACATTGCATCCAGTGCAGGCATAGCTTTGCTCCACACTAATCTTACAGAAACTGGGGTTGACAAACAAGTGGTCAAATTTCATGTTACTTATTATTATGTTCGCAAGCGCGGTTATCCTGTTTTTTCTTTTAACTATGTATTCACCGCTTTTCTGGAGACTGCTCTCATCTATTTTTGTTTGTTTAGTTGCTAGCAGCCTTCTGATCGCAGGTTCATCATACATAGCCCTGGCTACACACGTTATTGACACCACTTCTGGTCGTAATGTGTAAAATGTTATGGAATCTTTGTTGAGTGACATCTGATGTTCCTATTTTGTTCTTTACTGGCATGTTCAACTGTGAAGAGTCAACGTCATATCCAGTGTTTCCATTTATTAGTATAGAGCTTTTAAGGTGAACTGCCTCATACAACATGCTTGTTATGGCAATTGGCAACTCTAAAATTCCTGTAACATTTAGCTTATTCATATTATAAGTGGGATTATTAGTGCTCAGAGTGACAACTTTCCTCACTCCATCATAATCTATTGTGACATCTGTTTCCCAAGTCTCACTGACTTTGTCATAGACCTTATAACATTTCTCCTTGTTAGTTATCAGTTCCCACCTGTACCATGTGCATGAAGTTTGGGCTGTGCAGTGTGTATCACAACCAACTACACCATCATTACACCCGTAACCATAAGGGTTATCAGTTGTCTTATAGATATCTGGGTGTGCATATCCTTGGTAACATGTTCCGCCATAGTAACATGACCCCCATGCCTTCTTACACTCATAGGTGGATGTGGTTTCGATTTTATAATCACATGTATAATATGATGCATGATACCTCACTACCATATTGGTGTTGGTTATATGTAACCTCAATGTCTTTCCCTCAGGAGTATTAAAGCAGACCATTTGGCCATTCTTTACTGATAATTGGTAAGTACTCATCTCCATGCAGTGGCTTTTATCACATATCATTCCCTGAGTTGAGAGGTACAATGTTTTGTCACAGCCACTTACAAAGGCCAAGATTGAACAGATAAGTACTGTTGTTGTCACAAGTTTATCAGTGTATTTCGGAGCCCTTGTGTATGTTCTGTATTTAGAGGGGACATAATCTTTAGCAATCCCTGCCTCAATCCCTCTTTGGTGGTGTGGGTTCTCAATGATCCTTTTCTCAAGGGTATATGTAAACCTATTATCTTCATTCTGTGGCTTGCATATTTCCTCATATATTGGCTCATCACCAGTCAATTCTTTTCTCAATTTAAGCCTCTTTTTCATGATTTCATTATTTATATACTCAGATGATGTTGTTATGAACCTGAATAATATGATATTATTAGATCCTGTTATCTTATTGAGATGGTTGACCTTTTGTGCCCTCTTTCTATCGTTTGCCATCAGAAACCAGACGATCATGTTATCAGTCAATCTGCCCATTATGTCTCTGAATATTACCATTACGAGCAACACCAATATCACTGATAATATTACCCCTGATACAATACCAATAATCATAGGTGCTGAAGTTCTACATATTTCAAATTGTTGGTTGTATGTGCAATACATACCACAATCTTTGCATTCTATGTTCTTAATTAATGATCCGTATTCATTGTCACACCACTAGTTAATTAGTCCAAAAACTACTTTTTCATAAACAAATGGTTTGAATTTAACATCAACACTTACCACCTTATTTCCGTTAACTGAAAAGTTGCATTTGTCAAATCCATTAATCATCATCCTGCCCTTGGACGAAGAATCTATGGACGGAAGCATTTAATTTTAAGCATGGCCGTTTTTTGCTAGTGTGCAGTGACAGATGTGCATTAGTGTGAGTGACTAGATATGTGACATTCCGTTCTAATATATCGATATAATAATGGCGTATTGAATAAAAAGCCTTTTACAGACATCAACTCTTTTATTTTTGCTTTATACAAAATCGTACTTTATTGAACAGAGATACTGGTAAAAATAATACAGTTTCTAAAATTAATCATTTAATGACCCTTAAATAATATTAATTTTGTGTACATGTTTCTGACACTGCTTTCAGTAACAGTATTTTTCATTACGAAATGTATACGAAGCTGCAAATATTTGTCACATACAGATTTTATTAAGAGTATTTTATGATTTTCTAATATGCTATAATCTAGCACATGTCTATTTAAAGATTGAAAAATATTTTGATGTTTTGAGGAATCTATCAGCTGCATCATTACGTCCGTGATCATTTTTTGTACATCTTTGCTATTGATTTTGCTGTGGTGCGTTTCTATTAAAGCCTTTCGTAAAACTTTTTCACATACTTTACATATATAATATACGTCGTCGCTAGGGTATATCAGCCCTCCTTTGTCTTTAATAGCTGTCAATGAGTTTCTTTTTGGACCTTCTAACGGTGACAGACAGTCCTCACAAACCAAACTTGTTTTTATTTTTTTTACTACAAAACCTGAAATGTAGTATATTACTTTAGAAACATATTCTGTAAGTTGTGTAGGGTCATTAAGGTAGCAATGATCATCAATCATATTTAAAGACTCTTTTTGAGTAATCTCGTCCAACTCTTCAATCAACCTGCGCTTAGCGAGGGATTTATTTATATTATTATTTATCCACATAGTTGGATTTGTTGGCGAGATTTAAAATTGGAATGTCTTCGAAAGCTATAAATTGCCTTCTGCAGCTTTAAATTCGGCGTGTATAAGCAGTTTTTTATAGGCTGCTCTAAACTGTTTAGCGGAAGGATTGTTGTTAAAGCCTCCCATAGAGCGGACCGCACCAAAAAACAGCTCTATGTGGTCTTGCGACAATTTATACGTACAAATAAAACTTATTTTAGGTGGATCTGATATAAGTAAATTTTCACAAAGGTTTTTAAGTGACTGTAGGCATATCATAAACCCCAAAAAGCCAGTTTTTCTTTGCGAATGGATTACCATAACATTTGCATTAAATTTAAGATTTTTTATGTATTCAATGCCGTCCTCTATAAGTTGATATGTTTTTTCGATGTTTCTTGGCAGAATTGCTTGTTTGTATCCGTATGAGTTAAGATTTCGAGAATTCAGTAGGTCAAATAAATTATTGAACATACTGATAAATTCACAAGTTGCTTCGCAATCCGCAAACTCTTTTAATTTTATTTCATCGCGACAAAACATTAGAGCATCTGACACCGATTGACTCAACATTTGGGCTGCCAACTTAACTTTCATTTTTTGTTTCAAGTAATCGATATGAGCATTCCGTAATTTATTAGCTAAATGCAATTGTTCTTCAGTTTGCAATTTGTGAAGGAGCTGAAAGTATTTGAAAGATATTTCTTTACCTTCTTTATTATAAATAATACCTTTGTCTCCAAGTGCATTGCGAACTAATTTCAGGCAATGACAAGGATCTAGAAGTACTGAAATTTTATGTCCATTATGGTCAAATTCTGTTTTTAAATTATCATTGCAATCAAAATTACAACCCAGATGCTTAGCCATCCCAATATTATTTGGCGCACCGTCAAAAGTTAATGTTACTATCGTAACACCTGACTCGGCCAACAAATCCAGGCAAGTACGTACAAGTTCAGCTTTTTGAATACCTGACACACCTTGAATTAAAAAATATCCTACTGGAATTTTGAATGATCCATTTAAAGCAGTTACCATAAACGTAAGCGCTTCAGTAGCTAAGGGAACACTTTCATCATCAACATTATTTCCTACATTAACATATCCATGAGAACGATGTCCATCCCACTCAACACATTTCCTGATTGCCATTTCGTCCATACATAAAGCGCCTATAACCGGTTGTTTTTGTGACCTTAATTTTAATGCCTCAAACGATTCCTTGGTGAACCCTGGATTACAGTCAACAACCTGGTACCATTTACTGATTGTTTTCGGATGAGGTAGGCAAGAGTCAAAATGTTCACGCACATATTTGTAAGCACGTGGCGACAGAAAATGTAGTGTGAGGGCAAATTTTCGCAATTCAGGTGAATATTTTTTGGGAAGTGACTCGTTGCTATTTTTGCGCTTTAATCTTACAAGCAATTCTTGATTTTTGCCGCCTATGCTACACAACAAATCTAAAGACTCCGTTTCTACAAGATTTTTGTCTTTTAAATCATTTATGATGTTAAACAAAGTGGCATTCTTTTTTTCAAGTCTCCGTTTTTTTTCTCGCAACATTTTAACTGTCCTCAATCGTCTCAAAGCCACAGCCCGAGCTCCTAACACTTTCACTGAACGCCTGGGTGTTGTGGGTATCTCTTGTGTATTTACACCACTTTCTTCAAATTTCTTCCGTTTTCTAGGAGAAACGGTGCATTGAACTTCATCTCTCTTCGGAGGTGATTTTCGTTTCTTCACAACCTGGAACATTAAAAATAAAAATCTTACAAAAAAGACCTCAAAATAACTTTGCTTTTCACCCTATAACAAGTAACAAGTGTCTTCGTATACAATACCTAATTATACAAATTACCTGTGAAAAACAACACAACTTGCTTAAGATCCATACTTATTATTATAAATGTGAAAGTAACTCTGTCTGTCTGTCTGTGTGGCTTTCACGCCAAAACTACTGCACCGATATAAATGAAATTTGGTACACAGGTAGTCTAGAGCCTGAGAAAGGACATAGGCTACTTTTTATTTCGGATTAACATTTTAATCCTCGATTAAAGCGGGTAAAACCGTGGGAAGCAGCTAGTATTAGATAATTCACATATTGTGTATACGAGAAGTTATAAGAAAATTTTAGTGCCCGTATCTTGGCAAGCCGAGGTGGTACGACACGATAACGATTGTTAAGCAACGGTAATCGCAGACGGGTTTCGGATGGGTGACCCTATACAAAAAGTCTGAAAGTGGCATTTTATTACCTTGGCCAATTGTGGGTGTCGGTTGTTAGTCATAGTACTGCAGTCGTTAAGCCATGTCAGATACCTTTCGGCGGCTCGGAAACTGTCGTCACAGAGTTCGGCTACTTACTCATACGACTAAAAGAAAAAGAAGACCACAAAGTCTCATCAAAAACTTACCGGTTTATAATACAATGGATATTCTTCGAAAATGGTTGGTATTGCATCACTTTTCAGTTTTTTAAATAATAATCCGGTGATGAAACAGGTTTCTTCGAAATGTTTCGAACAAAGTCTGGAATATTTTGTTGCCGCCCAGTTATCACGCCTAACAGCTTTGATCCACTCACGTCTTATTTCTGGGCATTTAGGAAACCTAAAAATTAGTTACAAGCTAAAAGGAACCAAAATGGAAACATATTTTTCTGTGTCTATAAGTCACCAAGATACTGAGGCTTTTTCCGGGAGCCGATTAAAAAAAAATTAGTTTAAAATAGGTTCAATAGATGTCGCTGTGCTGGGACTGCACACCAAGTTGTTCGCGTTCATTTTGTTTTTGTTGTCATTGTCAAAATATAAATGTCATGTAATGTCAGATGAAAACGTTCCATTACTTACAAAAAAAATGTGGAATATTTTTAAAGACATCGTTATTTAACTTTTAAATTAATATTTTGTAAATTGATTACCACATAAATTTGATTTTACCATAACTTGTCTCACTCATACTGAATATACAGTAAAATTGCATTGTAGTTTATTTTTATGTTTATTTAAGTTTATGTAACGTTCCGTTTCACGTAACATGGAGAACTAACTTGTACATTAGCGACGCAACGCCATCTGTTGGGCATTTTTTACATCATTTAAGTCAGCTCTCAGAAAAAGCCTCATTGTCGAACTATCGATATAACTAAATTGGGCGGTAAGGGCATCACTAGAACATATGCCAAAATTATCACTGATTACTTTTGATGTTTTAAGCCAAATTTAGACCTAAATTTAACCATAAGCACATGAATTTATATATAGTAGATTGTAAATATGATTGTAGAATAGTTTTTTTGGTAAAATCTTCATCAATTTAGCATTTACAATGACTGAAATGTGGTTGCAAACTTACAAATGAAATGACAAATCCGGGTCTTTTACTCCTCCTTTAGTTGTTCTAGACGAACAATGCACTGCTGAACACGACATAGCTTTAAATTAATGCTCACACAAACTTCTAAGACCGCAAAATAATTAGATTTTAATTAAATTTCTGTGGCATCTACGCAATGTTATGGCCTGCTAGCCGGTCATGAACTGACACGGTGCGGCGTTGCCAACTTGTACATCAGCTATCTCTTTTACTCGTAGCTTTGTTCTGAAGGAATGACAGAGACACATACAAGTGCTTTACACACAGATATAAGAGCGGCAACGTCTCATACCTCCGTCCATAGATTCTTCGTCCAAGATCCTGCCATACTTTACTTCGACGACCCCGGCTTTGACAGTTGTCAAGACCATGAACATCAACAGAATTAAATATCCCATTTTGGTAATTCAATAATAAAAGTCGATATAATCAATGTCTCCCTGCGTGCTGCTTGCGGAATGAGTCCTTTTTTTTAAAGTAAAAGGATGCCGCGACCTCGAGGTGTACCGCGCGCGTCGTCAAGCAGGTAAGTAGCGCTATATAGCGCTTCTCGTAGTGTCTCGCCACGTGAACGGAAAGTGGCCCGTACGAGCATGCATGAAGGAAGGTCGCCGGTCTGCGGCTCCGGCGGCACGGCGCGACGGAGGCTGCACCTCTGGCAGCGCTTGATGACGCCTCGTACGGTTGGCCTGAGACGTAAGACCCAGTAGCGCTGGCGGACCTCGTTGGTGACGGTCTCGACGCCGCTGTGGTGTAGTTGTCGATGAACCTAGTCGATGTAGAGGCTGTCGCCTCTACAAACCGAGTCTGCCTTGGGTTCAAACCCATGGTTTTTTAAATTCCCCAAACAATTCAGTTTGTTTACTGAATTACTTCATCTCGCAGTTCAAACAATCTTGCCAACATGTGCCCAAATCTTCACAAAGAGCCGTAAAAAGCCGCGTGTTTAATGCACTCTTCTTAACATAATTTACAATTTTAATGCATAATTTAATTGAAAGTGTTTTAGCTACCAAGGCTTGCCCGTGTCTAAAACAGTGAATAGTAATTACGTTGGGATTTTTTTCTTTGACCAACTGCACGAATCCTGAACGAGATCCAAGCATCACCGGAGCGCCGTCTGTGCACACACCTATCAACTTTTTCCATGACAGTTCATGTTAATCAAAGAATCCAGAGATCGCTGTCATTATATCAATTGCTTTCGAAGTTGTCGTTAACTCTGTTGAAAACAGCAACTCGTCTTTAATTGTTTCGTTTTTTATGTATCGAACGAAAACTAGCAGTTGACAACATTGCGCAACATCCGTACTCTCATCCAACTGTATTGCAAAAAAACATGATTCTTTTTTTATATCTTCAGCCATATCATCAATACGACGTTTCACAGTATTGTCAGAAAGAGATATTTGTAAATATTTTTGTTTACTTTGTGTTCAAGAACCATACGAGTATCAGCTGCTTTCAATAACCAGGGTTTAACGAGTGTTTCTCCGATAGTATAGGTAGTAGTCCGATAGGCTTTTCTTGGCTTTTGCAATGAGTAGCGACAATTCATAGGAAGCTTCGAGCACTATCTCAGATGACTGAGCAGAGGTTCCAGTACTATCCAATTTCATGCGCTTCAAACTTTCAGATTTTGAAGCGAAAAGCTCCTACGGTTTGTCTTTTAAAGCGCTATGTTTTGTTGACAAATGACGTTCCAAACGCGAAGCTCTCATATGCCTTGATCACACGTACCGAGCAAACCGGCGAGACAGTAAAATGTTTCTCGGCCGAGACCTCAGATCACGCAAACAAGGGAGATTTGGCGAGGGGGCGTGGCCCTTGGGAACGCATCAGGCACAAAACGGGCTTGATGCCAAAATTGCACCTCAGTAGTAGAATGTAATGTCGCGCGGCATCATCTCCAACGAATTTAACAAAATACCGAGTTGTTCAGTAGTTGTATGTAATAATACCAGCAGCAAAGTGAATTACGTGAATAATGGCATCTCCTTTCATACGTAAGTACTAAAATAATATTGTATTTTCAATAAATTTAAGCAAAAATATGTAAATTGAAGATGAAGTACCAAGTTCAATAAATAATCTAACTAGTAGGATAAGTCAGATACCATTGCTTGCTTAGTATACGTCGATAAAAAATCAGTCGGTTGTAATGGCGCAATGGATAATATATTTTACAGTTACTCTCTCTAACAAAATAATTTCGTAGTGCGGCCGATGCACTGGCTTGCGTAAAATAGAGATGAGATGTGATTTAAGGCGAGGGTAGAACCATACTGATCACAGAGATTACAGAGAAAATGAAGGAAACGCGTCGGAGCTTCTTTTAAAAATACAGGTGATCTGTTATGGTTTAATCTTCAATAAAATGATGGCTAAAATGTTAAAGATGATAAAAAAAAATGTTAATGACAATAATTTTTATTATGAGAAACAAAATGTTAGTTTATACAAAAAAAAAATCACTTGGATCACTTCGGCACAAAATGTTTAATCAAATTCAAATTGACTAACATAGAAAAACCTCATGAAAAATAGAACTTAAAGAAGTAAATGAAGCTTAATCATCCCCAAACATGGAAGGTAGTGTGTTTTCATCGTCCTGAGACTCCTCGCCCCTCCCTCTTCTAGGTATATGCGGAATTGATAGGTAGAACGGATGATGAACCGGCGGCACAAACTTCAGAATTTTTTTTATATCTTGCATTTTTTTGTATGATATGGGCTTTGGTGTCCTGGCCTGTGCAGGTACGTAATTTCTGAGGTTGCACAGAAATACCTCTAAATCCGTTGCATTAGGTTTTAGGTCAATCATTTCGTAATTTTCAGTATAGTCATCATTGAAGTGCATGATGCTTGAACCATTGCAGAATTTAATTTTTCGCATTTGTGATATCTTCGCACCTTCTCCAAAAACAGTATGGTAGTCTTTATATTGAGTTGTTAGGGTTTCAAAGTCGAGAAACTTATCAGCCATGTCTCGAACTATGAACGGCTTATGCTTTCGACAGCAACGCACGAGATCCATCCATGCCTGAGGCGTGAAAATGTCTGTCCTCTTCTTTTGCTCTCGACTAATGAAGGAAAAATCGGTATCGTTGGGTAAGTATGTGTGGCCGCTGACCAGGTAATGCATCACAATATTTTCGAGATGAGTCGATTTGTTGACTAGAAACATTAAGAAATGTAAAATGTTCCAATTTCTATTCTGTCCGGAGCAGCAGTCGCTAAACAAACACAGAGTTTTGATGTTATCCGGCACAGAGTCTTCTATGAAGTGATAGAGCGAGGACATCACTTCCTGAGAACCTCTTGCCCCACAGTGCTCAGGCCACATGTTCATTATTATTTTTTCTTCGTCTTTTAGATAGGAATGTATTCCGAAATTTAGTATCTGAAGTTGCTGTTTACGCCAATACATAGCCAATTAAAAGTTAAAGTTTACTGGATTCTCAACTAGATGGCGTTGTATGTAATTAAAACTCACATGCGTTTGGTTCACTGCTATTATAAGATTAAATGTTTAGAATCGTGTATCGAGCTCCTTGGGGACGAGCTTCTATTGGCATTTAATCAATAAATCCAATACAGAACAGGATTCCGGTGGTTTCATTCATCGAGTTTCTACTATAGGACAAACCCCCGCTATTCATTGGTCCTTCGAGCCGGATAAGCACAACCGCTTTGGAATTTTGGCGGCGAACGTACTCGCAGCGGATTGCTGCACCAAACGTACGAGTACGATAAAGGACAACAGAAGGCGCCAGTGGCGCCAAGCTGAAACTGAGCTATTACGAAGATCAAATTGAAGCAAAGAACGAGACTTGGGATATTTATCTCCGGCATTGGCAAACGTGCAAACCTGCACGCACCATCCGAAGAAAGAAAAAGGAAGATCTGACGTTAGCAGTGGAGTGAAGTATAAGTGACAGGTGACAAGTCAAGATCGTGAGTACTTTTGACATTATTGACTCTATAGTTCGAAATTGAAATTGAGTGATTGTAAATTCTAACATTTAAATCTAGTGCATGCCATAGACTAATAATAATATTGTAAAAACGAAGGAATCGCGAACCTATGCCCGATTTTTTCCCGAGTTTGACATTGACAACCACAAACACTTGTAAAAATAATTTGTGTTCCACGATATCACTCTGTGTCATTAAATGTTATGATAGATTACTCTGTGACTTGCGTAAGCGTCGAAAGTCGAAATTGTACCGAATAAAGTTAAAAGTCTATGTTATTTTATGTACAAATTGTTGCCTAAAGTCTCTAGAAAAGTTAAGTTAAGAGTTATTTCACACGTAACATACGACGATCACGACATTATTTAGTCCGAATTCAGTGAATTTTGAGGAAAAAAGTGATCAGCAAAATTGTTAGCAATGGAGGCGCTGTTGTCTAAGCAATCCGAGTTGAACTGCTTAATTGATAAGGCATTTAAGAATTATAAGAAAAGTCCCGCGGACAGAATAACATTGGAATATGTGGAAGCTAGATTGGAGAATTTGGAGAGAGACTGGTCCGCGTTTCGAGGTAATCACATTAAATTGTACGAAATGTCAAATAGTGAGTTATTGTCAGGATCCAACTATATTCAAAAGGACATTTACGATGTTACAGAGGAGATATACATTAGCTACAAGGCGCTGATGAGATCGGTGTTGAAGCGATTCAAGCCTGTCTCACTACCAGCACAGAAGTGTGACGCGGAGGATACTAAGGCCGGTCAAATGGTAAGGTTACCTAAAATATCCATACCTTGCTTTTCTGGGCATTATTCTGAGTGGACTACTTTTCGTGATCTATTCATTTCACTCGTCCATAACAATAAGTCCATTGATAATGTACAGAAATTACATTATTTAAAAACTCATTTGACAGGTGAAGCCAGGCAATTGATTCAACACACGCCGATCACAGCAGCGACTTATGAACCATGTTGGTCATTATTAGATAAGCGCTATAATAATAAGAAATACTTGGCAGATTGCATATTGAAGCGGTTCTTTAGTCAAAAATGCTTGAATGTGGAATCGGCTACAGGTTTAAAGGAACTATTAGATACTACCTCTGACTGTATTAATGCGTTGACTAATATTAACATCAATGTGAGCACATGGGATACTATTATCATACATGTTGTTGCGTCTAAACTCGATTCTGAAACTCGTAAACAGTGGGAACTTCATACTTCAACTTTTCATGATTTGCCAAACTTAGAACAACTTAAAAGCTTTTTAGAAAATCGTTTCCGTGCCTTAGAATTTATTGACGTGAAAAAACCCTCGGTGCAGCACAGCAGTGGTACCACTTCACGACCTAAAGCATTACTGGTCACTGATAATAATAACGCTCGATTGGGTAATATTAAATGTGAATTTTGTTCTGAAAATCACAAGTTGTGTTTCTGCAAAGAGTTTGCAAAACAGGAGTGTACCCAGAGACGAGAATTCGTAGCCAAGAACTCAATCTGTTTTAACTGCTTGGGTAGTAACCATTCTGCTTACAATTGTTTTAAGCCAACGAGGTGTCGCATCTGCAAGAAACGTCATCATTCTCTTCTACACCAGTCGCAGCCTGAGACTAACGACTCAACTACTGGTTCAGCGATCAAGGAGCCTGCTGGAGTAACTCCAGCTGGTTCTTCAGCATCAGGATCGCCCCATGTAGTGTCATGTCTGTCGACACGCAAGGTATCTTCACATGGACAGGTTTTACTAGCCACAGCACTAGTGAACGCCGAGTCTGAAGCTGGTGCAAGTTACACAGTGAGAGCATTACTCGACCAAGGCTCTCAAGCCTGCTTCATCACCGAAGCGGCAATGCAACTCTTAAATCTGAAGAGAAAACCTATAAAAGGAACTATAACTGGATTAGGCGGAGACAGAAGCTTAACATCAAGGTATGTAGTCACATTGAATCTAAGGTCACTTCGAGAACCACAATTCAGCGTAGAGGTCAATGCTTATGTTCTCAAGAACATAACATCGCACATACCTGAACAATATGTAGCTCCAATCGATTGGGCAGATCTGCATGACTTGTATTTGGCAGATCCTCAATTTAATGTACCCAACAAAGTGGATATGCTCTTAGGAGCCAATGTGTTTAGCCATATCATGAGGGAAGGTATAAGAAAGAGTCCAGATGGTAAACTTATTGCTCAGAGCACGGCGTTAGGATGGATTTTGTCAGGTGCAGTTCAGGAAATCTGTAATGAAAGTCCAAATATATCAGTCATGCATGCTCAATTAAAGGAAAGTGATATTCTAAGAAAATTTTGGGAAATGGAAGAACAAACAAGTAGTATTAATGATAAAATACTTACAGATGAAGAACAAAGGTGTGAAGACATCTTCAATAGTACAACCAAGAGAACACCAGATGGCCGCTACGTCGTGAAGTTACCGTTCCGAGAGGATGAACCACAGTGCATCGGCGGGAACTCGCGACAGATAGCTGTAACAAAGTTCAAATCATTAGAGAGAAAATTAGCCAAGGATAAAGATTTAAAGGAAAGTTATAAGGAGGTAATAAATGAGTACTTACGTTTAGGACACATGCGACCTGTAAAGAAAGATAATGACAACAAGGACAAAGCCGTATATTTACCTCACCATGCCGTCGTCAGGAACGATAAAACTACCACCAAGGTGCGCGTAGTCTTCAATGCATCCAGCAAGAATGATCGTGGAGTGTCCTTGAACGACACCTTGATGATTGGGCCCAAATTGCAGCCTGACCTACGACACATTGTATTACGCTGGAGAGTGCATCCTATTGTGCTAGTTTCAGATGTCATAAAGATGTATAGAATGGTACTTATTTCAGGACAGGAGGCGAGATATCAGCGCATCGTATGGCGAGAGGAGCCGGAAAACGAAATACAAGATTATGAATTAATGACGGTAACTTACGGAACTGCATGCGCGCCATATTTAGCGGTAAAATCATTAAACCAGGTTAGCATTGATGAAGGACAAGATTTCCCGTTGGCGGCGCCACTGGTACCGCACATTTATTACATGGACGATATGATGGGTGGAAGTGAGAACGCAGAAGAAGGATTTGAACTCTACAAACAAATGAAAGGACTACTGGAGAGAGGAGGATTCAAACTACAGAAATGGGACACTAATAGTAGAAAACTATTAGAGGCAATAAGAAATAAGGAAAGCCAGGAACAGGACACTGAGGACAAAAAGGACAATAAGGACAAAAAGGACAATAAGGACAAAAGGGATAACAAGGACAATTTTCAAGAAGACTATTGGGAAATAAGGACAAATTTAAAGAACATAACAGGTACACTAAAGGAAAAGGTCAAGTTGGACTTAAAGGACACAGATATGGAAAAAAACGTGAAGAAAATTGAAGAAAAAATGGATAATACAACTAAGATTCTAGGACTTACCTGGGATCGCCGTGAAGACCACTTCCAGTATTCGGTGAATCTGCCCACGACGCCGACTGGACCTGAAACTAAGAGGACAATATTATCTATAATAGCAAGACTGTATGATCCATTAGGATGGATCGCCCCTGCCATAATATTAGCTAAAATATTCATACAGAAATTATGGCTAGCGGGTAACGACTGGGACGAACCCATATCAAGCGAATTAAGTACAGAATGGAGAACATACCATGGGGAATTGAAGCAACTTTCTACCGTCAGAGTCCCACGATGGCTAGGCACGACAGCCACAGGTCCTGAAATTGAAATTCACGGATTTTCTGACGCCTCCAAGTTGGCCTATGCAGCAGTACTATATATGAGGATTGTAGACAGCACAGGTACTGTAAAGGTTTCATTATTAACCGCAAGGACACGAGTGGCTCCAATTAAGCAGGTCAGTATCCCACGCCTGGAACTCTGCGGCGCGGTACTGTTAGCACGTCTGTTGAAGGAAGTTGCAGAAGTTTTGTCTATAGACAAGAGTAAGGTCAAAGCCTGGACAGATTCTACTGTGGTTCTCGCATGGCTTAACAGTCATCCGAGTAGATGGAAGACTTTCGTAGCTAATAGGGTGTCGGAAATACTGACTACTCTAGACTCCTCTCAGTGGTACCATGTGTCTTCCCAGGAAAACCCAGCTGACTGTGCTTCAAGAGGAGTACAGCCGGGCTCGCTAGCTGAAAACAACCTTTGGTTTACTGGACCAGACTTTCTGAAACAAGGAATCATACCTTATAAAAGGCCACAAGATTTGAAGGTTAATTTAGAGGAAGCGGTGAAATCACATTTCACTACAATTACCGAGGACACAATAATTGAACGATTCTCTTCACTACAAAAGCTACTAAGAGTTGTAGCTTACTGTAGAAGGTTTCTTAAGGGCAACGAACGTTCAAATTATTTATGTAAGAAAGAGATAGATCAAGCATTAGTATGTTGCATCAAGAAAGTTCAAATGGAAGAATTTAAAGATGAATATTTGCAATTGCAGGACAAAGGTCATTTCAACACTAAGAATAGCAAGCTGAAGGCATTGTGTCCATACCTGGACGAGGCTGGAGTAATGAGAGTGTGCGGTCGACTACAATGGTCTGCACTGGCAGAGCACACTAAACACCCCATAATACTACCTCATTCCGGTCATTTCACTCAGCTTGTCATTTCAGATGCACACCACAGTACATTGCACGGAGGAACCCAGCTGACGGTGAATCACCTGCGAAGTAAGTACTGGATTCTCGGTGTCAAGAGTCAGGTCAAGCAACATGTGCGCAGATGCGTAACGTGCGTTCGACAGAAGGCCCAAGTCCAAACTCCATTCATGGGGTCTCTACCATCAGTAAGATGTGCGCCCGCTAGAGCATTCCTGCATAGCGGAGTCGACTATGCCGGCCCTATAAAAATAAGAACGACTAAAGGACGAGGTCATCATTCTCATAAAGGATATATTTGTTTATTTATTTGTCTGGCTACCAAAGCCATCCACTTAGAAGTTGTGAGCGATATGAGCACGCAAGCTTTCGTGGCTGCTTTCAGACGGTTTGTGTCGAGACGAGGTCACTGTGCGCAGCTCTGGAGCGACAACGGAACGACGTTCGTCGGCGCGGCGAAGGAACTCCAGCAGCTGCGGGCGCAGCAGAGAGAGGTTGCTGCCCATATTGAAGTCCATGGAACTGAGTGGCATTTCATTCCCCCCCACGCCCCTAACTTTGGTGGTCTGTGGGAGGCCGGAGTGAAATCCACCAAGTTCCACTTAAAGAGAGTTCTAGGAGAGTCCACGCTCACATTCGAGGAAATGAGTACACTTCTGAGTCAGGTAGAGGCATGTTTAAATTCGCGGCCACTAACTGTGGACAGTTCAGACCCTGGTGATCAACGTCCGCTGACACCGGGTCATTTTTTGATTGGGGGTCCACTGCTGGCCGTGCCAGAGGCCAGTAATTATATAGATTCAAATTTTAATTCATTGTCAAGGTGGCAACATATTCAGAGGATGCTTCAAGGATTTTGGCAGCGCTGGTCCCATGAATATCTGTCCTACATGGTCAACAGATATAAGTGGAATACTCATGTACCGGAAATCAAAAATGGGGATGTAGTACTAATTAAGGAAGACGGTCTCCCTCCCAGTCGTTGGCTGATGGGACGTGTAATAGACAAGCATCCTGGTGCAGATGGTATAACCCGTGTGGTCACATTGAAGGTCAAGGCATCTATAATTAAAAGACCAATATCGAAAATTTGTAAGTTGCCAATAAGTGATTAGGTAGTTCATAAGTTCATAATCTTAGTTCATAAATAAGAATGCTATCTAGTTAAGTTAGATGAGTGTAATTTACTGTAAGTTCAGAGTAAGTTCATTAATAGCTTAAGTGTTATAATATGTTTCAAGTTCAAGAAGTATGTTTATATGTTTCAAGTTAAAGAGACCAAATTGTTCACCACCACCAAGCACATAAGGTCAGGAAATCATTTAGTAATTACATATTATCAAGAAGTAGAGTTTAATGAAGGACATTTCCTCACTAAATGCCCTTGGTGGGCGGTATGTTTACGCCAATACATAGCCAATTAAAAGTTAAAGTTTACTGGATTCTCAACTAGATGGCGTTGTATGTAATTAAAACTCACATGCGTTTGGTTCACTGCTATTATAAGATTAAATGTTTAGAATCGTGTATCGAGCTCCTTGGGGACGAGCTTCTATTGGCATTTAATCAATAAATCCAATACAGAACAGGATTCCGGTGGTTTCATTCATCGAGTTTCTACTATAGGACAAACCCCCGCTATTCAGTTGCCTTAGATAAAAGACCTCACCCGTATTTAGATATGGGAGGGGGAGTGTGCGCTCCAAGTCAAAAGTTGTTGCTATTAAGGAATCATCATCTTTAACCTTTGCTTTATAATCATTCAAAATATTTCGCACTGTATTTGCCAATTTTAAATGATCGTCTTTCTGGGTTCTTAAAACTAAGCACTTTTCAAGGTCTTCTTCTGCTTTTATTGCTACTTCTAATGTATCGCACGTTTTGCATGTGTCTGTTTTTGGGACATAAAAGTGCAAATTAAATTCTGTTGTGAATACTTTTTTGTAGATGTGCTTTTTAAGAATAGGCTTTCCCTCAGATTCGCATTTTACTTTGAATAATTCGTACATTTTATTCATAGATAGCTCCGGAGACAAGTATTGGCGTGAAGAACTCCTTTCTCCATAGTGACTTTTATATTTTGGAAAGCTATTAATATGGTCCCTGATGCATGTCAATTTCTCCTCTGAGATCTTATTTGGTGGAGATTTTCGTCCCCGTTTGTCATTTTCTGGTATTCCTGAGACAGCATTTTTATTTCTTAGTGCATAATCAATTCTCTTATTGCTTATTTGGATCACTTTTAAAAAGAATTTTTTACATACTCTTTTGTTACATAATATGAACTGTCTGGTCGCATTTTTATGACTAGGTGCCTGCAAAGGAAGCCTTTTCTTACGTCGTTTGGGTGCTACAATTTTCACAGCATTACACAGCCAAGTTTGTGCATTCCATGAAGACAACTTCCAATAAACGTCATGTATCATTTCTTGATTCTCTGCAGGAACATGCTCACCACATTTATAGCGGCAATTACATAGGACAGGCATAAATACTTTTGCTGGCACAGTATTACCTTTTACGTTGATGTATTCTTGACCTTCATTTCTCTTGCGCTTTCTTATATTTTTCTTCCATTCGTCTACATTTCTGTGCCGTTTTCTTCCTCTAACACTTTCATTAGCCTCTGTATTGTCCACTTCTCCTAAATTACCTAACACGCCAGCGGAAGACTGAACAGCTTCTTGTAGAATTTCTGTAAGAAATAAAAAGCTATGTTATTCACTTTATGTAAAAGCCAAATCCAAGATCTCTACGCAGGAAACTATCGAACGCACAGCCCACTACGTAGTCAAAACTTAAACTGTAATAGACATTTACTTACCTTCATCATTTCCTATATCGCTGAGAGATTCATTCAGCTGGTCTGGTGGGTGGTAGGACGAATGATCGCTGGAAAAATCCTCATCGCTTTCTGAATCACCCAATGCACTACTTTGCAACGCCAACGCAACTATATTTTCTGCTCTAGAGCGTCTGTTTCTCCCTTCCATTTCACTGAAACACTTTATTGAACCCGCGAATAGAAATACTTTTAAAATTTAACAACCACAACAAGTAAGAATCGTCGTAAATAGTAAAACCGTTTATTCACATTCCCGCGCAAAACAACGGATTTGACAGGTAACTTTGACAGTAACAACGCTTGTTTTGTTACCAGTTGAATAAACATTTTGTACTTGGATCACTTTAGCTTACTCAGTAAATTTGGGCCATACTGATCCAAGTACGGATTGCACTTGGATTAGTATGGCATGATATAATTTTGAAAGTAAGACTAATGCTAAAGTGGGAAATAAAGGCTCCCTAACAGAAGATGACGTTTTCTGCACTTGGATCAGTGTGACATGAAAAAAAATAAAAAAACCGTGCCTTTACTGCAAAAATCTGCATTATTGAAAAAATGACACTTGGATCAGTATGGTTCTACCCTCGCCGTTGTCCATTATTTTACTGTACTGTGTGATTTTACTTTTGTTGCTAATATTAGTATTTTTTAAACAATTTGTACCAATTTCATGTTTGTTTGATATAAATAGTTCATAAAACATTCAAAAATAGGAAAGTTATATAAGGTTGTCTCCTAAAGTGTGATTACTTTGTAATAATGTTATGTAATATAATAGCTGTGCCCCGCGGTTTCTCTCGCGGTGGTCACGAAAAAGGGAAATGTGTTTTTTATATGTATCGAGTCTGATAACTTTTGTAATAAAATATATATTTTCAACAAGTAGCCTGCATTGTATGATGTACTCAATCCGTGTCTATTAAAAATTATGACATTATGAGGAGACGAACCCATTGTTGTGTTGTCAATTATTTATGTTGATATGTCGTGTACTATTCATTAATATCTTGCGAGTTTTTTAAATTGTAGCTATCCGAAGGATCCAAACTTAAAAGAAAAGTGGATAAATGCAACAGGATGAGGTACAACCTGGTTTCCAACCAAAAACCGCACATTATGCTTTTCTCACTTTGGGACAAAGTGCTTTCAACCGTTGAAGAAAGTTCATCGCCTCTTCGAATGGTCGGTGCCCATATTGAAAATACGTATGGCAAATACGTTATGGTGGCAAATATTTACATTTTACGGACTAGTAATAAAATACTTAAAAATCTTATTATAATGTTTTATTTCACTGTAAATAATGTATCCTCAGGGAAAGAGCAGATAATAATTGAAAAGTATCGATTTTACTTATATCGATTGCCAGTTTCTATCTCTTGTTACAAATGTGTGTTTATGCAGAGTCCGTAGCTACAGGGTTGATGCACCACCCTTTTATGCATGTGTACAATCAAAATAAGGTTTTTGGTGTGCCTGCAAGTTTCTTAGTGTGCGTGAGAAATATGAGCATGTGTGTCGTACTCATTGTTTTTGTTTTTGTGTTAGTGTAATTGGAGGGAGAAATGTGGAGACATCGGGACACGCTGTTCACACACGTTTTGAAATAAGCACAGTCAGTTCAGTTCTATTGAGACTACAATTCGGACACGATGGATCGTAAAAAGATAATTAGAAAATATACAAAGTTACTCATTCCACTATTAGCAGAAGAATTAAATGAACTGCTGGAAAAGGAGCAACGCCGCATTTGGACAAGGCCATGGATGTTGAGAAGATCTAGTTTTTGCGCCACAAACACTGTTTTTAATGAATTGGAGGTAGAAGATCCTGATGAATTTAGAATGCTTTTAAGAAGAAGTCAGCATTGTCAATCAATGCTGAATGCATGTGTTGCACAATTAACAACATCCTAAAATGAGACACTAGCGTCCAATTACCAATACCAGTATGGGCGCTTAACAAACTTATTACCACTTATTATCTCGCTTAACAAACATAGGTAGTTACAACAGATATAACATTACGTGTAAACAAAATTGACTTGTACCCACTAACGTATAAAGAATGTTCAACGGCCAAGTCACATAACATTAACTATAATAATAAAGAAATCGCAGTAAGGGAACTTAGACTTGGCACGACTTTGCCTAGATTTCATTACTTTTTAGAGATAAACAAGCAGTTCCATCGAGACTTGGCTAGTTTTTTACAGAATGTTTTTGGTGGGATCTACTTTGTGCTAATAAAGCATTCTCTGCCCATAAATTCTTAAGTTGTAATGCAACACTCCTTCCGAACACATCAAATACAGTTTCACTCTCAGAATTTATCCCATCATTTAACTTTTTGAGATCAGAAACAGCTTGAAAAATTTATTTAGTTCTCTTTTTAGCTCTCGCAGTATTTCCAGTAGTAGTTGTAGTTACAGTAAGTGCTTGCTGGTCGTTGCTTGTATTAGCTAATTTTTTTTTTTTTTTATAATAGTGTGATAGAGTGACAAGACGAGCTCATCAGATGCCTGATGGTGAGCATCATGATTGCCCATATCAGACACAGTGCCACCCAGTATTTTAAAATTCAAAATTCTGCGCGGCACTGCACTGCACCTATCGCCCTGAGATATGAGTTGTTGAATCTCATCATGCCCAGTAATTTCGCTGGTAACATTGCCCTTCATACCGGAACACAGTAATGTTTGGACATTGCTGCTTGGCGGATGAATAACTGGCAAAGGTGTGGTACTTCCCCAGGCGGCCTCCTGCAAAAGAGGCCTACCACTACAACTAATACTTCCTGATTGATGTTTGGGTGCGAAGATGTAGCAGAGCTACTTTCCTGAGAAACTGTGTCTTCATTAGTAGGACCAGGAATCTGTGAAATGAAATGAAAATAAATTATTGTTTCAGGTACCGCAGAACAATGAAAAATGGAAAGAAATAGAATTAGGCTTCAGAACAAGGTGGAATTTCCCTGGTTGCCACGGCGCTATAGACGGGAAGCATGTGATAATTCAAGCACCACCGAATTGTGGAAGCGAATTACAAGGGTTCCAACAGTGTGGTTTTGATGGCTGTGGTTGATCATGACTATTGTTTTCGATATGTAAATGTTGGGGCTAATGGAAGAAATTCAGATGCAGGGATTTATAAAAACAGTATATTACGTTATAACCTTGAGAGTAACTTGTTGCCAAAAGGTGGTTTTTTTGTCGGAGATGATGCCTTCCCATTGAAAACATATTTATGTAAAACCTTACAGTGGCACGAACCTTGCAGTAAAACAAAAAATATTTAATTACAGATTGTCAAGAGCACGTAGAATTGTTGAGAATGCTTTTGGTATTCTGGCAAGTAGGTTCAGAATTTTTCATAAGCCCATACTAACTGATGTCTCCACAACAGAAAAAATCATTCGTGCCTCATGTACCCTGCATAATTGGTTACGTCTCTCAAGCCCCGGCCATTATTTTCCAAGGGGCTGTGTTGACGATGAAGATATAAATTCAGGAACCATTACTGAGGGTACTTGGAGAAGAGAACTCATTGCTGGTCTACCATCTATTACCGACCATAACAGCAACTAGAGTCTGGCCAACGAAAGTAAAACCTGAAAAAGCGCGGCAAATTAAAAAAAAACTGAGCATAGCAACCCACAAAATAATAGTATACTTGGAATTACCAAGTTTGATACTTTAAAATACTAGCTGTGCCCCGCGGTTTCACCCGCGTAGTCTTCGTTCCCGTGGGAATATCCGGATAAAAAGTGTCTCGACAGCCACTAAATTCAATGCTTTCTTTTAGGTCTGCCAAAGTTCTCAATGTGGGTACTTGTTTCCTTACAATGTAGAATTCATTAATTTTATTTTTTATAGCATCCATGTCAAAATTATCTAGGTTGGCCACTTTTAATTAGTGAGGTCTCATTTTACCCGGAGTATTCCAGACACCTTCATTCACTGCACCTTCTTTTTTAATCTTCTTTAATGTCGAGACACTTATTTCTGCAATAAATACCTACAATAAAATAAATTACAATCAAGCAGATGTTAAACATGGTTTAACATTAGAAATACAAAGTAGATTTAAGTAGCTTATTGAAATCTTACCTGTATGTGAAGATATTTCTTCCAAGAACTGGTTCTGAGATTGTATCCTATTCTTTTGTTCCAAATCACTTAGCCTCTGAATGGTACACATTATCTCCGTAGCTCCAGCTACATCCCGCAGATTTTGTGCAAGAGAAGAAATTTTACTTATTTAAATGCTTAAAATATACGTGAGATTTTTATTTACTTTCTTCAGAGTTTCTGCAAAAGTAAAATTCGCCATTTACGGTTATTCTAAAATTTGAGGTCGTAAGAGACAAGTATCAAAATACTTTGTGCAACACTTACCTATAAAATCGGTCAAAGTACGTAAACAATCCTGTTTATGCTGAAATTCCACTTCTCTTTGATGCTGATTCGCTTCATACTTAGAAATCATACAGAATAGTAACTTTCGCTCTCCACTTTTAATTGTTTTATTCATTTTAACACGCCAATCTGTTTATTTCTTCACAATTCAAACACACTGCACACTCAATATCAAAATTTGAGTTTGAGTGTGCAGTGTGTTGGGGGTTATTATATTATATGTATTATTATAAATGTGAAAGTCACTCTGTCTGTCTGTCTCGCTTTCACGCCAAAACTACTAAACCGATTTAAATGAAATTTGGTACACATTATATAGTTTGGAGCCTGAGAAAGGACATAGGCTACTTTTTATCACGATAAAAGGTTCCTGTGGGATATCAAGTGGCCGGGACAATAGCTAGTTATACTGGGTGTAAAATTGAACTCTACATATTGATACAGAATACTCAGTATCCGTTTCTCGATCGAATTATGGTAAAATAATAGGTACCTAATTTTTAATTATATTAAAATTAATTATTTTCTTGACCCCTTTACTTTGACTTTACTAGCGTAGTACTTAGCGGAAACGCCCACTAACTAGGTATTTGTTTATTCTGTGCTAGAGAGGTCGCTGCAGTAGTTAGTATGTATGTGTATGGTTATGGTGTCCATATTTTGCGGATTTGAGCACATTTATTTAACTGAGCCATTGGTGGTCACGCCACTACCTGCTCCATCGGGCGGTCGCTTACTGCCCCGCTCTACGCACCCGCGCCCCGAGGCTGTCTGTGGGACGGGGCAGTCAGTCGGACAGACGACGCTTATACGCGCGCGCTATTACTATTATTTTGTTTTCTCTTAACTTCCGCATTGTTTTCTTTTATGTATATTAAACGCGTTTTGCCTGTAAACTAAGTTTTTACTCGTGCAACCGTGAAAAAGTTAGTTTTTTTGTTTACCCAAAGGATGCAAGAGGACTCTATTTGTCGTTGTCTGCATACTGTTATTAATTTATTACAACTATTATTATTTTCAGAACAACAACAAAAAGAAAATCACGACGTAGCTACTACAACATCGGAAGCGGTTAGTACTAAACCTCATGATTACGTTTTACGAGAGTCGAAAAAGGCAATAACTTACTGTGAGGAAAACGAATATGAAAGAAATGGAGATTTCTCACCAGATGTATCTGAGTATATACCAAGTCCAGAAAGAATAAAAATATTACAACAATGCGAAAGTCCATCAAGCTTTGGAGGTGATTCGGATTACATAAAAACAACTTGTCAGAATATATTATTAAGAACACCGTCAACTATTTCCAACATATCTTTAGTTTTAAACGAAATAGATTTCATAGCATCCCCTTCAGTTAAATATGAAGCTAAAAAGTTGCAAGACACTCCTAAAACACACACCGATTGTGTTTTTGATTTAAGAACAACTTCACTACATGCAAGTAATGGCCCGTTGAGCTACAAAACAAAACTGTCATCAAAAAGATGTCTAAACAAAATATTTCAAAATGATAATCAACGTGCGTCAACGTCTTTTGCTTGTATTACTATTGAGAGTCGCGAAGGTGAAGAAGAACGAGAACCAGCACCGCCTCTTGTTGATTTAGATGCAACATTACAACCAGAAAATATTTCTGATCCAATTTTGTCGGACAAAACGATTATTTTCAATGAAAATATAACAGCTAGTAATCAAAATCTGGCACAACCAGGACAAAAAAGTAACGTAGCCGACTATCAGAGCCCTGATCATAATGAAGACAATGATGGAAAAGACCAAGCAGAAATGTATTCATTTACTACAGTTCATGAATCAACACAGGGAAAAAATACAAGAAAACGTAAGCAAAATCAAAAACAAGATGCTAAGAATAAAACATTAAAAATTTAGGAGAAGCCTATGTAGGCTGCAGATCTAAGAAAATGTACGACAAAAAAGTTTTGAAAGCAAGTTGTAAGTGCGCGAAGAAATGTGGCGAAAAGATAACTCATGTGTACATAATGCAGCAATATTATAAAATAGGAGATCACGAGAAACAGTGGCAATATATCGCAAATCATACATTAGTCAAAGACGTGAAGCGAATCACCGTAGAGCGAAAACGCATCCGTACTCAATCGATTAATTACTTCTTTATAATAGATTCAAAAAAAGAACAAGTTTGCAAAACATTTTTTATTAATACTCTAAGCATTTCACATCAAACTGTTTACACAGCACTAGAAAAATCCAAACCTGATGAAAATTTTACAGAAAATAGGCCACGTAAAATGACTATTGCGACAGAAGAAAGTATCATAACGCATATTAAATTGTTCCCCGCTGTTGAGTCTCATTATGTGAGAAAAGATTCTACAAGGGAATACCTCTCAGAACTACTTAATATATCCAAAATGTATCGCCTCTACAAAGTCTGGTTTGAACAGCAAAGATTTGACTGCCCTTTGGGCACTAAACGTCAATATGAGACCATATTCAACACCAAGTTTAATTATTCATTTTTTAAACCAAAAAAAGACCAGTGTACTCGTTATCGACAGGCTGATTCAAAAAATCAAGAAATATTACAAGAAAAATATGACAATCATCAAAAAAATAAAGAAAAAGTACGGCAAATTAAGAAAGAAGAAAAATAATCTGTTGATCCTTCAGAAACAACTGTAGCAATCTTCGACTTGGAAAAGGTTTTGAGCATCCCACAATCTGAGGTTGGATCGTTCCATTACAAAAGGAAGTATCCCATTTATAATTTTACTGTGTATGATGCTACTCAGAGTGAAGGTTATTGTTATGTTTGGCATGGTCAGATTGCTAAAAGGGGTTCAAATGAAATTGGTAGTTGCTTATGGCAATTTCTACTTGATGCAAAACAAAGAGGCATCCATAACATTTCATTTTACTCCGACGGTTGCTGCGGGCAAAACAAAAATAGATTTATATTCGCTCTTTATATTTTTGCTGCACAGAAGCTTCATTTGAATATCACACATAGATTCTTTGAAACTGGCCATGGCCAGAGTGAGAGGGATTCTATGCATTCAAATATTGAACGGGAATTAAAACACAGAGTTGTATACACGCCTGATCAAATGTACACAATTATTTTGAACGCGAAGGTAAATGGAAAAAAAATTAATGTTAAAGAGATGACGCAAATAGAGTTCTATAATTTAAAGGAGTTAATAGACAATAAGAATTGGTTAAAAAATGAAGATAGCCAAAAGATATCATGGACTCAAATCATGTAAGTAAATGCCTCACATTGAAATCCATCCATTTTAAAGTATAAGTACAATTTTGATTCACAATTTTCCCGAATAAATACAGCGACTGTCAGAAAAATAAGAAACAGGCGGGGTACATGCCAGTTACCAAGCCCAAGCCCTGGCTGTGTGCCCGAACTCCAAACGTTATACACTGAGCCTATTCCAATAAGCAAGGCTTTATATGATGATCTAATGAGCCTCTGTAAGGTAGGAGATATTCCAAGTTACTATCACGGTTTTTACCGAGTCCTTGACTTATGAGAGCAGCTAAGGAGAATTATCACAATTAACCCAACTTTATTTTTTTTTTGAAAATTAATATAAGAATCCGATTTTAAGCGAGAAATGCGATTATGAGGCTGTTTTATTGATACCAAATTATGTAATAGATTATAATAGTAATGTATGTCGACTTAATAATACCTACGTCTTTATATTAATAATAATTCAGATAGTATTTACGTGAACAAATTAAGGCTGATTTTAATTCATACCAAATAGGTCTAAAGAGAATAAATTAAGACACATACTGTTATTTTTCAGTATTGTTTTGATTGTTTTTTTTTTTAATTTTCAATTCTGAGAAGTAAGAACCAAGTTGTTTTTGTTATACAATAATTTGAATGCCGTTTGTTACAAAGTTAATTTGCAAACATTTGAATCAAATAAAACTAATGTTGATTACCATATCATAGTTTTGGGAAATCAAATTCAAAGTCCTTAACAGAAAAAAGGTTTTACATTATTCACGAGAATAAGAAGATATTAAAGTAGTAACATCTTCACTTGCACCCTAAAAACCCGTAGAATAAAATAATAAGTAAACGAGTTGTCAAGCGACAGAGAGATGTTGCCTCGACAACGGTTTGCGGCGAAGTGATGGCGGTGCTGGCGTGCTCGGCTTTACATTTATAGGCGAGCAGATAAAAATAGTGTCTTACGATACCAAAACCAAAGGTAGGTATAATAATAATACCTACCTGGTTTTGGTATCGTAAAAAGGTAGGGATGTAGGTAGCAGGTAATAATAATATTATACCTACCTGGTTTTGGTCTCGTAAAAAAGGTAGGGATGTAGGTAGCTGCAGCAGGTACCTATACCTACCTACTTACTTTTTAGTTTAAATAAATTAATTCGTTGTAGGTACTTAAATAAAAAAGGGAAGTCTTCAATTATGTCATCTGATGTATTTTTAGTTTTTTGAGTAGGTGGTTACATAGGTACCTAAGTGGTAAACTTTAAAGTTATGGTCATAAACCAGAGGTAATAGAAATAAAATATATATAAAATATAGAACCATTTTTGAGACAAAATCGAACTTAGGCGTCTGTCGTCAGTGAGGAGGCAGCATATTGAAATGATACCTTAATAAATTTATTAGACGACTAAAATAAATAAATATTTATAAATAATTGTATTCTAAATTTACCCTTTTTACAAAGCAAAACATTTGGATGTGGAAACACTAGTGTGACCATGTGAAAAGTTTCGAAAAAAAAACGAGTTTTTACTTTCGTTGGCCAGACTCTATGCGTCAAGAACAGCAAAACAGTTGCGTGATAACTATGCAGATTATTTCAGTGGAGCAGGAGCTGTTTCGTGGCAAAACAGAATAATATCATAATTTAAGCATAGCTAAACCAATTCACCTATCAAACAAAAAATAAAGTACTTACGTTTTCATAAACTTGTTTTTTTAAATCTTTTGCGAAGACCTCCTTCATCTCATGTAGCCACTTAAGTGCATTGAGAATTTCAATTTTAGCGTAATGTTTTTGCTCCGTTGCAAGTTTTTTGAGCATTGGTATGATCATTTCACAAAACGAAACATCCTCATCATATTATTTTTTCCTTCAATAATTTCAATATTTCATCATCGCAATTATTTTGAATTCTACCCTTTTTACGCATGCTCGTTTTAAGTTTCCTATTTCGTATAGCTTCTGTGTCAGTGTCTTCGTCGTCGGTTTGATTAGTAAGATCTACGGCATTGCTATTGGTGCTTTCTTTATCTCTAATATTGTTTGTTGTATCTCTTAAAGATTTTTGAGTCTTTAAAAATAAAAGTGCTCTCATGTGTATGTATGGTCTCTTTTTTTTTTTTGTGGCTTGACCAGAAACTACCTTTTTATCCGCTGCTACCTCTCTGAAGTATGTATCTTTAAGATTTATGTAATTTGCACGCCTCAAGAAGGCAGAATGTATTGGGCTAATTAAAATTGAGTTAAGACCTGTTTGTACATATATTCCTGCAAATAAAATGATTATGATTAAAGAAAATATATTTAGGGTGACCCTTAAGGATACCCTGGTCCCGAAACCACACAGAATGCCTCCGGCCTTGCAATTGGCATGAGACTAATTCAGTCAATCAGGGTTGTAGGTTCGTGGTGTTGCTTAGGGGATAGTAGTAAGAGAATTTAGTAAGTATCTGGGCGCCACTTACTACTATCGCCTTCGAAGATTCCAGTGGTACGGTACATGTTAGTGGAACAGTTTATTACTCTAGTACAAGTGAGCTGCCTCGGTGGCGTAGAGGGCGCATGCTCGACTGCCAATCAAGAGGTCCCGGGTTCGATCCCCAGGTCAGGCAAAGTGAAAAATATTGGATTTTTCCATTAGGAATTATCTCAATAACTGCCTGGAGTCTGGAACTGTGCCCGTTAGATGGCAATAGGCTCGCCCCCTATTACATACTGGCGAAATGTGGGTGTATCTACTATGGGACTGAGTCCTGGGTACACCTCTGCCTACCCCTTCGGGAAAAAGGCGTGAATGTATGTTATGTTATGTTACAAGTGATTTATTTGCTATCTTAATATTATTATTATTATAAGCAGTAGTTGATATACCAATGTGTTTACATCACAGCGACATCCTTATTGTAATTTTATGAACTAAGGTTACAATAATACTCTTATATCATGTATACGGACATAGATAAGTTACTAGTAAAATCTCTGGTGGCTAGTTATAGCTATTTATATTCTATGTTAATGCAAGTATATAGAATGAGATATGATTCCTTAAAGTGCCTGTAAACGGGCTACAAAAAATGCATCTTGCTGGCAATTTTTACTGACCAATATATCTCATTATATTTGCAATGGTACCCTTGCTGCAATTTCATTTTGCAATACATTGCCGAGAGTAGCCCAGCAACATTCGCCAACTGGATTGCTGAGAGATTTTGTTCGTACACGCGCGGTATATTGCGGCTAGATCTCGCAGGACAAAATGGTGGATACCGAAGCTGTTGCCGTTGCTGCAGCTTTTATTGTTTTGTATCATCGTATAAAGAAACATAAATCTAGAAGAAGAGTGTGGATCCGGCCATATTTAAACAGACGAGAAACCATAACTAACCTTGACAAGGAGCTGATTCTCGATAAATATCTGTTTCAAAACTTCACTAGGATGTCCAAAAGTGACTTTGAGTATTTGTTGAATACAATTGGACCAAGGATCAAAAAAGAAGATACAAATATGAGAAAGGCAATACCAATCAATACAAGACTAGCAATAACACTTCGATTTTTGGCAACCGGTGACTCTTACAAGAGCTTAATGTATTTATTTAGAGTCTCTGACAGTTCAATCGCTCACATAGTTCCAGAAGTTTGTGCAGCTCTGACAAGTGGATTAAAAGAATACATCAAAGTAAGTTTACTAAAGTATCATTATTTATTTTTATTTCTTAAAAAACATATCATGTCACAGTAGATGCTTCTAGTTCTTCGTAAGTAAGTCCTTGAACACTAGAATCAGAAGTCCCAAAGTTTTGCATGACGCCGCGATGTGTACTTTGTAGTGAGTCCTGAGTAGTCTGAATCCTAGAACCTGCCACGTCCGGTGCAAGATTGGAATTAAGAAACATTCCCATGTATGCATTATATAAAATTTCACTTATTTTAAATTCAACTTGCGCTCGCGTGTAGCTATCATATGTGCTTAATTTATTGGCCACATGCTCTCCAAACCCAGAATATGGGTTTCTTTCTTTTCCACTGCTATTTATTATTTGAGCCGCTTTTTCATACGTTGTATCTATTGCCTGAAATCTGTTAGAATTTGACTTCTTCCGAAAATTTTTTGGCGGCGGTGGAGCTATCAATGAATCAGATGTTTCTTCAGAATTGAACATTTCATCATTATCGGTCTCCTCTAAAACTGAAAAAAAAATATACGATGTTTTATTTTATTTGCAGATGCCGTCATCTGCGCGGGATTGGAGAGCGATTGCAAGTGACTTCGAAAGCCGCTGGAATTTTCCACATTGCCTTGGAGCTATGGATGGCAAGCACATTAAAATTACATGCCCACCTAACAGCGGAAGCAAATATTATAACTACAAACAATTTTTTAGTATTGTATTATTCGCTGTAGTAGATGCACAATATAAATTTCTGTACGTTCACGCGGGATGTCAAGGACGAATATCAGATGGAGGTGTATTTAGACATACAGCTATCGGGAAGAGTATACTCGATCATAGTCTAAATATTCCTGAATCAGAACCACTTCCTGGACGAAACAAGCTCCAGCCATATGTTTTTGTTGCCGATGATGCTTTCCCATTAACACAAAATATTTGTAAGCCATATACAGTGGATTTAAACATTGGATCTCCTAAGCGTATTTGTAATTATAGAATATCTAGAGCACGTAGGATTGTAGAAAATGTTTTCGGTATAATGTCGTCTGTTTTTCGAATTTTTCATTCAACTATGAATGTAAACTTGGAAAATGTACAAAGTATTGTTATGACTTGTGCGTATTTACACAATTTTTTGCGTAGAAATAAACATGCGCAAAATTTATACAACCCCATAGGGACTTTTGATGTTGAAGACACTGATAATGGAGCCATCATACCAGGATCATGGCGAAATGATGATCAACGTCTAACTGACTTAAGCCACTATCATGCGAGAAATTCAACCGCACTAGCAAAGGAGACAAGAGACGAATTCATGCACTATTTCATGTCAGATCGTGGAAGAGTTGCATGGCAAGACATCTATTTAGGTTAAAACTAATAGAACCAGTGGGGCTACCGCCCAAGTGACGTCGGCAACTTTTCTGTAATAAGTTTTTATTGGTGCAAAAAAGAAGTAGCAATGTGTCATGTGTATAATTATAAAAGCATGTAAGTGTACAGGTACATATACAAGAATAATATGAGTTTATAAGTACCTATACAAGTATATAAATACATAAGTTTATAAACAACTAGGTAGGTTGATAAGATTCTGTCACTAGGTTACTTTCATTGTACCTATCTTAAGTATATGCAATCTAATAAACTTATTATTATGTAAAAATAAACTTACGGTGGTTTCCATTGTATTGGTCTCACTATCTGTTCCTGCATCTGGAATATCCCGTGACAGTACAAATGAAATGGCTTCAAATGCGAACCAGGTCACCTTTTTTCCGGCACCACTTCCACTCTTCTTTTTCTTTAATTCCGTTTTCGCATATGTTCGCAAGTTTCTAAATTTTTTGTATGCCTCTTCGGTCGTTACATTAAACTTCGCGGCAATTACGGCCCAAGCATCCTTCTTAAGGTTACGATCTTTATACACACTAGCTTCTACATCCCATAATTCAGGACGTACATGGATTTCATTAATAAAGTTCAAAATCTTTTCGTTTGACCACTCGGCCATGACAAACAGAATAAACAACAACGGACGGATACAAAACAACTTCACTAATCGCAGAACACGTGGTGAATTGAATAGGTTAGGTGCGCGTGCGAGAAGACAGCAGCGGTAGCTACAGGACGAGGCGGGGGGAGGCTAGCGAGGGAAAGAGATGCACCTATACAGCAGAGCAAAGACGATATACGGCAATATTGCAGTGAAGTCAAAGCGGGATAAATGATTTGCAATATAGCCGGCTAGACATGAAATTCTTGCAAATATAATGCAATATCTTGGCAATATCTCCGGGCTACACAGCAATATTGCAGCAATTGTTGCACTGTGTTGAGAGATATAATCGGCAACCTGGCGACTATACTATTGCAGCAAGAAATTGTCAAAAAACTAGCCCGTTTACGAGCACCATTAGGATTTAAGTTGTTTAATCTGAGTATCCTTTTTATATGTTTAAATTATATCTTAAAATCAATATCAGTAGTTAATTCATTATAGTAAGTTGAGACGTTCCTCTTCTCGAAGTAGACCTACTTGATAAGATAATAAAAGAAACGAGGTTATTTGAGTATCCGAGGTTCGGGTGAGAAGATAAGAATACTGCAATGGCGGGAAAAGATTGGTTTTTGGTTTTAAAATATTAGATTTTGCTATTAGAAATTATCTCAATAACTGCCTGGAGTCTGGAACTGTGCCCGGTAGATGGCAATAGGCTCGCCCCCTATTACATGGGACCAATAACATACTGGCGAAATGTGGGTGTATCTACTATGGGACTGAGTCCTGGGTACACCTCTGCCTACCCCTTCGGGAAAAAGGCGTGAATCTATGTTATGTTATGTTTTTATGGTTTTAAAAAAAGACATCCCAATATTTCTCTGCGGAAACCTGAAGCCACTTCCATCAATAGAATATCAGCGTTTAATCAAAGTGAAGTGAAGATTTTCTTCGATAACCTCGAAGCTACACAAAAAAAATATCAGTTTAATGCTAATCGCATTTACAATGTTGACGAGACCGGCATTTCAAATGTGCAAAGAAATTCGAGGATTTTAGCTCCGAAAGGACAAAAACAAGTGGGCATGGCCACAAGTGGTGAGAGAGGTACCACAACAACTGTTGTTTGCGCATTCAGTGCTTCAGGGAAGTATGTTCCTCCGTTTTTTATTTTTAAGAGAAAACGAATGAATGCTCAACTACTGCGTGGAGGCAACGCTGATATGGTCACTGAGCACGTAATATTAAGAGTCGGCACTTTCTAACTGGCTGTTTTCGCAATTATGAACGTAGTTTCTACCAACCTGACCCAAAGAAAAGTATTACCAACATAAGAAAGAAATGTCAAAACAATAGTGCAGTACCTTACCAACTTGTATGATATCGATGTCGATAAAAATAATATTCGTGACGTCATCAATAATAAAAAAACTCAAATATTTAATACTTCCTATAATAAAAATAAAAGCAAGCAATAAATACCAACACAGCACGCCAATAAAACCACATTTACTCAGAATACTAGTCAACATTTATAATAAATGATATTATATCTTATAATGATCTAGAATAGGTATCTCCCCTGATGACATGCTGTGAATAGTTATCGCTTACTTTTTAAATAAAAAGAGTGCAAGAAAGAATTAAGTAATTTATGCAGCAAGGTTCAAATAAATCTATTTTAAGAGCCTCGTTGTCAAAACTGCACCATTTTAAAGTTTGTGAGATGTATGATTGAGTCAAATCCTTTGGGGGCTGTAACAAAAAAAAATTCTTGGTAAAAATAGAGTACTGCAAATAACAGTAACGTCAAAGAAAGGTCTTACCTTTTAATCATTGTGCTATACTTTGAGCTTGCGAAATTTTATTCGCGTTGGCATTCATTTCTTCCAAATCTTCATTTCATGTCGCTTATACCCATAAGCGACATCTAGAGTGAACAAAACAATATCAATATGAAACAATAATATAATACATAACAATAATATAATAAATAATAATACATAACATTCTTTCCATGCGGTGTGCAGTGTTTAGAATCGTTTGGAATTGAGTATGAGCAATTTTAGAAACAAGAGGAAATAGAAACGGGCGTAGAAAACAATCGTCGAAAATATCGATAAAAATAATCTATGAGCACCGCACTATAACTGGTGTTATTTTTTCTAATATTTTATGCATTTTCTTAGTTATTTCATCTGTTTTAAGCAAATGCATTAATAAAACATCATAATTTGCGTGCATTTATTAAGATATTATATGTTAACTGCCTAATTTATTTACCTGTTAGGCTCCAGTCATGGGAATATGGCTAAATATGCCAGACGTACATTTTCGTACAATCCTAACGCTACAACTTTCACACTTTCTTAGTACCTTTAACCTTTCCTCCCATATCTGTCTTATGGATTAAAACTATTATAAACACTAAAAACTATCAAAAGAAATCAAATAAATCCAAGTACGCATCAAGACTTTCTTGCTTAAATTATTTACGAAACGAACTGTTCTGTGAAACGAACTGACTGACGTAAATTGCAAAATACCAACATTATAATTATAATTTCATTTGACGTATAATACGACTAAAATTTAAATCTTATTATA
Organism: Hemistola chrysoprasaria; assembly: GCA_947063395.1. Classification (NCBI taxonomy): domain Eukaryota; kingdom Metazoa; phylum Arthropoda; class Insecta; order Lepidoptera; family Geometridae; genus Hemistola; species Hemistola chrysoprasaria. The sequence continues at coordinate 2,913,647 of OX346727.1, read as the reverse complement.
GCTACGCGATTCAGTGCGAATTAAAGCTTTTGGTTTTTGTAGGGTTATATATTTTTTTATATGGTTTGCACAAAGTACGTACATAATTTATTTTGTATGGAGTGACGACGGCCTGGATATGGTAGCAGCAGTTAGTGATTCGGGTTGGATCAATGAAAACCTATTCATAGATTGGTTACATCATTTTATCTCATATGCAAAACCAACTGTTGAAGAACCTATTCTACTCGTGTTAGACAATCACGAAAGCCATGTAAGTCTTGCTTGCTATCTGCTATGTCGGCAGAATGGGATAGTGCTGATATTCCTTCCACCACATACATCGCACCGTATGCAGCCACTGGATTTAACATTTTTTGGTGGATTTAACTTTGAAGAACCCACAACTATCATAAAATTCTTTATATATAATTGCCGGCTGTAATATGCAATTTGATCTGGCACTTTCGGGAGTACTTGGTTCTTTTGACAGTCATAAGACATAGTCAAGATTGATTCATTTCGCTCTCTTAAATACTCGTAAAACATTTAGCTTTGAGCTTATGGAGACGCATTTCTGTCATATAGCCAGCTTTTGCATCTTCATCCCTTCGATCTTTAGCCACTTTAATTTTTTCGGTCAGTTCGGTACACCTACCACAAACATCCACGCGTGGCATTTTAAATCCTATATTGTACTTCGTGTTAAATACATGCCTAAAGTAGCATTCTTTGACTTTCAGAGTGTCATCATGTTCTTGCTTGTATAGTCGCCACATTTTCTTTATGTTAAGGTCGGAAGACATATATTTTCGTTCCGACGTCGCTGAGCGACAATAGTGTGACTCTATGCATTTAAATTGTTCAATGAAACGCATGACGCTACATTTCTTAGGTAAATTTTTTATCGACTTCCTATCCCCGCCTCGACGATCTCTGGATTGTCCAGATATCCAAAAAATTTTTGAAATTCTTCGAATCCTATGAACGCCAACGCCCAAAATCATTAATAAAACTTTTTGACACACTTAGTAATTTGTAGGGCTTCTTGAAAGTGTTTATATACATGGCAGTAAATGTTTCGGATTCATGCCGTTGTGAGACTCTTCGTCTACGGCGAGCCGGGGTCTTGGTTTTCATATGTTTCAATATGAACTGGTCTTGATGTTTTTTATCTTTATGTGCATAGAAAGCAGCATGAAATTTTCTTACATCTTGAGGATGTAGCTCGTTGCACTTGAAAACACCTTTTTTATGATTGCATTTCCCTAATTTGCTAAAGTCTGGTAAACTTTTAGGTGAATATCTAGAACAAAAATTTACAATTGATTTATAACCAAGAAGTTGATGGGTTTTACCCATAAGCTTACCAAATAAACATTGGAGTAAAATTACCAAGCACAACTCAGTAGGTACTATAATTAAAAACTGATTTACTACGCCTTATGGCAAAAACCTATCCATTTTTCTACTGAACTTGTACCATGTAAAACCAACCTTTGCTGCTTTTCCAGGTTGCACTTCCATAGTTTTTCATTGCGCATTCTTTTTCTTGCATTATTTCCCGTGACGGGAGATATATTTACTTCCATAATTGTAGCAAAAACCACACAAAATCATCAAATTATAACTCGTTAGCAGAAAAACACTTTCGACGACCAGAATGGCTACTGCGTCGTGATTGGTCGAGACGATACAATGGCGGTTTTGCACTTGACCAAGGTGGATAGTGTCGGTTTTGAACCTAACTCAACATTTTGCTTGCTATTTTCTATGGGATAGAGGCGGTTTTGGTACTGGCTCTCAGTGAAAAATATTTGAGGTATGAGTCAAAGTGTTGCAAGAATAAAAAAAACCTTTTTTTTTGATAGAGTCGGTTTTGAATCTACACCCCATACTTTCTGTTTGTCTTTTAATATTAAAATCATCTAAAACCCTCAATTGCGAAGCCCATGGCCAAGACTAATCCTTTTATAAGCCTGGCCTGTAGAAGATTCATTATTTTTCTTAAACTTGTTGTAGTTATCCCTCAGACTCTTCCACTTGGCTATCCATACTTAACCTAAAAACAAAAAACGTTTCAGGTTTCTTGCTACAGCAGATACGTTTAAAACAATCGGCCATTCATATCGGATGGGATTTACAACTGCTGGTAAAATAGTGAAGGAAGTAAGTAAAGTAATATGGAAAACATTACAACCACTATATTATATGGCAGAGCCGACTGAAAAAACATGGCAGGAAACAGAAGCTCAGCAGAAGCAAGGTTTCAATGAGAAGTGGCGATTTCCAAATTGTATTGGCAGTATCGATGGAAAACATATTTATATAAAATGCCCACCTAATACGGGAACATTAGGGGAAGGTGGGGACCCTTCATACGGTTTCCACATTTTATTTTTTATTTTTTTTATTTTTTCATGAATCAATACCCTGACAGCTTAAATTTATAGTCAAACTATCTGAGATTCATATAAAAAAATGACAGATGATTTCATCTGACGTTTCAACCATAATTATGATTTAAAAAAAAACTGGAATATGTACGAATCTGCCCCAACAATGGGGCACCTATATACAGTGTTGGGGGTACCTTCGTACGTGCGATTAAAACGACACATATAAATCAAAACTCTTTTATTACCAATGAATTTAAACTCAAAAACATAGTTTTTCTTATGTAAAACAAAACTTAAATGACTTTTCTCAAAATTAACGAAAATTAAACTACTAATTTACGTAGATAACTAATTTACGTAGAAACAACAACTTTTTGCAGTGCTAATCCGCACCAATGATTAAAAAATGTGATTCTAAATTTAAGATAACTAATTTACGTAGAAAATGAAGCAATTTCATGTTTTATTGTCTACAATAAAACATGAAATTGCTTCATAGAAATCTGCGTAGAAAATGAAGCAATTTCATGTTTTATTGTCTACAATAAAACATGAAATTGCTTCATTTTCTACGTAAATTAGTTATCTTAAATTTAGAATCACATTTTTTAATCATTGGTGCGGATTAGCACTGCAAAAAGTTGTTGTTAATTGACAAGATTTAATAAAAACTACTGAACATTAAAATTAGAAAAATTTACTGAGAAGGTGAACAGTTTTGATGTTCTAGAAGTACAAACTGTTGGAGGCTTAGGTTCAGGAAGAATCATTTCAACATCAGTTATATAAACAGTATGAATGTCTTCAACATTAGGGAAAACAAATGTCCACGAAAAGCCTGGCTTCTTTCTTAGATAAGATACTTTAAATTCAGTCTGACTATAGTGACCAACAACTTTTCCTACGTAATAAATAATACTTTTTTTCTTAGGGAACCTCACTAAAATAAACGAACTGTCTTTAATATTTTCTGGTATTACATCAACTGTCAATTGGCTTCTGTTCATTTCAAAATTTTCATGCTCGGTTTCACCTTCATCTATGATAGAAGTTGAACTCTCTTGAAAGCTTATATCAGATCCATCACAATCAGTTTCATCACTTTCTGTGTTTTTAGCTTTCTTATTCTTCGTTTTTAAATTAAAATCAGCTAAACTACGTTTCATTTGTCTTGCCCTAGCCTTTCTTTCCTGTTCTAGCTTTTTCAATTGCTTTTCATTGTGTTTCTCTTCAATTACCTTTTTTTCGGGTGTGTCAGTATAAATACGTGATTTTCCTGGTCGGCGTCCTTTGTTTGTTTTAATACTTCTTACAACAGTTGGATAGGGTCGAATTGCCACTGGTGTCAAAACTGTCTTCAAAGGAGCTACTATTTGATGGATTGGTGAATTATTCAAAGCATCTGGTTCACAAGCATCTAAATTAAACCTTTGTAGTTCATCATCATAAGTTATCAATGGTGAGTTAATAGTTTGTTCTGTAGATTCTCGCGGAACCTCCAAGAAATCCTGTGATCCAGAAGTAGAGGGTTGGCAGATATCAGAGACACTTGGCTGCGGAGTAGGTGCTGACAAATCTTCAACGACGTTTTGAGTAGGAGGCACATGTTCTACGTTACCGGATGTATACACCTCAGTTGGAGCAAAATCTTCGTCACTAAAGGCTAATTCATTAAGAGGCCATATTCCAGGTTTGTTAAACCCGCTTGTGATATTTTTTGCCGTGAATGATTCGAAAAATGCAATTTTCACAAGCTTTGGAATATTATAAATTGTCAATGCTTTGCCTGGGTTCATTATATTATGCCAATTATTGAAAGCAATTTTCAGCTTTGATTTAAATGGTCCAAAGACCCACATTAAGTGGTTGTAGGCGGTGAGATGTATGTGGTGGAAAAGATAGGTAAATTATGCCATTTTCTTTGGCATAGTTGATGGCTTCGAGAGACACATGGCTTTCATGATTGTCACACAACAATAATATGGGGTTATCTTTTGTGCTGAGTGTGTGCTTCTGGATATGTTTTAAAACAGAGGCGAATATATCGCTATTTATCAAGCCACTTTTATTTGCAGCGCCGAGACTTCCTTCGGGTGCTCCTTCGAGAAAATTATCTTTATAATGAACGCGTGGAAACACGAAAAGTGGAGGAATGGTATTTCCACTGGCAGATATAATACCACCAAAAGTTACGAGCTCGCCTCTTTCAGCTGATACAATTTGTCCGACTTGTTTTTGACATCTTGGAGCCAAGACTTTGGGAGTAGCTAGAACGGTAGATACACCTGATTCGTCGAAATTAAAGATTCTGTCAGCAGTTAATGGATGTCGCTCCAACACTGTCTTTAAGTTGGTATAAAACTCTGTAACCGAAGTTTTGTTAAACGCAAAAGATCTGGCAGCGCTTGTGTTTTCGGGTTTGCGTAAACTGAGTTCCGGGTTTCTTCTGCGAAAACCATACATCCATTCTTTTCCAGCCATCTTATTTTCTTCCCACTTTTCTGGATATTTCAAACTCAAAGATTTGGCATACTCATATGCTAGCTTTCTTGCTTGAATCGTCGTAAGTCCATAATGCATCTTACAACATTTGATAATATAATCATTGAGCAGTTTTTCTTCTTCCATAGAAGACTTGGAAACTTGTATATTTAGAGTTAAATGTACGGTTGCTTGACCCTTCAGCATCATTGCTATTCTTGTATTTTTTTACTCGGCTTTCTAATGTTGACAATTTCAAATTATACTTGTCCGCAGCTTTTCTATATGACAATACTCCTTGCATAACATCATGTATTGCTGACTGCATGGATTCTTCAGCCACAGATTGTCTATTTGTCTGTTTTGGTTTATAAGTCCGCACCATGTTTCTGTGAAAAAATAGTAAGAAATAGGTATTAAAATATATATATTTTATGTACATCGACGATAGCAAAACACAAGACAAGTTAATGCAAGTATAATTAGAAAAAAATTTAAATCGTACCTACCTACCAGTTGGGGCACATTCGTACGCGTTCAAACGTGCCCCATCTAGTTCTGTCCGAAAGTACCCCACTAACAAAAAAACAGCAAAATATAACCTCTTTTAATAGTAATAGGAACACGTCATAAATTAAGTATTGAAAACGTATCTTAAGTATATTTTGCTAGTTACTGATAGAATACTCTACACGAAAACTTATTTTATCTACGGTAACAATAGACTAAAACATTGATCAAAAAATTACTTACCGAGCGCGAAAACACGTTCGTGCCTGTTACTTCACTCTCACCGGTGCGACTGGCGCGATACTACGTTGACGTAAAGTTGGTACCTCGACTCACGCACACATGCAAAAGCAAGACCGTACGTTGTTTCGTTTAAGAATTATTTTGACTGTATGAATGTGCCCCGCGTACGAAGGGTAACGATCTTCCCCTACATTTTTGCTATAAACAAAGATTTTCTATTGTGTTGCTTGCAGTGGTGGACCCAGATTACAAATTTATTTTGATTGATGTTGGCAGCTATGGAAAAGATAGTGGCAGTACGGTTTTTCAAAGGACATCATTCTATTAAAAAATTGTTAACAATCAGCTGAACATTCCCGGGTCAAAGCCGTTACCAGGTCGTGAAAAGCCAGTGCCTCACGTTTTATTGGAGATGGCGGTTTCAAATTAGAAACATTTTTGATGAGACCTTTCCCAACTAATGTCACCATACAGGATGTAAGAAAAAGGACATATAATAAGAGACTAAGTAGTGCAAGACGCGTAGTAGAGAGCACATTTGGCATTTTGGCTCAAAAATGGCGGGTATTTTTTTATGCCATTGGAACTGTAGACACTGTCGTTGATGTTGTAAAATCAGCGTGTTGTTTACACAATTACCTTAGAGTAAAAGGAGATTGTCACATCCATGATGATGAGCCAGACATGAACAATAATCAACGCAGTACCGCCTTTCAACCTTTTCAGCGAACTAATATGAACAGAACCAACTGTACAGCGTATGCAATTCGGGACGAATATATCGCTTATTTTAATCAGTAGGTGTATATACCAGTTGTCAATATTAGACTGACATCAATGATTAAAATATAATTATTATAACAAGTGTTTATGTTTTACTTACTCTCTCCAAATCCCATTTCTGTGGCAATTTCAAGCCAAGCTTCAGCTTTTTTGTCGCGGTTTTTATTATAGTCTATATTACTTAAATCGTATAATAAACTCCTTTCCCTAACCAATTCAATTAACTTTTCCGTTTTTCCATCCAAACTCATCAGACATCGCGGCGTTCCGGCGTTCTCTGTCTTGGCGGAAAAAGAACTCTTGGAATGCGACGTTCCGTTTTGACCGCCGCGGTCAGACTGCCCGCTGTGTGCGTTGTTGTTATAGACTAAGGCCCAATTTCACCGATACGATCCGAAAACTGAGAACTCCGAAAACTCCGAGATTCTGAGAGAGATCGAGAAGTTCTACGGACAGTTGTACACCTCGGTACATGAACCTGTGTCCCAAGTGGCTCAAGACTCCAGAGCCAAATTAACCCGGCATTACACTGAAGACATCCCGGACATCAGCCTGTACGAAATTAGAATGGCTCTCAAACAGCTTAAGAACAACAAGGCACCAGGGGAGGACGGAATTACGACAGAATTACTGAGGACAGGTGGTAAACCGGTATTAATAGTCCTTCAGAAGTTATTTAACTCCGTCATCTCCTCAGGAACAACGCCGGAAGCATGGCACAGGAGTGTCGTGGTGCTTTTCTTCAAAAAAGGTGACAAAACCTTATTGAAGAATTATAGGCCCATTTCACTCCTGTCCCATGTCTACAAGCTTTTTTCGAGGGTCATTACTAATCGTCTAGCACGCAGGTTTGATGACTTCCAGCCTCCCGAACATGGCGCAGCCGCGGAAGCGACTGCATTACACCTAGTCAACATGGCTCAGATTACCATCGCCTCTCGTATACCGGAGTTCTGGACGGATCAACCTCGCCTTTGGTTCGTTCAGATTGAAGCTATCCTGGCGCCACAAAAACTAGGTGAGGAAGCCAAGTATAACTTGGTGGTGGCGAAATTGGGAAAAGATGTTATCGCCCAACTTACGGATTTCCTATCCAAGCCACCAGCCGAGAAGAAATACACGCTATTCAAAGAGCGTCTTCTACAAGTATTTGAGGAATCAGAGACCCGAAAACTACAAAAGCTCATCGGCGAAATGGAGCTAGGCGATCAGCGTCCATCGCAACCACTAACGAAGATGACGGAGCTAGCAAGAGGAAAAGTGTCGGAGGATACCTTGTCCTTACTCTGGCAAGGTCATCTCCCAACATCAGTTCGTGCCGTTCTCACCGTCTCCGATGCCAAGGACCTAACAACACTAGCAAAGCTCGCGGATAAGGTACTGGAGAATATTCAGCCGAACCTGTCTGAAATCGGTACCAACAAGGGTGAGTCAACCACATTACTAACAGAGATCGCAAAAATCAACGCAAGATTGGACAAAATGTCAGCGTCCACGTCGGGTTATAGGCGTAATAACAACAGAAACAAAGGGAGATTCAGGTCAAGGTCTCGGTCTAGGCCCGGCAAGAAACGTACGCCGAGCAGCCCGGACTGGCTCTGTTTCTACCATTATAGGTACCGCACTAAGGCATGTCTGATGAACATGCCTCATGAACATGTCTGATGAAGATTTTTCCACTTTATTCTGTCTTGGTGAAGAGAATGGTGCAGTTGATTCTGACGAATGGGTAGGATCTGAAACGTCAAGCAGTGATGAAGAAAAAGACAAGTCGAAAAAGAAAAAGAAGTGAAAAGTGTCAAGTAAGAATAAAAACAGTGAATTGAAGGAAAACAATACTGAAGAAAATTTGGATACAGGAAACGAGAACGTAGGACAAAGAGGTTTAAAAAAAGTAAAGAAAAACACGAGAAAAGAAAGGGCTCTTTCTAAACAATCAGGAAAAGAATACGTAAGAAAAGATGGTAAATTAGTGCCAGAAAAATCGATTCAAACTAATCCATGTAAGGGTAAGAAATGTGGGAACAATTGTGAAAATATAACCGAAGAAAAGAGGCAACAAGTATTTAAACATTTTTGGACGCTTACTCCTGAACGCCGTAGAGACTGGTTGGTTGGCATGACTGACAAAGAAAACGTTAAACGTAAACGTAGTAGTTCAGAATTGCGCAGTACCACATATAAGTATTGCATTACTGATGGTGAAGGAAAAAGATCTGTATGCTTACAACATTAGATATTTCACAAAAAACAATATATTACACGGTAAAAAATGCTTCCTCGGGAAGTGCTAAAGACGACTTGCGAGGAAAATGTGAACCACACAACAAAACCAAACCTAGTACTAAAGAGTCTGCCGCCAATTTCATCAAAAGCCTACCAGCCGTACCCTCACATTATTGCCGTCAGGATTCTACCCGGGTTTACTTGCCGCAGGAATACAAAAATATTGCACACGTATACAGCGTTTATAAAGAAAGCAACGTGAAAGCTGGCATAGACATAGTTAGTGGAAAGATTTTCCGAAAAATATTTAGCGACGAATTTAATATATCATTTCATGTCCCTAAAAAGGACAAGTGTCTGCAGTGTTTACAGTTACAACAAGCAGATCTCAGCGATCCAAAAAAAAAGAAAGAAAAGGAAGATCATGAAACTGAAAAAGAAGAAAGTTCAAATAGATTTTCTACTCATAAATCTATACACAAAACTGATCCTTCCACATTATGTGCAAGCTTTGACTTGGAGAAGGTGTTGAATACTCCACATGGTGAGTCAATGCTGCTTTATTATTCAAGAAAAATAGCGGTATAATATAATCTATGTTTCTACGAAAACGGAACACGTAGAGTAACTTGCTATTTTTGGGATGAAAGCAACGTGAAAAGAGGTGCAAATGAAATCGCAAGTATTCTCCACAGTTACATAAAATCTGTGGATGAAAGAGAAAATATAAAACACCTTCTTCTATACTGCGACTGTTGTCCTGGGCAGAATAGAAATCGCAATGTCTTAGCCATGATACATTCTACTTTGCAGGAGTGTAGTAATCTTCAGACGATACAAATTAACTATTTACTAAAAGGGCACACATATATGCCTGTTGACAGTGTACACGCCGTTATAGAGAACAACCTGAAAAAAACTATAATTTATGCGCCTTCGCAATGGTACACTGTATTTGCTACGGCAAGAAAAGAACCTTTTCCATATGAAGTTGAAGCAAGGACTTTTGAAAGTTTTAGCAGATGGGACGTCGTTGGCGATAAATATTTCAAAGGAAATTTAACGGGGAAAATTAGCAAAGTTCGTGTCGTGACTTTCAAGAAAAATAAGCCTTCGATGATTTATTTCTATCAAAGACTCCATGAACGTTAACGCAAAATCGTATAATGTCGAAGTTCAATCCAAAACCAAAGGTCCACTGATGCCTTGCTACCGATCACGACTGCCTATCTCAGTGGCCAAATATAATGATCTCATGAAACTTTGTAAAGATAAAGTAATACCTGCTCTTTTCCATCATGAATACTCCAATATCCCAAAGGCTACTGATGCAAAAGATACCTTGCCTGAATCAGATATTGAAGATAATTAAAAATAATTACAACATGCAGATTCTTTTATGTTGTTTTTCTGAGAAGTTTCTTTTTAGTTCAGTTTATTTAATGAGAGCTTTAAATTGGTTCCTATTATTTTAATTGTTACTTCATATTGCAGGTGATGACTGAAAATATTACTAGCTGTAAGTTGTTTTCGCACAGTTAGTTCTGTCAATTACAGGATGGTTCCTCGTCTGCTACTAGATTCATACTATTTTTTCCTTTTGTTCTTATCATTTTATTTGTAGTTTCTTATCTGGTTACCTGCCACCAGTAGAAGAACCATACTATAATTGATAGGGTTTAGTTGATATAAGACTACTGTTATTTTAAGAATTTGAATTTAAGTTCGTTTTATAGAAGTTTTCTTTATGTTACGTACAGTTTTGTGAATGCCTATGAGGTGCATTTTATTTTAATTGTTACTGAGCAACGATTTGTGACTGAAATGTTACTAGTTTTGTAAACATAATTCACATTTTATATTCATTATAATAATTCATAATTATGACTAAATACTTCAATTTGTGATCTCAATGTCCTTAAAACTCATAGTATTATTATTTGGATATACTAGTAGATTTATAATACCTAACTAATTCTCATACTGTGTACCTAAGTGTTTTTGTTAAAATTAATAAAACTCAAGTCAGTTCAAGTGCATTTTATTTACATTCTTAAATAAAATTATGAATCCAATTTTCTGTAAAAATGTCGTTTATATCAAAATTATGGGAAAAAAAATCTTAAATTAATATTTAGGTTATTTTGCCAGAATTTCCACATGTTTTTTATTTTGTTTAGGCAACTTTTACTCTGCTATAAATTCTAAAAAAGAGATATATATTACAGATTTACCGTACCTTCCTTAATCAAAGCTTGTCGGTTAGTAAATTTTTCCCGTCTCTACTTTTAGTGAAAATTTTACTAAGCACTAACTTTAAAACTAACCATTATTTTTAATAGTTACGTATACTACGAGTGTAATGTCGATAAATAAATAAACAAATAAATTTCTAATAACTAGTCTTTTTGGACCATTACAAGAATTTACACGATTTTTTTTCTGAAAATTCAAACTTTAAACGGCTCTACTGTAAAGTTAGTCTGATGTCGCTTGGATAATATTGCCTTTCCAGCGTCGATATATATAGAGTTGTTAACACCCCCAAATTTAAATAATTAAAAGTTGTACTATGGCATCTTTAGGAAAAAGAGGGAAACCTTTACGAGGTCAGTCACGCCAAATTATCTACAATGTTTATAAATATTTTGTAACCGAAGCTGACAGATTTGAAAAAAATGAAGATGAAAATGTAAGTTGTTATTTTAAGAAGGTTCAAGCACGAGTTGCAAATGCCACTGGAATTTCAAGAAGAACTTTGAACAATATATTCAACGAAGTCAGTACTGAAACACATTCTACTGAAATTAAGTTTAGCACTCCAAAAAAAGGGAGACCAAAAAAGCAATTTCGTTTGGATATGGACGATTTTGATTATGATGTTGTTCGAAGAATGGTGTATGATTTTCACTTACGATTTAATGAACTGCCAACAATAAAATCATTAAAAGCTAAATTATCTGAAGCTATTAATTACAATGGGTCTGGAAAGACGTTGAGAAAAATACTTCACGAGATGGGATTTCGGTTCACTAAAATGGAAGATAATCAAAAAGTTTTAATGGAAAAGCACGATGTAAGTCTCAAACGAATGGAATACCTCGATAAAATACGCAAATTTCGCGAAACAGGAAAAAATATCATCTACATGGATGAGTCTTACATACATACATCCCCACACTAAAGGGAAATCTTGGAGTGATGATAAGAAAAAAGGAGTAAAAAAGCCAATTTCAAAAGGTCAACGTTTGATAATAGTTCATGCGGGAAATGAAAAAGGCTTTGTACCCGGTGCCTTTTTAACGTATAAATCCACGGATACTACAGGTGACTATCACAATGAAATGAATAACGATAACTACGAGAAATGGCTGGTTAATCAATTAATCCCAAATATACCCAGTGATTCCGTTCTAGTTATCGACAACGCACCCTATCACAATAAATATGTTGAAAGACCCCCCCAACTCAAACACCATTAAACAGGAAATGATCAACTGGTTAAACAGACCAGTTGATCCAGTTGATCCAAAATTAACAAAAACCCAGATTTACGCTATTATATATATGTCAGCACAAGGAGAGGTATACAGAGTTTTCCGTGGACAAAGTACTTGCCGAACATGGGCACACTGTGTTGCGATTGCCCCGTATCATCCGGATTTTAATCCAATTGAAAATATATGGTCTCAACTAAAAGGCTATGTAGCCTCTAGAAATGTGGGTATGAATTTAACTACAGTAAAAACGTTATTGACTGAAAAAATAAACATGATCGGGGCTGAAGAGTGGAAAAAGGTTTACGATCACACAATCAAATGTGAGAATGAACATAGAAGCATTCAACACGGTTTAGACAATTACACTGATAGACTAGTGATAAATACGGCTGATAGTGACAGTGATATTGACCTCTTTGAGAGCACAGATAGTGAAATGGAAGTAATTGAGAATTAAAATTATTATTATTTTTATTACAATGTCTCACTTGAACAATAGGTACAATGGTGTTTAATAAGTACACTACAGCTTTAATTTTCCAAAGTAATTAAATACGTAAACATAATGTGAACATATTTTTTTTATTTTATTTTACCCGAACCTAAAGCCGTCACTTATAGAAAAATTGGTGTATTTTATACAAAGAATAAAAAGAATTATTAAAAGAAGCAAATTAAAATTGTTTTAACAGCTCCTAATAGATACCGGACTGTTTGTTTTTCGAGCGACAGAGATAACGCTCTACAAAGACGAAATTAGCCGATTGTCTCTTTCTGTTTTTGTAGTTTCACGTCACGATAGCAGTTAAATGTGTTCGCACCTCAACAGAATTTAATTATTAGCAAATGAACGTAACGTATCAATAACAGAGTGACAGAGACATTTAATAGGACACTGGATCCGTTTTTCCGGACTTTTTTTTATTTCATTCAACTACGCATGCAAGTCGACATCATATAACTAAATTGCAAATAAGTTAACGGAATCTAAAAATTATACTACAATTGCCAAAAATACATCGACGGAACGACAATTCATCAGTTTCTTTGCCAAAGAGTTGACAAAATTCAATTAATCAAACTCCGTCGTTTTACGTTTAGTATTCAATAAATAAGTTTTTTTTGGTTATCAACTTGGTAACCTCTAAAAAAGTTTTAATGTAGGAGTTAGCAGTTTTTCTTAAAGTCGTTACTATATTTTTTGGGAGATAGCAGTTATTTTGTATTGCCTATAACTATAAAAAATAAAACTGTGTATTTATCGTAATAAATTACAATAGAAAGTTACTACCTACTTTCAGAGTATGAGTAATGTAAATCATTATTTAACTACAAAACAAATTATATTAATACATAATATTATTATCAGGTAGATCGTTATATCCCCGAGCTCCCCTACATACAAGCCTATATGCAGACGCGGCATCTGCCCACGCGTAATCACGCCACTCGGCCCGGTGGCCAGACGCTGCGTAAGCTCTCTAGGAATAAGATAAGAAAGCTCTCGGCCCTCCGCCGGAGCGTATTATGGTCAGTCTAAAATCGACCACTAGTTCTAAGACACGTTTATTATAACTAAAATAAAAATCTAAATTCAAATTCGTTTTTTGAAATTAATAGTTTTTAAAAATCCTAAAGTGCGCTCCCGATAGTTAACTGGCGCAGCCGGTAGGATACTGGTTGCTGCCATTGCGCGTAAAATCCGCGAAGTGGTGGTGAAATTGCTGTTTTTCGCGTAAAATCCGTGAAAACCGCGACCCAGTATCTTACGAACCAAATAAATAAGTTATCGCGGGATGGCGCATTGGAGGTCGGCGATCGGACAGCAGTAAGTGATAGAATAACATCTTCTACTTCCTTCCTCTCCAGACCCTTCCACGAATTTTGTAAATTAGGTTTTATTTTATTTTTACGCACTGTGCGTTACGCGACGAGAACTGCGCATAGATATAAGTTGTGACGAAAACTGCACATTTATATAAATAGTATAACTGGCCTCAGTGAATCAAATTGCACGTTTGGCTTAAAAATAATTAAGGAATAAATTTAAAATAAGTGAAATAAAATATAATAGAAGTGAATAAATAAAATTACTATAAAATAAAACAAAATTATTTTTATGGAATAAATTGTGGTATAAAATCTACTGCATAGTTATATAAGTGTGCATAGGTATATAATTAATAATTTTAAGAGCAGTATAAAATCTATTGCTTAGTTATAATATTATAATAAATTGTGAATTGGGTATATTCGGCTAAAATGGCTCATGCCCATGAGCAGTTTCCAAATGCACAAGCAGTAGCCATGCCAGCTGCTGACCAATATAGTATACCGCGAGATATGCTAAAGCTTATCCCGGAATTTAACGGCGATACGAAATTGCTGAATTTGTTTCTGCGAAAATGTGAATACGTGATAAATCATTACCAAGGCACAAAGGAAAGAAATGAGTATTTAATGCAGTATGTTACGAGCAGGCTAACCGGTAAGGCTGCTGCATTAATTAGTGAACGTGGTGAATTTGCGACTTACGATGCATTAAAAGAAGTGCTTGTCCAACATTTCGGAGATCCGCGAAGTGAGGAGTGTGTAGCAATTGAGCTGGATACCTTAAAATTAAAATCAAATGAGTCTTACCTTGACTTTTGTGGGCGCATCCAGGATGTTCGCGCTATTCTGGTATCGAAGGTTAATCAAAATGGTAATTATTCCGCTGATATTAAAAGTGCCAGACGCATTATATACGATAACACTGCCTTAAATGTCTTTTTATATAATCTGCCCGAACACATGGTACGCGTTGTTAGGTTCAAAAAGCCGAGTTCATTAGAGGATGCACTCAAATATGTTTTAGAAGAAGTTAACTTCCAAGACCAGTACCACATGCATTCGAAAATGCTACAAGGTCGCTCTCAAAATCAGAGTTCTTTACCCGTGACCTTCAAACCGATAGTGCGACCACAATTCGGAAATCAAGCGTTCTCGCGCCCTCAGCCTATGAACTTTGGTTTTCGACCTCAGAACCAATTCGGCTATAGGCCAAATTTTTATAATGCACCTCAGGCTCAGCAGTTTGCCCCCCGACAGCAGACCGCACAATTTGGTTTTAGACCACAGCAGGTAAACCAAAACGGTTTCAGGCCACAGCCTGGACAGTTTGGTTATAGGCCCCCTCAATTTGGGTTCCGACCCCAACCCGGTCATTTCGGTTATAGGACACAACAGCCTCAAGGTTATCGCCCGCAACCGTTTACAAATGACGTATCGATGAGAACTGCTCCAGCTCCACAAAAGGTTCCTGTAAATGAGATTTACACTGCTCATGAGGGTGATAATAATACAGACCATGCGTATAATTACTATGAAGGTATGGATTACAGTAATTACCACGAACAGCAGGCTTTTGACGTCATAGATCACGCGGAGATTGGTGAATATCAGGAAAATGATGTGAATGTTTGTGAGACAGATAAGGAAGTGAATGAAAGTGAGACAGTAAATTTTTGTTTAGAGGCCTCGCCGAAATCCCTGAGGTAATTGAACTGAATTATGACGTAACGTTAAAATTGCCGTACATTTATGTACCAGAAATTGATGGAAAATTCATGCTGGATTCTGGTAGCACAAGGTCGTTTATAAGCCCAGCTAAGGTGAATGAATACTATGCTCCATTTAAAATCTATGAGCCATTTACCGTAACCAGCACGCATGCTACCAGCAACCACAATGAAGTTGTCGATATTCCACTTTTCGCAATATTTAACAAGCCAGAGTGTCATAAATTCTACATATATGACGTTGACAAAAAGTATGATGGTGTGATAGGATGGGACTTGATGTCCAAACTTGAGGCAAATATCGATCTGCGAGATAAGACCTTAAAAACTAACGAGACAATAATTCCCATAATATACCACCCGGAACATACGATCAAATTGGACGCTCGTTCTGAACATCGTGTAAAATTGCCAGTCAGCCTTATGAAAGGTGACGCAATTTTAGATTTCAAAGAATTTAATGACAAAGTTCGCATGCCATCTGCTATAGTGAAATGTGAAAACTATTTCGCTACAACGGTAATACAGAACACAGCTGATGATGACATAACTATAAAAATCACAAAACCTTTTCATGTTTTAAAAATAAAAGATGAAAAGGATATAATATGTGACGTAAATTACCATACTAACATGAAGGACGTAGACGTTGACGAAGTACTTAGGGACAATTTGAAGAAATTACGATTAGAGCATTTAAATAGAGAAGAACAGCAAGCCATACGCGACATATGTGACGAGTACAAAGATATATTTTACTGCGAAGACTTGCCTCTTACATTTACTAATCAAATTAAACACAATATTAGGACGGTTAACGAGGACCCCATCTATATCAAACCATACAGGCAAGCTCCAGCTCAGGCTCAGGAAATCAAGGAACAGGTAGACAAATTACTCAAGGATAATGTGGTCCAAGAATCATATTCTCCTTGGAGTGCCCCAGTTCACTTAGTTCCTAAAAAGCTAGATGCCTCAGGCAAGCCTAAATATAGAATGGTAATCGATTACCGTCGCTTAAATGAGATAACCATTGATGACAGATATCCACTTCCTAATATATGCGATTTGTTTGACAAACTTGGTCGTAGTAATTATTTTACGACATTAGATCTCGCGTCGGGTTACCACCAAATAGAAATCGCAGAGGAAGATAGGCAGAAAACAGCGTTTTCTACACAAAATGGTCATTATGAATTCCTCCGAATGCCTTTTGGATTAAAGACTGCTCCGGCAACCTTCCAACGAACCATGGATAACGTTTTGAGAGGATTGCAGGGAATTCATTGCCTTGTATATCTCGATGATATACTTATCTACTCAAATGGCCTTCAGGAGCACCTACAGAAGTTGCGCGCAGTCTTTGATAGACTTAGGCTGACCAATTTGAAGGTGCAACTGGACAAATCCGAGTTCCTCCGAAAGGAAGTACAATATCTAGGACACACATTGACTAAGGACGGACTTAGACCTAATGATGATAAGATTAGGGTAGTACTAGACTACCCCATCCCCCAAACACAAACGGAGATAAAAAGGTTCTTAGGTTTCATTGGCTACTATAGACGATTTGTCAAGGACTTTTCCAAAATCACCCAACCGATGACAGCATGTTTAAAAAAGGGAAAAAAGGTGGATATTACAGAGAAATATAAGGAAGCGTTTCAGAAATGCAAGGAGTTGTTAATTAACGCTCCTATTCTGCAGTACCCGGACATGAATAAACCTTTTATCTTGACAACAGATGCGTCCGAAGTAGCGATTGGAGCAGTGCTCTCACAAGGAACGATAGGTACGGATAGGCCAGTGGCTTACGCCAGTCGTACGCTTACTGATAGTGAGAAGCGATATAGCGCTATCGAAAGAGAACTGTTGGCTGTGGTTTGGGCTACAAAACACTTTAGACCCTATCTTTATGGTCATAAGTTTGACATAGTCACAGACCACAAACCATTGCTTTGGCTGTACCAACTTAAAGAGCCCGGCAGTAAGCTCACGCGATGGCGATTGCGTCTACAGGAATACGATTTTGACATTAAACATAAGAACGGTCACCAAAATGCGAATGCCGATGCATTGTCTAGGCTAAAATTAAATACATTGGGTGCGAGGGAACTAGACGATAATACCTCTATGGTCGTTAACGTCGATGATAGTGAACAAAGACTTCAAGAACATCTAAATGAAGTAACGCAGGAAATCGCTAAATTAGCAAAGCGACGTTCTACTGAAGAAACTGTCACAGTGTCTGACTCTGAGCGTACCGCCTCAGCTAGTCCAATAACCATATCAGATTCCGAAAGCGATAATAATGATTTCTTAGCCAGAGAATCCGAATGGCTAGTTCGATCCGACAATAGTTCTAGCGCCTCTAATACGGTGCATTCCGGTAAAAATCTAGAATCACTTGGGATACCCATTTTACAGGAAGCAGTCGATTCAAAACCGAACCAAATATTGATATTTCATAAATTCGGTCAAGATATTCAAGTTACAGACTTATCTACGAAAAATCAGAAGATCCTTGAAGTTTTCCTGCCTTTCGGTAATCCGGAACTGATAAAGAAATTTCTCAAAGAATACATTAGGCCAAAAATAAAATATTTCATTTACTTTGAGAAAGAGGAACATCGAAGAGATTTCAGTAAAACTGTAACTACATTGTTTAAAAAAGGAACAATTAATTTCTACGAATGCACTGAACGTTCCATTTCTATTGATGACGAGAATGAGCAAAAATTGATTATTCAGAAATTGCACGAAGGCAAAACCTGTCATCGTGGAATTACTGAAACTATTAAAAGAATCCGACGTACTTACTATTGGCCAAATATGCAGGAGACTGTGTCTGCCTTCATAAATTCCTGTGAAAAATGCAGAACGACAAAGTACGACCGCAACCCTATCAAGCCAAAATTACAACTCACTGAAACTCAAAGCGCACCATTTCAAGAAATATTCATTGACCTATTTTCCATAGAAACACAGTACTATCTAACTATAATAGATGCATTCAGCAAATTAGGACAAGCTTTCGCGATTCCGTCTCGATCCACGCCGGAAGTAGTCAGAGCGCTCATCAAATATTTCAGTTTTTATGGTGTTCCACGTAAAATTAGTTCTGATCCAGGCTCTGAATTTGACAACGAATTAATTAAAGAATTAACAGACTTATACAAAATCAATTTACACATTGGAACACCTAATAATCCCAACTCTGTAGGAATGGTTGAACGTTTTCACTCTACCATAATTGAAATCTATCGTATTGCCAAGTACGAACGGAAATATACAGATCCTGCATCTGTCATGACTTATGCAGTGATGGCTTATAATAATACTATACATAGCGCCACCGACCTGACACCATTCGAGGTAGTATTTGGCCATACATCATTGAACTCTACATTCGATATCGATTTTGATAAGGCTTATAGGCAACAATTATTAAAGGACCATAGCAAAAGAACAAAGGAATTATATAAACACATAAGAAAGAAAATGGAAATGGCAAAGGAAAAAGTAGTGAAGAAACGTGGAGGTGAACCAACACCTGACCTAGAATTAGGGCAAACTGTTCATCCAAAAGTAACAAATAAACGACAGCCTAAAGATAAGCCGAAGTATGTAAAAGCAATAGTTACCGGTGACCCACAGCATAACGTGCTTCCTGTGAAAATAAAAGATAGAGACACAAAAGTACCCATTAAAAATGTCAAACGTCCTCCACAGGTGGTGTTGCCTACTGATAGTATGGACATCGATGACCCAGGCCCTTCTGGACCAAGGTCTCCCCAGCCAGGGCCTTCGAGTGCAAGATATTAGCAAGAACCCAGGTGTTCTGCCAGTAAAATTAGGTCGAGCATTTTTACAGTACAACGAATGGTCAATAGTTAAGACAATTAAGCTAGAAGGAATAGCATCTGATTTAAATTTTAACATCAATCAATATTCTGAATTTTGTGAAAAATTGGCATCCTATGGTAATGATTCTAATACTTATGAAGTAAAGCAATACATGGTTCAGGTGGAATATATTCGAGATGAGGCAATTGAAAAACTGCAACAATTGGCACCGACTAAGAGATTCAAACGTGGTCTTATCAATCCATTAGGCTCATTAATCAAAGTAATCACTGGAAATCTCGATAATGAAGACGCAGTTCATTATGATGAATTAATAAACAGTTTAGAAAATCGTGAACAGGCTATTTCTAATAAAATGACAATTGTGTCTGAAATGTTGGACCACGTCGTAAACTCAAGTAAAATAATAGACGAAAATACCCATATATTAAAAATTAAACTAATCAGAATTGAACAGTTAATCAAAGAAAAATACAAAAAGGAAAGTGTGAATTTTCTTTTGTCTCATGTAATAAGCGTATTAAATTTGTTCATTGTTAATTTTAGAACTATTTCTATGAAACTTAGCGATATTGAAACATCTTTGGCATTGAGTAAAGTATCAGTATTACACAAAGTAGTTTTAGACTCTAGAGAGCTATTGGCGTTGTTAGAAGAGATCAGTACATTCGGTCATTTGATGTATCCTGTAAATGAACAAAACTTAATAAATTTGGAAGAGACGTTTACAGTTAAAACTTATGTTAAGGATAATAATGTAAGGTTTATAATTAGTATTCCATTAGTTGATAATGTTACGTATAACTACTACAAATTGTACTCACTCCCTGTATTCCGTAATCCCAGTAACGACATCTTTGCCTTAATTCCCGAATTCCCCTACCTTTTAGTAGAAGATTCTAGATATCGTCCGATTGTCCAAAAATGTAGAGAAATAACAGCTGCTGAATATCTTTGCGCTGAAAGAGACCTCGCCATACACGCAGGAGAAACCTGCATACAGCAACTGATGCAGTATAGAGAGAACAGCTCTAAATGTATTCCAGTCCGAGTTGACCCAGAAGACCTGAAAATCCAGAGAATTTCCCGCGACACTTGGATTGTCTTTTCCAAATTGGAGAAAACCCTGTTCCAGAGATGTGGAGATGACATTATTCGAGAACCACTGAAAGGAACGTATTTACTCACCATACAAAAGCCCTGCGATGTCTTCATCGATACTCTGCTGATTTTTGGAAGCCGCTTTCACTCTTTGGGACTGACAAATCATCGTAAAGTACCCATAATCAACTTACCAGATATGCGAAAAAACGACCATACAGAAATAGAAATGGAGCCGATAAATCTGAAACGGGTAAACCTGGACGACATTGGAAAGATGGAAATATGGAAAGGCGTGAAAAGTGATTGTGTTGTGAATGTGAAAAGTGTCGGTATTGCCACGGTCATACTATATGTGGCTATCATAGCAGTCGGACTATCCGTATTATGGTTTAAACTAAAGTCTGTTATTATAAAATGTTTCAGGAAACCAAATAATCCGGAAAATGTGGAAAATGTAGTAGTTAACGATAGAGATAGGCCTCTTTTGTTACGTTAGCTGTAAGCCTTTGTATTTTTTTTATGAAGTTCACGGAAACCCGTTTCCCGACTAAATCTCGGAAAATCTGTTTTCCGTTAACTTCAATCTAAGGGGGGAGGCGTTATATCCCCGAGCTCCCCTACATACAAGCCTATATGCAGACGCGGCATCTGCCCACGCGTAATCACGCCACTCGGCCCGGTGGCCAGACGCTGCGTAAGCTCTCTAGGAATAAGATAAGAAAGCTCTCGGCCCTCCGCCGGAGCGTATTATGGTCAGTCTAAAATCGACCACTAGTTCTAAGACACGTTTATTATAACTAAAATAAAAATCTAAATTCAAATTCGTTTTTTGAAATTAATAGTTTTTAAAAATCCTAAAGTGCGCTCCCGATAGTTAACTAGATAACTAATATGGGTGTGTTTATTGTTTTTGTTTTAGATGTCTTCAAATCAACTTTAGCGTAGTAAAAAAATTATCGAATTATTATAAATGATGATACTTACTACAGACTCATCCCTGAATCACCGTCTTTTTTAAATGAAGAAAATTTGATTGAAAATTTTAATTTTGAATTTATTAACAACCTACCAATAGTCTTGGCTTCTGATGTCAGCCATTGCACACAAACTGCAGCAAATATAGATGTTCTTGGATCTGATGACTGCACACTTAGTGTGCTGAGGACGGAGGGAAATGACGGTGATTCTTTTTTTTTTTTTTTTTTTTTACATTTAATACGTTATTAATACGTTTTATAACGATTGACCCCAATCTCACCTGATGGAAAGTGAAGAGGCCTAAGATGGAGCACGCTTATTATTCACTCTTCTCTTGAAGACCCCAAGATCATAATCAAGTGGGAAAACGTACGCCGGTAGAGAATTCCACTCCTTAGCGGTCCTCGGGATGAAAGTAGCCGCGTGATTCTACTTTAGCGGTGTTGTATAATGACGACGGGAATATGTTGACAAATGAAACTAATGACGTTAGCGTAAAATTCTACGAGACAAGTCCAAACAACCGATGATCTAAATGTTTATGATACAAGAACATGTTCAGTTTTGACTTCCGATGCTAATGGGACAGGCTCTGCTGATGCGGTGATTGTTAACGATAACCGCACTGTTATTACCGGATCTAGCTCAGTACATCTATCAAATTAAATTGAAGACCCCATATCCGATAAAAGTGACCAAGAAGCCTTAGTACAGTTAAAATACCTTATGATATAAATTCTGAGTCAGACTCTGTTTCTGGTGATAACAATCCAGAAAGAAGTGCTAAACGAAAAAAACGAGCACAGGTTAAGAAATCTAATTGTTTTGCAGAAAAAAACCAAAAACTACGAGAGGCTGGCAAAAAATATTATGGAAGGAAAAGAGAAGAATCCTGGAATTATGAGGTTCCAAGAGAGTCACGGAAAATAAAAGCTAGATGCTAATGTAAAGGTGCGCTTACACGAGGGCAATAATTGCTAGCGACACGAATGGACCGATCTGGAGCAATTAATGGAGCAATTTCAATAAATTGCGGCAATTATTTCGGCGATATTGCTTCTAATTGCTCCAGATATTTCATATCGCTCAATGTCGCAGATACGAATTGACGAATATCCAATGGGCTTGGAAATTCCTAGCAATTTTTGTATATATCTCATTCGCACTTGTTTGTTTTGCGGCTTGCCTTCTTGCTTCCACGGGGAGAGCGAGAGGTCGGGTGGAAGTAGGGTAGCGCGCGGCAAGGCGTCGTCAGTTCAGCGCGTAGTCAGATGGACGTTAGTCAGATGGTGTTGAATTGGAAAAATAATTGTTTAAAACGATGCACAGAAAAATCTCGTGAGAAAAATCAAGAGCAACCACCAACTACTTCGAAGCCATTTGCAAAAGAGCGTCAAGAATTATTCAGTTTTTTGGACTCTTTACCCGTCATGGAGTCACATTACTGCCGAGCAACAACTGAAAAAAAGACCTTTTACCTGAATGGACATCATAGAAAGGTGTTTATGACTTTTACGTAAAAAATTGGTGTGAACAACATAACGTAAAACCACTTTCTATCACTATCTTCAATGAGGCATTTGATACTAGAAACTTAGGACTATACTTCCCTAAAAAGATCAATGCGAGAGGTGTGCTCTGTATAAAGTTGGAAAATTAACTGAAGTAGATTACATAGAGCATCAGACTAAAAAAGAAGAAGCGCGAGCAGAAAAGGAAAAAGATAAAGAAAAAGAAAATATCGTTTTTACAGTAGACCTGCAGGCTGTGTTAATGGCTCCTAAATCCAAAATAAGTAGCTTATATTACCGAACTAAACTCCAAATACATAACTTGACTCTTTCAATTTAAAAAATAAGGATGGGTTCTGCTATTTATGGAATGAAAGAGAAGGAGGCTTAAATTCCGAAGTATTTGCTACTATTTTTAATATTTCTAATGTGTGATAATAATAACTAATTTTCTTTTAAAATTGTGTATGTAATGAAATTGTTTTTTATTTAATTTTTAATTTTATTGTATGTAATAAATGAAATTGATTTTTTTAAATTTAATTTAATGATTTTTTATTGCATGTCATATATTAGTAATTAAAATTTTATTTTTATTTTTTAACATTGTATACTTACGCTATTGTATTGGGATGAACTGTAAGAATAGTTGTGAAAAAAAAAAAAAAAAAAAACAATGTACTCCAGGAAGACTGTTGAACTGATAAAGGTGTTTTTTTATAGTGATGGGTGCACTTACCAAAACAGGAATGCTCACTACAGCTATGAATAAAAATATTGTGATAGAGCTGTAACACTTTTAGGACAGTTTCCAGTAGTTACTTACTTGGTCGGTTCAACAGAGGTTAAGACCAACCCTCTGTATAAAGGGAGTCACTGTAACTCCAGTCGACAGCCTTCCTCGACGACATACCTTTTCTAGCATCCTATCAATTATGAATCTCTTTCCAGATAGCTGCGTACACATTCAAAACTCGACGATTCTAATTATTGTTTATTTTTAGTTATTTACCAGCAAAACATAGGTCCCAATCGCGGTTTGACAACCTGTCGTCCAACTGACGTTTGACAGAAGGAAAGTTGTGACATCATTATTTTTATATGCATGGTTCGCAGGGTGTGCGGATTTGCCAAGGTCTCAGTTGTCATTTACCGTTTTTCAAAATGCCTCCTCTTTTATCAGGAATGCAAGGATAATTATCCCTGTGTATCCCTAACTCGGTAACACATGTTGGATAATATTATTTAAAACAATTCTTATTATTAATCTATGGACTTCGTTCCAAAGTTTATCTCTTGCCAGACTCTTCCGGAAGGTAAGGTCTATGGAATCGGCCACTTTGTGGTTTGTGACATTAGGGGAGCCGCGCCTTTTTTCACACGGTACGTTAAGGAGCGGAACAGAAGTTTGGTTAAAAAAAATTCATAAAGTGTGATAAAGGTCGAGGCCGTGGCGATCTCGAGCCGGCCCCGTACCGTTCGTTGAATATGTGCCGTATGATCGACCGTGGGCCCACCGGCGATGATTCCGCGCGTCGGGCTCGACACGCGGGATCCACCAGGTACTGTGACGAGGCCTCGAACTGTCTCGCTGGATGAAAAGGCTATATCCTAATGTTATTTCCTTGTTCTACAGGCTGAGGACCCCATTGCCACCTTCCGGGCCTAATTATTTGCTGTAACTAGAGATTTTTCACCCAATCCTGTGGTAAGCTAACTTTTCCATATTCGGGTCAGTGAGTAGGCGATAATTTCAATATTCTTTGTTAACCTGGAGTGTTTCCTATTCCAGGGTGTTTTTGGATAGGGGTTAAGAATCCTCCTTTTTTCTAACCTTTTCACTATGGACTGCTACTTTCGAGCAAGCTACTCTGCGCCGTCCACTCAGCGGAATTGGTGCTGAGGCGCCGAGCCTGCTCATTACCTGACCGGGGAGGAAATTAAGTAACTAGAAACGTTTACCACTCTAATCCCAATACCCTGGTCGGTAATTACTGATTTTTACTATAACTACTGAGCGTAGGAAAACAGGTGTTAATCCTGGACCTCTGCATAAGAAGACAGCATAAGTTAACTATCATCACAATTATCAGTTTTATTTCACCGTATAACAATAGCTGATACTTTAGAAGCTAAACTATTACCTAAAGTACCTAGTATTAGAACATACCACCTAAGGAATAAACCATAAGTATTAGTTAGCACTAGCATTGAAATATCCCTGTGTAATAAATGAATACTTTCAAACTATAAATGTATTTTAATTTCATCGAAACCCTACGCTCGTGAACACCGTATCTGGCGCCCTTTTTTTATAAATTTCGATATGGTGATCCCCTGAGTCGGTGAACCCATCCCTGCCTATATTACCATCTCTATACTGCAGTCTCATGCACCTGTTGGGGAGGTAGACACCCGAACGGAGGCGTTGAGACACCAACCTGCTCGGATTCAGGGGTCGTAACTGACCCGCTGAGTGCGAACAGGGGCCCTGTCTCAAGCCGATACCGCGTTCGAGGCTTACGCCAGTCGGTCTACCTCACTCGTCCAACCCCAACAGGGTCTAAAATACTACAGAGCAAAAATTCCTCGAGGTAGGGCATACACAAATGGAGGCGGACTCCATGCATTCGACCATAGAGCGTGCTTTAAAAAACAAAGATATTCATGTACCAGCAGAGTATATATCCATCTGTAGATCTGCAAGGAGAAAACCGCGTCCATACGAAGTAATATATCTAAACTACCAATTCTTCAAAAAGTTCAATGAGGTTCAATTTTATAAAAGCATTCGTCCTGGCCGATCTAAAGGAGATGCTAAGGTTACAGTTATCAGGGCTCTTCGCTACACTCCAAATGGAGATATTTATTATAAACTTAGATTCCCAGATGAGTGGAAAATATTACCACCAAGAAAGTCCTCATCGGTGACACCTGTGCCATTTACTGGTCTACAAAATTTATACGATGACAGGCCAAAAATTAGAGCGAGAATGTTCGACGATCTTCAATACTTGAAAAACTCCTTACCTGAAGATTATCGCTCTTATTACGATAGCTTACCTCATTGGTTGAAACAGGAACAAGTTGATGTTATCTTAAGGAAAGGCCAGGTCAAAAGTACCAAGAACGGACAAGCATGCATGAAGAATGTGATGAGGGTGGAAGAAGCGGAAGTTGTATGTCAGGATCGTAGCAAGTGGAAAGAAATAGTCTCTGCCTACCCCAACGGGAACAAGGCGTGACTGTATGTATGTATGTATGTTGTTAATTTGATTACAATTTTATGATAAGAGGACTTCAGATTATTTAAGTTTTTTTTTCCATTTTTTGTTTTGTCAAAATTTTTGATTAAAAGACTGATCTTTAAGTATTAGCCAAATATAATATAACTGTGATGATTACTAAGAAATAAATAGACTGATTAACTAAACGATTCGAAAAACCAATCCACAAACTAAAACGTTTGCTACCAAAAAAACCTTCTAAGTCATAAAAACACTTCATTAGTTTCTAGTAATGTAGAATATCCAAAAAATACACACCAACTGTATTATTGGTTTTAACCTAAGAGTGTAAAATTCATATTTATTAAGTTTTATTTTTCTCCTGTAAATTTGGGTCAAAGTGAGGGCAAGAACTTAGAACGCCAGACGACGTCAACCATGACCAATCAAGTATGTTATCCAGGATGAGAACTTCGATGGCGAAGTTCGTAATTTCCATGGGGAAATTACGCCCCGCCTACTAATGATTACTGACACCCTTCAAAAGGCCAGAGGAATACAGGAAATGACCGAAGAGAAGAGAAAGGAATACTTCGATAAAATGAGAAAAGCCTGCCCGAACTATATAGCCCAGGTGAACTCTTGCTGGTTGAAAGTCACATCATAAGTAAAGCCAGTAAAGGGTTCAGTTCCAAACTATGGCCTCGTAGGGATGGGCCGTACGAGATAAGGCGACGCCATGGCCCAAGTTCCTTTGAGCTCTCTAGGCCCGGCTCGAACGACTTTAATGGGAATATCACGCGTCGACCTTGCGCCGCTTTCATCGGGCGGAAAATGTTCCTGTTCTAGCCCCTCAATGTACAAACAATAAACATATAAAAAACAATAATGAAAGGACATAGTGTTGAACAGACCTCCGCCCACAAAAACGAAGGTAGGATAAAAAAACGCCCCTCTTTTCCTATCCGAAATTCCGTGGGCGGCCTTGCGGCGTTGCGTAAGCGAAGCCACAACTATTTAGAATAAGCACTAGGCAATTATTTTATTTTGTACGGAACCATAATATTTATTGCGTCGGTCGAGGGTTCGTCATCATCTCATCATCATCATCTCAGTCACAGGACGTCTACTGCTGAACATAGGCCTCCCCCATAGATTTCCATTCAGTCCGGTTGTAATAAAGCGCCCTGTAAACGATCAAATTTGTTTGACAAATATACGTGTTTGTCAAATTATTTGATCGTTTGCAGCTTTGTTTGAAGCGTTTGTCAAACAATCTACGTGTTTGTCGCGTTTGCAGAAAATCTGGATTGATGTCGTGTTTGACAAACAAGTTTGAACGTGAACGGCGGTGTTTGTCAAACATGATCTCAGTCGTTGGTTTGGCATCATGGAGGACGCTTCGCCCAGTGACGACAACAGCGTGGAGTATCTTTCGGACAAAGAATTTACGTTGCATTTCATATCTATTTATCGTGACATGCCGATGTTATGGAAAATAAAATCGAAAGATTATATGGACAAAAACAAGAGAAGCGCAGCAGTAAAAAAAATGACAAATTTACTGAAGATCTGTTGCCGGAACATTACGGAGGAAGAAGTGAAAAAAAATAATAATATACTACGTACAAGTTTCAAGCGCGAAAACAACAAAGTGAAAAAGTCTATGCTTTCTGGTTCTGGTACCGATGATCTGTATGTACCGACATTATGGTATTACAAAGAATTAGAATTTCTGCAAGATCAAATGGAGGAAGAATCAGGAATTAGCACAGTACAGAACAGAACAGAACAGAGAACATCAACAGAAACAGAAACACAGGTAAACTAGTAATACAGTTTATTGTGAGATATTTTTTACACGTTCAACTTATAAAATTACTCTAAACATTTGTTTTGCCATGGAACAGCACCCGTTGTGTTAAAATATTCACAAAAATCATCTCTTACTTGTTTTGCTAGTGCAGCGCTATTTCCAGCTCGAGTACGCTCAATGCTTAACAACATTGGCTCATTTCTCCAAGTACCATGCATGACAGTCCCCGTAACACAGTCTTCTATGTCTACTTCTCCATGGCGAATGTAATTCTTTTGTTTCATAAGTAAATTATGTAGATGACAACACGCCATAACTACAATTTTTGCTTTTGTAGGAGATAATTTAATAGGCTTTTGGAAAATCTTAAAACGAGTCGTGAGAATGCCAAATACATTTTCAATAATTCGTCGAGCACGAGATAATCGATAGTTGAATATCCTTCTGTTACCATTTAACACTTGTTTGTTGTAAGGTTTCATGAAATTTGGAAGTAATTGGAAAGCTTCATCGCCCACAAACACATAGGGCATTATTTTCTTAGTATTCGGCAATTCATCTGGCTCTGGAATTTGCAACTGATTATTCTCAAAGTATTGCCAAAATTTTGTATTTTTAATTACTCCTCCATCTGACACTCTGCCATTTGTACCGACATCAACCATGATGAGTTCATAATTTGCATTAGCTATACCCATAAGTACTATGCTGTATGTTCCTTTGTAGTTATAATAGTAGGAACCGGAATGCTCAGGTTTTTCTAAAGTGATATGCTTCCCATCTACAGCTCCAATGCAATGATCAAAGTTCCATCTATTTCCAAATTGTCTTGCCAACATCTTCCAATTTTCCTGTGTTCTGGGTACCTAAAACAGAAAATATTTATCACACTTTTATTTTAATTTCTAGCAATCATCATCATCATCATCACAATCATCAATTGCAAAGAAGAAGAAAAAGGAAGACTTGCAACATGACTTAATGACATTAGCCAGGGATCATTTCAAAAGACCTGAAAATGAATATCAAGCAATGGCAAGAAACTGGGCCTTTAAATTAGAACGGATGTCTGCTGAACAAAGACGACTGGCAGAAAAGTTCATTAACGAAATACTCTTTGAAGGGGAAGAAGGAAATCTTCGCAGACATTCAGTTATAATTAATCCGAGCAGTCAATCTCACGTTCCATACATTCAATCTCCTATCTCTCACACTCAGTCTCCTGTTCCACAAACTCCATCTCCCGTTCCATACATTCAATCTCCTATCTCTCACACTCAGTCTCCTGTTCCACAAGCATTACAATTAATTCCAATAGAACAAACATATTTGTCGGATACGGAGCAGCCAGTGATGATTCATATTCCAAATACGCAAACAAACGAAAATACTGAAGTTGATACAGCAGCAAAATACTTAGAAAGTTTTTATAAATTTTAATTAATATTAATATGTCTTCAAATTAAAACCTTACCTGAATATTGTTCCTTAGTTTTTCATTTATTGCTTCACACGTTTCAATGATAATGTCGCTTAATGTACGAGGTGCAATGCAGCCTGTAAATTTTAAATCTTCGAAATCAGCGCCACTGGCTAGGTACCTCAAAGTAATTGATAATCTTTGAGAAGCTGGTATAGATTTGCGCATAACGGTGTCCATCTTTTCAATGCGAGGACGGAGTAATGTTAGTAATTCTTCAAAAGTTTTATGATCCATGCGCAGGAAGTTTGCGTAGTCTTCTGGTTCTGTGCGTAATATTTCGCGTAGCAAATTTTCGTGAGTAAATTTTTCTCTTAATTTCAACCATTCTCTACTCCATCGCCTTCTTTTTTTTCTTTTCATACACAAAGCTAGAGTCAATGCCAAAAATGCGTCATCTGTATTACTCATTATATTTAAGCGCTCAGCACGTCACGTCACGACAAGGAGAAAACTGAATCTGCAAGTTAGTTTGATAAATTTGTTTGAAGTGTTGTTTGACCGTTTGCGTTGATGTTTGATGAAAACGTAAAATTTGACAAACAAATTTGTCAAACAAATTTGATCGTTTACAGGGCGCTTAAGCGGCCCGCCTCCATCGTGTTCCTGCCGTCTTTATCAGATCGTCTGTCCACCTTGTAGGTGGACGTCCTACGCTGCGCTTGCCGGTCCGTGGTCTCCATTCGAGAACTTTGCAGCCCCATCGGCCATCAGTTCAGTGCCACTTCAACTTACTAATCCGCTGGGCTATGTCGATAACTTTCGTTCGTTCGTCTACGGATCTCCTCATTTCTGATTCGATCTCGCAGAGAAATTCTCCATAGCTCGTTGCGCTATTTTGAGCCTGCTGATAAGGCCCACAGTCAAGAGACCACGTTTCAGATCCGTAAGTCATCACTGGTAACACACACTGGTCAAAGACCTTCGACTTGAGGCACTGAGGTATTTTGGACGAGAAGACATTGCGTAGGTTTCCGAACGCTGCCCAGCCTAGTTGGATTCGACGATTGACCTCTTCTGCCTACGGATATACGCGCGGATCTCTAGCGATGCGTCCCCTCCGGTGAAGTGCGGGACGAAGGGCAATTCGCATTGCGGCTGCACTTTACTCCCAGGAGCGGAAGCGTGCGGACGTGTTAACGGGCCGCCGAACCAGTACTATTTTATCTAACCAAGTGAAGTTCAAACCCCTCTAGGGGTTCCCAGATCTACCTAACAGCTTTTCCGACCTTCACTCTGCACTTCTACTACTTCTACTCCATCTACTACTCTTCTTTCCGCTGCTACCTACCGTCTCGAGCTGCAAGCACGCTCGGCCCTACACCGAGTACAGCCCGAACTCTAGAGCAGCCGGTCACCACCCTACCTCGTCGGCGGCTTCACCGCGGGCCTACCTACTTACCAGGCCAGTGACCCTTTGACCGTGGGTTACCAGTGTGCGGCAGTGCAAATTTACGGCAATATACCACCTACCCACGAGACTAGTTGTTTTCTTGCCTAGCCGCTAAGAACCTACCTACCTTCCTATCTGTGGCTTGGGAATTTTGGGGCTACCCAGGACCCAACGCCACAGCCTCCCACGGAAAAGGGTTAACGAACAACCTCTGTTTTCTCTGTTACCTCTATTTTCTATCCCATTATAGAATTTGGAGCTATTTGTAGTCTAAACATATGTGTCATGAGGGATGCCCTTTGATGACCTTGATTGTACTTGTCGTATTTAAATGGCAACCGTTACACTTTCATCCCTAGTAATTTTTAAACTTTCGCGATTCGAACACATATTTTATGAAAGAGACAGGACTTAATCGCGTTAAAAACATTTATTATTTATTTACCTCGACGTTTCGACTGAGTTGCATCAGCCGTGGTCACGAGAAGACTGGAGAATGCGAGTGTCACCGTCGGGAAGAGCGAGTATTATCTTCAACTACCCGCACTTGGTCTTGTAAATAATTGTTATCGCGACACACAACACTCACGATATCCGCAGATCTATCTTGGGATAAACCACGCCGCGAACACATACTGATTACTGGATTCCAAGAAACACCCAACTTGTAACCACCCTCCCGGTTGAAATTAGGATGTTTCTTAATTTCCACAGCTTCGCGTACAATTCTGGAGTAGTAGTGACGCTCGGTGGAGAGGACTTTTGGGGCTCTATCCAGTGGTTGGGTCCAGATTCCAGCAAGTGCTCAGCAATCGCCGATTTATACACTTGGCGGTTTTTTACAGCTGCTATATGCTCCTTAACCCTTTCGGCTATAGTGCGCTTGGTTTGACCAATGTATGCACTACCACAGCTGCAATCAATTTTATACACGCCAGGAGTCTGCAGAGGTATGACGTCTTTGGGCGTTCTTAAATGTCCCGACAATTTGGATAAGGGCGTAAAAATCGTCCTAATGGAGTAGTGTCTCAATAAAGTGCCTACCTTATCCGTCACTCCTTTGACATATGGTAAGAACGCCGGCTGCCTTTGGACGTCGAAACAACTCCTTTTATTTCTGCGCTTTGAACGCCATGTTTCTCTCACGGAATAGCCATTCTGTTTAAGTACCTCCTGAACGTGCACTAACTCATCATCCAATTGTTCAGGGTCACAGAGGTCATAAGCTCTGTCCAATAATGACTTGGCCACCGACTGCAAAGTCGAAACGTCGAGGTAAATAAATAATAAATGTTTTTAACGCGATTAAGTCCCATCTTTCATCCCTAATTTAAAATTACAGATAACGTATGCTTTACACAAAATAAACACAAAAACTCTTAATCAACCACAACAAGCACCAATATTACCTGGGTTAGCGGGTTTACCATACATATTTTTGGCATAAAATGCCTTTCCTCTGCACCAGATTATTATTAACCTGTTACGCCAGGGTAACCCATCCAAAGCGTGCATATATCGGCCCGTTGAATCGGAATGCGAACTCATCAGAACGCAACTGCAGGTGGCTTAATGAATCACCGCGCCTCTTCGTGGGAAGCGACGCTGCCAGTCATTCCTTGATCTCGCATCGATCTTTGAACACCTTATTTTAGTTTGTAATCCTTAGTAAGTAGTCATTTAATGAAATAAAAAAAAAACTGGTTTCTGAGCTGACGGAGGCAGTTCATAAAGTTATGTCCTGCCACCAAAGCTTATCTGATCGAGAAACATAATGTGGATGTGTAAAGCATGAAAATTTCTCATTGAAAATTAAGTTGCATTCTTTAGGAATGACTAAAAACTACAGATATAAAAGAAATTATATCAAAGTGGTTTGTGACTTACATTCTAAAGAATGCCCATATGGTGAATGTTCCACGTGCAACAATAAATATGTAAAATTTAACGGAGGCAATAGGGATATGAGTGAAATTGTTGTATGGAATAAATATGCGATGGATAGACATGAATACATAAGTAAAAAAGATGGAAAAAGTGAAAACACGAAGAAGATGGTAAAGAAATTAAATGCGAATTAAAATCTCTAACAGTATCTTTTAATAATCAATATAATACTCCAGTATTCACAATATTTCGTTGGTACAATCTAACATTGCTCTAAGCGCCGTGGCAGATTCGATTGAGATATTCTTCTGGCTCATGAACGATTTTATGATGCAATTGGAAAGGTATCTCTTGTTATCATACCGATCTTGCAGTTGGTTCCAGCATAAAAGGTAGTTCTCGTGTGTGATGGGAATATGCCTTAAAAGCTGTTCTGCTTCTCCACCAAGGTGACATTTTAAATAATGCAGTCTTTGTACATTGTCTAGTTGTGGGTTATTATGTACCAAGGAGGTAAAGAGATCTCTGAAACTAATCCACTCTGAGTACTTTCCGGTGAACGTTGATATGCTTATCTTAGGCAACTTAATTGGGTTACCTTTACTTTCTTCTCTGGATGAAGTGCTATGTGTGGTATCTTTCTTGTCGGTAATTCTTTCTAATGCATCTAGTATCTCACATCGATATATGGTGTAAAGTTCGTGGCATAAATCGTACGTGTCGTCGAGGAAGTAACTATTTTGCTGAGCTTCAGGATCCGCTTCTCCTACTATTTCCGTGTGGAACGATGTGAAATTGGCCCATAAATCATCTAAGGTGTTCAGTCGCGTTTTAAGGTATGATGCTGACGTGAGGCGCTCTTTAGGCGACTTCTTAAAGTTGATTCGCGGTTCGCGCCTTCTCAATGCGCTGATAAAGATCTTCTTGGACTTTTCCTCAAAACTATTCTAAGTCCTAATCCAAGAATCATGCAATTTTTCTAAGTTCCAAATTTACTTCGAATTTTTCTATGTTCCACTTCACTAATTAATAAGGTTTAAAGTACTCACAGTTTGTCCCACACTAGCACTGATTATAATACGTCACGTGATCCGGTACCCAGTTTCCGGTACGCTGCTCCAAGGGCGAAGTCCCACAGCTCGATGTCTCCTCTAGCGAATCGCTAGATATAGTCGGATAGTTAGTCGACGACATCGCTAGTAGCGATGTCGTCGACTAACTATCCGACTCGATAGACCATGTTCAAGGGGGTCCCAAAATGACACAAAATTCTTACGTCACAGCACTGATTTAAAATCAAAACACAATGCGTAGGCGTAGTAGCCCAGGTTGGATAACAATCGAGGTTTGAAAAATACATTGAGTAGGTGGCGTCGAAAATCTCATCACCGCGATGTAGGATCGGTGGGCTGGCAGAGTGGCGACATCTAGTTTGAAAATTTGTACTAAATTGATTCAAAGTGAGAACTGTTCTGAAATTGTCTTAGATGGCACCAACAATGACCTAGACGTTAACTATAAATATCTTAAGCTACTACCCGATTTTGACGGTAACCTACACGTTTTATCGCGTTTTCTTACATTTAAGCGATTAGTTCCAGCGCACTTGTTACACGTGATATGAATTCAGCGTAACATGGTTTTTATTTTTACACCATCTGGCGGTGAAGGTGCGAACCTTCATTTGAACCTAATCAAATTGGTTTTTCATACTGTTGGTATCAGTAATTCAATAGGTGGCGCTTTAAATAAATACTCATAATCTTGGTACAAAATTTTAATAAAAATCTATATAAAGTCGTTTGATATATTGTTGACATAGCGGAGAACTATGTGTTCATGCAAAATCGACTGATTTGTACAACACTAGTTTTATGTCTCAACCCTACTCTCACGCGACCGCGACGCCAGCGCTCGCGCCATGACACAACTCTTCTTACTTTTGGAACTGGAAAATGACCTCGCTAAAAGGACTAAATAAATCTCAATAATTTGTATTGTTGGCGAAGCTGCCTATTTGTAATTTATAAGTAATAAATTGTGTACTTAAGGAAGTGCATTTCATTGGCATAGCCGAAATTACTACAATAACGAACCCGCGACTATAACAATCTCGACGTAGAAGGCCAGGCGACGTTCGTGTGTCTACGCAGCGGAGCGCCGGGACTCCAGACTGAACCACCTTCCATAAGGTTTACAAGCGAGGCGTAAGTGAGCAACATTTTGTTACACGTGAATTTGAATTCAGCGTAACATGATTTTTATTTTTACACCATCTGGCGGTGAGGGTGCGAACCTTCATTAGAAACTATTCAAATTGGTTTTTCATTCTGTTGGTATCAGTAATTCAATAGGTGGCGTTTAAATAAATACTCATAGTTTTGGTACAAAATCTTAATGTAAATCTATATGAAGTCGTTTGATACATTGTTGACATAGCGGGGAATAATGAGCTACTAAATTTGGAAATTTTGGGCAATAAATATCAATTGTTTAGTCTTCGGTAAGGATTTTGGAAAATGGTATCGATTTAGTATTTTAATGCTGGCAAGTTCTTTTCACACAATCCTTCGATCGGTAAAGTAGCATCTTTTAACCTAGGGAGGTGACAGTTTGGTATGTTTAATTTTGGTTAATCGATTAGGTGGATGATCGAGGTACTTTTAAAAGAATTTTGGTTTTTGATGGAAAAAGATTGTCATGTTTCAATAGAGTGAAAAGTAATCGTTTCTTGTGGAGTTGTGAGTATTGTGAGTGTCAAGATATCGTGGTGTATTGCGATGCTTCAAGCTTGATGTTTTGTGAAATCGTCGATACATTGTAATCGATCGAGAAGAGGAATCGTCATAGGACAGCCCTAGGGAAGTTTCCTTTTTCTTGCGAATCATGGCTGGATGATGCAACTTATTTTTGAAATTCCTAAACCTGCGAAAAGGCAGAAAGGCAAATATTGTTTTGGTGCAGAGGAGGATGTGGAACGAGGTAACGAAAATCCGGGTAAGTTCGGATATTTTATGGAAATTAACTCCGCACCTAACCAATCGACCACATGGTTGGAAAATTTTCTTTTGTACAATTTGGAGTGACAATGGTTTGTTTTGTTACAGGCTGTTGCCCGGTCGCGTTCATATCGCGTTCGTATCGCGTTCATATCGCGTTCATGTCGCGTTCGTATCGCGTTCGTATCGCGTTCATAACGCGTTCGCTTCGTATTTTGCTTAGTGCCCATTGTGTGCACTCTTGGATTTTTTTTTGAAGACAACGTGGACGGATGGTGTTCATTGTCATGGATTCTCACTGGATTCTGGATCGCGGATCGTTTCTTCGTTCCTGATGGGGTGCTTCTCTCCGTGTCGCTCTGCATGATCATCGGCTCTCCTTGGACCGGGACTATGCACGAGGCAATTAGGACCTTGGATACCTCATGCTCTCATAAACCATGGACTTTGGATGGTAACTAGATGTGGAGCTTGAGCCCAACATAGGAAAGTTGGATTGGACGGTATTTATATTTTTTTTTGGAACATATGGACATGGAAAACTAATATATAGATTATTTATTTTTCTTTTTTTGTTGACCCGAAGGCAACCTCATTTTGGTATGGGAGGAAGCCAGGTCTTATTCTAGTGTACGCTCATCAGTGTTACTCTCTTTTGTTTGTTTTTTTTGGACTCTTTTGCAAGGCTATGGAACTTGATTTAATTTAGCATTAAGCGGCCTTAGTTATAACATATTTTGTCTGCGGAACGAATTGGCACACCTTGCCATGCTATTTATATAAGCTTTGGTTCTTGTTGATAAGTTTTAGGATTAAGCGAGGCTGAATTAGAGCCCTGTACCCCAGCTATAATATTATTAGTTTATTTTTTTTATGAATGACCTCTTGGGTCCTCCCCAGTTTGTCTTTTTTTTTTTGAATAAATGGTAAAACTATTTTTTTTGGGCCATTTTTACCAAATCCATGCTTTTGTTTCATTTCTTAGACTAGCTGACCATTCGTGCATGGTCACAAATATAAAGCACGTGGCGCCCTCTATGCAGTCTGAGGTTTGATGAGCCCCTAGTAAACCCACACCACTGAGCTAGGATCCGTGGGCTGCTCTCAGCAACTACTTAACTGAGAATATAAATATCATCATCACAAATTTGGCAATTACAATTTGGTGGCCCATGAGGGGAACAACTGGGAATAAGTACCTACGAGGCGCGAGGTACAATAATGTGGCGCACACAACAACAACGGACCCACCGGATAGCTGGAGCAAGTCGCCGGCCGGCATATCACAACTAGAACTTTTACTACGCGAGGCAGCAAGTACCTACAGGACAGGTACCAGTGGATACAACGCGAGGCGCAAAAACATAAAGACTAAGTGAAAAACAACGTCGTGAATATCAACGGGTGTAGGTATATTCGGCGTGTTATCACAAGTGATCAGACTCATTTTGTGAGCTTAATATAATGTGTTAAGTGCAGTGAAGCGGGGCGCATTGGGACTGTAAGTCATTAAATATAAGTTATTTATTTATTAATCTATATCGCCGATGACGTCGGCGCGACTGTCGCAATTAATGTTTGTATAATATAAACTTGTAGTCAAGTACATACGTAGCTCTGTCTAAAAATAGTTAGAATTAAATTGTTAAATTGTTTTATGTCTAGTTAGGATTATTTGTTTAATTTTGTAAGTGGAGTATACTCATTGTTTGATAACCATCGATGTCAAAACCGCAAAACACACCTTTAGAGTCTGGGCTAAGATGCTCCGGGATTTCTATAGTTCGGTGGAGGCAACCACCTCTTCAATTGCCATAGGGGTAATTAAACGTCAATTTGATAAATATTATGATGATTTCTTACAGGCCTATGAGGAGCTTGTAGCCGGCGGGGTCGATGACCTGGAAGACTTAAGTCAAGAGTTTTCCAATATTAATAAGTTATTGGTTGCAGTGGAGACCAAGGCGGGGGAGACCGAAGCGGGGCCCACGCCACCAATACTACCCGTAAAAACTGCGAGTGGCTCGCCAGAAGGCAACAGCGTAGCGGCTAAGCTGCCATTCATACAATTAGGGGAATTCAATGGTAACCCAATGGACTGGGTTAGTTTTTATGATTTATTCCTATCGTTAGTTCACAACAGGCCCAACTTACCTGACACAGAAAAACATTACTACTTGCGAAGTTGTCTAGTGGGAGAGCCATTACAACTGGTGAGGCACCTGCCTGTCGATGCGAGCAACTACGAAGTGGCTCTCGGCCTGTTAAGAGACATGTATCAAAATACAAGGCTATTGGCAGACACATATCTGGGACAGATCATGTCTCTGCCCAATATACCCACGTCGTTGGAGGGACTGAGGCAGTCCTTCTACAATCCATTACTGGAGTCGACGCAGGCTCTAACAAAACTAGGGCTACCCGTAGCAGAGTGGTCCTACATACTTATGTAGAACCTATTACAGGAGTTGTTTATGGACGGACTACACTGGGACGAGGCTGTACCAGAAGCAGTTGTAGAAAAATGGAGGTATATGATTGAGGATCTATACAACATGGAAAAACTGAAGATACCTAGGTGTATAGCGTTACCAAACGCATTATCATATACACTGCACGGGTTTGGGGATGCTTCCGAAGCAGGATGCATTTCATTGGCATAGCCGAAATTACTACAATAACGAACGCGCGACTATAACAATCTCGACGTGGAAGGCCAGGCGACGTTCGTGTGTCTACGCAGCGGAGCGCCGGGACTCCAGACTGAACCACCTTCCATAAGGTTCACAAGCAAGGCGTAAGTGAGCAACAACTATGAGCTACAAATTTGGGAATTTTGGACAGTAATTATCAATTGTTTAGTCTTCGGTAAGAATTTTGAAAAATGGTATTGATTTAGTATTTTAATGCTGGCAAGTTCTTTTCACAAAATCCTTCGATCGTAAAGTAGCATCTTTTAACCTAGGGAAGTGTCAGTTTGATATGTTTAATTTTGGTTAATCGATTAGGTGGATAATCGAACTATTTTTAAAGAATTTTGGTTTTTGATGGTAAAATATTGTGATGTTTCAATAGAGTGAAAAGTAATCGTTTCTTGTGGAGTTGTGAGTGTCAAGATATCGTAGTGTATTGCGATGCTTCAAGCTTGATGCTTTGTGAAATCGTCGATACATTGTAATCGATTGAGAAGAGGAATCGTCATAGGACAGCCCTAGGGAAGTTTTTTTGTTTCTTGCGAATCATGGCTGGATGATGCAACATATTTTGGAAATTCCTAAATCTGCGAAGAGGCAGAAAGGCAAATAATGTTTTGGTGCAGAGGAGGATGTGGAACGAACATCTGACGTGAGAAATCCGGGTAAGTTTCGGATGCTTTATGGAAATTAACTCCGTACCTAACCAATCGACCACATGGTTGGAAAATTTTCTTTTGTACAATTTAAAGTGACAATGGTTTGTTTTGTTACAGGCTGTTGCTCGGTCGTGTTTACTTCGTGTTCATTTGGTATTATACTTAGTGCCCATTGTGTGCACTTTGTTTGCTGTTTGGTTTTTGGAGATGACGTGGACGGATGGTGTTCGTTGTCATGGATTTTCACTGGATCTTGGATCGCGGATCGTTTTCTTCGTTCCTGACGGGGTGCTTCTCTCCGTGTCGCTCTGCATGATCGTCGGCTCACCTTGGACTGGGACTATGCACGAGGCAATTAGGACCTTGGATAGCTCATGCTCTCATAAACCATGGTCTTTGGATGGTAACTAGATGTGGAGCTTGAGCCTAACATAGGGAAGTTGGATTGAACGGTATTTATATTTACTTTTGTTTTGTTTTGGAACGTATGGAAATATATAACGTGGAAAACTAATATATAGAATTTTTTTTTTTGTTGACCCGAAGGCAACCTCATTTAGTATGGGAGGAAGCCAGGTCTTATTCTAGTGTACACTCATCAGTGTCCTTTTTTTTTTGCTTGTTTTGGACTCTTTTGCAAGGCTATGGAATTTAATTTAATTTAGCATTAAGCGGCCTTAGTTAGTAGTATAACATATTTTGTCTGCGGAACGAATTGGTACACCTTACCATGTTATTTATATAAGCTTTTGGTTCTTGTTGATAAGTTTAGGATTAAGCGAGGCTGAGTTAGAACCCTGTTCTCCAGCAATATATTTTTTTTTTTTGGATGACCTCTTGGGTCCTCCTCAGTTTGCTTTCTTGAATAAACAGTAAACTATTTTCTTTGGCCATTGTTACCAAATCCATGTTTTGTTTCATTTCATAGAGTAGCTGACCATTCGTGCATGGTCACAAATATAAAGCACGTGGCGCCCTCTATGCAGTCTGACGTTTTGATGAGCCCCTGGTAAACCCACACCACTGAGCTAGGATCCGTGGGCTGCTCTCAGGAACTACTGAACTGAGTATAATACTATCGTCAGTATTATATATCCGAAATAAAATAAACATCATCACTACACACTTTGGTACCGAACCGGGACACAAACTGAAAAATTTAGCTATTATTATTAGTCATTCGGAATCACTGTATGAAGTTTCTTCTGTCTCTAAGATAAGAGTTATTCTACTCACTTTTGTTAGTTTAAGAATATTATGCTAGAATAATAAATGATATCTAATGTGATCAATGACTCTTTTCTTATCTCTAACACCCATGCAGACTAAATTAACCACATAAGCAGTTAAACTTTTGATAAAAACTGTATAAATATTGCAATACGAAAATAAATTTATCTGATTCGCTTGCTCGCTCCGCCATCAGTGACCATTTTGTAACGTTTGCTCATTCTAAAACTTAAGTACACAAGCTATTGTGTAACACCTGAGGGCTTAACCTTCTTGAAATTTCAAGTAATAACACTAATCCTAATAAATTTTAAAGGTATTCGCCTCACATCTTTAGGTGAACCATAAGTATAAACATTAAATTCCAAAAACGAATATAATATTTTGAACATTTGCTAAATATGTAGGTAGGCACTCGATAAATGGAATCAAATTCCAATATCTTTACGGCGGTCGACAACACCTACTCTTAGAATCAGCTCATTAGGTTGACAAATATCTGTTGGCGGGTGGCGCCAGACGAAAACACTCGCCTAGCAACAGGTTCGCATGTC
This sequence comes from Hemistola chrysoprasaria, assembly GCA_947063395.1. NCBI lineage: Eukaryota > Metazoa > Arthropoda > Insecta > Lepidoptera > Geometridae > Hemistola > Hemistola chrysoprasaria. The sequence goes on along the minus strand of OX346727.1, from coordinate 2,872,568 downwards.
GTAATCCGGTGTTGTCAGTAGCCGATAATTGCACTAAATATGGTACTGGTAAAAACAAAAAAAATTAACCTGTCCAATATTTAATTATTTTATTTTATTTTTTTATATAGATAGGTCTTATTAGAGCATAAATTTAATACCGTGGGTTATTTTGGATTTATTGTTATATATATATATATAGGATACCAGTAATTTTAATAGTGGTAGGTCCCTCCATCGATCCTAGTAGGATAGGGGATTGTCATTTTTATTCGGGTTTATTGCTCTGGAATGTAATTAGAGTGTTGCGGCATCTCTTCACGAGGCAAGTTATTTCCTCCTGCTGTGGTTTAGCGGTTTTTGGAGGAATCCATCTCGAGGGATGGTATCCCTAATCCCCACTTGACAGAATATTCTCGAAGGTTCGCTCGTGGTCGAAGCCGGTCCTATATAAGCTGCCGCTCGGAGATCCTCGTTCATTTTCATCTGCTACTTGGGGAGCATTCACAAGGGTCACTTGGTCGGGGAGGGCCATGCCTTTGGGCGTGGTCAACCCCGACATTGTTCTTAAGGGGTAATTGTTGAGATTAACTTGTGCCCAGAAATATTTGTATTGTTCGTTCCCAGAATTGGGACAAGTAGTAAATTAAAATCAGTGATTATTTTGCGGATCAGTGACTATTTTGCGGATTCTCGCAAAACTCTGCTTATAGTATTACCAAGTCATGGGACGCAAGGAGCGCAGCAAAGCTAGACTTCAAGCATTCAAGGATAAAATTCGCGAAAAGAATGGCATTGATGAAACAGCCAGAATGGGTTTATTCAATGATATACTCTTTCACATAACTTTTAGATTAATTCCAACGTGTAGTATGAAAGATGCAATCACAAACTCCGCACTATTCAAGACTATATAATATACTAATACATACTATATACTAATACATTCGTTACACATCACATTTATGTGCTGGCATCGAAAAGTTTGCCGAAGTCGCAGTAGATTGGATCGATGTCGTCGTTGACGTCGCACAATTATTTGAACTTGAGCAGTTACAATACGAATGCTCTTCCACATCTACAGTTGATTGTGAACCATCACAACAATCCGAGTGCTTTTCAGTGCCTACACTTGAGAAGGTGATTCCAGGGTCGATTACAGTTGACAAAGACCTTGTTGAGATTCCAATTTTCCAACCTGTCTACGTAGCAACAGAGCTCGATGCTCATACTGAGAAAAGTTTAACTTCCGTCGGCTTTAGCGCATATATATCAAGTCCTTGTCCCGGCTTTGATGTTTCAGATGTTTATTCCTGTGCAATGACGAACGAACGGTCACGCCCGAAGGTTGCCCAGTTACCTTCATTTATTTTCACGTTATGTGAAGATTACCTGGATTGTAAGGCGAAAATTTCTCTGAAGATCGCTTTTCCTGAGTTACATCTTAGGCGACCAAACTGTACCCAACTATCTACTGTACAGTTTACAAAACGTCATTCTGACATTGCTGGTTACCGCAATGCACGTACGCCTCAATTTTTGAGAAGAATAAAAGGGCCTATGAATAAGCTTAACCGCACATGTCCATGTGCTTATCCGTTGGTGCAGTGTTTCTTTGATGACATGCCCATTTCACGTGAATTAGTTAAGCAACTTTATTACCGATATGATCATTTAGTGCCCGCATTCTCAAAAGGGGAATGGAATTTGAAGCAACCACTCTTTGTAGTGAGTACTAAACGAAAACTTGGCGAAGCTAGATCAAATTTCATGACCAGTGACGGAATAATGGTCACTTTGCGACACAACGAATATCACAACGAAACCAGTGATGACTGCCTCGGTGGCGTAGAGGGCGCATGCTCGACTGCCAATCAAGAGGTCCCGGGTTCGATCCCCAGGTCAGGCAGTGTTAAATATTGGATTTTTCCATTAGGAATTATCTCAATAACTGCCTGGAGTCTGGAACTGTGCCCGGTAGATGGCAATAGGCTCGTCTCCTATTACATGGGACCAATAAAACATACTGGCGAAATGTGGGAATCTACTATGGGACTGAGTCCTGGGTACACCTCTGCCTACCCCTTCGGGAAAAAGGCGTGAATGTATGTATGTGTAAAATCAGTGATCCATTGTTTTCTTCGGTAAGCATCTCATTGGTTTTTTTTTCTTATGTTACCGTCTTCTAACGGCGAGGTTCCCCTCGCCGATCTCGTCATAGGTATTTGTGTATAATGTGTTTATTAATTGTTGATAGGAACCTATCTACATCAATCCAGGCGTGGACATTCTGGAGGGTGCAGTTATTCCCCACGTGAATCGTGGTAAGTTCCCTTTGGATATCTACTCTCTCTCTCTCTCTCTCTCTCTCTCTCGTAATACCTACCTACCTCATGCTCATGCCCCACCTAGGTTTTTCTGGAACACGGCTCGAATCTGTGATTGTTCACAGGGTTCAGGGTACGGGCTGTGTATCCAGACGTCTTCAGGGTACGGGCTGTGTATCCAGTCATCCTTCCGGGTACGGGTTCATTACCCGTCGAGTACGCGGGTACGGGCTGTGTACCCATTCGAGTTCGAGAGTACAGGCCGATCTCCTGACGTATCTCGTGAGTACACGCCGATCGCACCGCGCATCGCATGGGTACAGGCTGCTTTCCTAGGCGAGTCCGTGGGAACGGACACGCGGACGCGTCGATTTGTGTGCCGACGCCATTTTGTCGTGCACCACGGCTTGACCCCCCCCCCTTCCTCATTAACCATTAATTTGAACTGCTTCACCTTATTATTTTTTAATTAACTTATTTTATTTTATTCTGGCCAAAATAGGTAGGAAAACCTAGTATTTAAGTAGGTCCTAGGATAATCATATCCCTATACTACTTAGGTTGTATTTAGGACTCTTCTCTCATTAATAAAGTCGTAACTCTGTATTATGATAATTATCTGTGTATTTAGGGTGTTACTGTAAGGTTTTTTATATTAATTTTATTTCTGTGATTACCTAATTTATATTTAATACTTTTGTGCCAATATATTTTACTTATGATCTTATTTTGTGTTCTGTTTTATTTACATCTCATGCTTGTGATGAGAACATCGACTGGCGCTCTTTATAAATATTAGTCGGTATTCTCATCCTCTAGGCCGAACGAACACCCATGCTCTGAGAACCCATTTCTCATGCTCATTTCTTAATTAACCGCTGGCTAGTTCACGGAGCAAGGGCTTTCTCAAACAACCTCACAGTGGGCTCAGTGCCACACAACACCTTTAGGCACACTCTCAGAACCCACGCCCATCTGGCCGAAATTACGCACATTAGAGTGTGCGCCCAACGTGAAGCCTAGAATGAGATTTTGGTTGTAAAATTTATTTTTTTTAATTTAAATTTTGTAATATTTTTTGGTGTAAAATTTAGCATTTCTCAATCATTATTTTAACTTAACTATTTTTATACTTTATATAGGTGAAGATAAAGTTCATAATACGTAGATAACCACTGATTAACATTCCACCATTTTATTTAAACTTGTCCCATTCTGACTCATGCATTTCTCTCTGGCACCTAGGTTGCCGAGGGACTTATAATTATTTTATGTATGATTGTTCCACAGCTACCCTCCACAACTTAACCCTTTAATTCGCAATGACAAGCGTGACCGACATAATAAAAAAAAAATCTTGTTCATTTATTTCAATCTTTTTTCAAGACATTTTGTATTCATGTCATAGCTAAAACAAAACGCACCAAATAAAAATTATAGCTGGCAACACTGGGCACTATTTCTACCTTTCGTTTGCAAAATGGCGCCGAGACCACTAGTTCGACACAGATCGAAGGTAAATATTTATTTAAATAATGGTTTTTGTCTACATTTTGGGTTATATTGCACACTAACATTGTAATTTAAAATGTGTATTTTATTGATAATTGTGTAAAACATTGAATTTAATTCATAATATAAGAATTTATGAGGTTGTCAACAAGGATGTTGCTTGTCGCCAACACTGCGATACTCTCTGTGAAGTACTGACTATTTTGAATGTCGTTACTAACCCTAGTTCACTAACCATTCGTCAAAATGACGACGCGTACCTTGCGCATTTAATGTTTCGGTAAGATCCCGACCCCCGCCACCCCGCTCGTTTCTAATACCTTCCTAATTCGCATCGCTAGTGACCCGCAATTACTTGTTGCGGACGCACGCTCATCAGATCGGGATATATCGTGTGATCGTCGTAAAATTTACGAAAGGTTAGTATCTACGTAACTTTTTTTTCAAAGTTGTGCATTTATTTTTTGTCAATTATTTTCAATAATTACTATTAGAACATATTATTTTTATTTTATACTATGACGTAATAATTACTATATTTTATAAATCACTAATGGACTTCAGTGTTATTAGCATCTTTTTGATATTTTGTTGTTTTTTTTAGATTTGAAATGTATTTAGTTTTTGGTTTTTATGGTTTCAGATGGATTTGAGGCGTCAAAATGAAAACATTTTACAATGGTTAGGTGATTTGGAAACGGAGTCAATATCCGATAATCAATCACAGTCTTCAGCATCGGAGGATAGTAATCATTTAGAGACGGAAATTCATACCGAAACTGATGGAAACGACGAGGATGCTGCAGATTTTTCGGACGACGAGTTCTTCGTTCCACGTCGCAGTCGCAGTCGAAGGTTAGTCATAGATTCTGATGATGATACTTCACTGACATCAGGTATGGATCAGATGGATTCTGAACATGAGGAACTACCACAGCAGCAATCAATCATTCAACCAAGACAGAATATCCTGTACGGTAAGAATCAACACAAATGGTCTACAAAACCTCGAGACCCACGTACTCGCGCGGCTGCTCGTAATGTGCTGCATATTGTACCTGGTCCCGCAGGCATGGCTAAAGAACTCACACAGCCAAAAGATCTATTTTATCTTTTTGTAGAGGAGGCAATGATCGACGTTATTGTTCAATATACGAACGTCGAGATTGACATAAAAAACAATAAGTATAAAACATCTAAGTATACTACTACACATACGTCGGCCAATGAAATCAAGGCATTGCTGGGTTTGCTTATTCAATCTGCTGGTCTCAAAAGTAATCATTTGCCAACACGAATTTTGTTTGATACCTTGAGAAGTGCAAAAACTTACAAAGCCTGTATGAGTGCTGAAAGGTTCGACTTTTTACTGAGATGTATGAGATTTGATGACAGAAATACTAGACAAGAGAGAAGGATATGTGATAGACTGGCGCCAATTAGAAATTTCTGGGATAGGTTTATAGAAAACTGCAAGAAATGGTACAAGCCAGGTTCTTACATAACCGTGGATGAACAACTGGTCGGATTTAGAGGACGCTGTCCTTTTCGAATGTACATCCCTAATAAGCCCAACAAATATGGCTTGAAGCTTGTGATGATGGCTGATTCTAGTACAAAGTACATGTGCAATGCTATGCCTTATATGGGAAAAAACACAAACACAGGTAACGAGCCATTAGCAAATTATTTTGTGAAGGAGCTGTCTAAACCGTACCATGGATCGAACCGGAATATAACCATGGATAATTGGTTTACATCGGTTCCTCTGGCCACTGAACTGTTGAAACCACCATATAAGCTCACATTGGTAGGTACTCTACGAAGCAATAAGCGAGAGATCCCCAAAGAAATGAATAATTCTAGAAATAGACGAGTAGGTACTTCGATGTTCGGTTTCGATAAAGAAATGACGTTGGTGTCTTATAAACCGAAGTCAAATAAGGTCGTTTACCTTCTTTCTACGATACATGATCAACCTGCCATCAATATCGATTCAAAAAAGCCCGAAATTATTGAATTCTACAATGCCACAAAGGGTGCGGTTGATACTGTAGATCAGATGTGCTCGATCATGAGTACTAGCCGTAAGACCAATCGATGGCCGCTGTGCTTGTTCTACGACATCCTAAATCTGTCTATAGTGAATGCATATGTCATCTACGTCTCTAATGCGATCCGAACTGGAAAAAAACCCATGAAAAGAAGGCCTTTTGCATTTGAAATGGCAGACGAACTGATGAAGCCTTGGCTGCAAGAGAGATATCAGACTGTAACTTTGCAACGAAATCTGAAGCAGATCATCGCGGAGGTCTTAAAAATTGATGATCCTCAAGAAGGTTCTAGTCAAGACGTTCCCAGAACCCGCAAAACTTGCAGCTACTGTCCTGCAAAAAAACGTCGTATGACAACTAACTTCTGCAAGGGCTGCAAAAAAGCGATTTGCAGAGAGCATATTGTTTCAATGTGCAATCATTGTTCTTTGTAGCTTATTTCTAAAACAGATTATGTTATTTGATTAAGAGATAACTAAGACTGAAAGTAAAAGTAGTTTTGTATCGTAAATAAAGTTGATTAAATAAATATCGATGTTTTAAATTCGTCGTAAAATTTACGAATGGTTAGTGATAATGTTACTTGACATTAAGGTTAGTGAGTTAGGGCTAAACAACACTGCCCATTCGACTAGTGAAGTACATGAAATTTACTATGTTGCTTCTAAACAACTCTGCTAATTTGGTGGCATTTTACTAAACTTGCATTTAGTACTAATTTTTCAACTTTTTTTTATTTATTTACATAAATGTTTTATAACAAGATAGTTAAAGCTGTGTTTGCTATTTTGGTATGCCTTGGGTTCGGTTTTGCCTGTTTTTTTTTGTTTGCTTGCTTCAGATTAGCCCAAAATGGCAACGAATACGGAGAATTATGGCACTTGTACCACCAGAAAATGCACAGTCTGATAGTGGTAGTAGTTCTTCTGAAGATGAAGTTATAATTCAGCAGCCTAGGGTACGTGACGATGACGACGATTCTACATACTGCAGTTCTGAACCAAAATCCTATCCCTCGTGTCTAAATAGCCTGGACATTTCTTTAAGTTCTGAAAACGAAAATGTCCCTCCAGGTCAACTTCATACGCCTTTATCTGATGAAGAAACTATTCCATTGTCACCCGTTATCAATCAAATGTTCCCCACTGGTGAACCGCAGGAGCAGCTTCCCTTCATGCTGAATTCAGTCTCATCTATATTATCACCTTTGACAAGCACACCAGCTACTATGACTCGTTCAAAAAGAAAGGCTCCTACTGCACCCAAGGTTGTGGTAAAACGAGTTAAGAAGTTTGTAAGGAAACCTCTAGCATTTAAGTGGAAAACCGGCAAGTTTCAACATGCTGCAACAGTAGAACTACCCCAATACCATCCTCCTTTTGATGCAAGCCTAAAATCACCTCTGGATTACTTTTCCACGTTGTTTTCTGAAGACATTATTGAACTCATCAGGGATAACACGAATTTATATTCAGTGCAAAGTGTAGCTGCTAAATGTATAAATGTCACAACGGATGATATCAAAGATTTTTTAGCCATTACTCTATAGATGGGTGTAGTTCAAATGCCAGCTTACCGAGACTATTGGAGTAACGCGTTAAGATATCCACTAATTGCTGATGTAATGACATTAAAAAAATATGAGCAAATTAGGAAATATCTACATTTTGTAGACAATACAGACATGAACGATGACCGCTATTTCAAGGTGCGACCGATTCTTGAAAAAATCCGCACAAATTGCTTATTACTCGCAGAGGAAGGGCGCTACAGTGTGGATGAAATGATGACACCTTACAAAGGTACGAGAGCTGGAAGTAGGCGCCAATACTTACCAAAAAACCGAAAAAGTGGGTTTAAAATTTTTGTACGTGCAGGGGTATCTGGGTTAATTTATGATTTTATCCCGTATGCTGGCGAAGATACGTTCAGAAATCGATCTTTCACGGACTAGGAAAATAGTCTTGGCCTCGGTGCTAAAGTTGTCATAGCACTTTGCAAGACTATACAAGAAAAGCCTGCAACTGTCTTTTTTGACAACTTTTTCACCTCTTTAGAGTTGATCCACCATCTCCGAAATGAATACGGTCTTTTTAGTTTAGGAACCGTCAAAAGTAACCGATTGAGAGGTTGTCAAACCTTGTTACTCTCTGACAAGGCACTTGCCAAAAAAGCTAGAGGTGCTAGCCAACAGCTCGTCTGTAATAAAAATAAAGTTGCGGTGGTAAAATGGCTGGACAATAAAGTTGTTACGCTAGCAAGTTCATTTGTGGAAAAGAAAAAATAAAGAGTACTCGAAAGAGACTAAATCAAGAGTTGATGTAGATTGTCCACAAATCGTGAAGCAATACAATGCTCATATGGGTGGAGTGGATTTGGCCGACATGTTGATCTCATTGTACAGATCTAGTTTTAAAACAAAAAGATGGTATATGGCTCTATTCACCCAAGCTCTTGACATGTGTCAATAATGCCTGGCTGCTGCACAGAAAGGATCGTCCAGATAAAAAAGACCAGATGACCCTCAAGGTATTTCGAATTGGAATAGTGACAGAGTTACTGCAAAAAAATAAGGTCCCACAGACAAGATCCAATGAAAGTGAGGCATCTGTAAAAATTAAAACTCCTGTTGCTCCAAGACCACCTGATTCTGTGCGTTATGACAATGTGGGACACTTACCAATATTTATGTCTCAAGGAAGGTGCAAATATTGCAAAAAAGGATACACGAGTGTGTGTTGCACTAAATGTAACCTAAGGTTGTGCATGCTGGAAAAAAGGAATTGTTTCTACAATTACCATGTCACACTTTGAGTAGTAATTATTTGTTTTTAAATAATAGTATTGTACAATTTTGATATTTCAGATGTTTTTATTTTCTTAATAAATAACGTTTCTTCATAAATTTTGTATCATTTCATAAATATTCCTAAATTCTATACAAGCCTCAATGTTGATTACATACAACATAAAATTTGTTACTCATATCACCGTATGTTTCGCAATGTTGTACCTAACCTACGTGCATTTTATAAAAAACTATAACAGTAAGCTAATTTTTACCACGCCGCGTGTGAATCATTGATCATTGTGGATCGTGATTATTAATTTTATCAACGAATACCTACGTCAATACTTTAGTGACATTGCGAGTGTTACACCCGCCGCACCGCTATTGTACTGGATTGGATGCTGGACTCTTGGAGCCAAGGACGAGGAGACCAAAGGTACGTGCGCTCCTTCCTTCCTCATAATGGTTTTTCCCAGATATCCCAGCAGGAATACCTTCCGCCGAAATACAGTCCACTAATATCAAAAACTTGGTTGCTTTCAAACACATAGAAGCGGCCCCCCACTTGTGGTAGGTAAGGCCTGAACCACCCGTTAATTACCACTAATATATCTTTAAGTCTTAAGTGATAAAAAGGTGGCAAAGAGGTGATTATTAACGCTTTGAGCTCTAGTATAGATCCATAAAGGCTATAACAATGGCCTCAGGTGCTAACATTTTTAACACCAGTATATTTTTTTTTTATTTCATCAACATAATAATTAATCTTTTCGTACAGTACGTAAGAATTATATTTATTATATTGTCGGATCCAAAACGCCGACATTCGTTTCTGAGACAGTGAAATTGAAAGAAATTTTGTTTCAACTTACTTTTTTATCATTTTAAGTTTACTTTTGGCTATAGCGCGCTGGCTACACTGATTACTAGTTGATTTGGTGATAAGTGTCGCGGGCGGGAGGTAGTACCTACAAAGAATCTTAAAATTTATGGAATATTATCTTAAAATACAGGTATAAAGTCGTATAACCTAATTTAATTCTAGAAAATTAAGGTGTACATTGTCCTCGGACCACGGATTAGCAAGACTTTCTTCAACACCAACAAGAGGATAAACATCTTGCAAGTCAGTTGTTGGCACTATGCTTATTGAAGATCAACGTCGGTTTCATCGAAAAAAAAAATACACGTGATATCCCTTTGTGATATTTCGTGATTTTTGCCCCCCCCCCCCCTTTCGAGCCTCACGTGATTAATGGATGGCCCCTTGGTGGTTTATAGCAAAAGAGAACCACAGACGATCTTCTCTTGAATTGGGGTGTATCAGGAGAAACTGTCGTCTTTCGCGGTAAGTACAATTTAACTATAAAAATTTCATTAATGTTATAGCAAACATAACGTAAGATAACAGCAGACAACGTGACCGCTCTCTGTCTGATAGGTCCCTGAGTCTATAAAAATATAAAATAGTGTTACTCCGTTCTATGTACCATAATTACGTAGTTCTTAACACTTTAATAAAATACAATTTTTCTTCAGAAAACCTATTATGTTCCCAGTAGGACCATAAGTCCCAAAAATACCATGCCAGCAAAGGGCAAACTTGTGGACAGATATGTAGGGTTATTGCACCGTGCGCATATTTTGTCCAGGTGGCATGACGGCGAAGACACTTTATGATACCGGCCTCATTGTGATAGAAAAAGGATGTGCGCTAAAAAGCGATAAGTTTACAATCTATGCATTTCAAAACTTCTACTCCACATTTATAATCGAAGATGAACAACAAGCGGACATACCTATTCCTGACATTAATCATGTCATAAGTAACGTCACAGCTATTCAATTCCAAAAAGACGATCACGATGAACTACTACAAAACCTCAAGCAGAGAATTGAGACGGTTAAGACAGATCAAGAACAACAGCTTCAGGATGTCTCTACCCATGACATCCATCACTATACCGTGCTGTACATTATCATCGCGATCGGGTTGTGTCTGGCCATCATATGGCTAGTTCGACGGCTGAAAGCGAGATGTCAACAGCGTGACATCCATCCGTCGGAGCCGGCCACCCCACAGCCTGCAATGGAACTGCAGGCCTCCCCGAGATCAACTAGTGCGTTTCAGTGTCGTGTAGTGATGAGTGATCCTGTGCAATTACAAAAAGTAGACAAGGCGACGGTGCCGGACTATTAATTATTGACATTTTTATATACAACTTTATATAACGTTATGATTACTATTATTTACATATTCTTTTGCTACATTTTGTCTTTCTTTTTTATTTTGAGTTCGCAGCATGTACGAGCGAACGTACATTTTTATTATAATAATTTGCTGATATAGCATTTGGCCGCCCCTGCGCGCGTGGCATATGAAAAACAGTGTGCTTATTACATCCGTCCCGGCAACACCGTCTTTTATTTACCGCGCTCTGCGGCACATATTTACTCTTCCCGTTTCATTGATCCGGCTCGAAGGACCAATGTAACCAATGAAAGTTGCAGCGTTATCTATGCATATTGTTTCTAGTCCTCAATTTACAGTGGAAACAAATTGACCACAAATTTACGGTCAGCGGACATTCTTTTTCATCTTGCGACCGGGCTTTTGGCTTGGTGGAAAAACAAAAGAAGTATTTCCCAGACATATACGTTCCCGAACATTGGAACAATGTGATACTAGCAGCAAGAAAAAAGAAACCTTTCAAAATTGTGGAAATGAAACGAGACGACTTTATATCCACCAAAGTCTTGGAAACTAATATCACAAACAGGAAGATCGGCGTTGATCGAAGTAAAGTTGAATGGCTTAAAATACAGTGGATTATGTACCATAAAATCCATCCATTCTCGATGTTCTTCAAATACTCCAATGAGCCAGAAGTTCTTTTCGCGGAGGTCAATTTCAGCAAGAGGTCATCCCAAAACACTTCAAACTTTGAACTAGAGATTTTATTTCCAGAGGGAAGAAAAATCAGCCCTGAGAAAAAAAAAGACCTTCTATGCCTTTTGGAATATGTTCCACCTATCTATCACCCTTTCTATCAACAACTCAAAGTCTCCTCCAATGCGGGGAATGAACTAGATGGTGCAATTAGTGATTCTTCGACTGAGTAACTGACTGGCTAATTTAATACTTTGATAAGTTATACCTAAGATAGTTTTAAGTTGAATATAATGTATAAGTTTAAGATAAAACAAGAGTTTAATAAAAATTACACAGTATCTTTACTACTACTACTTTACTACTAGCTAGTTCTAAGTTTAATTTGTATTATTTAAGTTCAAAAATGGCAATTTGCATTTAATTAATAAAAAAGGTGATAGTGTTCATACATATTGGCCTATTATTTAAACACTGTTTATAAATATATTATCAATGCTAAGTGCCATAGTGGCCTATCTGCAAAAAAAATGTACACATAACAAAAATATTGATTATTTTTATAGTTCATCTAAATTTTATCAATAACTTATATCATACTTTACAAATTTTAAACACAGTGTCTATATATTTTTTTTAAATTACATCTACTTAAAATTTCACCTCAACTATTTTAGCACATATCCACATAATTGTAGTTTGTGTTTGGGCCGCTCTGGTTCTGGTGGCCTCTAATATAATGCATGTATGGAGGCTTACACGTTGTCAGGTTGGCCGAGTGTAGGGTTGATGTTATTTTGTGACGCGCATGCTACGGATTCTGTGGGCGTTTTGGTGGTTTTATGGGAAGTATTTATGGCAACTTGTGGTTTAAGGAAGATTTATGGTATGTGCGAGGGCGCGATGGCAACACGGGGAGGTGGATGCCAGCGCGACGGAGGATTGTAAATGATATAAATGATATAATGAATAGATGGGCTTGGAATAAATTATTTAAAATATGCTGAAGTGTTCGAGTATTATTTAATGGAATATGAACGTCTACAGATATTATAATCAAATGAGGAGCTTAAGCGGATACGGGATGCTCCCAAAAAAAAAAATGATACAAGTGATAATGAAAATACTGACAAAGGTAGGCAAAGTTCATTAAAGCAAAGGAAGTAAGTAGTACATTTTAATGCTTGTTATAAAAATATCTAGGTACTTATAGGATGTAAACTTTTTAGGTTTCCATACCAACCACCAATTGGTTAAAAGGAACCCTTGTTGTGACTCCGATGTCTCTCGGTCACGCTTCGTCAACTCTTAGGTCATTACTAGAAGTATAGATAACAAAGTTCCCATATAAAATAAATCCATTAGAGTTCCGCATTTTCAATAAAATAGATATATGTAGATAGATAGATGATAGATAAAAAGAATCTCCAAAGAGTGAGTTTTAACTGCTTGATAAATTTATTTGTTTCTTATTAAATATTACAGACTGACTACCAATTTGAAGAACAAAGGGAACAAATGCAATGGTTAAAATTCAACCGAGACCCTTGGCCGCTGCTCGTTACAAGATTGCGAAAACAAGCCATTCAAGAGTAGCTTTCTTAAAAAAAATATTGCTTTTGAAAATAGTGAGACGAAAGCAGAATTGCTCACAAAAGTAAAGAATGTTAAGAATAAATATATGACGTATGTAACCGATGAAATGGCGAAACAGGCCGGCATTGAAGTTCTACGGCTACCACCCTACCACTGCGAGCTCAACCCCATTGATTTTATTTTATTTGGGTCTCTTATGTTGCCCAGTCTTGTTGGAAATCAATTCGGAAGGACGTCGGGTTCACTTGAATCCGTCTGAAACTCATCTCCTGTCTCTCCACCCTGTGTCGATTAGTGGAAATCATTGTCAAGATTGGACAACAGTATTTGAAGATCTCACTCCACCAAAGGCAACCACTCTATGTCAAGAACTCCATTGCTATCAAAGAGCTAAATTGTCAAAGTTATGCAGGGAAGGATGTTCTCATTGTGGTTCCCCTTGTCACTCAGAATTATTCTCACCTTACTTTCATTTAGGTTGGGGTTAACACAACCGATGATGTCATCCAGTAAGCGGCATGTTCCTATTGATATTGTTTACTGGAAAGGGTTGAACAATAATCACTTCAAGACCTATCATCGGTGGACATTTTATGAACGAACAGCATATATTAGTTTATCCCCTACCTTTGAGTTGATGAGCGGCTCCTATACAATAACGTTGTGGAAACCTGATCAAGAACAATGCACGAAGTTGCTATCACTTCTGCTCTCCTCCAAGATCTTTCCAAGACAAGCTGTAACTCTTCTGAATCACTCTGACCCACTAGTCTCAAACAAGGAAGTTCAATATCAGGCCCGCCTAGATATAATGGAACTAAGCCCATCTACCTCCCCTTACATGTCCCAAACTAAAACAACTCTGTTTGTCAATGAGACACTGACATCCTGCCCTTTTCATTCAATTCATGAGATAGTCATAGATTTCGGAGCAATTGGACTAGAATCATGTAGAATGATTCCTTATCTAAGTTCTAGAGGTTATGCCTGGTTAGATATCCTAGACGGGAATGCTTGGATATTGTTAGAATCCATTGAGGACCATCTCACTATCAGATCTCATCAAATATATCTATATCCTGATGAATCAGTCAGTGGGTGTATACACACGGGGACTAAACAGCATTTACACAAACTTAATGCTACAACCTGGGTGAGTATAGAAACTCAGGGAAGACCCTTGACAATAACGGATCTCCTAACTTGATGTCTTATGCCCTGTTCATTATGTAGAAGTTATTTTAGATTGAGCTGGTATGGGCATAAAAGGATGTGTAGCCAAAAATAACACTACTTTTAAAATGGCAGGAAGAAAATAAATTAAGTGACCTTGATCACACAATAGATAAAAATATTGATAGTTTAATTATAAATGTGACCGACTCCTCTACTTCTACGTCATCAGAGGACAGTGCAACAGAATGTTGATTATTACAATAAAAAAATATTAAATATTATGATTTTTATTTTATAATTCAGAATTGACTTAGAAGATGAACGGCAGAATTCATAAAGTGGGTGGGTACAGTGGGTGAGTAATCTGTTATTATATCTCATATCATTGTTTATATTTTTCATGTTACTATTTGTTTTACATTTAAAATATATCGTCTAAGCAGAACTTCAGTTATTTGCTCGCCATTCATATGAGTAGTAGGATATAAGCCGATGACCATAAATGGGGCAAATATTATGCAAATATTCCATCTTTGGCCAAGTCGATGGCCAAAAGTGGCACACTAAGGCCCAATTTCACCGGCAGAACTGAACGCGATCAGGCCGACTTGAACTCGGCTTAAGCCCGTAACTGAGATCATAACTTCAGTTCGGATTTCATGGGCTCAAACTGAACGTAGTTAGGGCTTGAACGAGATTAAATATTGAACGGCCGATTTTGGCCGGTTAAGCTCTGTGATCTTGGTTCAGATGTGATTTGACGTCTATAGGTAGGTACTACATTTATATTTTACTGCACTGTTTACAAAAATAACGTGTACTTATCACATTTTATTTGGTGAAGGTATAATTTACATAATATTCAAGAAAAATGAAATGAGCATTGGATTTTAATCAAAAATTATTAATATTATTTATTATTCTTCATCTTCATGAAGAATATTTTTGTCACTCTAGTGAGTTTATTTCTCATGCTCATGAAATCAGATTTTTTAAATACTTCTTGTTTATTCTTTCATATATATTTTCTCGGAATTACTACCTACCTAGTGAATGTAGGACCTTATTTTCTTTCCACCTTTATGTTGAGTCAGAGTTCTTGATTTGCGAAGAAATGGTTAAAGGCACTTTTTGATAAATGATTGACGAAACAGCACTCACAGAACTAATAACTCTTATGCGAAAAAACTTTTACACTTTGCAAGTCTTTTTATTGTTGGTTGCTCGAGAGCTAAACGTAAACTAACTTCAAAGAAATCAAATACAATATTTTTACGACATTTGGGATACAAAATGGTTCATACGGGTCGCCGGGGCGGAACAATAGAAAATATAACGGGTTTTAAGACAATGATGATTTTAAATGTGTACAGTAATGGAATATAGCAATATAAAGAGAATGGGGATGTTTTTACAATTAGTTTAGTAATAAACTATAACAATAGAAAATAAACGCGCTACGTTAAAATAAAAAGAAATAAAGATGAAAGGAAATATGAGAAACAATTTGTACAAGGAAAGTAATTATAAACACTAGCTTTCTATAATCGTCCATCTGGGGTCAGGTTAAGCTATGTTTCGGTATTAGCAGTTACCGTACTGAGTAACTATAGCTAAATTAAAACTAAAATAAAATATGTATTTTATTTTAGTTTCAATAACAGTCACAACTTTCAATAATGTGCTAAATATTCAAAGGTCACAACGGACAACGAATATCGAAAATAACCACAGAACAAACAAAACTTGACACATTTTGACAACTTTGACAACATTTTGACAGTGACAATGACATTTGTCTTTAGAATTTGTGATCTGGATCACGTGAACTTGGTTTACGTGAACGGGATCAAAAAGGTACTGGTGAAATGAGTATTTCTTAAGCCGAGATTAAATTCAATATTTGAACTCGTTCACCGTGAACTAAGATCAGCTGAACGCGTTTTCGGATCGTATCGGTGAAATTGGGCCTTAGTATCCCCAGTTCTGGCCACTTAACGTTAAACATGGTGGATTAAGGGCTCTGTAGTACGTACCCAGAGTTCATCATCATTCATCATGTAATAATATATGTATATCATTTTGTTTTATTATATTATCTATATGTTATTTCCTTGCAGATTTTAAAAATGATGTCGTCTTCAAACAGAAGCTGTAAAAATAAAATTATTCCAAAACTCGCCACAAACAGTAGGCTTAGCCTTAGATGCTATCAGAAAGGGAATTAAAGTTTCCACAGTGAGCAAGACATCCCGATCTCAGACAAAAACATGCCGAATATATAAATAAAGCTCGTGCATTAATTACCGAACAAAAAATAGGAAACTGGTTTTCAGGAAGTCTCTTCACTATTAGGCACAGAAAATCTGAAAATCCTAGAAGACCCCTCCCAAGTATGGAACTGCGATTAAACTGCTTTCTTTTTAGCACCTAAAGGAAATCTAAAGGATATATCAGATAATTTACACACAACAAAATATAGGTCCTAATGGTTTGACAACCTGTCGTCTCACCATCATATAACTGACGTTCTACAGAAGGAAATGGGTGTCAGTTGTGACATTATTATTTTTATCTGTATGGTTCACAGGGTGAGCGGATTTGCCAAGGTCTGGACTGTCCTTTACCGGTTTTCAAAGTGCCTCCTCTTTTATCAGGAATACCAGTGCAATTATTCCTGTGTATCCCTAACCCTGTAACGCATGTTGGACAATGTCATTTAGAAAATTCTTATTGTTAATCTAAGGACTTCGTTCCAAAGTTTGTCTCTTGCCAGGCTCTTCCGGAAGGTAAGGTGTATGGAATCGGCCATTTTGTGGTTTGCTTGACATTAGGCCTCGAACTGTCTCGCTACATGAAAAGGCTCTATCCTAATGTTATTTCCTTGTTCTACAGGCTGAGGACCCCATTGCCACCTTCCGGGCCTAATTAGTTGCTGTACCTTGGATTTTTCACCCAATCCTGTGGTAAGCTACCTTTTTCATATTCGGCTCAGTGAGTAGGCAATAGTTTCTATGTTCTTTGTTAACCTGGAGTGTTTCCTATTCCAGTGTGTTTTTGGCTATCCAAAAACAGCCCCTAGCTCCCCTTAGCCCCTATGGGCTAAGAATCCCCTTTTTAACCTTTCCACTTTGGACTGCTACTTTCGAGCAAGCTACTCTGCGCCGTTCACTCAGAGGAATTGGTGCTGAGGCGCCGAGCCTTCTCATTACCTGACTGGGAAGGAAATTAAGTAACTAGAAACGTTTCCCACTCTAATCCCAATACCCAGGTCGGTAATTACTGATGTTTACTATAACTACCTGAGCGTAGGAACACAGGTGTTAATCCTGGACCTCTGCGTAAGAAGACATCATAACTTAACTCTCATCACAATTATTAGTTATATTTCACACTACAATAATAGATAACATATTAGGAACTGAACTATTACCTAAAGTATCTAGTATTAAAATATACCACCTAAGGAATAATCCATAAGTACTGTTACAGTCCGCGAGGTATAAGCTGAGCTTTGCATTTGTGTGAGTGTACATGGATAGTGTAGGTGTGACAACCGGCCTTAGGCGCGGCGCCATTTTCGCCCGGTAAAAACCGGTTTAAACTGATTTTGGGTAACCGGCCTGAGGCGCGGCGCCATTCTGTCTCGCCGCGCTCCTGCCGCACTTCACCTCTTGTACAGACTGCAGCGTGACGTGTTTAATATTATTTTGTTTTTGTTTGATATAAGTGTTAGTAAAATGGATGCCAACACAAATAAGCGCAAAATACGGAAACCATTAAATAGCCAAGTAAAAGAAATTTTGTGTAATTTAAATAGCTATTTTAAAGACATGAACGATAAAGACATGTCAAGTGTGACTACATCAGCCCAATTGGTATCGACATCGACAGGAATTCCACTGTCAACTGTTAAAAGAGTCTTATTGGAAGGTAAACGTGTTTTGAAAGATGGAACCAAATTCAAATCTCCGAAAAAGACCAGATGCAGGAAAAATATAATAATCATTGATGATTTTGATAAAGCAGTAATCCGTAGAACAATTCATAATTTTCACATTACTGACAAAGAGGTGCCAACAATGAAAAGGATTCATGAAAAATTAAAGGCTGACATTAACTATCCAGGATCAATATGGTCATTGCGAAAAGGAGTATCTCTTTTAGGATTCAAATGGTCAAGGACAGAGAATAACAGAAAAATTTTAATGGAAAAGCATGAGATCCGTCACCTACGAATAACTTATTTACTTAAAATTTCCGAATACCGTATTCAGGGCAGGCCTATCGTTTATACCGATGAAACATATATTGACACCACTCACACTTCATCAAAATCATATTCAGATGGCAGCACTTCTGGTTTGAAGAAACCTATTTCTAAAGGAAATCGATTGATAATCGTTCATGCCGGCGGCGAGGACGGTTTCATACCAAATGCGCTGCTGATGTTTAAAGCTAATCAAAAAAGTGGTGATTATCATAACAATATGAATACAGAAAACTATACAAAATGGTTACAAACGCAATTAATTCCCAATTTGAAGCCCAATAGCGTTATTGTAGTTGACAACGCATCTTACCACAATTCGTTAAAAAATCCCGCTCCCAACTCAAATAGTCGCAAACAAGATATGATTGACTGGCTCAAGTTACGCAATATCGATCACTCAATATCCATGCTTAAACCACAACTTTATCAATTGATACTGCATAATAAACAACGATTTATTGAATATAAAATTGACACCTTATTAAGAGAACATGGTCACAGCGTCCTTCGTCTACCACCCTATCACCCAGATTTCAATCCGATTGAAAATATATGGGCAATGATAAAAGGATACGTCGCGAAAAAAAACGTGTCAATGAATATGGATACAATAATGAGGTTAGCAAATGAAAAAATTGAAAGTATCACTGTACAGGAATGGAAAAATGTTTGTGACCATGCAATAAAAGAAGAAAAAAAGTTTCATGGATACGACGCCGTTATTGACAATATAACGGAAAGATTCATTATTAAAACAAACGACACATCAGACGAGAGTGAAAATGATAACGAGAGTGATAAAGAAAGTGACTATGGTGCAATGTCTGGTGTAGAAGATGTGTAGTTATTTTGTCTTTCAAATTGAATTTTTAGTAATAATCACACAATAATATATACTCATCAGTCAAATACACAGCTGGACTTTATTTTATCAATTTAGTTTTATTTTATTTTAATACTAGAATACTTCTCCGACTTATGTTATGCCTTAAGTACCTACCTAAAATATAATGATATTAATTTTTAAGAGTTTGTTGTCTGACTGTACTTTTGGTGATCACTCACACTAATGCAAAGCTCAGCTTATACCTCGCGGACTGTACTAGCATTGAAATATCCATGTGCAATAAATTAATACTTTAAAACCATAGATAAACTATTATTTCATCGAAACCCTACGCTTGTAAACACCGTATCTGGCGCCCTTTATGTTTCAATATGGTGATCCCCCGAGTCGGTGAACCCATCCCTGCCTGTATTGGCAACTTTATACTGCAGTCTCATGCACCTGTTGGGAAGTAAACTCCCGAACGGAAGCGTTGGGACACAAACCTGCTCGGACCCAGTAGGCAGTAACTTTCCTGCTGGATGCGAGCAGGGGCCCTGTCTCAAGCGCGGGGCCCTGTCTCAAGATACCGCGTTCGAGGCCTACACCAGTCGGTCTACCTCGCTTGTCCAACCCCAACAGGGTCTAAAATAATACACTGGCGCCCCATAATTAAGTCAGATGTCCCTATGGACTTTATTAGTCTTCGAACCATATAATTTACCTTTTGAGCACCTAGTTCTTTTCTTTTATTTGACTTTATACTACTTGGACTTTACATATAACATTTTACTCAATCAATGAAATATTAGTTGAGTAACATCTACCAGACTCCTCGGGTCCTTTAATAAGATTTAATAACCTTGTAAGGGATGGTACAATCTTAGTGTTCGACATAAATAACTCCTTACCAATATGCCGGTAGGAGATAATTAAGAATTACTGTGTGAAATCTACCTAGAGTTTATTCTATCAAATTTAACTATAATTACACAGTTATAGGGTAGCCAGTAGTCGTATGGGCACGGAAATGAGAAAACTACTGGTTCACTATAATCAGTTTAATACGCTGATAACACACATAGTTTTAACGACAATTAATCACAAGACAGTAGTAATAAAACAGGTAAGACTGCGGCGGCGCACGAAAGGTGACGCGCGAGCCATCGGCCGTAGTCAATCGCGGACTAACTTGTTATGATATCGGGAACGGCGGTCGCGCACGCGACCGAATACGATTCGAGCGCCGCGGCGCCTGAGAGGGAGGGGTGAGCGGGGTAGGGCTAGCCATCGGTAAAACAGTGCGCGCTATACAGTCTCTTAACTAAGGTTGCGTAACTGTAGCAATATTCAATGTGCTTTTACTAGGCATGTTAGATGCCATATTCTAATATTAAGATTTCTTTAATAGGCTATTTAATGTGTTCGTACTCCGCATGTATCCAAAAGGTTCAACACGAAACGATAGAAGATCCATTAGTTCACTAATTGTCTTTAATTTCCAACCAGAACCTTAAAAAGGCATAAACTTAAAAACGTATATTGCTCCTATACGGTTTATGAATAGGATATTGAGTATATAATATAGGTGGATGTATAGATGTGTCCCTACAGTTCCCTTAAAGCGGGCATTACGTCGGGTTTAGTTAGTTAATGTTTTTAAAATGAGTGCAAATCAAGATGGCGCTTGCGCTAGGCCTAGCGTGGCCACAGAGTTTACTTTAATAGAGGGTCCAAGTAAGTACATTTGATTTTAATTGTGTCGAATTTACCTATTGGTAAATTCGTTAATTACATACTAAACTTTATTAAGTTAATGTGTGTTAAAATAATAATAATATATTAAATGGAGATAAAATCAAGATTTTCTTAAATAATTAGCAACTTAATATTAATAGCAAATTCTATTAATACTGAAATATATTTTTTTCAGATTAATAAAAAACACTTGTTAGAGGCAATCGATACCATTTCCTACACCACAACTCGAAAGATGGGACGCAAATGTGGAAATGTAAACACACTAAAACTTGCGGTGCCAAACTGAAAATTTTGGGACAAAGAATTCTACGTGAAGATCGACATACTTGTCCACCTAAAAACTCAAACGAGCCATCTGATATATTCAAATAATGTTGTCAAAAAAAAGTTAGTGGCAGTCATATACCTATTACCAAGGTTTATCAAGAAGCAGTGAAAGAATATTATGTAGATGCAGGATATGACTTGGTAGAAAACATTCCCAAATTTGACTATGTAAAAAGTGGATTATACAGAACAAGAAATAAAAGTTACAACGTTACAGAAGCATCATTCAAGTTCACAAAAGACGTAGAAATACCATCAGACTTCAAAAATTTTATTTTATGTGATCACAATGAGGATGAGCGCATTATAATTTTCGCAACTCAAGCTTCTAGAAAAATAATTCAAGAGAGAGATATTTATTTCTGTTGGATGGTACATTTCACAGTTGCTATCCACCATTCTACCAACTATATTCGATGCACCTTGATATGGGTAGAACCGAGAGAGAAACCAACATAGTTCCAGTTTTGTTTGCATTGCTGCCCGACAAAACTCAGAAGACCTACGAGATGTTATTTAACGTAATTAAAAAACATTTGAAAGATTGGAAACCACGAAAAGTTATCGTGGACTTTGAAATTGCAGTTATTAATGCACTACAAACTACTCTACCAGACACAAATATTAAGGGGTGTAACTTCCACTATAGGCAAGCATTGTCTAAAAAATCAATAACTCTGGCAATTTCTAGATAAGATGATAAGGAACATGTGAGAAGATGTGCTGCTCTGGCTTATTTGCCGGTAGACGATGTCGAGGACGGCTGGTTAGCCATAATGGAACAGGCGCCAGAAAATAAACAAATCGAGACGTTCAACGACTATTTCGTTGATTTTTGGCTGACCAACCCATCTATACCAATCACCAATTTGGTCGAGGCGTGGCACAAAACCTTAAATGGTAAATTGAAAAAAAAAAAAACAAGATTATTGGAATTACTTCATACATTCAAAGAACAAGCTGAATATTATGAGAAATTTTTTCAAAAAAAATCGAACCCGTCAATCCATTAATAAAGATTTGAAAATAAAAATCATTGACGAAAAATATAAACAAAAATCGATAACTATTATTGATGCCCTTAATCAATATAAAAGCCTTGATAACATTTTTAAATAAGTTTAAAATGTCTTTGTTGTTGTTATTTAGCATTAGATGATTTGTTGTGATTACACCGAAGCTGTGATTTGTAATGTTTAACATAGTATTTTAGAGATTAATAGAATATTTACTTTGGAGCTTTTTAGCATTAGATGATTTGTTGTGATTACACCGAAACTGTGATTTAATAATAATAATAATAATAATATGGGACAAATTCCACACACGGTCATCTGATCCCAAACTAGGCTAGAAGCCTGTAGATGAAGAAGATGATTTGCTGTGATTATACCGAAACTGTGATTTCATGAATAAATTATTTAATAACATTTTTCAGTCTTTAATTTCATGAAATATAAAAATAGTTTTTCTGCCTTATCGAGAAGATTTAAGATTTTATTGCTAACTGTACCAAACAATTTCATGGACCTGGTGGGAAAGAAAATTTATTCATTTTTAAATGTCGTGGACCCGTTGGTAATCAATGTATGAACTTAACTTTTTTGAAAACAATAGATTTGTGGACCTCTTGGGAATAAGACCCTGAATCTACCTCTGTCATTGACCAATCGGTTGACAATTTTAAAGCAATAGTTTCAGAAATGTCACCGGTTCCATAAGCTTCTAAAAGAAGAGCAACTACACGATGTCGAAAAGCTGAAAAGAGCGAAATATTAACAAGTTCATCATATAAAAAGATGCTTGAAGAGAAGAAAACGGAGAAAAATAAGGTAGACTCAGTCAAGCGTGTCAAGTTTAGTTAGTCGTTAGTAATTAGTTTAGTTTTAGTCAAGTTTACTATCAGGTGAAAATGTTAGCAAAAAAGGAAAGAGTTTGCTTTCAGGAAAAGATGTAAGTAAGAAAACTAAGAAAAAACCAAACGAAAATCAATGTCCACCTCATAGGCCAATTGAAGTAGACAATTTGCCTTTTGTGCCTTGAATCTCACGACGAAGATTGGATACAATGTGGAAACTGTGCAGGATATGGGTCCATGAGGCTTGTGCGAACATCTCCGAATTGTCAAACCAATATGTCTGTGATTTTTGTCACGTTTAAAAAACATTTTTATGAAGGCCGGTACTGTGGGACAATTTTTAAAATGTCAGTTTTGTATAACCTTGGAATTTGATTATTAAAGTTGATGATTACTAAAAATATCGCTTTCATTACTTCAATTTGCAGCTTATGAGTTTCTCTACTTATATCATCAACTACTACTATTAAACATGTACCCTAAAGGGTTTTTAATTTATTCTAAATAAACCTTAAGGTTACGGTACTGTAGGACTCTCCCTGAATACTTCATATTTTTGGTGTAATGACTGTCAACTACCTGTTTATGTTCATTTTTCTACTGAAGAATGTGTAATTTGTTGGAATTATTGACTCTTTTTAGGCGTGCCCATGACAAGTGCGAGTTTCGATTTATTTTTTATTGTTAGCAAATGCTGTAAGTGGGCATTGAATACATTTTGCATAATATGTCAATTCATGATGTTTAAATATTATTTATAGTAGGTACAAAAAACCTGCGTGTTGTATGTTGTCACTGTTTGTGGTTTCATTTGTATTTATATTATTTAGTGACTCGTTACACCTGCACCTATTTTTATATTAAAATAATGTTAAATAATATTTTATATATTTTTTTATATGGAATGTTAACGGCTGACAAATTTAATTATGTAGATTTCAGATTTAACCTTGATCTCAAGTAAGAATTGTTTTACAGTAATTTTTATTCTTTCAAAATTTTCAAATTCAACATTTTCACAAATTTCAAAATTTCAATTATTTTTTCAAATAATTTATTACTGGAGTTGTAAAACGCTAATTGCTATTTGTCATTTTTTTATATATATTAAGTATGTGAAATTAATGATACTTTATGGCTGATTTGTAATACAAGTATAATACACACATTTCAAATAAATTTCGCTTTCATTTCATCCATTTACATTAGTTTCTCTGAAAAATTGTACCATGTGAACCCAGCCTTACAATAAATGAACTGTCAGTTTTGCTATTGTCTCGTTTTGCGACCAGGAAATTCTTCGTTTTTTTTCATTTTTCAATATGAAGGCAATGACGTTGAATCGTCTATATGAAGGGTACAAATTATTTAATTTCAATTTATAATAGTAATATATTATGATCCTAAAGCAATATATGTAGTTTCCTGATGAAAGCACTTAATCATCACTTTTATCAAAAGATTAACGGTTACTTACATCAGTTGTGACAAAACAGACCTTAAAACTAGGATTAATTCACATTCTATTAAATTTTTCACTGTTTTGTGGTAATTAAACTTTTTTTTTATTATAATCTTCAGAATACAGTTTAAATAATTCTGTGTTTCTTCAAAGTTGTAAGATATTTCAAGCTATTAAGATAGTACCAAAACTGACATTTTTTCCACGGAGCCAGTTTAATTTTATGATTTTACATAAAATAGATTATTCTGAATAGGAAATAAATATAATTTCATAAACTGCAATACATCAAATACCTAACATCCTAATCAAAACATCATAGAAAATGTCACATTTAAAATCTGATAAAAAATTTGGACATGGTACACTTTTATTTTAAAATGCTCATTTTCCATAACAAAAACACCATCAAAAGAACATGTAGGTACCTATGTTATAAAAATTAAGAGAAACTGACGTCATAGTCAGAGGGCAAATAATCAGCAGTAGGTATTTAATTGCACCAAGCTGGACCAATCAAAACCTTGACGAGCACACATCCCCGGACCAACAGAATGCTTCATCAGTAAACAAATCTTCTACTGAATTAAATAATAATTTGGCATCACTCATATAACACAACTCCACCAAACACTGTATAAAAGCTATAACACAAGCTTTTTTGAACTTCAAATTAAGTGTACACACTCCGGAAACTTTACTCAATTCCATACAAAAGCCGCACTGTAACTACCTCCTACAGATGCACACATGGGAGTTTTGTACATGTGCAAGAGTGCGTGTGACGTGATTTTCCGTAGAAGCGGGGCTCATGGAGAGCTCAATCTTGCTGGAGGGTGATGGAGGCCCAATTGGTGGTCGGTAACAGTGTCCGTTCTATACTTGTATTATTATCTGTTCTGTGCTTATATAGTCATATTAGCGGAGCGCTTTTCTTATAATTTTTAACATTGAATTGAATAATTCCAACTGAACTTATTTATATTACATTCTAAATTACATCAGCGATTACAATCCAACTGAACTTATTTATGTTGAATTCTAAATTACATCAAATTATCATAGTATACATTTTAACATAGTATGGATGTCAGCAAATTCCTTAGCTTTGACTGCAATGACCTGAACTGTAGGTATGACTATGCAAAGCAAGTGGTTTGCAGCAGTGACAAAGGAAGGGTGTATCACATTAGTTTGACTTTGAATTGGTTGGTAGAACCCTCCTCGTAGGCCTCTGAAAATTTTGTAAAATACTATTAGTAGGTAACAGTTTTATGTAATTTTTTGTGCAAAAAGGTGGTTTACGAGCAATGACGTTGAATCGCTTTCTTTATGAGTTCAACTTTTCTTCTCCATCAAAGCATCAAAGGAACTAAATTACGATATATATCTATATTATAGATGATAAGTTAGGAGGCATTCTGTGCCGCAGGGCCCGGGTTCAATCCCGGCCAGGTCAAACATTTGTGTGCATGAACATGTCTGTTTGATCTGTGTCTGGGTGTTATATGCTTAAATATGTATGTATATCAGTCATCTGGTTACCATAGTACAGGCTTCTAGCCTAGTTTGGGACCAGATGACCTTGTGTGGAAGTTGTCCCATATTATTATTATTATTAATATTAGTCTAATTTATTATACCATAACTTATATCAATATGAATCAAAAATCAAACCAACTTGAGAGCTACAAAGCAAACAATGCAATGTGTTGAAGTATTTGTAATTCGAAAATAATTAAACTATTATCCAAACAAAACTACAGATATGTATATCTGAAAAAGGTTTTCAATATCGATATAAAAGTTTGTCCTGAACAATGAAAATGCCCATGTTTTCAATATCAGATTGGCTCGAAGGATCATGAATAACCTTCTCAAGAATCAAGCTACTCACTATCAATATGTAATTCCCAAGTTCCAAGTGAAAATCTTACTAGGGGCATGTCACGGCTCAATAAAGACACTTGTGCCCTTAAGTCAAGACAGTTTCCACCCAATGGCAACTATGAATTTTTATCCTGGTTGCCACTGGGAATATATGCACTGTACCCACGGTTCAGCACCATGAATAATAACCTCATTCTTCAACTGATTCTTATGTAAGATGTTAAAAGTAATTGCCCACTCCTACATTGTGGGAGTAAACCTCATGTAAATACAGAAAGTGTTTAGAGGGTCCGATAGAGTTCAACCCAATTTTTCTATAACGAGTCTATACACATGTAAAAATAAGTTAACAGGCTACTTGGCCTCAGGGCACAGTCTAACTTCACCCACAGCGCACAGCGCGTAGACCTCAAACACCGACGGGCAGAATTGGGGTTGGAGACCCAGACTGGGGCACTGAAAACGGCTTGACACAGTCGTTAGGTACGCGATAAGATAGAAATATCCTTTCGGGTCCAAAATATTGCGTCCAAAAATAATCCAGCGCCGGCGTCACGTGTAAAGACGAATTCAAGCCTATCTTGCCTCGCGCAGCAGAACAGCCAAATAATACGCCGTAATTCACATAACATTATTGTCGATCGCACACTCCTTCGAATCTACGAAAAGATAATGAATAATGAAATCAAAATCTGATTTTCATCACAGAACACAAAACAATAAAAAATAAATGAATTTTAATATCAAACAAGCAATTCCAGTCCACAGATCACATTATATTCTACGCCAACGCCAGTCGCGTAAACAGAGAAACCAATAGACCGAGGTACTTTGTAACCGGGTATGAGACAGCGATATTTTCCTACTGTGTTGCCACTTTATTAAGTTTCCTTAAAATGTAAGTTAGATTTAACATCTCTCATAACGGAGGTAACTATTACCACTGCCTACTCGAGAACACTCACATAGAATACTAATAACTTCAAAATTTAACAAAGGCGTACTAAAATTATAATAGGCACCTATCGATTTGTACTGGGTATTCAGTTGATTTCATATTACCCACCTATGGTAATATGAAATCAATTCTATTTTATATTTATTTATTATTATTTATTTTCAAATTGCCCGGGTTCCGAACCGATTTGGATGAAATTCGGCATACATGTAGCTTATAACCTGGATTAACACAAAGGATACTTTTTATCGCATAAATCAGTTCCGGGGGGTAAATTAAGTTTACAATAATATTATGTAAAAATTAACTTTATTGGGACTTGGTACAGGTGGAGGATAACTTTAAGAATCAGGAGCTACTATCCTCGATCTTCTAACTGTTGTGGGCGTCGGTGGGTAATCTTGACAAGGCTCGTACACTCGATTAAGTCGTTCATATTACCGTGCGTTCGGAAAGGTACGCACAAGAAGAGGTAAGAAGAACGCACAAGAAAATTGCAGGACTTCATTCTTTTAAACCAAAGGATAATATAATAATCTTCACAATGTCTTAACACTAACGATGCGCGGTATACATTATATATCGACACCAATAGCACCAAGTCCGTTATAGAGGTATATCCGAACACGAGATGGTTTTGGTTGTGACCGTACGCGCCGCTTGCCAGAGACAGCCTTCCTCGGCAGATCGGCGCGATACGAATCTAACCAACTCCATCAAGCATCACAGGAGCGCTTGCGTTGCGGACACAACTCCTTCCTTCAAACAGCGTCAGGAGACGCTGGCGTTTCGGATATGACTCGACTCCCGACACGGCATCGACATCGACCCAACACTGTAATAAAATACATATACAGTTTCAATTAATTATTCTAGATGATGGGTCCCTGGGGGCCCGAAGCTAAAAACTTTGTATTAGTACTGTCAGCGCGTCTTGTCGAGGCTTGTGGTGACTGGTGACCGCAGAGCGGGCAGCTTCCTTAGACAGCGACTGAGTGTTGCTATTCAGCGTGGGAACGCTGCCTGTCTTTTGGGTACCATGGATTCTCGAGGAAACGTGATGGACTCTCATATTTTATTTTAAAATACATATTAGAATTAATTAGTATAATTATGTTCAATTAAGCTTGAAATATTGAATAATAAATAATCAAATTACTTTTTAATTCCTATTAATTATTTTCAATCAATTTCCAATACTTTCATTCCTGTACAAGAGGATAACTAACTACCTTTTCTTCTTTAATGTTCTCCTTCTTTTATTCACTTTATAAGACTTCCCCGGAAAACGTTCCAAAAGATTGGGTAAAATAAGTGTTAAGTATGGCAGCCCTTACTCCATAATTTCGAGGTTATATTTTGGTTAAAATATTAACCTATTTTGTTATTTTTATAGAATTTTAAGTCCCTAATAAATTATTTTAGCAATGCAAATACTGTTTGATATCGATTTTATACAAATTATTCATAAATTTGCAAGTAGGTTCACCTGTGAAATGTAACATCACATAATCCTTGTTCTGTTCTATTCCGACAACCTAAAACGCAACACTGCACCATTGTCACATCAATAACAAACTTTCCTACGCGTTAAAGGCAATAAAATGATACAGGATATGAATTATTTTAGTTTTTACATGAAAAACTCCAGTTTATTGCAATGTTTGACACCAAGCTGTCGAAAAAGCTTGGAGTCAAGTGGTTACAACGAAAGGAACAAAAAATGTCTGTATGCGTCTTTATCGCGCATATTAGTTTTGTGTATCTTTGTTTCACTGTCAAGTGAAAGAGATGGAAATGTGATTAGGTCTATTGGTTTCTCTGTCTACGGCCAGTCGCCAGCCGCGGCGCCAGTGTTGCCAATGGTTTAATTTGCTTCCCACCAGATTTTACTTTTAAAACCACCAGCAGTGGGGCTATTGGCGTTCTCGGTGACTATCACTTTAGTGACTATTATCTTGATTTGACATTCACTACAAATGTCAAAGTCTGGTTACTAACCAAAGACATTATGATAAACTTACTAATAAGACTATGTACTGTGTCGGTCCCGAGTGAGAACCACTCGCAGTGTCTATCGTTTTCCTTTTCTCTCCTCCAAATTTGACAGTGAAGTCTTGTTAGAAAGGTAAAACGTCTTTGTAAACAACTCAAACCACAGAACACCAAGACCTAAGCCTGATAGCGACTGGTGATTATGATGAACGCCAATAGCCCTGCAGGGCTATTGGCGTTCATCTCATTCGGTGTCCAATAATTTAAGTGATTATCTGCGCTGCTAAGTGCTTATCGTAGCGTCTTTTCACATCACTAATTTGCACAGAATATTATACGTCCATGTTTAGGTACACTTTTTTCGTTGCAATATAGTGAAATCAAGTGACCAATTTTTTAGTCGGCTTATTTTACATATACTTGACATTTGTATGTTTACATCAACAAAGTTTTTTTCAATTAATTTTAAATATTCTTCAAAATTAGAGTATTTAGTGAATAAAAAAGTAGTAGAAGTACTTAGTGTCCAGGGCCAGATCCTATTCTTGCTTTATCGCCACCTAAAATGGCTGTGGAATAGTTGGAAGACAGTGTGTTATGAATGCCTTCAACGATAGGGTCGGTGGCCTCCATGGCAGAAGACGATGAGAAAGAGGCAACCTTAACTCATATGTGTTATCTGAACAAGCCATATTGTCATAGTTTCGGGTTACCAAGGCCTACGACATGAGTAAACGACTACCCCCTACATATTTTATGGTAACAGCCAAAACCTACAGTTTAATGTACTATCCGAAACTATTAGCTCCCCGGGTGAAAAGCCTACCTGTGAAATCCAACCAAGGAACTGCTGATTTGATGCTGGGCATATTTCTGCTGGACCATGGATGCTAGATTTATAAAAGTAGGTACTAGCTGTGCCGCGCGGTTTTACCCGCGTAGTATATTAGTTATTATAATATTATTTCAGTAAGCAGACATGCCGGTACATGGATAAAAAGGGGATGAAGAGCATTTCTGTATAAGAGTGACAAGCCATTGCAATGGAGGCCATCATTACAATAATAGAGCAAACTAGAGATGATATAGGTACATAGTTATATAATTCGCCCATGATGCTATAGCTAAGAAATGCAACTCAAGGCCTGATAAATAAAATAATATGATTATTAAAAAGATTTTTATTTTATTTTAATACTAAATATTAGTAAAGTAATAAAGTAGACTAGTGTAATTCCCTTTACTTGTTCCTGCGGGACTCCATTCCTTTATATATATATATATATATATATATATATATATATATATATATATATATATATATATATATATATATATATCATAAGTTCTTAATAAAGTTTTTGGATATTAAGCTCTATTAAAATGGAGTCATTCATCTCTCTCTTTGAATTATCGCAAGAGATATTGGTTCAACACAAAGAAATTGTAAGATGCTCCCCGGAGGCTGCCTGAGGATGCATTGACAAATAACATATTTTATTTTTCATCACAAATCTGAAACCAGAATTTTATGTTATTATATAAGTAGGCATAAGACATTGCAATGCATAAAAGACTATTTAAGTACTCAAATTAGTCAGTATTTTTACAAACATGTTATCGATGAATGTTATTATATTGTTATTATTGTAACTCATGTTTTAGTTTTTTAGTATCATTTTGTTAATTTTCTGTATTGTGGTATCAATAAAAGTGTTATCTATCTATTAAATTCACCTACAAATTTCCAATGTTTGCATTGCAGTCATTATCATCATCACAGCCATAGGACGTCCACTGCTGAACATAAGCCTCTCCCATAGATTTCCATCTAGTCCGGTTGTAAGCGGCCTTATTATCATAATAATGATAATAAGTTCATGTACTTAGCTCTTTACTATCTACTACCTATTCGTGAATAAATACTTAATAAGTATTTACATAAATATTTTCTACTTCTACTAACGTAAGTCATGTCTTCCAAATAAAACAATAAATAAGCTATCAAGCGGTCAACATCTTCAAAAATCCTCTCCTTTAATATAGCACACCAAAATTGGCGAGTTTAACAATTTCATTCGCTAGTGACTTTTAATAATTCATAATAAACACTGGTCTCGAGCAGTGTCTATCCTAAACCTTCAGTGATAATCACAAGTGACGTCACGGTGAACAATTAAGACCCCAATGCCAGTTTTAAAAGTATCGATACGAAAACAGCTGGAAAATTATGTATAAGTGTATGTATAAGTGTGTACTAATATACACGCCTAGTGATTTTGACGTCATCTCAGGTGATAACTAGAGAGCGCCAATACGAAACCAGCTGTTTGAAATTTGTAGTTGGTAACTAGAACTGTCAAATCGAGTTAATAGTCACTAAAGTGATCGTCACTGAGTTCCACAATAGCCCCGCTGGTCAACTGACAACTGGTTTTAAGTTGTTAGTGTATTTTATTGATTTTATTTTGTAGCCGTAGACAGTGGTGCCAGATTAGATGAATTCTCGCCATTTACGCTACTTTGGCGAGTTGAGCGGCGACGATAACATCTAATCGGCTACAAGTAGCCATTTAGTCCACCTAAAAAAAAAAAGTTCGGTCGATTTAGGCAACATCAGGATTTCCTCAAATTCATTAAATATTTTCTTGATAAAATGGTATGCTTGTAACGAAACGTTATATGCATGTCCACCGTTCTTCCCATGCTATGTGCTTTCTTTTCGGTATTGCATCCACCATTTGTGGGAGTGAGATAGAGAAAAAAAAGCGTATGACAACGAGAAAACAATCTTTCTACTATTCTTCTTCCCGGATAAATGAAGAGACACCTCACTGGGATGCAATTGCCTAGAACGCTGCAATGAGACGTCACGAATACATGTGTCAATTCAATTTGTACGGGTACTTATTCAAACTAGCTGTGTATGGCGGATACAGAGTTCCAACTCAAAATAAGAAAGCGAAAAGCAACTAGCTTAACTCACAACTTGTAGCCGGCCGCACTGTACGAGAAGATTTGTAAAAAATATATCACCTAGTAAGTAGGTACTCACATTAAATATATAAATGTTTTTTTTTACGTTTCTTCTTTAATTTGGGCTAAATATAGGCTAATACTTTACTCAAAATGATAGGCGAATAAGGCTACTTGTCAAAAAAAAATAGGCAATTTAGGCTACTCGGTTGACAATATTAGGCGAATTGAGTTAGGTGATAGCTGGCAGCCCTGGCTGTAGCCGACCGCCGGCGCCGGCCTATAATTGTAAAGTACATTGTCGGAGTTTTGGCGGGAGACCGAAGAATACAGTTTGTCTTCCGTATCTTTGTCAATTATCGGTGCATTTTCAAGTGTTTAACGTGTAAAAATGGTGGAATATTACGTGTTGAGTATTTTCGAAGATACACAAGTCTATTGGCAAGTGATGCGAAAGTTGAAATGTGATTTTTCGTGTTCCCGCCAAAATTCCGGCAGCTTCTTGTAAATACCACCATTTTACTAGAGCTGTGACGTGACTGGGCTTGCCCTGACTCTGAATTGACTAATTGACCATTAATATTAACTTGAAAATTTATACTAATTGACACTGGCAATACATTCGTGTGGGTTCATAAAAGAAGAAAAAAAAAAGTACATTGTCAACATGGTTTAATCTTTGGTTGCCGGTTCGTTTGTTTTGTAATCTGAAATTCATAAGTAATGTGTCTAGTGCGTAAACAGAGAAACTGTCTACGGTCTAGTGTGTGATTGTAGCAGCTAATGGCAAAGGTGGGATAAATAGTCGCTTCTGTTTCGAGTTTCGCAAGTAATCTATTGTACTCGTAACCAGCAAATTCACGTGTTAATTTCTGTGTTATAGCAAATTTACAGTGTTACTTCAGTTCAGTGATTTGCGCGTTATCGTGATCACAGATCGTGATTTACGTGTGTAATAAATTTTACTTACAAACTGTTACTTTTCGCCATCGAGCACACGGCGGACGCACGGTCTGGCATCATTAATCATTTGGGCATCGCATCATAATAAACGGACATAGCCTATAGTCTGACAAAAGGAGTAAAAGTAAATATTAATTATTTTGTAACTACAAAAAACGTAATAATGGCAACATCCCATTACTGTCAGGAGCTTTAGGGTATTGTGTTCTGTGGTCAGGAGTCAGGAGTGTCAGGGAAGGGAACTGTCAAGTTTGTATCAAAAATCAAAATTATTAAATAAAAATATGCTCTCTCAAGCCACAAATTAAGAATTGATTTGAATTGAATAAATAAAAATAAGCTCTCGGTCACAGAATACAAAGGAATCTCTCGGTTTTTAATTTTTAATAATTTCGATATGTAACTTCGAACAGAATACATAAATCATAAAATTAAATAAGAAGTGATTGTAGTGGAAAATGAACAGAACAATCCGTGGCGGTGATCGCCAAATAATTTATAAGGTGTTTATGTGCAGGAGTTGTAGCTCGGAAAATGTCTTTCTTCTTTGGATGATCTTTACAAGAGAACAGCGGAAATTACAGGTGTATCTTAAGTAACAATACTATTACATCATCATTAATGCACTCAATCGCGAAATTTAAACCATTAAACCATTCTCTTGACATACCTAAATACATATAGATAATTGAGTTCCATCAGGTGCCTGATGGCAAGCATCATGATTGCCCATATAAGTCACAGTGCCACCCAGTGTTATAAAATTGTAAATTCTTCGCCGCACTGCACTGCGCCTCAATGCGTCACCCTGAGATATTAGTTGTTGAAAATCTTCATGCCCAGCAATTTCGCTGGTAACATTGCCCTTCAGACCGGAACACAGTAATGTTTGCACATTACTGCTTGGCAGATGAATAACTGACAAAGGTTATAAAGTGGTTGATCAAGCGTGGATTTACATTGTCTGCTTTATGTTGATATAAATAAAAAAGTATTTCATTTTTCTAATCAGCCCGTATCTACTCAAGGCATCTTTTTGGTTATGCCACTCTCTCCGGTTCAGTGAGTCTCATCCTTTTCATGCTTTTAACAGCAAAATAGGCGCATTGACGTCAATCATCTAATTATCTGCCTCAAGATCCATAATAATTATCAATCATAAATACATTCTATCTAAGTACATGGCTTATTGCAAAATTGTACTTTAACATTTACTATTTCTCACGCAGGTGTTGGGCAGGTTTGGTACTTTTGTTTGGGTCTTGCTTACTTGATCTCCTCTTCTCTTTTCTGATATGCATAAATTATTAGATATTTAGGTACCTAACTATTTTGCATAAAATATATATTTCGTTTCAGTGTTTTTAGGTTAAACAGCACTTGACCAGCAAAAAACAAAAAGAAAATCTAGTGGATTGGTTACAAAAGTTTTTTCCTAAAACTTATGCTTTTACATCAGGCTTGTCTGTCCCTTCTAATGAAACAGCGGCTGAGTTAGCAATGACATACCATACTGTCAAGCTTAATTTATAGTACAATAGCCAGGACTGTAGTATCAAATTAAATAAGATTATGTATGTTGATTCCAAAACTGCCACTAACATACGATTGGCTAGGACAAAAATGGAGGCATTAGTGACAGAAGTTCTTGGCGTGTGGGTGTGTGGGTCCTTGCAGTCTGTTATTGACCAGTTAAATAAAGACAATGTATTTTACTGTCTACAAACTGATACCTCAAAAAAAAAAATTGTTTCCTCTGGTAGTTCAATATTTTAACAAAAATTAATTGATTTTTATGAAAATCCAGATGAATTAGCCAATGGGATGAGCACTGTGTCGATCAATCATTTGTTGTGACCAAAATACTTACAAAAGGTGGACTTAAAGTCTTAGGCAGGAGAAAATCCAAGTGCTAGTAACGTTTAAAAAAAATCACGACCAGTTTACCGAAGGTGGTGAATAAATAACATGGCTGGCATGTTTATTATAAATTATAATTTAAAAATAAAACTTTTTAGGCCTTTTCTGGCTTTAGTGCACTTCTTCTTTGGGTGATGGTCATGCCAGCCTTAGAAAATACCCTTTCACACGGCACCGATGTGGCAGGCACACATAGCCGGCGTTTCATTAGAATATATAAATTTGGATATAAAAGACGACGATCGTGCCACCAGATTAGGGGATCATCTGATCGTTTTATTAATGGCTCGTTTAAATATTTATCAATTTCTATTATGCTAGCGGCTGTGGGGTTTCTAATTATTTCCTTTTCAACTTCTTTGTCGAACTCATCTCACATGCTGGTTGTTGGTTGTTGGGAGATTTGTGGTGGTGGTTCTAGCAACGAACTCGTTGCATTTTTGCGTGCATTTAAATCGTGAAGTTTTCCTTTAATAGATTTTATACATTGGTCATATTTTTCTTTATTCATAAATGCGTGTCTTGAATCTGGGATCTAACAATGATGCTTCTGTTACTAAAGGATTGTTGTCGATGTCGTGAAATCTATTATTTAATTGATCATGAAGTGAATATAACATTTTCAGGTACTGATTAGAATCACTTTCAGTTAAGACACTTCTCAACGTGTGATTTCATTATTCTGACCAGTACCATTACTTTCGAAATAGACACAGATTTCTCGGCGCTCATTTCAGTTGTCACGTCATAAAATATTTTCAAAACACCTACACATTTCTCTAATAGCTTCCACTCATCAGGTGTTATTGTGTTAAGCCGGGGTTGTTCAATGGCCAGTGTACTGACTACTGCATCTTTTATTTTGATTAACCTGTCTACCATATCATAAGTCGAATTCCACCTCGTCACGACGCTCTGTTTGAGTTTAAGTGTAGGCAACTCCATCTGAGTTTTAATAGCTTTCAGTTTACTAGCAGCTGAAGAACTACGGGTGGCGCAATAGAACGTGCATATTTAAAAATAGATTAAAAAATAAATACAAAAGGCATAGTCAAAATAAAACTGAGGAGTTGTAAAGTAATAATAATAATAAGATGGGACAACGTTCCACACACGGTCATCTGGTCCCAAACTAGGCTAGAAGCCTGTACTATGGTAACCAGATGACTGATATACATACTTATATAAGCTTATAACACCCAGACACAGATCAAACAGACATGTTCAAATAACTGAACACTAATAACTGAAGTTTATTTTTTAAAAATAACATCATCTAAATGATGACCCTCTCTCTACGACGGCACTCCTCTAATCGCAAACGGAAATTATTCAAAACTTTCTTCAGTAATGCTGGTGTAATTGCAGCCATTTCACCACGGATATTCTCCTTGAGATGATCGATATTTTTCGGATTATTGCTGTAGACTTTGTGTTTGAGGTATCCCCACAAAAAAAATTCAGGAGGTGTCAGGTCTGGACTACGTGGGGGCCATGGGATATCACCTCTTTTTGAAATCAGTCTGCCAGGGAACATCTGTTTCACAACCGCCATGGAGTCATATGACGTGTGAAAGGTAGCTCCGTCTTGTTGAAACCTAGAATTCACTATTCTCTAATTTTTAAGCTCTGGAGCCAAAAAACCTTCTAACATCGCAACATAGCGTTCGGTATTAACAGTGACGTTTTGCCCCCGCGCATTTTCAAAGAAAAAAGGACCAATTATTCTTCTACCAGAGATTGCTGCCCATACTGTCACTTTAGGACTATGCAGTGGTTTCTGGTGTTTGAGTTTGGGATTCTCACTGTTCCAGTAACGACAATTTTGACGGTTTACGAACCCATTGATATGGAAATGGGCCTCATCTGAGAAAAGGATATTGTCAAAATTGGAAAATCGATTAAGCATTTCATTAGCGAATGCAAGCCTTGCTCCGAAGTCAGACTCTTTCAATTCTTGTGTTAACTGTAGCTTGTATGGATGCAAGATCCAAGTTTAAAATTCGTTGCAAACTTCGTCGCGATAAGTGTAAGACAGACGATCTCTTGCGAGTAGACATTTGTGCATCTCCCCGTACCGACTGCATAACTCTCTCAATATTGTCTTCGGTCCTGGATGTTCTTGGACGACCTTTTGCTTGTAGTTTAAACGTTGAACCGGTCTCTTCAAAACGACCATATTTTAATCAAATTAGCACTCGGAGCTTCACTAATTTTCCGTAGTCCATATTCAGAACAATATAGTCGCCTAGTAACGATGTATGAACGAGAGTTCTCGTAAAATGCGCGACGCTTCCCGTCGAAGTGACTCATAGTGACTAAAACTCCATGAGCCCGCCTACCCAACGATGTAGGCTCCCCCCCGCCCGCGCGCTTTCTACCCCGCAAAAAAAGATGATGCAATATGCACGTTCTATTGCGCCACCCTATGTTTGAAATATTGTACAATGGCTTTAATTTTACCTAACTGAACTTTCATTGTGTCCAGATTATGTATAACCACAAAATTCACAGTGTGGGCGAAACAGGGGAAATTTCGCCACTTTGTCAAGTGGACGGCCGCTACTATATTGGCCGCGTTGTCAGTAATAATTCCAGCAATTTTATGTGAAATACCCCAATTTGACACTTTTTTCAACATGAAATTTGCTAAATTATCTGCAGTGTGTTGTTCATAAAATTGAATGCAGCCCAGGAGGACCGATTCCAGTGTTGTATTTTGATTAATAAAATGAGCTGTCAGGGCTACAAAGCTAACATTATTAAGCGATGTCCAGCCATCGGTGGTAAGGCATATAGCATCAGCTTCGGCGGTCAGTTCTAATACTTTCTTCTTGGTCGATTGGTGTAATTTAGGTATCAAACTAGAAGATATGGTTTTACGACCGGGCAACGTGTATGTTGGCAGTATAATTCGGTACATGTTTCTAATTTCTGGTTCGTCCACTATAGAAAACGCATGGAATCCTTTGACTATAAATTTTACTATTTGTTCATCTAGCTGTTTTGCTTATTGGTAACGGCCTGGTTGATTTTGTAAAATGATCAATGTGTAACTGTACAGGCTGTGATGTTTGACGCTGAGTTAGGGTAACAGCACTAGTAGAAGCCAGTTGTTCTGATGTTGAAGGAACTTTACTGCTATGTGCCTCTGAATCTGTTGCAGTGCTTGTTCGTGGGG
Source organism: Hemistola chrysoprasaria (assembly GCA_947063395.1). Classification (NCBI taxonomy): domain Eukaryota; kingdom Metazoa; phylum Arthropoda; class Insecta; order Lepidoptera; family Geometridae; genus Hemistola; species Hemistola chrysoprasaria. The sequence continues at coordinate 2,833,853 of OX346727.1, read as the reverse complement.
TTGCTTCTCTTTGCGGATTCGGATATATTAATGGATGCTCTATTGATACAGTGCCATGCATTTTTTTCATATGCCTGTTTAAATTGCCCGTACCGCCTCCACTATAACTAATAATCTTCGAGCAATATTCGCATTTAGCCTTGTCCTTATTTATAATGGAAAAGTGCTTTCAAATTTGGCTCTTTTTTTTTTGTTAGATCTGACATTATTATTGATTTAGCAACAATAATAAAACAGATATGAATAATAAAACGATAACCACAACCACTATATTATTATTCTGTCAAACAGTTTGAACTTATGAAGTTGAATAAAACACTACTGTTTTCTGTCCAATGATTAAACCGCCACCAAGTTCAAGCAAATTGCTAAGAGCTGCCAATGAAACAGCACAAGAAATAGTTAGTCTGTTTTTTTTTATTCTTAAGAGTAACTTGACGTAATTATTAGCTACCTATAGTCTTCTCAATTTTTTTATGAAATTGGCCTTGGCACCTTTGACTGAGCTTGATTCATTTTATTGATAGTATATGCATTTGCTGCAGAAATGTCAAGCATTGTATAAAATATTGCCATCGGCCATCGTTGAGTGCGTCGAGACGTGGAGTAAATTGCACATTTTTGATCTAGCATGTCAACCCCGCCTTTTGTACTATTGTAAAACAATTCCTTTCCGGTTTTTGTGTATTTGAATCAATAGTTTGTGTGTGGTGCATGCTGGATAGTAGAATAACAGATTTGTTTTGCTTTGGTACAAAAGACGTCAATGTTGCATCAGATGTGAACCCAAAAATGGCTGACCCAACTTCTCGATGACGGCTTGGAAGAAACTGGGGCGGGATTTATTTTTCTTCAGAGTATCCACTAGTGTTAGTTGCTTTTCTTTCAGCACATTTATAAGCTCCACTGATGTGAACCAATTATCTGTTGTCACATTTCGGTGCGTCCCTTCTATTGTAGTTACCAGTCTCAAAACTGCCTGCGTTGGTTTGTTCAACCTTTGGTACTCAGCTGGCAGTCCTATGCCGTCAGAATCTTTCCCTAAATACATGTAAGCATCCAGCAGATATCTAGTTTGGGCATCAGTAATGCACATAATTTTCAGACCATATTTATGTGGTTTCTTCGGGATGTACATCTTGAATATGCACCTGCCAAGAAAAGCTACTAACATCTCATCAATGCAAGCATAGCTTCCAATTGAACAAATCTCTCTGCAGTTTTGGATCAGCATGTCAAACAATTGAGAAATCGGTGCCGCCAAATCAGTGCTGCGGCGTTCAATTCGGGTGCTTGCATCATCAAACCGAAGAGAATTGAGTAGTACTTCAAATCTTTTTCAAATGTTTTTACTCATTATACAGTGATAAATTTCTCTGCCTGTGCCATCTGTGCTGTACCAGCATGTGTAGTGAGTGTGGTTTCTTTGAAAATGGCAGTATAGTATAGCATACCAATCAACGCTTTCAATTCAATCACATCTATATCATGGACAGATGTTTCCTTCTGATAATTTAGTCGAACGTTCCTAATTTTTTCATTTGTATTGTATGTTTTACTATTTGTTATAACATACCTTCTGTAAAAAACAAGCTCCACAAATCCAGGGGTTTCGTATTTTCATGTAGAACTCCTTGAAAGTTTGGTTTAAGACCGGGTGGTTGCTGTATGATGTTATTCTGCATAGTCCTTGACCTTGTAACTGGAGGATGGGCTGACCAAAGAAACCGGTTCTTGCCAAAGTAGTTTCTGTGCCTTGCCAGCGGAACATCGTCGTCAGAAGATGAATCGTCCATCGATGGCACAGTGTTGTTTTCACTAAGTTGAAGCTCAGACCCGTCACCTTTTACTTCTGATTCGGATTGACACTCGCCTTCAATGATGTAGTCAACTGGAACATCTTCTACGTCACTGCAATCTTCATTTGGAATTTCTGGTATATTCTGTAGGTTTTCCGAGTCTGAATCAACTTCCTCTAGCCATCGTAGTATGTTTGATTCAGCCATTATATGGCTTTAAAAACAAAATTATATTTTAACAAAAGTAACGTAACTACCTGACGCCGGTCTCACGGACCGCACGCGCAATATAATTATCTGTAGTAATTAAACGGGCGCACGTCTGGAGCTGCCGAACGCACGGCGCGTACTGTCACTCTCTCTCTCAACTCTCAATGATATTTATCCCTAAAGTTTGTGTCAAAAACCCCTAAAATCGCCTTAATTATTCTGTTGTCCCCCTAAAAATAAATAAATAAAAATAAATTCATAGTGATTTAGAAATAATATGCTGTAATATGTTTCAAAAGTTTTTTATTAAAATTTATTTAATACATAAAATATTTCGTCTTCATCTGAAGATTCCGATTTTTTTAAATCGTACATGTTGACATTGAATAAATTTAACATTTTATTGGATGAATTAAATGTTGTATCTACAAGATCCACCATTTCGATTTAATGTAAATTGGACCATCATGATGCTTTGCAACATTTTAATAGAATAAGTCTGTTTCGCAACTTATTTTTAACGACGTTATAGACAGAGAATGCACGTTCGACACTCGCGTTTGAAATTGGAACAGTGGCAAATGCTAATCCGAATTTTGAAATATTTTCAAAACGTTTACAGCCAGCTGCGTCACAATCACGGCTGAGACAGCTTGTTTCCCAATGTCCCGTTTGTCGCTACTGTGCACGAATAATAAAAAAAACAACACGTCATCTTGACTGCACTGTCACTGAGCACGTAATGCACTGTCATGAGTCATGTCATGTCTGCAAGAATCCTGTGATTTTCTCGTTGAGTTGTAGAATCCTGATCAGAATTTTTCCTAATTGTTTGAATACTCGAGTTTAGCCAGATTTTTTACGCCTCTTTTGCCATGGCGACGCTTAGGGTCGGTACACATCTGACGGAAAATGCGTCGAGCGTATCATCGGTCGCGTCTATTCCGTCAAATTAGATCTGCTACAAGGCGTCTAGTCAGTTTCTGCGTTCAGTATCTACAGAGCGGTTGTGTTGTGTGATATTAAATTTTAAAATGAAGCCCATCGAAATAATAGCTATTTGGGAGGCTCTTGAACAAGATCGTAAAAGGAAACGTCGACATTGGGTGCATCCTTTAAATACTAAAAGAATATCAAGTGGCCAATTTAATTGTCTATATGCAACTTTAAGAGAGTACCCAACAAGATTTATTCAGTTTTACCGTATGTCCGTAGAATCTTTTGATGAACTCCTTACGATTGTGAAATGTTTCATAACTAAAAATGATACAAAATTTCGATGTGCCATTACTCCAGAAGAAAGACTGACCATTACATTGAGGTAAGAAATTATACAAGAATAGGTATCTTGTATTTATGCGACTACACTGAAACTATTAAAATGAGACAACTTTACGGATAAAATCGCGGTTTATTTTTAACTTATTTTACATTTTAATATGACGTATCGAACCCGCAGGAGCAGGAGTTTTACGAATGTAGAGTAAGTTTATAATAAACCGCGATTTTATCCGTAAAGTTGTCTTAATGGATACAGGTAAGTTGTAATAAATAAAATAATTTTGTTTTGTTATTGACATTTGTATTTTAATAATAATGACATGTAGGTTACCATGTACCTATATTATAATAATTCAAAAAACTAAAATCAACTAATTTAAAATAAATGAAGGACATTAACTCTGCATTAGTGCTTCAATATCTTCTTCAGTAGAAACTCGCGAGGACGCTGATTGTGGTGAGTCAGTATAGTAGTCAGTTGTATAATATCCACTTTGTTCAAACTGAGAAGTCTGTGGCAATGATAAACGATTTTGTTCGTAATTACCTTGATCGGACAGGATATTATATTGTTGCGCTGTACTTGTAACAAATCTATATTTTTTTACCAAATTCATAATATCTAAGCGGAAGTCAAAATTTTGCGCTTCAGACATTTTTTTCATTTGCGGGAGTAACGACAGCAGAAACTGCTTATCTGAGTCATTATCGTCTCGTGGAGATTTCTCCATACTGTTAATTAATGTCCTCTGAAACAGTGTCATACCCTGGGTTTTGCGATTGCCAGGCTTGGAATTGGAACTTGATGATTCGCTTCCAGTCTCTTGTAGTTGGTTCTCTTCACCACTTGTTTCATCAAATTTATCTTCTAAATTACTAGTTGTAGGTCGCATTTCTCTCACCACATCTAAGAAACGAAGCATTTCTACGAATGGCGTCTTCCTCTTCTTTGCAGCAGCTGCACTTCCACTGCGGACATTGGACTCTTTTTTTCTCTCTCTAACATAGTAATCACGGAGATGTTTCCATTTTTTCTGGAGGTCAGCAACTGAAATAAAAAGTGTGCATGATGTTTACAATAAAAACGGAATAATTCTTTGTTTATTAAGTTATGGATTAGTTTATGATTAATTAAGTTTAATTTGTTTCCAGATATTTATCAACCGGAATGTGTTTTAAAACATTATCCCACGACTTCCTGGTGGGAGTATCTACAATAGCCGGAATAATTAAAGAATGTTGCAAAGTGATATGGATGACGCTGCGAGAAACAGAAATGCCTTGCCCGAATGAAGAAATGTGGTTAAAAATAGCTGATAAATTTTTTGAAAGAACTAATTTTCCAAACTGTATTGGAGCAGTAGATGGGAAACATATTCGCATAAGAGCTCCGAATCTTAGTGGTTCCCAATATTTTAACTATAAAAAGTTCTTTTCTATAGTTCTTATGGCTATTTCCGATGCAGATTACTGTTTTGTAGCCATTGACGTCGGTGCTTATGGCAAAGAAGCAGATAGCAACGTATTTAAACAATCAATTATGGGTAAAAAACTATTGGAAAATAACTTCAATATTCCAGGAAATAAAACTTTACCAAATTCTAATGGACCCCCACAACCCTTTGTATTAGTTGGAGACGAAGCGTTTCCTTTACAGAAAAACATAATGCGGCCGTATCCAAGTGGCAATATTGATAGAGAAAAACGTATTTTTAATTACAGACTCAGTCGAGCGCGTAGATGTGTTGAGTGCTCATTTGGATTATTATGCAATAAGTGGAGAGTACTTCACACTGCCATCCTCACAGAACCTGATTTTGCTATGGAGATAGTGAAGGCTGCTTGTATACTTCATAATTTTGTTCTTCGACGAAGAGACAGCTATCTTAATGACCTTCAAATATGCCACTTACAGACGTTACCCAGAGCAACATCAACTAGAATAACGACTGCTACCAATAATAGGGATTTTTTTAAACGGTATTTTAGTAATGAAGGAATATTACAGTATCAAGACCAATATATATAAGAATACTAATATGTAATAAAATAAACATTAACTTACGTGTTTCATTTTTCTTTTGTGTGTCATATGTCTCCCACTCATCTAATAATATTTTTGCAATTTCCTCCCAAGCCCGCTTCTTGGCTAGTCGGTCGCTATAAGATTTTTCTTTTAAGTTCCACAGACATAATCTACTTTGCACTTCCGTGATAAATCGTTCTGCAAACATTTTCGATAAAAAAAACTTCGAACGGCCTGTACACAAACGATCTCTGCTGATGTTACGCCTAGTCTGAACGCGTCAGTCAAAATACACGTGGTCCGTGGCGCGCGCGACGTTGCCGCTCTTACGTCGACCGACAATGCGTTGACGGAAACGGAACAGACGCTGTACGCTCGACGCACTAACGCATCATCGGTTAGGTGTGAAAGGATGGATGTTTTATTATATATTTGTTTGTTTTGGCGTTTCGCGACCGATAATACGTGACGCATCTTCCGTCAGATATGTACCGACCCTTAAAGTGCTGTGTTAGTGGTTGAGATGCAACAAGCGCTACTCACCGCTTATTTAACATTCCAAAGGACGATAAATTTAGAAGCTTGTGGTTGCAGTTCTTAGTGCCAACTAATCCCCTTCTCGTCGGACTTTCCAAGGAGCAGCTGATAAGAAAGAGTGTGTGTCACAGACACTTAGAAATACGCCAGTTAGATTGAGAAGGACGAAGGACACGCTATTCATACCCCTGCTTGTTTACAGCTAAAGAAATAGAATATGGCATGCCCCTAAGTTCAGAAGGTATAGGTTGACCACTAATTGAGTAAAAATGAGATATGAAACTCATAATTTTTATACCTTGGCAAACCAAAAAGTGTTGTTTTTATAAAATTATAACATTAATAACTTACGTAACTTTATTTTTTAGTTTTGAAAAAATTATTGGGAGACCTATAGTGATAGTGATGGTAATTAAAGTAATTTAGCATTAATTTTTAAGCATGCTAATATGGGTTTATTATTAAAAAATAACATGCATCAGTTATATTATATGCTGGGGCCTGAGGATGCAGGACGCAGGAGAAGCCAAAAACTATACTAGCCAAAAGCCAAAAATTATTGTGACTAAACCAAAATAGATAAATACAATGTTCGTTCACTATTTTGTAGATATTGATAATTGATAAGTTCTACAAACTATTATTTTTTTGTTTATTATTATTTTAATCTACCATCGATAGTTTTCACACCGCATGAAAAATAATGACTCCTTCAAAATAGATGTATATAATGTTCGTTCACTATATTGTACATATTGGTAAGTACTAAAAAACCCTAGTACATTATTTTACCCTACCATCAATGGATTTCATTCAGCGCACGCAAATTAATGAATATATTTGGTAATAATGTGACACCTTGGTTCACCATATTGCAGTTACCTTACGGATCCCTATTTTTTTCAAAATCTCATATAGCCTATATCACTCACACCGAATTGAGCTGTTTATAAGTGAAAGTTTTTTTAAATCGTCCATAAGTTTCGGAGCCTATTCGTTACAAACAAAAAAAACAAAGTTTATAATATTATACATAATATTATTATAATTTATTTATCTACTATGGGACTGAGTCCTGGGTACACCTCTGCCTACCCCTTCAGGAAAAAAAGGCGTGAATGTATGTTATGTTTATAATATTATTTATTATAGTAAGATTTATTTGGATTATAAGTGATTAAACTCTTTTAAATAGTAAAAAAGCTAATTTTATTTCAGTCATAGGGAAATAAGTATAAGGTCAGCAAGTCATGACGGCTACAACTTTTAGGACCTCTAATTCAGTTACTGTTAACTGTTTAACTGTAGCCGGAACTCCATACTTATCCGTTCGATTTATGTATGTTTGTTTTATTTTTTACTTTAAAATTAAGTTTTCAAGTAATACAGGACCAAAAGAGTGACGTCACTAATTATGTATCGATAAAAGGGACATCACTAATTTAGTCGATACCTAGTGTAATATTTTCACATCACTAGTTGTCACATTGCAATGAATTATAAAATGTCAATGCCATTCATAAAATGTGCAAAACTCCACCGAAGGAGATAAAGAACTCTATGGAGTTAGAAAAAAAAAAAAAAAAGTAGATGTGCGACAACAGCGACAAACGCACATATTGCAAAACTTTCCGGCGCCGTTCCACTGTCGCATCTGTACGTAGTACTAATTATAGTGATCTGTGGTCACAATCATTATAAACTTCAAAATAAAAATTAGCTGAAGAAGAGGTATTCGTCCATATTTTATTACTTAATTGGTGCCACTCAGACTCGATGTCATTTTTCTTGCCATATATATGAGTTCACTGAATGTGATTCAATATTGGTTTTATTCGAATGTGATTTATAAATACGTAGGGGAGACCGGGGTTGGAAGTCACATTTTTTTTATTTTGCACGTATTTCTCCAACTATCATGTTTAGACTTGAGGTTTTTATATTAAAGGATAGTGTAATTATTCTAGTTTTAAAGAAATGAAAGAATTTTTCTCTAATGTTACGTTACGTAAAAATATTTTTTTTTTTCGTGAAGAAGAGAAGTGTGACTTCTAACCCCGGGTCAGGGATGGTTGTCACAGTATTAAGGGTAGGTAGTCACATAATTAAAGTGAGGGCAGTTCACAAAAATAAACACTAATCATAATGAAGTAATCATTTTTATTAGAAACTATAAATCTTGTACATTGTATGTGTACGAAAGAATAACAAATACTTGCTTCAAGCAAATATAGTAGGTATATTTTATAAATCTGGTAGCTAACATGAAAGGACTACAATCATTAATTCAAAAAATAACTTATCTCTTTGGACAGTATGTTTTCTTAATCAGTCATAATTATCTTAATCAGTCAATTATATCTTAGGGCATACCTTCTAGTAATTAAAACTAAAAATTAATAACTTAGTGAGATCTCAGGATCAGTCAGAATATTCAGAATCACAATTTTGGCATATGTAATTGGGTAGTCCAGGTGTGCATGCTTCGTGAGCCCAAAGTTTGCAATCTTGGCACTGGATCCAAACTTCTCTAGACTTGCTAGCAGAGTAGGGCGACAAGCAGACTAAGCAATAATCTTCCTCCTCTTTCTCGTCTTCTTCATAGTCAACAAATTTGTTCCTTTTATTTCTTTTAGTTACCGTTTCCTTTTCTTTCTTCTCAATCAACACACGTTTAGATACTTTTTTTTTCTGCATCTTGTTCCTTCTTTTTCTCTTCTAAGTAAGTCTTTTCCGGTGTATCAGTTAGGATTGTTGATTTTCCTTTTCTTTTGTCTGCTCGCTGTGACTTACGTGGAGGTGCTTTTGGTAGGGGTTTCAAGGCTTGCGGAGATACAAGTAGAGACGTTCTTGAAGAACAACTTGGTCCAGGAATTGCCAATTGTTCCATTGGAGTTTGATTTTGCGGCAATGCTTCTGGCAGTGAGCAGACAATCTTTTCAGGTGTAATTGCACGAGCACTAATGTAAGGGTTATCATTTTGAGCCAGTGCAGCGTCGTCAATAACAGGCAGGATCATAGCAGGATCTTTAGTCCCAAAGTTATGATCTTCAGCTTCAGGCGTTGTAGGACGATTAAGTGCAGAGTTGTTGTTTTGTTGGACGGCATCATTAGGCACAATTTCATCGTCAGGAACCGTAACTAGTGGTCTATCAGTGACAGACGATGCCATGAAATCGTGGTCTTGAAATATGTCTCTGTTAAATGGGCAAATCCCGCAGGCTTTATACCCTGTGACAATATTGGATGGTGAAACTGCCAATGGAAATGCCTGAGCAATAATTCCAGGGATATCGTAAATTGTCATGCTTTGTCCTGGATGATTTACCATCCATTGATCCATTGCGTTATTAATATATTTCTTCAGAGGCCCATAAACCGACCTGTCCAAGGGTTGAAGGCGATGGGTACAGTGCGGTGGAAAAGATAGCATTACTATGCCATTTTCTTTTGCAAAGTTTAGTCCTTCGATAGATAGATGAGAACTGTGGTTGTCTAAAAGCAAGAGGCATGGATTTTCCTTAGTTGACTTTACGTGGTTATGGAAATGTTTCAGAAAAGCAACAAATAACTCTTCTGTCATCCAGCCTGAGGGATTGCTACCACCTTTGCAGCCAATTGGTCCGTCCCGTATGAAATAGTCTTTAAAATGAACCCGGGGGAAAACAAAGAATGGTGGAACTGAATTTCCAACTGCTGAAACAGCAGCAGCTAACGTGACTAATGTGCCTCTTTCAGCCGAGGTAATGGCACCAACTTGCTTAAATCCCTTTCTAGCAACAACTTTGGACGGTTTTTGAACTGTAGTTACCCCAGTTTCGTCCATGTTCCATATGTCATGTGGTTGGATATTGTTCCGTTTAATTACCGATTCCAGGTTATCGAAAAAGCTTTTGACATTATGTGGATTAAAGCTCGTGGCGCGAGCCAAGCTAGTAGCTTCAGGAGTTCTTATTGACAAAGCTGGGTGTCTCTTCAAAAAGCTTGTGAACCAATCGGAGCCAGCCAACTTGTTCGATTCCCAAGCCTTAGGGACTTTCAAGTTGTTAGACATTGCAAGCTGGAATGCTATTTTGCGAACCTCCTTCGGAGACAACCCGAAATAGACACTTGAAGCCAGAAGTAAGTATTTTTCCAGTTCTTCCTCTTGTTCATCGGTAAAAATTTGTCGATTCCTTTGGTAGCCTATTTTTGTGGATGGTCTTGAAATGGCTGTGTTGTTGATCTCTTCAGAAGTAAACTTTTTACAATATCTAGTTAAAGTGCGGTAATTAATTCCAAAATCCTTCGCAACAGACCTTATGGACTTGGCATTAATTTTAACTTCCCTCGCCGCACGCAGCATCAATGAAGCTGAAACAAGCCCTCGATTGGTCTTCCTCTTGTGAACTCGTGGCATGTTGAAGCTAAAACAAATAAAGTCTATTTAAAAAAACTTAAATACCAATAGAAACAAAAACGCATACCAGGGGCTGGTTGTCACATGTGACTACCAGCCCAAAAGTTCCTGTGACAACTTGCCCCGGTACATGTTTTAGAAAAGTAACCTCCAAAGCAAATACCCCTCAAAAGATATTGAAATAACTATATCTCAGTATCATAGAAGACATATTTCTCACCATAAAACACATTAAATGTTCATTATTATAGAAAGTTTAAGTATACTTACGAGACTCGATCCGGAAACACAAAAATTTACTTTTGTTGTGCGAAAAAAATAAACATGCGTGTCACCGTCACAGCATGGCGGAGCGGACTGATGTGAGGTAGGGACGGAGGTGTTGCTATCCCGCTCCTATGACGCAATTCAATGTACTGTACATTCACTCGTTCGTGTGTCTGTTATTGCCACTGAGACAACCAACCCGTGAGACAACCATACCCGGTCTCCCCTACTAGATGTCGTTATACGTCACTAGGTCAAGAAACAAATATTACATAATATTATCAATTTAAAAATATTGGAGTCAAAAAATCCCTGAAAATACCCCTAAAAATGTCAGACCCCTGAAAAAATCTCATCTCACTTATTAACCCCCTAAATCTGGGGTGAAAACCCCTAAGTTGGGAACCGTGGGGGGAGGGGAAAAAGTACATGGACACACAGTTGCGTCGCGTGCATAGTAACATAATAATTTGAAAAACAAAACCGCTGGAGTCTCTGAGACTGACGTCAGGTGGTTAAGGGTTAATAAAAGGAAATTGTCATGGCCATATTGTTCACAATTCAGTAAAACATGCTATGAATTGTTTAAATTATGTCATTGAGAACATTATATTAAAAATCTATAACCATTTTTCTATTTATGCATGCAGAAGAGAAAAATTAAAAAGATTTGTAGCGCTTGCTGAAGGAGAGTTTCATGAAATAAAACGACACATAGGAACTCGTTGGCTATCTCTTCAAGCAATTGATACAATTTTACTTAATTGGACACCAATTTTTAACTACTTTGTTAGTTTTGATGTTGACTGTCCAATGGTTATACAAAATTTATTAATGTTTGATAATAATGTAGAAAATAATGTAGTTTATAAACATAACATAACATACATTCACGCCTTTTCCCGAAGGGGTAGGCAGAGGTGTACCCAGGACTCAGTCCCATAGTAGATACACCCACATTTCGCCAGTATTTTATTGGTCCCATGTAATAGGGGGCGAGCCTATTGCCATCTACCGGGCACAGTTCCAGACTCCAGGCAGTTATTGAGATAATTCCTAATGGAAAAATTCAATATTTAACACTGCCCGACCTGGGGATCGAACCCGGGACCTCTTGATTGGCAGTCGAGCATACGCCACCGAGGCAGTCATGTAGTTTATACTAGTCATATATTAAATGTTTTCAATAAAACAATCAAAAAATTTGAAGTAAATAATGTTAACTATTTTAGATGTTTATAACATTATGACTGGTTTAAAGACTGAGCTAATTCAAAGAAAAAAACGATTGGTATTTTGGCCATGAAACAAAAAATGTATTAAATACTATTACAGAGTCTTCCCAAAAAGTTTTTAATAGAACAAATAATAACTTCATACTTTTTATTGATAAGGCTAATTGTATTTAGAGAAATGGTTCGATTTCAATCAGACTAACTGGCTTTCTTTAATTAGCTGTTTGTCATTGAAGTCTTCGGTCATTTTGGAAAATTATAGATAATCTAAATTTGTATAGACTCAATATTGGTATGGATGATTTATATTCAGAATTAACAAATTTCAAAGTAATGTATGAAAAATATCAGCAGACAAAGATTTTCTTGAAATGAGTACTGGCCAAAAGTGGAGCCATTTATTAGTAAATACTTCAGAAGAATTTAAAAACATAACTAAAATTGTCTCATATCTACTTTCTGTTTCCGCCACCTCAGTATTTACTTTTTAATTTAAAGAGTTTTTTCAGAAATCAAATGCTAAGTGGCGGGAGGATAGAAATAGAGCATCTATTAATTTAATAAAATATGAGCTCCTCATTTATTTTAATTTCAGTTATAATTGTGGTGAGGCGTATGAAGTTTTTAAAAAAGATTGTAAATTAGTAAGTTATGCGAGAAGCTTTAAAAAATATGTATTTAAAACAATAAATAAATAAAATACTTTTTCTATTACTAATAATTTTTCTATAATACTGTTTAATATTTTTCATAGACCTGAATATACTTTATTTCTTGTAAAAAAAGTTGGCAACCCTAACTGTAATACTCCGGTACATATAACCCTAGCGAACCCAAAGCCTTTGGGTTGTTTATGTTAGTCCGAAGATTAACAGCGGCAAAATCATATGCTATTTTTTTGAGGGTAGGAATTGTTATCCCAAAGAAGGCTGCAAGATTTTAAAATCAATTCGACCAGTTCGTTTTTCCTCTTTTTGGCATGATACTAACACAGACAGAGAAACCGGAACATAGAAGCCCATCTCCAGCTAAAGAAGTACGAAGAAACCAAAGACTGAAATCTCAAGAAGCGGTGGTTAAAATTCAATCTTTATTGAAAAGCCAAGAGAATATCGAAGAAAGTCAAAACCAAAGATCAAAGACAGAGAAACCGGAACGTAGAAGCCCATCTCCAGCTAAAGAAGTACGAAGAAGCCTAAGACTGAAATCTCAAGAAGCGGTGGTTAAAATTCAATCTATATTGAAAAGCTGTAAAAGCATCACCCTGTTAAAGCTTTAAAAATAATGCCATGCATTTGAAAAGATAAGTTGGTTACCTAAAAAGTCACACTAAAATTCTTGACTAAATTCTTTTTCATTCAGAACAGTATATGGACGATTTATATGAACATAGGCCTCTGCAAACTCCAGCGCATGTAAACTTGTGAACAAAACTGTTATTATTATGATTGAACGTAACTGAACGTTACATTTACAATATACATTTGTTCTTATATTTGTTTATCTGGGAACACTTTTCTTCACGAACTTAATGCGCTAAAGTTCACAGGGCCCTGTCGGGCTCGGGAAACCTATAGTCGGCCCAAACTGGGTGCAAGCTTGCGTCGATAATAATATGATTGTTGGTAAGTAAATAATACATCTTTCAGATTAAAAAAAAAAATTAAAAAAATATATATCAAAAAAATGTTGGCGAGTTGGCGGATTGGCGTATGGGCTATCCCAACTACAGAGGGTGCGTAGTGCGCTTTGCAGCAAGCTGCTCGCGTGGGGGCACAGCTCGTGGCCGCCATGTTGAAGAAGTGGCCGGATCCGAAAATCCATTCCAAATTTGAAATCAGAACCCCCAAAAACCCCCGAATCCAAAATTTCAGCCAAATCGAAGCAACCTTGTACTCGGCCGCCATCTTGGATTAAAAAAAAAAACCTATCGTCCCCTTTCCCCCCATCATATTTCCCAGGACACCGGTCACCCATCCCTTTTGCGGTGCGCAAGCCTCGAAAGGAAAACCTCGAAAGCAAGTTTTGTATGGCGGCCATTTTTTTTTGTATGGGCGCCATGTTTTTTTTTTCGCTCCATCCATCCCATACCAGGGTCTCGAGTAACGTTTGTTTTACGGCGTAACGGAAAATGTGCACCGTTTCGGTGGGCCTTTGAGCAGTTCCATCAGAACAGCCCCCCACACCCCCCCACGTATTTAATGGAGGGTACTCGTAAAATCTACTATCCAAAGATACTAAAAAATCTCACATACCCGTAGCCCTTATCATATGTGAGTGAATGAATCAGTGGACATCGAGCTATATATAATACAGGCACGCTCGCGCCTTCGCTCTGGGAATGCCATACTTCTCTGCTGCCTGTCGAAAAGGAATCTTTTTCTCTTAATTTCTTGCATAGCTCTTTGTAAAGTTTCAACGGTGTAAGTTGGTTCTTTTTTCCTAATATATTTTAGAGGCCTACTGGAATAAAGAAATATTGCTATAGGTTTTGATAAATAATGGGGTAATTACGGACGTCCGTATTTACCCCAGGCCATTTGTCCGCCATTGACCTAAACGAGTTAGAAAAAAGTAGAACAAAATTTTTAGGTTAATTAAATTTATATGCAAAGGGTTGTGCTATTTACTCGTCATTAACATTACAATCGACAGAAAGTATGACTTTTCTAATGACACTTATTCTTATTGAATACCACTCAAAGTAGTAAATACCAAATATTGCATCAAAATCACAAAATATGTGAAATTTCAATTACCTTGAAACGTGCGCGTAGCCGTCTGTCTGGAATATTGGGCGGACACTAAAGATGGCGGAACGTATCGCGTCAAGGATAGAGTAGATACATGTTAGTCCGTATTTACCCCGCGTCCGTAATTCCCCCATCGTCCCCTACTTTATTTCGCCGTTTAGATGAAATCGGCCGCAAGACAGAAATTAAATTCCAACTAAACCAAAGCGTTTACTGAGTATAACTTACTAGATAAGTTACACCCGGCAGGGTCTCGGGCCTAGGCGCGACGTCAGCCCGTGTCCGCAGTATCTCCCACACTCATTCTAGACTTCCTGAAGGATACCTACCAGTAGTTGTTGACGCATGGAACCTGGTCCAATTCATGTGTGACCATCTCAACATCAACGACAGACCTACCTGGAAAAAAGCTTACCTAACCTCAAGATGTTTCTTGAGCTCCTTATGAGAACCCACACTCCATAACTCCACGCCAAGAAATAGTACAAGAAGTCGTGCGAACGTTAGCGCGCGGCACTCTCATCATCACCCTCATACAACCTGTTTATATAGTGTAACAAAATAACGTGTAGCGCCATCTATGCTCATACTGAATAACTAATGTTTATGTTTAATATGTGTGAAGTTCGCAAATAAAAGTTCACTCTGCACCGAGATTCTGCTGTTTCATTTAGAGTTATGTGCCGCGCACGAAAAAATTAGAGTTTTTAATATAAAATCAGTGAATAATGTCTACGAACTTAATATCAAGCATCACAAAACTAAAAGGAAGAGAAAATTATCAAGATTGGGCGTTCGCCGTGGAGAATTTTCTCATATTAGAAGGAATGCAAAAATGCATCGAGGCCGGAAGTGAAGACCCAAACGACGCCAAAGCAAAAGCTAAGATAATTTTAACTATCGATCCCAGCTTGTATGTGCATATTAGAAGCGAAGTAACTGCAAGTGGACTGTGGATAAAGTTAAAAAAGCTTTTTGACGATAACGGATTTACACGTCGCATTGGATTGCTCCGAAACCTCATATCTATTCGTCGTGAAAATTGTGAAAGTATGTCTCAATATGTGACTTCATTGTTAGAAACCAGTCAGAGATTGAACAAATCAACAAATTGAACAAATGATGCAAATCCCGTATATCATAAGAGATCCAAACACATTGATGTGCGCTATCATTTTTGTAGAGAAAAAGTTGTTAATGATGTTGTTAAAATTCAATATTTACCTACTGCAGAAATGCCTGCAGATATATTACCTAAAGGATTATGTAAAATTAAACACAATAATTTTTTGTCAATGTTCGGTTTATTTCTGATGAAATAGAATATTGTTTATTTTGTTAAGTGGGGATGTTGATATAGTGTAACAAAATAAACGTGTAGCGCCATCTATGCTCATACTAAATAACTAATGTTTATGTTTAATATAATGTGTGAAGTTCGCAAATAAAAGTTCACTCGAACCGAGATCGTTGCACCGAGATTCTGCTGTTTCATTTAGACAACCAACTAAACTAGACTTTGACTTCTCACGATGATCGTAAGCGGTCGCTGGCCTGAGACCACCTGCACGTCCACAATGACTCTCCTCTCATTCTTAGCCGCAATAATATCGGGCTTCCACCTACTGTCGTGCGTATGACAGGTTCCTTCTCTTAGAGGAGGAAACTAGCCCAGCACACAAGATCTCTGCCAATTTATTTACACTTTATTATGTCTCAACACCCTGACACCGTGTGTACGTTGGTACTGCTGGATTGTGTGTGCTATTGTCTCCCGTACCATACAATCCGCGCGACAGTTTAACTCGGTCAGCGCGTTCCTGCGCCCTCTAGTATTGCGCACCCTCGACCCTCTTCCTGATGTGGTCTTCCCATCCTTCGGCTGCGTGCTTTTCCAGGGCGGTCTTCACTCTTCACACGCTCAACCAGGGCGTTCACCTCCTTCTTGAGTTTGGGCCACCTGGTATGCTGCCACATCACCCGTTTCTCTTTCTTATCGCGGATGAGATTCCTTATATTATTCCTTAATCATAGGGTTCCTTCGGCACCCCGTTGGGGTTCGGAACCCTAAAAACTACCATAGGCTACCTGTTAGTATGTCTAGCGACATTAGAGATTACACACATTTGGTCAACGCTATCGACGCCTCAGTTGCATTGTAATCCATGAAAATTTCAGGTTTACCGGTCTCTTCATTGATTTTTTCGTCATCATGCATACAAGACAAGAGTAAAACGTTTTTATTATTATTTTTAGGAATGTACGAAACTAATGCATAATTGCCTCTATCACCAAATAAAATTGAGTGTCCTTGTCGACTTTTACGTCAGTGAATTTTACTGGCAATTCTCTTTTATTATTATTATTCTTTTATTTTTATGTTATTATTATTATTAGGTGGACAGACGATCTGATAAGTACGGCAGGGGCACGCTGGATGCAGGCCACTTACGACCGGACTGGATGGAAATCTAAGGGGGAGGCCTATGTTCAGCCGTGGACGTCCTATGGCTGATATGATGATGATGATGATCCAGCATAGGCAGGCTAGTAAACAATTATCGTAGGTTGTAACGATTTAGGGTTACGTTTCCCTTGTAATGGGAGATTTTCTTGATAGCCTTAATTTATGATTCAGTATTATTGCTTAGGATCGACGTGTCAGTAGTCTTGTTATTATGTCAGGTTATTTTCGATACACCTATCTCCCTAGGTTTTACATAATTGGTTGGAAGCAAATTGGTGTTCCGGGACTTTACACCCCAGGCTATTGTTTTTGGACGTAGATGGTTTATAAACGCCTGCACGGCATTTCACGATCACTCTGCTGACTATGTTCTCACTTGTGTTTGAATGACAATATAATTTATATTTGATAATTTTTTAACCTTGTACAAATTTACAACCTAAACCTCTTGCTTGCGACGGAAGTAATGAATGGCTCTCTTTATAATTTTTTTATTAATAATAATAATAATAATATGGGACAACTTCCACACACGGTCATCTGGTCCCAAACTAGGCTAGAAGCCTGTACTATGGCAACCAAATGACTGATATACATACTTATATACGCTTATAACACCCAGACACAGATCAAACAGACATGTTCATGCACACAAATGTTTGACCTGGCCGGGGATCGAACCAGGGGCCTGCGGCACAGAAAGCAGAGCTACTACCGTCTGCGCCAAAGAGGCTGTCATTGCTGTTATTGCTCTCGTAAGGGTAATATTGGCAAGGTAATATTGACAGCCTCGTTGGCTCAGGTGGTAGTATAGTTACTGTAACTCTGCTTTCTGTGCCGCAGGCCCCGGGTACGATCCCCGGCCAGATCAAACATTTGTTTGCATGAACATATCTGCTTGATCTGTGTATGGGTGTTATAAGCTTATTGCATGTATATTCTAGTATAGCCTAGTTTGGGACCAGATGCCCGTGTGTGGGAGTTGTCCCTTATTATATTATATTATATTATATAATACGACCAGTGTTTAGAATTATTTCACAAAAACGTAAAACCTAAGCCATAGAAATATTATTTGCCACCATCATAACGTGCTTAGGTCTCGCAAATGAATATCTTCGATTTATATATCGATTCGAGCTCGGAATGTACAGATTTTCACAAGCTATCATCAGATCATCAAAATTCGCACGGAACGTGTTCTTTTTCCAGGAATTTGAAATACGTCTAAGTCACCGAGATAGATTTTCTTTGTTGTGGTGTCTCAGGGTTTCTAAAATCTTTTCTGGTATTTCTTTATTTTTTTTACTAACGTATAATGACAGTTCGGCTTCAGCCCACCACTCACCTGCTCTTTTTCTATTCAGCATTATTATGTGAGGTATTGTTACAGTGTACAGATTTTCGTAATTTAGTGCATGTCTATTTCTCTTCAACCTTGCGCATATTTAGACTCTAATTTATGTATTTTTTCTATGACTGTTGCAATGTCTTCTTCCCACTGAAGTATATACCTATGGAAATGAAACGTCAACTAAAAATGCGTGCCTCTGTGACGTCATCTGGCCGTTAAACATGACGGTTTTAGTGCTGCCCAGAAGATTTTAATGTTATTACGAGGGGAGGTCAAAAAGTTCGCGGAATGGAGGGTTTAGAGAGGGAAGGGGGTAGTTATTTTTACCTGTCGCTACTTGTTGACTCAATACAATTATAAATACTAAGTTTCAGCCCAATCGGTTCATATATCCTTTGAGATATCGCTGGATAAACAAGTCAATCGGGTAGAAATTATCAACTATGGAGAAAATTGCGTATCGTGCAGTGATTAAGTTACTCACTAAGCAAGGAAAAACACCTCAGAACATTATGGAAGAAATGTCATCAGTATACGGGGACTCCTGCCCTGGAAAAATAATGATTTACAAGTGGCATAGTTTTTTCAAGCAAGGCAGAGACTCAATTGAAGACGATCAGCGCTCAGGTCGGCCAATTGAAGCAACGTCCTCAGAAATTGTTGACAAAAGTTGAAAAACTTGTTCTAGAAGATGCACGCCTAAAGACGAAACAAATCGCAGAGATGACTGGAATATCATCTACGACCATTTTGAATATTCTCCATGACCATCTTGGCATGTCTAAGGTCAGTGCAAGATGGGTACCGAGAATGCTCACAGCGCTTCAAAAACAGCAGCGCGTCGAGTGTTCGCGCGAGCTGTGTAGTGAAAACAGGGATGAATTTCTGAACCGAATTGTGACTGCAGATGAAACTTGGGTTCATCACTATGAACCTGAGTCGAAGCAGGAGTCAATGCAGTGGCACAAAAAAGGCGCAGCACCGCCCAAGAAGTTTAAGGTGTCACAATCGGCCGGAAAGATTATGGCTACAGTTTTTTGGGATTCCAAGGGGATTTTATTGATCGATTATAAAGATAAAGGTGTCAATATCACGGGGAAGTACTACGCTACACTACTGGAAAAATTAAAAGTAGCAATTAAAGAAAAGAGAAGGGGAAAATGGTCTCGAGGTGTGCTCCTTTTGCTCGACAACGCACCCGTTCACAAGAGTCATGTTGCGATGGCTGCCTTACACAAGTGCGGCTTCGAAACTTTAAACCACCCTCCCTATAGTCCAGATTTGGCCCCTTGTGATTATTATTTGTTCCCAAACATGAAAAAAGAGCTTCGTGGAAAGAAATTTACGGATGACGATGAAGTGAAGTCGGCAATATCTGCTTATTTTGAAGGCCTTGACAAATCATTTTTTTTCGAAGGTATAAAAAAATTATTTGAAATGTCTGAGAAGTGTATTAGGGTTAATGGAGAATATATTTAAAAGGAATAATAATTTCATGTTTAAATTCACCCCCCTTCCCTTTCATTCCGCGAACTTTTTGACCTCCCCTCGTAGGTTTTATCGATAAACGTTCTTGGCTCATTTTATTTTAAATATTATTGAGTATTAATTATTTGTAGAATTTATACTTTAATAGGAAGTAAGTATATTGTTATGTGCTAACATACTTTTATTTTGATATGTGAAATCTAAGACAAGTTTGTGCTTCAAATTTGCCAAGTAAACGATATGACGATTTTTAAAAGTTGCTACACTGATTTTATAAAGTTGTCGTTTGACAACTCAGTGACCGCAAAACATAAACATATGGCGTAGTACAGGGCCATCTGCCCATCTCTAGCATGCTAAATTTTATCGTCGTTTCGTATGTTGCCGTCTCGCTCGCACTTGCGTATATGCCGGAAAGGGATGAAAGCTTTATGTCGGCGATAAAACGTTAGCATGCTAGCTATGTTGTTTTGGATATCAAAAAAAGAGTACGTCGTGTTTTTCTTAGACCAATAACCTCTCCATTACAATCTGTTTTAATTGTGTTGCTGACTCTAAAGTCCGTAACACACTACCGCAACGCACCTCAAGATAGGTGCGCCGCATTATCAAGGGACCGCGTGATAAAAAAAGCAAAACATCTTCAGAACATTTATTTAATTACAAACGTCATTCCTTATGACTTCCGCTCTAAAATCATTAATTATCACAAATTTAACGAATTTACAATAGTTTTTTACTCTGTTACGGAATAAAACTATTTTATTTAAATATTTCCGAAGAGAGATCTTGTCGGTAACCTTTTTCCCGAAATATCTAAACCGAATGTCTAAATATGTTTTGATGACACATTTTATTAAGAGGTATTTATGATTTGTGTCATTATCAATTGATTCCGACCGAAAAATGGTGTCAGATTTTTCGGAGTAGTGCTTCATAATGAATTTAAATATATATAGATAATAGTTTTGGGGCATCGACTTATCCAAGTTAGGTTTAATTATCTTTTCTGTCTTTTTCGTTATGTCTTCCACATCTTTCGTTGGGTATTTCAGTCCACCTCTTGGTTTAAAATGACTCAGCGTTTTCAAATTACTGTTCGGATCTCCAAACAATAACGAAGCACACGTCTGACATTTTATATTGCGGGATAATTTTCTCGATACAAATCCTGCGATGTAAGTAACAACTGAGTCAGCATATATGGAAAGAGTGCTATTTAAGCAATCTATGTATTTCTCGTATAAGGTGCTGTCATCTTCTGGCACTTCAACCAATTGTTTTTTTTTTTTCGGTTAAATCGTTCAAAGCTTTTTGTGGGCTAGTGCTTGTGCAATTTAAAATATTAACTTGCTTCAAGGCTACGCAATTGCGTAATTGGTTTTAAGCGATACACTCCTTTGATAAACCTATTCACATTATCATCTAATGTTATTTTTGCTGTATGCTATGCATAAAAAGGTAAATATTTCCAATTAACACGTACTAACGATACCAAATAGCCATATTAAAAGGAACAGTAATGAAAAATACCCATAAAATTATATATGAACGTTGGCAAAACACTCAACACATAGAAATGGTTTGTCTGGCCAAGCATTACAGAAAGTACGTACTTTTTTGGTCTTGTTTCTGGCTATTACACGCCCAAAACTTTTTTAGACACATTTTTCTTGTAACATTCTACACAAGACCGACGCACCTTCAAAGAAGGTCCTGCTTTTTTCTGAAGAACGTGCTTTCTTCTTGTCGTTCGGCCCGAAGGTGCTCTGGGTATTGAAGGTTTTGACATAAAACTCTTTAGTATTTCTTTTCTAAAATCTACTATAGGTATGGACTTATTTGTGGCGCTTTTATACAAAACTAAAGCGTTTACCATTGCGACATTCAAAATGAGATCAAATGCCAGTTTTTTATACCATTTTAGGGACTTCCTTAATGGAGTTTGATATGCTGCCATTTGATCAGCCCTAATCCACTTAACCTCTGCGTGCAGAATAATTGTTCCGGCGACTGGTGTCGTGGTGACGATCCCGGGCCTGATCTCGATCCCGATCCCGGCGTGCTAGCCTCCGAGGAGCAGGGTTCTGACGCGGCTCGAAGGCTCCCGCGCGCGACGTACCCCTCCCGTTTAAAGCACATCTCTGTGTGGTTCGACGTGGTGTAGGTATCTTGGCTGGCGGGCGTTGCACCACGCTTTTCATCTCATGGCCTGATCTTACAATCGCCTTTGCTGATTTCAAATGTTCTGACAAATTTGAACCAAATAAGCATACATACGTCTATCTTTGTATTTTTAATCGCGTCCCTAGTCTGCTTGTTAAGGCTATTTATTATAGCATACCGTCTCGACTGTGACTCCCTGTATTGACAGTCGCTAATCATTCGGCCAGCGTCGCTTAGTGGCTTTATTATATCTTGGGCCTTAATAACATCTTTCGAAGATAATGCCAAATTGAGGATTTTTCCAATAGCTGCTAAACAGCTAGCTAGCTAGATTTTGTTTGCTTTTGACTGAATAAATCTTTCTTTATATTGATAGGTGTCAAGAGCGGCTTCAATTTCTAAATTGAGCTTAGGTGCTTTCATGTTTGGACAGTTTTTAGGTGGCAGATATTCTTTTATTAGATCTACTTTGACCTCTTTAGGTAGCCCAATAAGTAATATGTGTGTCCACCTGGCAGCTAGGTCTTTATGTAGGTCCTCGCCATGGTCTTTTTCAACTGTAGGATCCTCTCCCAGCATCAACATAATGTCTGGGTCAAAAACTTCTTCTGAAGTTGTCGGGTCTTCTGTACAATTTTCTTGAGGTAGTAAGCATGCCTCATTTTTGGCGGCTTCTTCGTCTGTAACCAGCAGACGTGCCTATGTAATAGGGTATTTACACGGGTCGATTTTCGCCGTGCGGCGAGTCGCTTCACAAATTGCCTCACCAAGGCGCATCGCTAGCCCATTTACACAGGTTACTAAAATCGCATGCGGCTCGGTCATTTCCATCGAAAATGTTGAGCAGAATAGCCGTTTGTGCCGGAATTGAAATAATTAATTATTCAATTATTCAACAATTGCTTAAAGAACAAAGAGAGAAGAAAAAACAAAAGGAAAGAAGAAAACGTAATGTTTGGGTACGTGGATGGATTTCTCGACGTACGGTCTTGGGTGCTTCGGATACTTTATTGGTTGAGTGGAGTTTAGAAGATCCTGATTATTTTAAAAAACGATTAAGAATGACTACTGATCAGTTTAATACTTTACTACATAAGGTTACTCCGCTTATACAAAAATGCAATACCAATATGCGAGAAGCACTTTCTCCGAAAATTAAATTAGAAATAACCCTGAAGTTCTTGGCTACCGGTGATAACTACTCAAGTCTTGCAGAGTCATTTAGAGTTCCAGAATGCACAATTTCCCTGTTTTTGAAGGATGTTTTGGATGCTATATACAATGTTTTACAGGAGTTCATTATGGTAAGTGAAACTAGTAATTAATTTATAAACGATTTATTTATAATTTTCCATTGTGTTTTCATCTAAGCATGATCTAACAGCTTGAGATAGAATATCGTCGTTCACTGCGTATTGTTGCCCAGTATTTTCTTGTGTTAGTAAACAGCTGGCAAAATAGTCTTATTCATATTCGAGGTGCCTTCCAGAAGTGGAAGCTTCGGGAGTCGATGTTTCACGTTGGTTTCGAAAAGTTTGGTTTCGGGAAGTAGTAGCTTCGGCTTCAGGAGTCGAAGTATAGCGTGTATACTCTGAGAGTGAGCTCGTAGGAATTGGAAAATGTTGTGTATTTAAGATTTTCAGTCTTTCTTGTGACAAAATGATCGACGCCTCCCATGGTGAGCGTATACTGAGCGATAGCTTTGGGGATGAGAACATCTTTTTTAGTACCATCTTTCTGAGTCCTCTTTACAAATACTGTGTCAGTTGGATGGTGGGCTGTTTGTTGTAAGAATATTAACATCCCTGGTATCGAGCCACTTGATTGCTGTAATTGGTTTAGCAGTTATAGCTGCAAATTGGTTCTTTTCGAGTCTTAGATGTTTTGGTTGGGACTTCTTCGTAATTTCCGGCAGATCCTTTCTATTTACTCTAACAGTACCAACAGCAAAAATTTTCTTTTCGTATAAAGCTTCCATTAGGTTACAGCTAGTGAAAAAGTTATCAAACGCTAGCAGAGTATTCTCAGGAAGGCCGGCTGACAGCTTTATACCCACATTGTACTCCAGTCCCTCGTCATCCATACTGTCCCCTTTTCCTGTGTAAACTTCGAACTGTTAAAGGTAGCCGGTTTCAGAATCGCAACGTGCCCAGATCTTGAATCCACGTTTTATAGGCTTCTTCGGCATATAATACTGCTTTAATGACGACTTTCCTTTAAACTTTACCATGCATTCAAATATTGATTGTTTACTTGAATTAGCTGTTTCCTGCTGGAACACCTTATTAAGCTCTTGTATCATTGGTCTCAACTTGTACATTTATTTATCATATTCTGGTGAATCCTTTCTTGGTTCTTTTTCATTGTCATTTATGTGTAAATATGCAGTAATTTTTTTAAATCTTTTGATAGGCATAATTTTGGATATTTCTGCATTACTTATTGTAAAAAGGGTTATTAGAAAGTATACAACGACCTTCGGATTCTTCTTCTGTCCATTTCAAAACGTCTTTTCAAACCAGTATTTTTGAGAGGTCAAAGTATGTCCGAAAACGCCTCATTGGCAATGCTTCATGAAGCGGATATAGCAGCTGTTAGGCGAGCTTTAGAAAAAGCCGAAGCACCATTTGAAAATTCATTGCTTCCACAGGACTCAATCGATTTTGGAGAAAAGTTCAATGAATTACTTGCAAAAAGATCTGTTTCTGCCAACAAAGCCAAAGAAGTCAAACAGCGATGCATAAACTTTCTCGTGCGCTTAGTGAAGGAATTAGTTGACAGGTTACCAGTCAATGTGTCGGTGGTGAAAAAAATTTATGTTTTGTCACCCAACCGCTGCCTCTCAACCAGCAACAGACCTAACATTGATGATTTTCCCTGGCAGTTATGTGAACCTAATATTGACAAGGAATCTATAATAAACCAATTCCGCACTTTAAGTACGATGCGTATAGAGGAAATAATTGGCACTGCTTCTCCTATTGATATTGTAAATTTCTGGGTACAGGTATTGAAAATGCAGAATGCTGGAGGCAATCCCATGTTCAAAGCTTTAGCGGAGTTTTCCTTGCGTTGTCTTTCATTGCCTTTAAGTAATGCTGTCGTGGAAAGAATTTTCAGCGTAATGGGTACGATAAAGATAAAATTAAGTAACAGAATGCAATTACCCATGCTGATCGCCATTCTAAGAATTCGTACACATATGAATGTAAGAAGCATTTGCTGCAACAACTTTGAACCAAGCAATTATATGATAAGTTTACATGCAGGAAGAAAAATGTACGATTCCAGCGGAGCTTGCGCCAGCACTAGCACAGTATCCACAGTAAATGTTGACGACGGCGAAGTTATTCTGGATGCTTTGCTATTGCTCGCAGCAGATGAAGCAGAATCGGAGTGTATATAAATAAATAAATAGTTTAAAACTGTTTTTTATTTTAGTTTCGGCGTATGGGCTACTTTAGGCTACCTCATTTCAAATTCGGCTACTTTAGGCTACTCAAGCTCTGAAAATGGGCGACACCAGGTCCCGACTTGTTGGCAACACTGCTGCCCATTTCCGGTCGTCCTGCCTTATTTTAGTCACAAAGAAATACGCAACGACCCAAAGAAACACCCTCTGACTGTCGAATCCTTATTCCTTCCCGGGTTCCTTCTCAAAAATGATTGTACCCAAACATACCCTTCTTCCTCTGATTCCTCTTTATCTTTGTTAAACGAATGTTTCAGGCCTAATTGTTCAGCAAAGTGAAAAGCAATGCTTCGCAGATCTTTTCGTGTCAGTGGGAAGCAATGCTTTTGTATATTTAATATATGTTTAACCAGACTTTTCTCATATTCAACTCCAAAGACACAAGTGGGACCTTTGGTGTAATTAAAGGATTTCAAACGTCTTTGCAAAGTTTTTCATGGTACGCCATATTTAAAAGAAGCCTGTCGAACGGACAATTTTTTTTTTTGTTACTGTTTCTATTGCTGGAGTTAAGTCAAGCTGACTCCAGCTGCCTCGATTAGTAATACGAGAACATTGATTTAGCATCTCAAACGAAAGAAACAGCATTCAAACTCATATTTTTCTTCATAAGTAATGGCAGCCTATTAAATTTTATTAATCATAGCTATGCCAATTATTGTAATATATTTGAGGTTATGTTGCCGGCTAGAACATGGTTTCAGTGTTAAAAATTCATGAAAAAAAGAACATGTAGATGTTGTTGTTTGTACCACAAAAATAATCAAAAACATAACAAAAAAGAAGTAAGTCTTATCTTTTATCAATTTATATAGTTTTATCAGTCTAATCTTTATCAAAATAATCATCATATATTCTTAGCTTTAATAAAATTGCAGTAATATGATGGTTTACAATTTTCATGTTTCGCTATTACATCAATTGAGTATTTGAAAAAATAAATAAATGTCGTATTTATCAAGTTATTTTGTAAGTTTAATAAAAATTATGTATTATCCGCTTCAAAACTCACTTTAAAATTTTTTTTGTTTTTAATTACAACCAATTCAAAATTGATACAATTCCAATAGGAGTTACTTGTTCACGAACGCGCTACGAGTGATCGATGATTGTGACGTCATTATGTTATAGTTATGTATGGTACTTTATAACATTTTGACGTCACTACAGGTCACGAGCTCGTTCGGGTACTATCGGCGGCATAAAAGTTATTCGCTCTTTAGACACTTTCGACCCAGGAGCGCTAGTTTCAGCAGAAGAGGCTAAAGTTTTGTCCGGCAGAACCTTCCAAAACAATCCTGATTCGTCGGCATTGTAAATTTGTTCAGGGCAAAGGTTCTTTTCTTTTATCTCGTTTAGGAATTTTTCTTGGAATGGTTGAACAGCTTCCGTATTGCTAGAGACTTTCTCACCTGACGCTTTCAGCTGACGTATGCCATGACGTTTTTTAAAATTATCAAGCCATCCTCTACTTGCAGAAAAATCCGAACCTGTTAGTTTTTTATGGAAGAATCTCGCTTTTTCCATTACGACCTCACCAGACAATGGAATGTGGCGTCGTCTTTGTTCTAAAAACCATGTGAACAGTGCTTCTTCTAGCACTGGATTCTCTGGTAATTTTAGAGTTTTTCTGAACCGTGGTCCTTTCTCAGTTTTAGCTATAAAAGATCTCAATTTTTGCTCATTTTTCTTGAGGTCTGTAATTGTTGATTTTCCAACGCCATACTTACAAGCAAGAGAAGTTGCCGACACTCCGTCCTTTAAACTGTCTAGTATGGTGCACTTTTCGGCTATAGTCAAAGTTTTATGTTTGCGTTTTGGTGTTGGAACCATCTTTATAACCTCAAAAAACACGCCGCGCACGAGTACAGAGCAGAAAAACGTGGAATGGACGCGCAACGTGGCAGTCGTAACTGCAGACTAATTAATAAACAACATAGCAGCGAGGCGAAGGCGAGGAAGTGGGGTGGGGTATGCAGTTCGGATTATAGCGACGTTCGGATTAGCCTGAGTACGGATTATCGAGGCTCTACTGTATTGAATAAAAGGAGTGTTGTAAAAGTCACTTCCTTAATCTAGATTTAAATACAGTCATGGACGTATCCTTTTTTATCGTGTCCGGCAGCCTGTTGTATACTGCGGAACCCATTATGTAGACGGATCTCTCCGATTTGGACCACTTACGATCCGGCGTCGCGAGAAGGTGGGCAAACTTATTGCTGCGGATCATGGGATGGGCTGCGTTTGAGCTCCTAAGTTTAAACATGTCTATGTTTTTGTGGGTGAATAGAGCTACTTGGTATATTAGCTCACAGGGATGTGGCTTAATGCCGAGTTCTCTAAAAAGGTCCCTGCATGACTCATCGTCAGGCACACCCACAATGGCACTGATAGCTCGCTTCTGCATGGCAAAGGCTCTGTTAACATCTGCAGCCTGTGCCCACAGCTCTACACCGTACGTGGGGGTGCTGTGGACGGTCGCATGGTAACATTGTACCACCACGTTACGGGCAGCGGTGCCGGCGAGACGGCGCAAGGATGTTCGGCTTAACATGGAGCAAAGCTCATCGTTGTGTGTTTCCCACGTGATGCCGCTATCGATGTGGAAACCCAACAGTTTAGTCGAGTTGGCCATCTGTAAGATGGTATCTCTAGCGATCAGTTTATACTTTGGTGGAGTGTGACCATTTATAAGGAATGGCAAAACATAGGTTTTATCTCTATTTAGAGATAAACCGTTCGACCGGAACCGCCCTTCCAGCTTTTGAACGACTGTGTTCAATTTTTGCTCCAACTTTAGTTTAGTCGGCGCGGTGACGACGGCGGCCACGTCGACCGCGTACGTAGACCTCTGCATTGTTGATTGCATCGGGTAGCTCATTCAACAATATGCTGAACAGGGTGTTAGATAGGCATGAGCCCTGTGGCACGCCTATGGGTCAGTAGTCAGCGCAGAGCAGAGCATTTTCTAAGATTATTGAAAAAAATATCTTATGATTATTATCATACTTCGCAAAATTGAATACACGCCCGCACGCAATTTGATGCTCGACTATGCTGGAGCAAACCGACTGCGTGTTCGAGTATTCATTCTACATGCGCGAGCGCGCCGCTCGCGCCTGTCAGTCAGTGTTGCCGCAGCGAGAAAACCGTTCGGACGTATGACTATCAAGCTACGGAACGGAACCTACGAACATGGACGAAGAAAAGTTGATCGGTTTGGTGCAGCGTTTTGAATGTTTGTACAATATATCGAGTTCAATATACAGCGATCGGATGTTAAAAGTCAATGCTTGGGAAAGAATCTCCCAAGAAATGGGAAAGCCAAATAAGTTTAAATGAGTGTTCATAACCAGTAGGTACAATAGGCTGACTATTTATAGATTTTAGGATGAGTATTTGTGCATATTTTCTGATTTGTTTAGTTAGAGTAAAATACAGGTTAGTGAATGTGTAGGTATGTGCGGCAACTTAAAAAAACCCCAAATATTTTAAATCAATACAACATATTTTATTTATTTTGTTTACGGTTATATAACCAAAATAGGTATGTCAAATCATTGGAAATCACGTCGTCATTCTAAATCCAATTATTAACTACATCGATTAATTTTATTATCTTGCCAGTTAACTGATCCAGCTTCTGAATTAAAATACTCTTTGAATTTATCTCGGACTTCCATACTTGTGGTTATACTTGAGACGTTTTCATTCATCGATTGGAACTGTTGAAAAATTGTATCTGTCGGGAGTGGCGAGGGGTTACTGTTGTTTGAAAGTATGGTGATGACGATGCACTTTCTGCCACCTTTGAAAAATTTCTATTTCTGTACCATTATCCCAAATGCACATTCTACGATTTGTCGAGGTCTGCTCAGTCGAATATTATTATTTTTTTTCTCTCGAACACCAGTTCGAAGCCGCGGCGACGTCGCCGGCTATCGTGTCCAAACAGTTGCATCAAAATATTATGGTATAGTTCCCTCATGTGGCCACGTTTGGAAACGTCGCCAATCCACACAAAATGTTTGGACACGTAGCCATCGACGTCAAAATAGCGTCTTAGTAAAGCGTAGGGCTAATGCAAAATTAGTGAAATAGCAAATACTTTTTTTTCATTTCCAGGATAAGGCCTCATTATATTTTTGCATAAAGGAAATGCTTCATCAGCCACAAACACATGTGGCATTTCTTGATTTGTACCTGGTAAGCACTTGTTCTGGGGTATATTCGTTACAGGACATGGCTGTTCTCATGACTAAACGGCCAAATGGTTCGATTGTGTAAGTGTCAAATGTACAAAGTTGAATGGTTAAAATTTTGCAGGGGCAAAATGACAAAAGTTCATTTATTATCTTTGTTAAATCGTGCATATGTCAGAAAGAACAAATGTTACTATGCATTTATGTCAGATCATGTTAGTGATTAATTATTTACATGTTACAATACTTATGTAACTAATTTTGTTTATTGACTAAATGACTGAATCTAACAATGATAAAAATAAACCCTTTTTTACATGATGAAAATTTATAATTTCTGGGCAACTTGTGCAATTTTTAGCTCGGGAATAAAGCCTCGGTGTCCTATTGATTCACATAACGTCATTTGTCATAATTTTTTTCAGCATACATAATTTGTCATAACATGCTGTAGTCATAATATTAGAAACGCATATTTTTCTGTAGACATACTCAGAATTCGTCCTAAAATTTAATTATTATAATATTATTGAGTATAATGGTTTCAATTCCTATTATTACTTATCATAATGTTTCTAATGTATAATTTAATAAGTAATAATGTTATGAGTCCTAATTATTCTTAGGAGTAATAGTTATTCTATATATTTTTAAATTTATGTGTTGTAGTTCCTAACTGTTATTTCTTATGTTTACAATGCCTACTGATACTGCAATACTGATGTTCTTGACTAAATAGGTATTCATTCAAATTATAAAAAAAACGCATGCAGTGTGTTTTCAATTGTAAAATTAAATATCTTGATAGTAGGGCTAAGCATTTATTCGTGACGTTTACTTAATACTATAATAAATGGTTAATAAACGCTTGTCAATCAATATCATAAAAAAAAACATGTATGCATTGCAAGGCTGCTTAATACAACAATGTATTGCCTGGCATTGCGTTTTAGCTTTACAATGTATTTTAAATAATTAAGCGGATTAATTTCTTTGTTCTCCAGTTGATTTAAAAAAGTTGATTTCGCACTTCCTTCGTTTGATGTTCTCGAATAGTGCATTCTTAATTTTTGTTTCCTGATATTTTGCTTCCTTGCGTAATAGATGAACAAATGTAAACAAGTTTGGTTTGCACCGCATCCTCTTTATTAATCGATTGTGCCACCCTTCTAAGCTATTATTTGTTCGGTGGCGAAGATAAGCACAGCTAATCTGTTCGATACAATTTTTCGACAGCCATTGCTTGACAATGCTTGAAATATGTTTTGAATTTTTCTATTCCTTCAGTTTTCTCTGAAATACTATTTAATATTTCAGTCCATCCAATCGTTAACAAGTGTTTAGGCAAAAGCGGTAAATATGAAGCTAGCTCTGCAAGTTTTCGTCCATCTTTAGTCTCTTGAAGTTTTAACGCATCTGCTTTTCGCCATATTGCTTTATTGAAATGGTAGAAACATCCACTCAATTCACATTCCGGGAAAACTTCTTTAACTGCATTTATTCGGACTGCAAACGTGCCCTATGCGTGGCGAGTCACCAGTCACATTCGTGGCTATCGACGGGGTCCACAAGAGCGGCGTGTTTCGTCGTCTGACGTGGTGTCAGGGCGGCGAAGTTTCGGCGGGCGGTTAGGTGGTCGAACCACAAACACTCCACGCATGGCCCTTGGTGGCCATTGGCCATAGGCGGGAGGCAAAGTTGCGGCGTGCTGCGTCGTCTAAGGTGGTGTCAGATGCGGTGCCGAGGTGTCCCTGGGGAGCAACAGTCGGTGAGGTTTGTGGAAAACAAAGTTACATACATTTTATTTCTTTAAATAAAAGTGAAGTGTAAGCATAAAGTGAATATTATCAGTTCAATAATAAAAATATCTCATAGTAATGAAAGTGATGAAAATTCACAGCGGCTTATAAACTTAAGGTGTTTTCGGTTCGTTTTGGTTTAACTTTTGATAACTTAACAAAATGCAGGCTAATTTTAATGTGCAACAGGATGCCCATGACCGAATGTTAAAGGCGCAGATTAACTTCTAAAAGTCTCCCAAAAACCGAATAACAGAACAATATGTGCAAACTAGGTTAGATATTTTAGACAAATTATGGGAACGGTTCACAAATATTCACCAAAGTATTCTTCAAAACTCTCGGACTGGGTAACGTTGCAAGACTTATGTCAAAGTGAAAATACGGAAGAAGTTTATTTTAGAAAAAAAAAAAATCGGGTAGTCCGAAGGAGCATAATCAGCTGATCTGTATTTATAGTCTAAAAATAGAAATTGTGCGTGAATTGTGAAAAATACAGGCAAAAAGTGTTAATAGCTTAGAGAGGCGCCTGAGAAAGTGTTATCTACGAAAAAGTTGTAAGATTAAAGAAGATTTTGCGCAGATAAAACGGCCGCGTCAAACCAAACAAATTACGCAATCAGAAGACGTAAATCTGCGAGGAAAAAGGAGCAATACCGATCGAAGTCGCCGCCGGAACATAATATCTGGTCAGTGGTCAGTGAATTCACCTTATTATAAAACGAGAATTAATTGATCGATTGAAGCGACATCTATCGTAAATACCCAGAAGTATTGATCAAACTACTAATATCTAGCAGATAATAATCTAGCAGATTTCAACTGAACCTCTTGAAGCGGAATCGATATAAGACTCACGCGCGCTATAATCTTACCTATCGCTTAGAGCAATGAGCAAGGTAAGTACGAAGTGTGGCGGTTGCGGGAAATTTCTGTCAGGGGGCGCTATATGTTCGTTATGTAAGACATCCTATCACAAACAATGTGTTAATATTGCGTCAAGTCAGCCGCCAAACTGGCATTGTCCTGCATGTGTAGTTAAGATGCCGCGTGCGTTACTTTACTCAATACATAAATAAAAACCTGAACAAACCTCAGATATTGTGGAAATATATAAGAAAAACAAAAGTATTACACAATGACATAGCTCTAATTCCTGATGATCTCAATGACCCTAACTTAATAAATAAATTTTTTTTGGAAATTTCCGGTAATGGCGTTATTGACAGAGATACACTACAATTCTATTTAACCAATAAAGCTACGAGTGCAGTCTTTTCTCTAATGGCTGGTTTACACGGGCTTAGTAGCTAAGCGCTTAGTACTTGTCACTATACTAAGCCTCAATATGACAAGTGAAAAGTAACCGTTTACACGTTGGAGCTAGTAGAAGTCATTAGGGACCAGACATTCGAAATGGAATGACGCCGCCTGATTTTGCGCAGTGTGTTTAAACAATATTCAAAGTTTATTATTTCAAGCATGATCGAAGAGCTTGAAAGACAAACATTAAAAAGAAAACGTTTGTGGACAAGACAGTGGTTACTGCGCAGAGATGAACGGGGCCATTCTGCTCTTCTATTAAAAGAGCTAGCAACCGAAGATCCAGGAGAATATAGAGTAACTATGAGAATGTCAACGGCACAATTTGATATTTTATTAGAAAAAGTTGCACCAGCAATTCAAAGACAAGACACAAATATGAGGAGTGCCATACCAGCTAAAATAAAATTGGAGGTTACTTTGTCATTTTTGGCAACAGGAAGCAGCTACCGCATGTTATCACACGTGTTCAGAGTTTCTAAACCAGCGATTTCAAAATTCATACCCGAAGTCTTGGATGAAATTTATAATCAACTTTCGGATTACATGAAGGTAAAAAAAAACAATATGTTTGTTTATTGTTATCATTAGTGTAATCATTTGAAATAACAAGTACACGAAATATTATTGTGTGAAGTCTTCACCGTCAAGTGTCATTGTTATGGCCTGTGATAGGATATTTTCATCAGAAATTAAAGCAGGTGTGGATGCATTACGTAACGATCCCGCAGATGAGATGGTTTCCAATGTTTCAATGGAAGCAGATGTATTAGAGCGCTTGTAGACGTCCGTTTTTTTCACCGGATAACGGACCGTCAATAAACGGCTATCCTTGTATACATATTTTTTTTACCGGATGGATGGACTGCCGTCTATATGCGTTAGTTTTGAACTGGTAGTCAGAGATTACACACGTGTGAAATGTCGAATAATAAGAAAAAAAAACTCGTATTGGCCTACTATTTGTACAAGAAGAAACAAAAAGAAATAGAAAAACGTAAAAGGTCATCGTGGGTGCATCCTATATTATTGGAAAGGGAAAAATATGGTGCATTTCAAACTCTTTTTACGCAGTTGGAAGAAGATGAAACTAAATTTTACAATTATTTTCGGATGAAGAAAGAAACCTTTCAACTATTATTAACAGCCATATATGATAAAATAAGACACGAGGATACTGACATGCGTAAATCTGTTTCCCCGGCAGAGAGATTAGCCGTTACGATAAGGTATGTTAAAGAGATGTTCAATTTCAAATTATAGAAAAGGGGATTGATTACCTGTATCAATTAAAACAAAATTTAGTAGGTAGTAATTGTTTTATTATACTCAAAAAATAAATTAAGGAGTTTTAGAAAAATCGAAATCGTAATCAGGCGATGTGATTGAACTTAATTCAGTAATAATTGAAGATTGGGAATCATCTTGCTGCATGAGTTCTTGAGGCATCCTGGATGTGGATGGAATGAGTTGTGTTGGCTGATATTCATAGGGCATCCTGGATGTCGATGGAATGGGTTGTGTTGGTTGATATTCGTGTATCCGGTAGTCGGGTGTAGCCGTAGTGTAGCCTCGATTAATATTGTAATTGTAATTTTGCTGCTGCATGGACGCTTGATTTCTCCGAGTTAAATTTCTCATAACTTTAATGACTTCATATTGGAATTCAACATAATCGTCATCACTATACTTGTCTACAATCGGAGCAATACCTTTGAAAAAACACATACTCTTACTCTTGTCTTCATCTTCAACTGATTTAATTAAAGTAAGCATTTGTCGATCAACTTCGCTACAGTCTGTCTTTCTCTTCTTGCTTGTTTTTGTTAAATCGGTAGTATTGGCTGGTGCGGTAGGGTCATTATTGGTTTGTGAGTCAGTTTCTTTGTTGTGAGATTGTGTGATGTTTTTTTCTGATGTAATACTTGCTTCCGTTGTTCGGCGAGTCACAATTTTACACAAAAAGAGCATTTGATCGTAGAATTTATATTTTCGTAGACTTTTTGCACCAGAAGCCGGATTTACATTCCTTAACTTTTTTGTGATATTTCATCCAGTTATCTCTTGCATTGTTCCATTTTTTTATGATATCTTTGCCTAAAAAAGAAAAAATTGTTACAGATATTTAGCTGCAGGGAACACATTTAGTGATCTACATTACAGTTTCAGAATGGGTATAAAAACTATCAGCTGTATTGTACAAGAAGTATTTGAAGCATTGTGGGAAACCCTTTCTCCAATTTATATGAAACTACCATCGGAAGACGAATGGTTAACAATAGCAAAAAATTTCGAGACGAATGCAAATTTTCCTCATTGCTTGGGAGCCATTGACGGCAAACATATTAGAATCATCAAGCCAGAAGAAAGTGGATCAATGTTTTTCAACTACAAGCACTATTTCTCAATAGTATTAATGGCTGTGGTAGACACAAACTATAATTTTGTTTTTATTGATGTTGGAGCCTACGGCAAAGAATGCGATTCAGCAGTATTTAAAGAAACAGAATTTTGGAAAAGAATAGTAGGCGATAAATTAAATATTCCTCAACCTAAGCAGTTGCCAGGTGCAGGCAGTGAGTTACCTTATGTATTTGTTGCTGATGAAGCTTTCGCTTTACATCAACACGTACTTCGTCCTTACGGTGGGCATCAACTTGACTCAATAAAAAAAATTTTCAATTATCGTCTCACAAGAGCGCGACGCTACGTTGAATGCGCATTTGGTATTTTATCCAATAAATGGAGGATTTTGCATAGACCATTAAATGTTTCAACAGATACTGCTGTTAACATTGTAAAAACATGCTGCTTATTACAAAACATAATTCATAAAGTAGAGGGTATTGCTAATAATGCTACTGACAATGCTAGTTCACACATGGTGTCTACTCTATGCCATTTGCCTCGTTCCCATTCAACACGAGGTAATGTAACAGCAAATATGATTCGTAACAAATATGCAGAGTATTTCATGTCACCAGTAGGGCGTGTACCATGGCAAAATCAACATGCATAAAAATAATGAAAATAAAATGTTACTTACCAAAATCATTTTTTTCTTTCTCGGACATCGTTTCAAAACCTTCATTTAACGCAAGACAAATTTCTCTCCAAGCGGCAAAACTCGACTGTCTATTTTTATAGCACTCTTGGGTTTTGTCCCACAGTACAGGCCTAGTTTCAACCAAACTTATTAACAATTCCATGTCAATATCACCCATTTTTAAAAGAACGCAGGTAGACGGCACTCAATTAACAGAAAACAGGCAATACGTCCGGCAGCGTCAACACGCACCAATACACTGGCGTGGATGACCGCCATTTCTTACACCGGACCGGTGTCCGTCGCGCCGAGGGGAAGGGGTGGTGCATCCGGCGTAAATTGTTCGCCGGACCGATGTCCGGTGCATGTACACACATTCATTATAATTCATACACCACCGCGAATCCGGCAAAAAACACGGTCCGTTATCCGGTGAAAAAAACGGACGTCTACAAGCGCTCTTATTATTGTACATGTAGTTCTCGATCGCTAGTTCACTCAAAATATTTTGTATTCTTGTTTGTGCAATCATACTTCTCTCGAATGATAATTCACTTAACTGCACTGCTACGTTCTTTGCAAACACATCGAATCTGTCTTCTTTTTCAGGTACATCCCTATTGACAGCTTCTTGTAATTTTTTTAGTTCTCCAATCGCACGAAATATTCCTTTCCTCTGTGACATATTTTTACTGGAGGTACTTTGACGTTGTTCCCCCCTTGGTTCCGAAATAGATTCAACCTCTGAAGTGGAAGCCATAGAGATATCTTGCTCGCTACTTATAGGATTATGTTGCTCGCTGCTTGTAGATCCGCTATCCTGAAAAATAAAATTGCATTTCAGGTTCCTGCTACAGAGGATGAATGGAAGAAAATAGAAAGAGGTTTCAATACACGTTGGAACTTTCCAGGGGCTCACGGTGCTATAGATGGCAAGCATATATGTATTCAAGCACCTCCTGACTGTGGCAGTGATTATTTTAATTATAAAGGAAGCAACAGCATCGTGCTAATGGCCGTCGTAGATGATGATTACTGTTTTATATATGCTAATATTGGCGCAAACGGCCGGTGCTCAGATGGTGGTGTTTTTCAGAACTGATCGATTTTTCGTGATCTCGAAAACAATATGTTGCCAAACAATGGATTTTTTGTTGGAGATGACGCATTTCCCCTGAAATCATATTTATTGAAACCTTACAAGCATAGTCCTTTGACCTACGAACAGAAAATTTTTAATTATAGATTGTCAAGGGCCCGAAGAATCGTCGAGAATGCTTTTGGCATCTTAGCCAGTCGCTTTAGAATTTTTAGAACATCTATATCTACGAATCTCACAGTTACTGATCGCATTATTCGTACAACATGCACTATACATAACTGGCTCAGAAAAACTTCAAGGACATACCTAACCACGAGATGTGTTGACTATGAAAATTTGGAAACTGGGGAAATTATTCCAGGATTATGGAGGGACGCCAACTTTGATTTGCAAAATGTTCAGCCAGTGGGTAGTAATCACTCGTCAAGAATGGCCCGACAATTGAGAGAAAGATATACGAATTACTTCGTAAACGAAGGTGCCGTATCATGGCAATCTAGAATGATCTATTAGTTTAAAATGTACAACTTTATTAATTAAATTAAATCTATTGTTAAATAAGTACATACCTACTAATACCTGTGTTATATTATAACACAGGTTTATATTGTTTATATTTTATTATAATATGTCTTCGATTGATAGAATTGATGCGACAGATGAAATACAGGCGATACTCTCTAGATACCGTAAGAGAGCCCTCTGTGGTAGAATTGTGTACACACCTTCTAATTACAGTTCCGAATGTACGCCATCACCACAGCCTACAGTAAATTATGAAATGTCTGCACTCTCTATGCAAGTGGAACAATCTTCACAATCTATACTCCATAATGAATGTACGCTATCACCACAGCCTGTAGCCTACCAGCTTGTAGAGGTCGCTACTGAAGCTTATCAACCTGTTGAACCTACAACATCTGCATTCTCTGCGCCACTGCTGGATCAATTTGAATCTATACCCCAATCTAATGATGTACTTGCTGCAGCAATATCAATCTCTAATATTAAAAAATAACGAACTAAGCTATGTAGTACTGTAGTTATTAAGTATTAATATGTAAAGTTCACGTTTAATATGTACAAAAACTTTACAAAACCATTGTGAATTTGATTATGAATAAAAAAAAATACTTACTTTGATATAATCTTTTAGACTTTCATTGATAGCAGCACACACTTCTGGTATTATTTTAATGATGGATGCTTTTGAAACTCTGAAAAATAACGACAACAGTCTATACGATATCCCAGAAGAAAGGTATACTAGGGTTATTTCCAACTTCACCCTCGCAGGTATCGCATCCCTCATTAGTGTATCATCACGTTGAATTTTTGGAGCAATCAAATTTAAAAGTATTTCCACTTGTTCAGTTGTCAATCTCATAACCGCTTTATATTCTCGGGGATCTTCATCATATAGCTCTTTAAATATTGAATTCGTTGCCCCTTTTCTTTGCAGCCAAGTCCTGACCCAAACACTTCTCTTCTTCTTCTTTTTTTGTATAGCTCTTTCAATTTCAACACAAAGTATTTTCGTAACTGTTTTTATAGTGGTATGCACTGTGATTAAACGTGTATTTTGCGACAACATTGCACGAGACATGATACAGACGAACTATGCGAGTACACTGGTGCAGTAGCTGTCTTCCTGCGACGCCAGCAGTTCGCATAGTGTGACCGAGCGAGGCGAGTCGAGCTACTGTCATACGAGTACACATGCACAGTAGCTGTCTACTGTCATATCAGCTGCTCGCACTGTGTAACCTATCCTTAACTTGTCGAGCTATTTACATGCGGTCAGCACGGGACAAGTGCTTAGTAAATCGTGGTGGGGGTATCGACTTGTCGCTTAGTAAATAGGATCGATCTCTATTCACTTGCACTATTCACAAACACTAATACTAAGCACTAATAATCAGCGTGTTTACACACGAGGACTTAGTATTAGTGACAAGTACTAAGCGCTTAGCTACTAAGCCCGTGTAAACCAGCCATAACTCCTGTGGCCCCTGAGACAATTAGTAAATTTATTCTGGGTATGACGGAATCACACACTCATCATATATGTTACTGTTTTGTGAGTGTTTATTTATTTGTTTATTTATTAGATATATTATATATTGTGAGTACAATTTTTGTTATTAGTTATGTAGTTTGCTGATTGTGTTTCTTTTTCTTAATTTCTCCTGACTAAGATCTCAGATCGAGCAACGGGATATGCTGAAAACCAGCGCTGCGCAAGATCTCGTTGCGTAGCATAACGCTGAGCATATCCCGATTGCCATATTATATATATATATATATATAAGTAAAGTAATTAATATAAGCTAGTTTAATAGGATTATTTTTTGTATCTACATGGGACTGAGTCCTGGGTACATCTCTGCCTACCCCTTCGGGAAAAAGGCGTGAACGTATGTTATGTTATGTTTTTTATTTTTTGTAAAATATGGCAATAAATACTTTTATTTATTTATTTTATATTACAGAAACCTGGTTAAGTGAGACATCAAGGGACCTGCAATGTCGTTTCACTTATAGAGGTATTCCACTTACCCAGTGTCTCAGATATACAGGTATAAAGAAATATCTGTCTCATTTACAGAGTGTTCCATTAATAGAGGTGAGAATACAGGTTATTTCAGTTATAGAGGTGCGATCATTAAATAGAATAACGTGTTATGTATGTAAATGAGTTTTAATAAAAAAATTAGTACTTAAAGGTAATCATACAAATGTAATCAACAAAAATATTCAAGCACGTTTTTACACGTAATCCATATAAAAATCTGTCATTTTAGTTTGTCGTTTGGAAGTATCAGCCATCAGATGTTTTTCGATGTTATAAATTTTATCAAATATGTTTTGGTCACCAATTGATGACATTTCAAAATAACTGTGCAAAGTTTCTAGTGCTTTTACTGCTTCGCGATTAGAAATTTTTACTAAATTTACTTCCGCACTCATTTCATCGTCCTCTTCTTCATTTTCCAATGAAAAAGACGAGAAGGCATGAACAATGTCGCTTTCATTAAATTCTCCTGAAACTATTAAACCGTCATCGACGTTTATAAAATCTTGGAATGTTGGCTGTTGATTATTGTCGTTGCTGATGGCTAAGTTCCAATCTTCAGGATCAGTTTCTAAATTTTCGTCCTCCTCTTGTAAGCTTTCAGCTACAGTTACTTCAGATTTAAATCCAGTTTTTTTAAAGCAGTTTGCTATAGTAGTTTTGGTCACAGAAAACCAAGCTTTCCGAGCAAACCTCATCGCCTGAAGAACATCGATTTGTGGGCAGTGATTGTCTTCTATAGATTTAATAACATGTCGAACAACTTCTTTTCTGTAATAAATTTTGAAATTGTTGATGATGCCTTGATCCATTGGCTGCAATTTACTTGTCGTATTCGCAGGCAGATACACGAGTTTAATGTGGCTTAGCTCGGGCATATTATTGTGAGCAGTACAATTGTCCACAAATATTAAAATTTTTGTTACGAAGTTGCTTGACCCATGTTAGCAAACACTGTTCAAGTTCAGGATATTCTGATAAACGTACACGTTTTAGTTTTCCTTGTCCTTCAGAACATTGTGATTCAATTTTATGTTCTCTGAATTATTCTACAAAGAGTAGATTTTGGCACATTAAATTCGGCACAAACTTCTTCGCGTGTCTTCCCACTTTCATAAACGGATATAACTTCAGTTTTTCACGTAATGATAACGATTGTAGCTTTCGTTTTGGCCTTTTTCAAATAAACATCTGTATGATAGTAAAGCGAAACTAAAACTGAAGGTAATTGAAGCTCAAAATTACTTACGTACTTGGAATTACGTCCTATAATAAATGTACAATGCCTAATGCGATATGAACTTTTGACACGTGTAGTGGAAGTGAGATGCAAGATGATGTATTGTTTGTGATTTAAAATATTTTAAAAATTGTGATAAAATCTTTAAGTGTGATCTTGCATTTAATTAGATAAATCACTAAAATGACAACCCTTAGATTATATATGAACAAAGCGTCCCATGGTTCCACTTGCTTAATAGGTAGACATAAAATACGATAGCATGGCGCGTCCCTCCAAATCACTGATTCAATGTATGTAGTATGTAGTCAAATTCTAGAGAGAGTTTGGGGGCGCACCATTTCATCGTAGTTTATCTATAGGAACCAAATTTTTATCTTCAAATAAATGGGATAGGATTCTGGGATCTTATTGATAGATAAAAACAATTCAACTTTTACATATAAAATTTATTTTATTAGAAACTTATGTATACTTATAATAACAGAAACATTTCCTTATATTACAAAAAAAAAATATAACTAAAATTAACTAAGTACCTATATATAATACTTTTTCAAATTACTTTTTCTTACTGTCCGCGAAAAAGATAGCTTCTTCGCTGAACTTGGCCTTTGTAAGCCGAACTAAGGACCTCACCAGGTCTAACTCTTCTGCATCTGAGTCAGCCTGATACTTTAATGAAAGTATAGCTTTTTCCCAGCGGTCCTTGAGTTCTACGTCTCGTATGTCCCTACTATTGTAGAGCCTTAATTCTAAAAATAAATCGCCCGATAAATTTGCGGTTCGGCGCAACACTCCGTCGGCGACGCGTCGTGTGAACGATGAGGTCAGCTTGCTCGGCTGGGCTCGGGGCTGCTTGGCCACCTCCTCGTCGCTCTCAGATGTCAGCTGCCATCCGCTCCCAGAAGGCACCGCTTTTTGAGTAGTTTTTCTTTTGGACGACTTATTCTATCTTAGTTTTGTTTGTTCTGAAATTATAAGATGATTATTAGTTCGATAATAAATATATTGTACCTGATGATAACACAGATGGATACACATAATATTATTCTTTTATGTAAGAATCATACCGTAGTCTTTGGATCAATCAAAGAAACAGACAAAAATACTAAGATTCCCGAAAAATATAACCCTCCTTTTGCACATGTGACAATACATACATTCACGCCTTTTTTCCGAAGGGGTAGGCAGAGGTGTACCCAGGACTCAGTCCCATAGTAGATACACCCACATTTCGCCGGTATGTTATTACATACATACATTCACGCCTTTTTCCCAAAGGGGTAGGCAGAGGTGTACCCAGGACTCAGTCCCATAGTAGATACACCCACATTTCGCCAGTATGTTATTGGTCCCATGTAATAGGGGGCGAGCCTATTGCCATCTACCGGGCACAGTTCCA
Source organism: Hemistola chrysoprasaria (assembly GCA_947063395.1). NCBI lineage: Eukaryota > Metazoa > Arthropoda > Insecta > Lepidoptera > Geometridae > Hemistola > Hemistola chrysoprasaria. Next base: position 2,791,707 of record OX346727.1, on the reverse strand, counting down.
GACTCCAGGCAGTTATTGAGATAATTCCTAATGGAAAAATCCAATATTTAACACTTTGCCTGACCTGGGGATCGAACCCGGGACCTCTTGATAGGCAGTCGAGCATGCGCCCACTACGCGAGGCAGTCACAATGTGACAATAAACTTCAACTAATAAACGTAATAAACATAGGTACAATCACGCACGTGTCACATTTCACCAGTAGTATGTTATTGGTCCAAGGTAATCGGGGTGAGCCTATTGCTATCTATCGAGTACAGTTCCAGACTCCACACAGTTATTGAGATAATTTCTAATGGAAAAATCCCTAATTTAACACTTTGCCTCACCTGGGGATCGAACCCGGGACCTCATGATTGGCAGTCGATTATGCACCCACTACGCCACCAAGGCAGTCAAACTTCGCCTAATAATTAACACAAATGAGAACTTACCGCTTCGACGTTTGCGGCAGCTCGTCTTCGTCGTCCTTGCGGAAGCGTTTGCTGCATTCGTACTCAGAGTCCGACCTGCGAACAATTAATAAGACAATAATTATAAATTTGCATCCGAGGTAATGCAGTGAGCTTATAGTAGCCGACTACGAAACATAAATAATTAAGTAAATCAAACTTACGAACATGATTAAAACTGAAGTGAAGTGGAGTGAAGTACTTAGTACAGAATTTCTTCTTGCTCTAGCAGAGACTTGTTGAGACTTGTAGCTAGCGATGATCACTCTTTGCAGAACTTTGAAGAATTAGTGATTAAAATATAATCGATTAACGTTTTATATTAAATATATTGCTGACTCAAATTAGAGGTGGTCAACCATTTCCCAGTGTGTAGGTAAACATTCCGTGTACCCATAAATTCCTTGTAAACATAATGTAAACTGATATTATTCGATTCACAAATAAAATAAAATAAACTGTTTGCGAAACCTGGCACATTTTTGATGACAAAACCAATAATATTATTATTGGTTAATATTGTAAAGATATCAAATTTAACACCGGCGGATGCATAATCAAATATCAAAGATCTTCACCACGGTACCGACAAGCGCAGCGTAGGACTTCCACCCACAAGGTGGACAATTGATTTGATATAATAAGGATGTGGGCCGCTTGCAACGGTGCTGGATCGAAATCTATATGGAAGGCCTGTGTTATGCCTATGGCAATAGGCTCGCCCCCTATTACATGGGACCAATAACATACTGGCGAAATGTGGGTGTATCTACTAAGGGACTGTGAGTCCTGGGTACACCTCTGCCTACCCCTTCGGGAAAAAGGCGTGAATGTATATTATGTTATGTTTGGCTCTACTGGTGAAATCATCAAAATCGTATACCTTTCTATTTTTCATATTTTTTTCCACCTGGTGATGAAAATGATCCGCTGACATAAATGTATGTCCTGGCTCGAAATATCGCATCTCAATTGTTTTTGCAGATATTAAAGGATTATTTACAATGTTAACCAAAAATGTCATCATGGCCCAATTCTTATTCTGAGATGCACAATTGTCAACCCATAACACGACATTTTCTGCGTCTCGTTTGTGCATCAAAAAAGCTCTAAATGTGGAAATGATGTCTTCTTGATGGCGTCCTGCAACTGACTCATTCCAAACTGTAGCAAATGGCACATCTTCTTTTGTTGTTTTCCCCAATGGCACGAAACTTTCGTTGAATGCAATTATTCTTGGGCAGAAAATAGCTGCCTTAAACTGCTCTATTCTCGGCAACATGACAACTTTTTGTAGGTCCACCGAATAATAAATAGTATTTTTGTCATGAGCAGCCGATTCCACGTCATCTTTATATTTTTTCCGGCTTTCTGTGTACCTTTTTTTATGAACACTATAATTGTTACATATGTCACAGGAACTTTCGAGATTGTCTATATTATGTTCTTGGCTATGCAATTTGAATATTGTGCATAATTCGCATTCTTCATTTCCCAGGTGTGAAAACGAAATGTTTAACTCGTTTTTGACGATAGTGCGATAGGTTTCTTGGGAAATTTGCAATTCGGGAAATTTGTCGTGAAAAATTTCGTACATGAGTGTCACACTAATATCGCTAGGAAGATATAGTCTTTTTGGGGCATGCTCCCTTCTATAATGGGATATGGCTGGATTGTAGCTTAACACGTGGTCTTTTATAACATTTCTGTCTATTTTGTTAGTTCTTTCATATGAACCTCTCTGATTATTTTGTTGATCAACGGGTCTATTCAAAGCTGTGAGAATCCTTTGATCATTTTTAGGATGATACCCTAAAGTTGTCAGAAAGAATGTTTTGCAAACTTCTGAAGTTTGATCTTCATTATCAAGAAAATAGCAGTACGTAACTTTTCTCTTTGGTGTTTTGCATGTTTGTTTTCTATTAATAACGTTTCTTGTTTCAACCATACCTTTGATAAATACTCCTTGAGATTCTTTGCTAAGCTTTCTATAACTATCATTTATTATTTTTCTTTGGCCTTCAGTAATTTTGCTTGTGCATTTTTTTCTGCAATTTTCAGTACACGCGCTTTTAAGTGATAACTTTTCAATGTAAAGTTACTTTTTAATTCTATTTCTTTCCTTTAATGGTACATCATATACTCGTCTTTTTCGTGGTAAGCCAGATTTAGTCAATCCTTTTCCATATTGCTCAGGGCTGCTAACTACATTCATAATTTTTTGGTTATCCATAATGCTTACAGGAACTGGTCGTGAAGTTTGTTCTTGAGTAGTAGATGTATTTTTATTTTGCAAGTTCTCGGTATCAGTCGTTGAAGTATGTGCATTTATTCGAGATGATAGAAGCGAGTCTTCTATATCCGTATCAGTAGCATCAGAGTCAGGTACGTAATCTTTGTCCTTTACGCTGTCATCAGAATCTTCAAATAAATTTGGTTCATTTTGAATTCCTGCATCTTCGTCTTCTTTATCAGAACATGATAGAGTTTAATTACAAATTAGGAAATCTTTAGTTATCTCAACATCAATGGACTCTTTCTGAAGCAGTGCATCTTTAAGATTTGATATGTCTTTTGATTTTACAAAAGTTAGTGAATTTTGGTACTCATTATCATAGTCAAATATTTTACTATGATCGTTAAAATCCACGTACCGCTGCCATATTTTGTCAATGTCAGTAACTATTCTTTGTTCAATGTTAGTAAGCTTGATGGAGTTGGAGGATTGAGGTATGTCAGTTTGTTTATGGTATGTTTCATTTGTGCCACTACTACCTGCTGCTTTCAAGTGTGTGAAGTGTTGTTGATCACAAGAAGGATTCGAGACAGCTCTTTTCCTTGCTAAAGTCAAAATACGATCACTTCTTGATATCATAATACCTGAAAAATAAAAATTAAAAGAAAATAAAATAATTATAAATAATTTGTGAACATAGAGAAAATAGAAAACGCGGGTGAAATCGCGGAACAAAGCTAGTGCTTTCTTTTGATTCCTCACACTTACCTATGATAACAGCAAATAATGTCAGGAGTGCGAAATTTGGCATTAAAATCGGCAATAGTGACTTTAAAATTACGTTAAAGCGGCTACACACGACCCTAAAATCACTGGCAATGTCGAGACAGTGAAATCGGGGCTGAATCGGCGATAAAATTGTCTCTACTCTACACACGTCCCTGCCTGTCAGTACGTAACCTACCGTGCTACAGACTGCTCGTTTTTCCGAAATGCCGCCGACGCTCTCAAAACAGCAGAAAATAGGAATTGTCTTGGCACTTACTACGGTGCCACCTAAACAGAGACGAAAAAGGAGGATCTGGGTTAAAAACTGGTTAATGAAACGCCATGAATTAAGCCACATGAACGTCATGAGACATTTAGAAGCAGATGATTTCAGAAACTTTTTAAGAATGGATATTGAGTGTTTTGAAGAGCTCCTCAATATGGTGACACCATTTATACAGAAACAGGATACCGTAATGCGAGAATCCATAAGTCCGAGAGAACGACTTACAGTTACTTTACGTTTCCTAGCAACTAGACAAAGCTATGAAGATTTGAAATTCAGTGCCATAATATCGCCGCAACTTATGTCCACAATGATTCCAGAGACATGTTGTGCTATCTATAATTGTTTGAAACACTTTATTAAGGTAAGTAGACTGAATTCTTATAGAATAATTAAAACAACCATTTAAAAGTTTAATTTTATTTATTTATATTAAGCAAAAACACACAAGGTATTTAATACTATTTATTTTATTTTTTATTAAAGATCAAAAAGTCCTTCATGTCTGAGCCAGTTCCTCTTTGAACTGTTGTGTCACTTGTACAGTTTGGAAATTCAGTGGTAAGATTTACGTCATCAGAAGATGGTTGTTCAAATGTATATTGTGGGATAGACTGTAGAAATGGTTGTACAGTGGAGTTATACTCTGGAGATGCTTGAGGGAATTGTGATGTTGGGGTGGTTGAGGCGAAGGTTGCTGTGCTGTATGCTGTGGAGGTGTTTGAGGGGATTGTGGTATAATAAATTGTATAGATGATTGAGGTGACGGGTGCATCGCATATTGTGGAAATGGTTGAGGAGACGGTTGTGCCAGATATTGTTGACATGGCTGCGGTGATGAATTTGTCACCGAAGAGCCAGAGGAATAATGATAGTAGCGATGTGGAATGCGAGGATGTAATACTGTGTGTTGTGGAGATAAAGTGATACTAGATTCGTCTGCCAATTTGCCAAGTTTTCCGTAAAATAGGGCATCATTGATAATTTTTTGGGCAATCACTTGTTGATGGGTACTCAGGTTTTTTAATTGAACGCCTATTGACTTTCCTATTATCTCCCAATCATCGTCTTGTCGAGTCATCAGTGTCTGAGCAGCATCCAGCAGTTTTTCTTGTTTACTTTGTATGGACATTTTCTGCTTCTTGGGCTGTGAACTTTTTCCAGAGTCCGCGGGCCCCTCTTTATCACATATTTCTGTATTTATAATTTGTGTCGATGATGTCGATGCTGATATATCTGGTGACGTAACGTTCCCTTTACTTTCTGTTTCAGATGCCTGCAACGCAAAGTGAATGGAAAGATAATGCTAAAATGTTTGAAGACAAGTGGCAATTCGATCACTGTGTTGGTGCAATAGATGGGAAACATATATCCATAGAAAAGCCACCGAGGAGTGGCACGTTATTCTATAACTATAAAGGCTTTTTTAGTACAGTTCTGTTCGCCGTAGTAAATGCAAATTATGAGTTTATGTATATACATACTGGCATTAACGGAAGCGTCTCTGATGGCGGTGTCATAACTCATACATCACTGTATAATAAATTAATGACAGATAAGTTACATCTACCACCATCGTGTACGTTACAGGGCACAAATATTTCAGTGCCCTACACGTTTTTGGGAGACTCAGCATTCGGTATTAATAGACACATTATGAAGCCATACCCATTTAAGAACATAACTCACGAGAAAAGGATTTTCAACTACAGATTATCACGAGCAAGGAGAGTAGTTGAAAACGCGTTTGGAATTTTAGCAGCACGTTTTAGGATATTTCGTCAAAGAATAAGTGTGCAAATTGATAATGTCGACAAAATTGTGCTCGCTTGTTGTGCCTTACATAATTATTTAAGAACAAAGTCAAAAAATTATATCACAAAAACATGTGTCGATGCTGAAAATATCAATGATTCTACTTTTCGTTATGGTGACTGGCGGGAAGAAACCACAGGACTTGTATCTCTAGCGCAAATCAGTGAAAAAGAGCGCAATAATGAAGGCAACAACGTGCGAAATAAATTTACAACTTATTTCAATGGACACGGCAGAGTTTCTTTTCAGGAGGATATGTTGAGAGTAGTTCCTACATAAATTTAGTGTGTATGTGTATCTGACAAATAAAACATCAGTTTATAAATTGCATATATTTTTTTCTTACTTCATCCAAAGTATCCGTTCCAGGTCGGCATGGCTCCGTCGTCCCCTCTAGAAATTGGAAGAGGGGGTAATACCATAACGCTGGTACATAGATGTCATTGGACCCCGATCCTGTTTGCTTGGAAACATTCACCTGAAACACATGAATTGAGATGTACCAAAAAGCGTGAGCTAGTAGGTAGCTCTATTTAAGAGCGTCCCGCCAAAAGAGGGATTTAGGCTCATAATATTCTACATGATCTTACCTTCTTCAGCTCTCTTCCATACGTAGTACGCATATTCTCAAGTTTTTTCTTGAAGTCAGCCAGCGATGTATCTCTGCCGATCTCTTCATTGAAAATTTGCACTAGCATTTTGAATGCCTCCTGTCTCATGTCGCGGTTGAAATAGTCTTTATGTTTTTTGTCCCACAAATATGGTAAATCTTTAAATAAATCAATGACTTTTGTCCACGCTTCTCGCTCATTTTCCTTCGCCATATTTTCGAAATAAAAAATTGTAGCCGTAAGCACGTCGTATCGCCCGCGGCGACAATAGTAACCGCAAGCACGTCGTATCGCCGCAGCGCTCGAGCGCAGACTGCGCAAAAATCAGTCCTGATTTCGCTACACACGTCCTGTGAGCCGATAATCGTCCCTGAATCGTGAGCTCGCCCGTAGCGATTTAGGGACGAAAAAAATCGGGTACGATTTGCCTACACACCAGGCTATTTATGATACGATCTAGGGTCCTCCCCACCACTGTCCCGATATTGCCAGTGATTTTAGGGTCGTGTGTAGCCGCTTTTATGTACCTACCCTATGTCAAGCGAAAGTTATAACGCCGATTGACACCTCATTCATCAAATCTGCTTAGTAGTTTAGGCGCTACCGAGATTACACGTAAATACAGACATACCTAAATAGACTGCTTAAATCATACATAGGTAAAACCCTTCCTTTTGACTTTACCGTAGTCGCGTAAAAATACATTAAAATAAAAAAAAACATTTATAACTACCTGTGCGCGCGGTTTCCCAGAAGTATGTATTTCGGTTTGTGGCGTAATATAATAAGCCTAAAGGAGGTTTAGTTAGTTAGTGTAGTACTCATCATTATGAACAACTTTCATTAGAGGGAAAATATGCAAGTAATAATAAGAGCGTAAAACACAAATAAGGGTAGTAATTTTTACGTGACTTTACAGTTTTGAATTGTATCGGCAAGACTAGATAGACTTACCAGTAGTTTTGGCGCGAATTTTATTTCTTTGCGGCGCGTCCTTTTCTGGTGGTGTTTGGCTTGCGACTGCAGAGACTCTTTGGGCGACTGCGACTCACAGACTTACCTCGCCCCGCATACATCCCCCCGCTACGATCTCCTTACGATTTTTACAGTATGTAGCGTGTTTAAACATAATTTGTCTAGGTAAAAGATGTTAAATTTTAAATATCTCTAAGCATATGTATAGTAAGTATTCTTACTGTGATTATGTTAAGGCATTAGTAAAAATATTGTAATGTTATACTTAATATAATGTAACATACCTTTTTATAGCGGGCACTGAAACACATTCTTTCATACTATTTTAATTGGACATTATTAAATCATGCAACAATATTTTATACTTTCAACTAAATCAATCTACCTGTTGGCACTTGTCAAACGCGCGAATTGACAACGACAGTCACACTCCAAAAAGATGTGAATGTCAAACGAACAATACTGTCACCACAGAAAACATAATAGACAAAGCGCACCCGTCAGGACTTACACCGTGTAGACCAGAGCCTTACAGGCGACTAATTATGTTATCTGCGCAACTTGTAGACATAGTCTATGAGTCGCTGTGACAAACACCGTGAAACCGAACGTGAAGTGGTGATTTTTCTTACAGTTAAGTTATAACCTCAGTAAAAATAATTAGAAATTCGTACTGATAGCATCGTAGGGTTTTGTGTGGAGTGCGCATAGTGTGTGGAACGGAACATGTGAGACCCACGGTGGGGATAAAACCGTTTCCCTCAAGCCGACTTTTGATTTCAAAAAAAAAAACGAACGGATCTTTTCTTCGCTGGCGCTGCCGCTTTGCATCTGGCTGCAAATACTTATCAGCAAGGAATTCCAGAACCCGCAAAAAGGTATGGCTTTTCTCCACCTTATTATCTACGGATATCTTCTTTCGTTGCTAATTTTGTGGCAACGAGTAAATAACGCTGCTGACAAAAGGTTACTCTTTTTCACAGCGGGTTTTCCCCCGTACCCCTATTGCGGCGAGTTGAGCCCGAGGAGGTAATCTCCGCCTGCAGACCACGGCGATCACCCTGACACCGTAGCGAGCGAGCCCAGTCGACAGAAGGTCGGACAACCGCCGACCTTTCTTCTCCGCGAGATTGCGCGGTATTCTCTTACGCCATTTTGAGGATCCTAACGGTACCCAAGTTCTATTCAAAATTAATGATCATAGAAACGCTATTTTTTCCTTCCCTGAGCCTACGGCTGGATTACCCGGCAACGGATCGAGTCGAGGTTTTAACAGTTATTAGTACTACTTTAGTTAATCGTTAAGTTTCATATTGTATTGTGCTCGGCGTACACCGCTCCTGTAGTCGAGGCCCGAATATCTACATTTAGGCTCGTACCCTGTGTAGAAACAAGCAATTTATATTAAACCGAACGCCCTAGCGTTCCTAGATAGTTGGGCCCCGATTTACAGGACGGGCCCCCGTAACTTTAGGGCGGGGCCCGTCGCGTGTCACGACCCCTTTATCATTAGCTTCAATTTAAGGTATTTGTTAGTATGTAGAAAGTTAAGATTTCTCGTTAGTTTTAGTATTTTGTTATCGTTCATTGTTTTATTGAAAATTAAATTTATATTGTAATCATCAGTCTAGCTGTTTTAATTTGCCATCCTTACCCACCGACTAGGCCGGCACCAGGTGTATCAAAGGCACTGCCCTTACTCCCAAAGGTCCGGGGGGCCCTGCCGACTGATCACTATCCGAGTTCTGTTCATATTCACACATAGTAACGTTCAACTTCTACTTACTTACCTCACACATTGCAACAGTGCAACTAGCTTTCAATCTATAATTTTTTACAACGTTACAATTGGCGCCCGAATTAATTGTTCTCTCATATTTCTAATAAATAACAACTGGTGTCCGACTGTGTGGTTAAGGAACTGCAAATTATTAGGCTGTTTGGAAATCGTTTATTACTTACTAAGATTTCAGGTAGGTAGACTGTAATAGCGACGCTAGTTTATAAGTGCGTTACTCTAGTTTGTAATATTTAATTGTTGGAGGATTTTGAGACTTGACAATTGTAAAAAAATGTCGACTCACTCCGATCACGGTGAAGACTATGCGGAAGACTTTGCGTCACCGACGAACGTTACCACTAGGATCACACCACGGTATCAGGAAATACATATTCCCATAGATACGGTCAACACTAGACCTCGTACCAACCAGAACGCTGATTCTGACCACGTTCAGTACTCCACGCATAGCCCTCTCACACAGACAACTAGTAGTCGTATTACGGTTCCGACTGGAGTCTCACACTTTGCGCCCACACAATCCACTGCGGCATTATCATAACCAGTCGCGCATATTGATCCTAAACCACCTCTAGTCATGTAACAGTTCCATCGAGCGCGTCACAGTGCGCACTCGCACAACTCCTGTTTGTAATAATGCTTTAATATTTTTTCTATCTAGTTATTTTGTTGCTTTCTCGAATGAAGTGCACAAGTATTTTTCTCGCCTGACTTGATGCATTGTGAGTAGATAGGGATAGCCATTGATGTATGATAGGGAACAAGGTAGGATGCATGGGGATATCGACAGAGTGAGTGAAAGAAGGGCTGAGAGATTTTCGTATGAGCGGGAATGAAAGGTTAGTGCCGGTTGAAAGGTAAATTTGAGTATGACAGTAGATGAAAGTGGGAAAATAACTCCTAGCAGGGAGTTTCGAATGATAGGCACCTATACACACACATAGCATGTATGTCGGAGATAGACTATGACACTTACATTCAGTGTTATTCTTTGCCCAACCTTTTTGTTTTGTTTCGTGTTGCAAACCCACCACACTTTTCGTTTTTTTTTGTCCGGCTACCCCGGCTGCTTTGCGGTTAACATAGTTAACCTTTTTATCCGAAAAGGGGGGTATTGTAACATACCTTTTTATAGCGGGCACTGAAACACATTCTTTCATACTATTTTAATTGGACATTATTAAATCATGCAACAATATTTTATACTTTCAACTAAATCAATCTACCTGTTGGCACTTGTCAAACGCGCGAATTGACAACGACAGTCACACTCCAAAAAGATGTGAATGTCAAACGAACAATACTGTCACCACAGAAAACATAATAGACAAAGCGCACCCGTCAGGACTTACACCGTGTAGACCAGAGCCTTACAGGCGACTAATTATGTTATCTGCGCAACTTGTAGACATAGTCTATGAGTCGCTGTGACAAACACCGTGAAACCGAACGTGAAGTGGTGATTTTTCTTACAGTTAAGTTATAACCTCAGTAAAAATAATTAGAAATTCGTACTGATAGCATCGTAGGGTTTTGTGTGGAGTGCGCATAGTGTGTGGAACGGAACATGTGAGACCCACGGTGGGGATAAAACCGTTTCCCTCAAGCCGACTTTTGATTTCAAAAAAAAAACGAACGGATCTTTTCTTCGCTGGCGCTGCCGCTTTGCATCTGGCTGCAAATACTTATCCGCCAGGAATTCCAGAACCCGCAAAAAGGTATGGCTTTTCTCCACCTTATTATCTACGGATATCTTCTTTCGTTGCTAATTTTGTGGCAACGAGTAAATAACGCTGCTGACAAAAGGTTACTCTTTTTCACAGCGGGTTTTCCCCCGTACCCCTATTGCGGCGAGTTGAGCCAGAGGAGGTAATCTCCGCCTGCAGACCACGGCGATCACACTGACACCGTAGCGAGCGAGCCCAGTCGACAGAAGGTCGGACAACCGCCGACCTTTCTTCTCCGCGAGATTGCGCGGTATTCTCTTACGCCATTTTGAGGATCCTAACGGTACCCAAGTTCTATTCAAAATTAATGATCATAGAAACGCTATTTTTTCCTTCCCTGAGCCTACGGCTGGATTACCCGGCAACGGATCGAGTCGAGGTTTTAACAGTTATTAGTACTACTTTAGTTAAGCGTTAAGTTTCATATTGTATTGTGCTCGGCGTACACCGCTCCTGTAGTCGAGGCCCGAATATCTACATTTAGGCTCGTACCCTGTGTAGAAACAAGCAATTTATATTAAACCGAACGCCCTAGCGTTCCTAGATAGTTGGGCCCCGATTTACAGGACGGGCCCCCGTAACTTTAGGGCGGGGCCCCTCGCGTGTCACGACCCCTTTATCATTAGCTTCAATTTAAGGTATTTGTTAGTATGTAGAAAGTTAAGATTTCTCGTTAGTTTTAGTATTTTGTTATCGTTCATTGTTTTATTGAAAATTAAATTTATATTGTAATCATCAGTCTAGCTGTTTTAATTTGCCATCCTTACCCACCGACTGCCTAGTCGGCACCAGGTGTATCAAAGGCACGGCCCTTACTCCCAAAGGTCCGGGGGGCCCTGCCGACTGATCACTATCCGAGTTCTGTTCATATTCACACATAGTAACGTTCAACTTCTACTTACTTACCTCACACATTGCAACAGTGCAACTAGCGTTCAATTCAATTTTTTATAACGTTACAATAAGTACAGTGAATCCTACTTACTGTACTAATGTTTAGATGACGATCGCAAAATGGTGATGGTATTCCTAATAATATAAACTGTAAGTACTGTTGCTGTGATTATGTTAAAGCTTGTTAAAACATTCTTCTACATAGATCATAACCTATTTTCAGCAAGTACTACTTACTGTATTTATGCTAACTTATGTTTGATTAACAATGTTCCCATATTTTAACATTTATGTAGCAACTTTATTCACTGCATTTATTCTTAGGAAATGGTTTTAACTTTTTATGAAAATGAACAGCAAGTACTTTTACTATAATTATATTAAGGATACTGCAGCGCCAGTAGTGACTTACTGTGGTTATGCTTAAGCTTATCTTTGTTTCTGTCTATTATTTTAAAAACTCTGTAAATACAGAAATGTAGATCTTGATCTGGAGATTACAAATATATATGCAACTCAATACCGCCTAAAATGCGACTTACTGTGTTTATCACATGAGCGGCAGTATTATAGAGTTATGTACTTCATTTCATATTTTGTGTTGAAGTGACAACACGTTGACTCTGGACTGCCAACTGAAGGTTATTGTTTCTGGGTGCCATTTTTAGGAAATAAGTAGGACGAAAAGCATTTGTAATTTGCTTAGTACATCCGAAAAAGTACTAAATTATATGGAAGTCAATCTGCTAGAAAGAACCTTGAGCGGGTTGGCCGCCGACCGGCATAAGGAGAACACGTGAAGTCAAATAAACGTATATGAAACCTGGACTGCCTTGTGAAGGTTTTGTTCTAGATGCCACATATGTTTCGGAAACAAGTAAGACGAATAGCATTTGTAATTTGCTTAGTAAATCCGAACGAAGTACTGAACAGAATGGCATGACCAAAGAAAGGGCTAGAAAAAACTTTGAGCAATCGGCCACTGGGCATAAAGGTATCATAACGTTGTCAACAACGAGTTTTCAATGTTTTATTTGTGTTGTGAGTTGTGATGTTTTTAAATGTGCATCAAGTACGAGTTACGAGGAAGAAGGTGCGCCATATACCGAATTCTTAATTTACATCAGCGTAGGTGTATTATTGGGAATTCTAATTAACTTTTTCAAGTGAGGGAACGCGAGTGAGCGAACGTTAAGAAAAAAGTGCATTAGAATTCCCAATATACACCTACTGACCACGAACGAATGCTCTTGTTCTAGCTCTGGCTTCAGTTTAGTTGAAATTTATGAACAATTAACAGAAATCCGAAAATATCTAATAAAGAAAGGCCGAAGCAGGTACAAGGGCGAGATAACAGGAAATAAATTAAGAGAAGCCGAATTGTTATTAGTGAAAACTAAAGAACTATTTTCAAATTTAAGTTCAAGTGTGAAAGAATCCGAATTTGATCTAATAACCGACACATATAATAAAATTAATTCATTATTTTAAAGAAATCCATAAATTGTGTTCTACGCCGAGTTTAGAAATTAATATTATACGAGTAAAAATGGATTTCGATCTGAAAACGGCGTGTGGGTTAATACCTATATTAGATGATAAGGAAGACACCAGTAAGCGATTGATTGATGCTGTGGAAATGTACGGTGACATGCTTAACGACGCGGGTCAGCAGTTATTAATTAAATTTGTACTTAAAGGCAGATTGTCAGAGAATGCTAAGCTACGCGTAAGCGATAGTTATGGGTCAGTTGGTGAGATGATTAAAGATTTTAGACTTAAGCTTTTAACGCAAAAATCTTTTACGGCTATACGTAATCCGATTCAATCTTTGAATCAAGGTCATAGGACTATATAGCAGTATGTGACTATATAGAAAAATCAGACTTGCTTTCTGTATTATTAGGTGAAGATGTTCTTATTAGCTCAGCAGCGGAGCGTCCCGGCGAGAGTCCCGGCCCAAATTCACCTCAACCTTCTACGTCTAGAACAGAAGTTCATAATTCTCCATTGGAAACTGCAAGATTTCAGTCACCTGTACCTGAAGACGGAGAAATCCCAAACATTTCAGACTTTTCTTCTTCATCAGATGATGAATCAGATGCTGATGAGGTCCAATGGAAAAAGCAATCTTGGCAACAAAGTCCCAACTTGGAAAACTTCGATTGTCCACCTTTACGCTGTACCAAAAATCTACCAAACAGAACAAGGCCAGTTACATATTTCGAGCTGTTTTTTGATAACGAAGTAATGGATAATATTATAGTACAGACAAACAGATATACAGTACAACAAAATGCAAGAAACTGGACATCTATAACTGTACCCGAATTGAAGGCATTTCTTGGAATCATAATACAGATGGGTATTCATGTACTTCCTACAATCGAGGACTATTGGTCAAGTGATCCATTATTACATGTAGTAGAAATAGCTGAAACGATGACATTGCAAAGGTTCCAAAAGATATTGAAATTCTTGCATATCAATGATAATATGGTAATGCCGATGACAATAACTATGATAAATTATATAAATTGCGTCCCCTTATTGATCGTTTGAATAATCTTTGTCAAAACAATGCAATTACAACTTATTCTCAGTCCATAGATGAATGTATGATAAAATTTAAGGGTCGCTCTACCTTGAAACAATACATGCCAATGAAACCCGTGAAACGAGGATATAAAGTATGGTGCAGAGCTGACAGTTGTATAGGGTATCTATATCAATTCCAAGTATACACAGGCAAGACTGATACCGCAGAGACAGGATTGGGAAGTAATGTTGTAAAATCACTATAATAATAATAATAATAATAATAATAATAATAATAATAATATGGGACAACTTCCACACACGGTCATCTGGTCCCAAACTAGGCTAGAAGCCTGTACTATGGTAACCAGATGACTGATATACATACTTATATAAGCTTATAACACCCAGACACAGATCAAACAGACATGTTCATGCACACAAATGTTTGACCTGGCCGGCGACTATGCGAGCCCTTATTGAGAAATAATTATTCTGGCTTTTGATAACTTCTGTAGACGTGCCTTATCCATTAAATAATACTCGAACACTTCAACATATTTCAAACATTTATTCCGAGCCCACCATCTTCCATCCGGCCCCAACACCGACTGTCTCCCCTGGCAACCAACCCCAGTGTTGCCAACGCGCCCTCGCATATCCCCCTAGATTCTGCTTAAACCACTCGTTGCCATTAATATTTTCCATAAAACCACCAAAACACTCACAGAATCCGAAACATCCACTTCACAAAATAACATTCACCCTACACTCGGCCAACCTGACAACGAGTATGCCCCCATACACGCATCATAATATGATCACCCTACACTAAGGCCGTTGAATGTCCACACGCTGCTTCTTGCTCCACCTGCTCCCTTTTCTACTTGCTATTCCTTTTCTACCTGTTGCTCCTTCTTCACCTGCTGCTCCTTCTCTACCTGCTGCTCCTTCTTCGCCTGCTGCTCCTTCTCCACCTGCTGCTCCTTCTCTACCTGCTCCTCCTTCTCCATCTGCTGCTCCTTCTCTACCTGCTGCTCCTTCTCTATCTCCTGCTCCTGCTCGACCTGCAGCTCCTTTTCTACTTGCTGCTCCTTCTTCGCCTGCTGCTCCTTCTCCACCTGCTGCTCCTTCTCTACCTGCTCCTTCTTCTCCATCTGCTGCTCCTTCTCTACCTGCTGCTCCTTCTCCACCTGCTGCTCCTTCTCTACCTCCTGCTCCTGCTCGACCTGCTGCTCCTTCTCTACCTGCTGCTCCTTCTCCACCTGCTGCTCCTTCACCACCTGCTGCTCCTTCTCTATCTGCTGCTCCTTCTCCACCTGCTGCTTCTTCTTTACCTGTTGCTCCGTCTCCGCCTGTTGCTCCTTCTCCACCTGACCCATCACTTTGGTTCCGTTCCTTGAAATCGACCCTCCACCTAGGGTGTCATTCATTATGCTTAACCCTCAACCTAGGGTATCCTTTTCCAAGGTCAACCCACCACCTAGGGTATCCCTCCTCGAGTCTAACCCTCCACCTAGGATATCCTTTTTCGAGTTCAACCCACCACCTAGGGTATCTTCACTCAACGACCCTCCACCTAGGGTATCATTCATTATGCTTAACCCTCAACCTAGGGTATCCTTTTTCGAGGTCAACCCACCACATAGGGTATCCCTCCTCGAGTCTAACCCTCCACCTAGGGTATCGTCGTCATATCTTTCCATGGATCACCTGTCTCTTGCCGTTATCCGCCCGCTGACGGAAAACCGACAATAATTGCTTCATGCCTCAGCCAGTGAAAAATTACTATGAAATACCTTTTTCACAATAAAACAAAAATTTATTTCATTTATTTGCTTCATTTATTTCACTTTACTAAATAAATCCCTGTCTTTGTTATGGACTACTAAGAAAAATTATAAGAAATACAGAATTCATGTATGTTCTACTCATTCCAAGTAAAACCAAAGTAACAAAAACAAAATTCTCTTTTGGTTAACATAACATCATTCATAAACTGTGTTATCACATTAATCTAATTTCAATTAAATAGGTGAGCCATTACTTTTTAATCACCACCTTGGCCGACACAACACCAGGGCTTCAGACGATCAACCGCCACTGTAGTCTCACGTTTCCTTTTCATACTGACACAGCCCGGAATAGTGGAAACGACGTACCGGTCATTGCCAAGAGCTCTCACCACTTTAAAAGGACCCTCATATACTGGTAACAATTTCGTACTTTTCCCCTCGTTACTAAAACACGACTTTTGTACTCTAACAAAATCACCGACATTATATACTCTAGCAGGTTTTCTACCTAAGTTATAATACTCCCGTTGCTTCTCCTGCTCTCTATCCAACCGCTCTTTGGCTTCTCTATGCATAGCCTGATGATTAACTTTGGGCCTACTTACAACCTCATTTAAGATTGGATTTACTTCACCATACATCTGACTACCGAACATTAATTCTGCAGGCGTCTTACCTGTGGATCTTTGTACTGTATTATTAAGACCCCATTGCACAACTCCTACCTTTTTATCCCAATCTTTCTCATTGGATCTAAAATTTTGTGCCGTGAGAGAATCCAGTATAGTACGATTGTAACGTTCAACTTGTCCATTCGATCTTGGGCTCGCAACTGCATTCAAAACATGCTTGATATGCTTATCGTTGCAGAAAAGTTTGAAAACATGTGACGTAAAACAGCTACCTCTGTCACTTATGACCCTGTCAGGAACTCTAAATGTGTAAAATATGTCCTCCAAAACATTCAATACATTTTGAGTGTTAGTATTTCTTACCGGTTTCACAAAAACAAACTTTGTAAAAGAGTCAACCACTACTAAGATATGAGTATTACCTTTTTTCGATTTTACAAACGGACCCACATGATCAACATGTAGTGTATGAAAAGGTATTGCTACCTTTTCAATCGGATGCAGCAATAATCGCAAAATTCCTAATAAATTTTCGAAAATAACTCACCAACCCCAGGAATTGACGGACAGTGTGCACATTCTCTGGACGAGGAAAATCTATTACACTTTGAATTTTGTCAGCTCCCGGCTGCACACCGGCAGAACTAATCTCGTAACCGAGATAATTGATTTTGTTTTGGAGAAAATTACACTTCGATAGATTTAACGTCAAATTGGCACTCTGTATAAGACGTAAGACATCTTCTAATCTATCCAAGCACTGCTGCAGCGTTTTCCCAAACACTAAAACGTCATCAATATACACTGTAGCTTTGTCAAAACGCGAAGACCCTAATATGTTATTCATCATGCGTTGAAAAACAGCAGGGGCATTAACTAACCCAAAAGGCATTCGATTAAACTCAAATTGACCGTCCGGAGTTACGAACGCAGTGAACCGCTTACTCGTTTCAGCAATCGGGACCTGATAGTATCCAGACATAAGGTCTAAAGTTACAAACCACACCTGACCGGACAATCTAGCTATCTCGTCCTCAATAATTGGCATGGGATATCTCTCCTTCACCGTCACAGAATTCAACATTCTGAAATCAATACACATTCTAGTCTTTCCGTCCTTCTTGCGCACCAAAATGATTGGACTGGCGTATTCTGAAACAGACTCTCTAATAATACCTGCTTCTAACATTTCGTCTATCATTTCGCGTACCTGATTGCGTTCGTGGTGAGAAAGACGATACGGTCTGTAAACTACAGGACGCTTACTGTTCAGCTCTATTTCCATCTCTGTAGTATTCGCGCAGCCCAACTCTTTCAGCGTAAAAGCAAAACAGTCCTTAAATCTATTTAATAACATAAGGAGCATACCCCTATCACTCTCCGTTACTGAATCTCCAATGTGTACCTTAGTCTCATCAATGTCTTTGGATGCCTGAACTTTGTGAAAGTCAATATTCTCGTCTGTTGTTACGACTTTTCTTACAACTTTAACTTTCTCCCCGCGACACAAAACAACATCTCGCTGCAGAAGGTATGGTATCACACACGGTGTTACTACAAGGTATACAATGCTGTCCTTCATGGGGTACACACCCCCATTTACAAATAACTGCTCGGTAGGCTTTCCAACTATCTTATCAGAAATTACGACATCACCACTGAACGTGGCATCACTCATAACTTTCACACTTGCGGACCCAAATAGTATCACATCCTTTTCTAATAAACACTTAAAAGATTTTTCATCCTCCATTTCTACTAATTGAGGTAACTCCAGAGTAACATTGAGAAAAAGTAAATTCGTTGAATCCTTGTACACTACAACATGAGGTTGTTCTGTGAACGATTGACCCAGCAACAGTGGCCTGTCTAATAAATCATCGTCAACCACTTTCACTACTACTTCCGCGCAAACACCATCTACCGACAGCTCCAACGAAACATCACCATGGGATCGTACGCATTGATTTCCAAAACCTCTAACAGTAGTTGCTTTACCATCATGCGTTTTCCCCAACTCGTCTACAATTGACTTTTTAATTAATGTTATTTCACTCCCAAAATCTACAAATGCTTCGTACGCGACCTTATTTATCTGAACTACTTTTATGTATTTATCGTTAGGATTAGCGTTACTAATGCAAAAAGCTTTCGGAATTGAACTTGTCGTTACCTGACAATCCTCTGTCTTATGCCCTAACCTAGAACATTTGGTACATCTGACCAACGGCTTCGAGCAATTCATGAATCGATGCCCTACTTCATGGCAGTTAAAGCATTTGCAATGAATTGCCAATGTGAAAATTTTTGACACTATTTCATACAGACAAACAAAATAGCATCGAAACATAAATTATAAAACCCCAAAGAGAAAGAAAAAGTATACAATCTCTTTGACTAAGCCAAATATCTCATAAGCAATAATTCTATTATATGCTGTAACAAACAGGTTCTATCCACCTCACTAATTAATATGTACAACAAAACATTCAACACCATAATAAATTTTATTATTATATTTTTCTTACGTTCGGGTTCTTTGGACACTTCTGAGATGTAGACGTGCCTTATCCATTAAATAATACTCGAACACTTCAACATATTTCAAACATTTATTCCGAGCCCACCATCTTCCATCCGGCCCCAACACCGACTGTCTCCCCTGGCAACCAACCCCAGTGTTGCCAACGCGCCCTCGCATATCCCCCTAGATTCTGCTTAAACCACTCGTTGCCATTAATATTTTCCATAAAACCACCAAAACACTCACAGAATCCGAAACATCCACTTCACAAAATAACATTCACCCTACACTTCTTTTCAAGTTTTGAACTAATGCAAGAATTACAGGAACAAGGTATCTACAGTACGGCAACGATTAGAAGTGATCGCGCCGATTTACCTCTTTTGGTAAAGAAACCAAAAAAAACTGGAAACAGAGAAGAAGATCAGAGAATAGCTGAAGCTTTAAATAGATCGCTCTACAAAGCTCTAGAAAAATTTGATAGATAGTAAAGAAAAAAGGAAATATAATTATGATGTATGTGTTAATCCTGTATCTTATAAGAAAGATGATCTTATTTTGATAAAGAATGAATGTGCACGTAAATTGGATAATGTTTATGATGGACCTTTTATAGTAGAAGATTTAGGAATAAATGTTAAAATTTTAAGAAATAATAAAATAAATCTAGTTCATGAGAATAGGACTAAGCCATTTAATCAATAATGTAATTTTAAATTTTAACCATTTATAATGTATTTCATTATTTTTTTTCACCCCGGAGGTGAAGTATGTGTAGATATATATAATATTATAATAACTAATGTATCAGTATAGACGGTAATAAAATCATAATCTAACCGTGCGCTCGTGTTTATATTAATCCTACAATAATACACCTTATTTGCATTGCATTGCATTTTGAATTAAGCTGTGTTTTCAAATAATAATTTAGTATTTATGAAACTGATAAGCCGTTTAAGGTTATAAAAGATAATAAGTTTATTTTCCAAATAATTCATAATGTCTAAAATCTGTAGGCAACCTAGACTCGGCTGATTATATAAAAAGTTTAATTGTAATAGTATGGGAGCCCAAGCGGGGGTTTCGGGATTTACTAAAGCGCGGCAGATTAATATACAGGAGGATACCTTGTACCCGTTTGAGTACCTCCACCAAATATGAGCCCCATATATAAGGCCGCGCGTCAACGATAAAGGATCAGATTAATAAAAAAAATCGATCATCAGAATATCTGGAGCGCTTCAGATTAAGGTAGGGTGAGTTAATTACATGTTAAAAAGTGTATATTCCACTAATCTGACAATTTGAGAGTGACGTAAAGAAAGAGGAAGGCGAAGTTGTAAAAAAAAAAGTCATCTCGACATCCTCGAGCGTGGCTGAATTTTTTTATATTTTGTAGGAAATAATTCAAGCATAACGAAAAATATATAATCTGACCATTTCCACAAGCCGAAGTAACAAAAATTCGTCGATAAAGTTTAATGCGTGCAGCTGCGTGATGCCTATATTCCCCTCTCCGCATTTCTATTCCCTTCTCACTCTTACTCTATCTATTACTCTCTCACTCCGTCCCTACTCTGGTTTCGGTTGCCATGACGCCATCACAGCTGATGACACAGACTCGTTCGTGGTATAATATTATAAGGCCGGCTCCACACGTTGGCCCCAATATAGGCCCCAACGCTACTCGTCCAACGTGTGGATCTAGAAAATGGCATTGCTCCCAACGTTGGGGCGAGCGTTGGTAGTTGGCCGGCTCGTGTCGGTTTCATCAAAGGAATCTGCGCCAACGCTCGCGATCTGTCCATACGTTGGCGCTTTGCTCAGTTCTGTTGCAACACGCAGCGAGTGCGTACGTCGAGCGAGAATGGCTTCCTCATCCACAAAATCGCCACTGGCATGGACAAATGAAAAAGTCATACAATTTATTGAACTTTATCAAGCACATCCAATAATATGGGACGCAACTCGAAAGGATCATAAAAATATAAATTTAATAGCTGATGCATGGCGCACTATTCAACAGAATATGGGAATGAATTTCTAAATTGAAGATTTAAAAAAAAGCGAGAATCATTAATGAGCACATATCGCCTATACAGAAAGAAAATTAGTGACTCTACTCGATCTGGATCATCAACAGATGATATTATTAAACCAAATTGGTTCGCTTATGAGCTCATGGATAGCTTTCTTGCTTCGATTTATGATAAATCAGATACAGGTACTATTAACACAGAGGTAAGATAAACATTGATTAATTTTTACTTAAGATTGTAAATTCTATTAAAGGAAAAGCGTTGCAGACACGATTGTTTCGGATTATTTGTGAAGATAACACAAAAATAATCCGAACACTACATCAAAATTTACTTTGCTATACAGAGGTTAGGTGGTTGTCAAAAGGTAAAGTACTGACCAGAGTTATGGAACTTCGTGCTGAACTTTTAGTATATTTACAGCAGGCCAAGTCAGAATACTCTGAATTCATTTGTGACCCGGAATTACTTTTCAAATTAGCTTTTCTTTCTGACTTATTTGAGCATTTGAATATCTTGGATAAAAGTCTTCAAGGGCGAGATGAAAATTTCATCACTGCAAAAGACAAATTACATGGCTTTACAAAAAAAATTGACTAATGGTCGTCGTCAATAAATCAAAATAACTTCGATTCATTTTCGTCGACACAATCTTTTACTGAAGAAGTCGGATGTGAGATAAACATCAAGGCATTTATACCTGGTACGAAAACGGTGTTACATAATTTGAAAGAAGAATTGTGTCAGTACTTCTCAGTGCAAGAGACTTCGGAAGACACTGGGCGGAGGTGGATCTTAAATCCGTTTTTAATAGCAGCTATAAATGAGGTCAATTTGCCAACTAAGCTCAAAGAGAATCTGCTTGAATTATCTGCCGATGGGATTGTTACACTTGGAATTCAAGTCTGTTAATTTGGATACCTTTTGGTTAAGGAGAAAAACAGAATATCCGGAATTGACAACAGAGGCTTTAAAGTGCTTGATTCCATTTGCGACTTCGTACTTATGCGAGTTGACATTTTCGTCAATGGCCCAAATAAAAAGTAAGCAAAGAAATCGCTAAATTTGGAAAAAGGATTTAATTCTATGTGTTGCAAATACAGATCCACGATGGGAGAAATTGATCAATCAAAAACAAGCACAACCTTCGCATTAACATGAGTCTTAGGTTTTTTTTTTCTTAATTTGTTTTTCTTAACATAAAAATGTTTATGAGTATATCCTTTTGTTTTCTGTTACTTAATAAATAAAACTTTTTTTAATATTTTTTTTTTCTTTTTCTCTCGATCTCTGGCGACCCCCTACAGAAGCTTCGCGACCCCCCAGGGGGTCGAAATTCAAAATGGCGTCAACAGAAAAGCAACTGTGTGTGATTCCAAAAACGCGGTATTAAAGTGATTTTTAGATTGGATAAACAACAGAACGACTCCATTTTGTTAAAAAAAATTAAGTAAACCGCTGTTGTATTGAACAATTAATAATGGGTTTATCTTTGCTTTTTTATGCTTTTGAACGCTTAAATTCAACCGCCACACTACAAATTCATGTTTACAATTACCCATCAATAAATGATATTGGGTTAATTGTAAACGGATGGGGTAATTGATAACGGTTAATATATATGCAAGGAAGGTGAAGGTGGGTAAAAGTAAACATTTTATGTTTCAGGTTATATAAAAATGCCACGTGTTTATGTCCGTAAACGCGACACGAATTACATTTTAGAGGATCTTTATAATGCCGTAAAAGATGTTGAAGAAAAGAGAAAAACGTATAGACAGGCAGCAGAAACGTACAACATACCCACTAAAGTAATATTTGATAGAACATAAAAACATACATTCACGCCTTTTTCCCGACGGGCAGGGGGCAGAGGTGTACCCAGGACTCAGTCCCATAGTAGATACACCCACATTTCGCCAGTATGTTATTGGTCCCATGTAATAGGGGGCGAGCCTATTGCCATATACCGAGCACAGTTCCAGACTCCAGGCAGCTATTGAGATAATTCCTAATGGGAAAATCCAATATTTAACACTATGCCTGACCTGGGGATCGAACCCGGGACCTCTTGATTGGCAGTCAAGCATGCGCCCACTACGCCACCGAGTTGATACAATAAAGGGAAGAAAAATAAATATAGAGCGAATGGGTGCTGGTCTTAAAAAAACCTTGCCAGAAAATGTGGGAGAATACATTGTCTAAAGACGAGAACCCAAATGGGCCACCCATGTTTAAAGGAAGAGCTGAAGTTACTAATAAAAGAGTATGTTGAAAGCAAGGAATTACAAAAAAATTATTAAGACACCATTCAAAGATAACAAGCCAGGGGATGATTGGTACTTAAGTTTCATGAAACGACATCCGGAGCTTAGTTTAAAAAAGCCTGAACACCTGCAGAAGGCAAGAAAAGATGCTCGGAAACCATATACTGTGTATGACTTTTACAACACTCTTCAGTGAGTTGTGATTGAAAACCAATTGGAAGATAAACCAGGATTTATATTTAACTGTGACGAAACTGGTTTCCAGAGCGACCCAAGCAGAGTTAGAGGGATAGGTGAGAAAGGGAAACCTCTGTCTCGGGTGTCTGGGGGCTCCGGACGAGAATCGACAACAGTTCTTGCTTGTGTTTCAGCTGAAGGTCATGTTTTACCTCCTTTAATTGTATTTAAAGGAGCAGCAATTCAAGCTCGTTGGACATCAGAAAAATCTTATCCAGGTACATTATATGCAGCCACGAAAAATAGTTGTATGGAAGAATCAGTATTTTTCAATTGGCTCTCAAAGTCTTTTATTCCATATGTTAATGTATTACGAAAAGACCGAACTGAACCGAATCAAAAAGCTTTGTTAATCTATGATGGACATGCTAGTCATATAGTCTGAGAATAATTGAAGAAGCCGAAAAAGCTAACATTATCTTGCTGAAATTTCCAAGCCATTTAACAGACAGGATCCAACCACTTGACAAATGCGTATTTGGACCAGCCAAGAAAGCTTGGGATAAAAAAATTGTTGAAAATGGGATCAAACAAATGGGTTTGGGGACAGGAAGTCTATCGCGGTCTCAGTTTACTGAATTACTGGCGGAAGTATATAAATTGGCTATGAAGTAGGTGAGGCTAGATAAATTGGCTATGAAGTAGGTGAGGCTAGTGAGGCTTTGCCTAGTAAATATTATTAAAAAAATCATTGAATGAATTGTTTAGTTAAATTTTTAGCCAAAAAAAAACATCATTAAAAAATATATATAATTATTTCTTGCATCGACAAAACTATTAATACAATTATAAGATATTAGGTAATAATTTATTTTTTGACCAATATTTTCATATTATATTATAATTATCAGTTTTCTTATATTATTATTAAATAAATTCAGAGTGGGTGAATCTAGCAACATTCAAGAAGACTGAGGATTTCAATAATTCATTCAACACAGACCAATGTTGGAAAAGCTTAGTTCTTTCTCTGATGATTCCAATATTTCTTACCATAAATGTTGCAAAGATCAATACTTACAAGAAATTTATAAGGATGAAAATAACTGCCTCGGTGGCGTAGTGGGCGCATGCTCGACTGCCAATCAAGAGGTCCCGGGTTCGATTCCCAGGTCAGGCAAAGTGTTAAATATTGAGTTTTTCCATTAGGAATTATCTCAATAACTGCCTGGAGTCTGGAACTGTGTCCGGTAGATGGCAATAGGCTCGCCCCCTATTACATGGGACCAAATAACATACCGGCGAAATGTGGGTGGTATCTACTATGGGACTGAGTCCTGGGTACATACCTCTGCCTACCCCTTCGGGAAAAAGGCGTGAATGTATGTTGTTGTTGTAGAAAATAACGAATTTATAAGGAAAAAAAAGGTTTCCAATACTGCGTATACTATTCTTTGTGATATGCTTGAAGAAAGTGGTCAAGAATAATGAATGCTTGTTTTTTGATTACGTAAAAAAAGAATATCAAAAATTGCTAGAGCAGCAATGCAGTTTATTGTCTAATTCCATCACTATTTCTTCGTTCTCAGACCGTCACATGGAAAGAAAATTAATGTAAACTTTTGACAAGAAGATAAAAATTATTTACGCTGAAAAGAAAAAGTTTCTTGCTCCATTTTCCGCCACTCTTTTAACCTACAAGGATTTATTTAAAACGATGGCAGTAACAGAAACCATTCGTTCAGTTGCAACACAGTTACAACTTGGTGAAGAAATCATTAACTCAACCAGAAGAGCCTGAAAATTTTACGGCTAAAGATTTGATAATGGGAGAGTACGATTACGTCCCAAAGCTTCTTACTTGTTTCTTGGAATCATTCACTTGTGGTGATATTTCTCATCTATCCCAAAAAGCACGTGAAAATAGAAAAAAACAAGAATGAACTTTCTATTTTTTCTATTGGACAAGATCTGATTTACGCAGCTTTCGGCCACAAAATTAAAACTTCAAAGTACATTTACCCTAGGTCTGGCAGTGAAGAGTTTATGCAACAGTAAGAAAGTTGTAAAGTACTTTCAAGATATGGGCACTGCTGCTCTTACACAACTTTAGAAGAGCTAGAGACTGAGCTGACATTTTCGACGGTAAATAGTGATCACGTATGTCCCGAAGATATTCAACGTCGCCCGGACTTGAATACTGGTGTCGCATTCGACAATTTCGACCGCTTCGTTGAAACCCTAAACGGCAAAGATACTCTGCATGATACGGTGGGAATAATTTTTCAGGATATCGTGCCGAATCCGGATCCTGTGTCTGTGGAATCTTCTAGCCCTTGTGTACATGAAAATTTAACAATAGATAGAGTAGCTTTTCAGAATTATCCATTACCACCACAAAAACAAGATAACGAAAACGCAGGGCTTTTGAAGAAGTTGCTTTTGAAATGCATCCATTTACCAAGACATTAAAAATTACCACCTGGAGTCAGCTAGACATCTCAGAGCTTAATAAAGCTCCAAACAATTTGAGTATGTGGAAACAGCTGGATGTTACGTGGATGTTATTACATAAGTATAAAATATCAGATGTTCCAATGTGGGTAGGATGCTTGTGGGGTAATGCCCATAATGCAAAAATTACTGACCTTTTACCAACGGACTATGGATGGGAAGTTGTCGACGGAAAATTCAAAATGATCTGGTTTGCAGGTGATCAATTTCCGAAAGCGTATGAAGATGTAGTCATAACAACTGATATTCTTGAGGATACTCCAGAATCAGGTATTTCTTTTCTCCAATAACAAAAAACACGTTCTTCATAAAAAAAAAATTGCTAAATATTTTAATGATTTTTTGTTACAGATACGCAATCTGAGGATGAAATCGAGCACGAAGAAGATGAAGATGATGATTTATTAATCAATTATTTTAAAAAAATAATTTTATTTTGAGCAGTTTTAAATAATATATTTTCTTATAAATACAAGTATTCTACTTAACAAACATTCACTTTTTTATTTGCATGCTATTTCCTGAGCTTTCCAATTAATTAAGTCCAATGGATTAAACAAAAAATTTTTTTTTGTCTGATTAGGCGAATCCCTCTAGATAATCGTCAGATTATGAGACAGCACGTCTAGGACATAAAGATGAACCATATATATCTTAAACTGACGCGCTCGAGTATTTCAAAATAGCAAATTTTTTTTGCACATTTTAATAATGGCCGCGAGTTTGCGTCACATCAAAATCGTCAGATTATTGAATGAGAGCTTTTTTTTAGGTTCACTTAACACCCCCTTAGAAAATCTGACGCGCTCGATTAAATTTTTATTTTTTTTTCATTTTCAACCCTTACGTACGACCACCCCTATCATGCAAACGATCAGATTAAAATACATAAATTATTAAAAATAAGTTAGACATTGATGCTATCAATATCTGACGCGCTCGATTATGTCCATGCAACAGATTTTTTTTACATTTTTGAAAATATGGCCGCCCCCCCACCGATAAAAACGTATACATTATATAAAATTTTTTTCTTCTTATCATCTAAAGGTGGGTACTGACCGGCGTTACGGGGCGTAATGTAACGTGTTACACCGCGAGCATTCGTGCAGTCAGTACGTCGTGTTACGGGGAAACCAGCGAGCAACGAGCGGCTCGTTGCTCGCTTTGAGTGCTCCACCCGGCTGTCGGTTTTTTGGCGAATCCTTTGACTGTTACGCGGTTCAGTCAGTACGCCGTTGCGAGTCGTCACGAGCGCACGTGGACATCGCAAGTGATCACCCGTTATTCCTCTCGTAATTATATCAAGTTTCAAGAAGCATGGAGTGGAATAAAGAAAAAACTTTGTATTTTATTGAAAAATACAAAGAAGAAACACTGTTGTGGAACCCAGCTCACCCAGAGCATTATAACAAATTAAAGAAAGAAGACGCTTGGGATAGATTGGCTTCGTTACTCGACAGCGAAAGAGAAGCCTGTAAAAAGAAAATGACAAGTTTACTGGCATCATTGAGGAGGGAAAAACAGAAAACTAAACAATCAACTGGTACTGGAAAAGGTACGTAATTATTTATTAAGTTTAACGCGGGTTATAGTAGGGGGGGTGGAAATTAGTGAGGGAAGTAGGTGTTTCCAAGCTAGTGTGGGGAAAACAATATAAACTCGGTATTAATCTGTATAGTGCTTCTTTTTATTTAAAATAATTCAATATTAATTACAAATTAAATTTCAGGTGCAGATGAAGTTTACCACAGCACTTGGTTCGCTTACAAATCCATGTTATTTCTACTGGATAGAAATACACCTCGTGACACAACAGATACTGTAAGTCCATTTTAAGCATAATTTTCTTGCCAACTTACAGACCCTTGCTGAATACAGTATTCAGCAACTTCATTACGAATATTGTGAGCAGATGTTGTAGCCCTTCGCGGTCTTATTTGCAAGGGTAACATACTAGTCATATCATTGTTACCTTCTCTCCAGTTTCCTAATCTGACCTGGCCGTTCAATTCTTCGTCAAAACTACCTGCAGGGGTATATACATGAGCATTATTACCTTTTCTTAAAAAATTGTGGAGAGATGTTATTGCTGTTACGACAGATGTCGCGGTTTTCGGTTCTAACAACATTGGTTTCCGCAAAACTCTAAACACTGCTGACAATATGCCGAACACATTTTCCACTACTCTACGAGCTCTGCAAAGTCGGTAGTTATATATTCTTTCTTTACAACCACGTTCATGATATCCTGCATATACTTTCATCATATTTTGGGAAAGAGCAAAAGCTTCATCGCCAACGAAGTAAAATGGAATTTCTTCTGTTCTTGCTGGCAACGCAGTGGGCTGAGGGAGGTTTAGTGCATTATTTTTTAGTTTTTCGTTTAAAACACAGTTGTTGAAAACTCCTCCATCAGATATTCTTCCTTGACACCCAATATTTACATACAAAAAGTTATATTTCGCGTCAACAACTGCCAGTAATACGATGCTGAAGAAACCCTTGTAATTATAAAATTCACTGCCACTGTTGATCGGTGATTGCAGTAAAATATGTTTACCGTCGATTGCACCTAAACAATGTGGAAAATTCCACAAAGTATCATAGTCATTTGCTACAACCAGCCATTGCTCCGGTGTTTCTGGCGTCTGAAATAATAATTAATATTTATTTTCAGCTACGTGGACATGAAGGTGCTTCAGAACAACTGCCTGATGATTGCCCTCCGTCTTCCAAAAAAAGCGACAATGATTGCCCTCCTCCTCCAAAAAGGAAGAAATCAGTAGCCCCAAGCCCAGAAGAGATAATGGTATCTACTTTAAATATATTAAAAAAGAGAACCGAGCAAACGGAGGCAACTTCGCACAGACCTGACGAATGTGAAGCCTACGGTATGTTTTTGGCAAATAAATTACGATCTTATTCAAAGACAACAAAAATACATGTGCAGCATTATATATCAAATATATTGTTCAGTGCTGATCGCGGAGAGTATGACTGTGTTGGAAATGGAATGAACAGCTACAGTTATTCAGGCTACTCTACACGACCAACAACTTCCAGAGTCTCATCGATGCCACAGACCGAAACTCCTGCATCAAATACGTCCCATCAAAATGACTATGAGCCACAGCAAAGCCCTGAAACTCCTGCATCAAATACGTCCCATCAAAATGACTATGGGTCACCAGCTATGAGTGAACAATTTATGTCAGAATTTGGTGATTTAATTTAATTTGATATGTAATGACTACATTTTCTGAATTAATACATACATAATACATACCTTTACATATTCTTTTAATGCTCCAATAAGGGCTTCGCTGACCTCTTTCACTATAAATCCTATTCGTTGTTTTGATATCTTGAAAAGATATTGCATACTAGTATAGGAATCTCCTGTAGCATAAAAACGAAGCGTTAGTGCTAACCGTTCCGTGACACTGATAGCTTTTCTATAATTTGTATCGTTTTTATGTACTTTTGGTCCAATTAAATTCAATAGTTCTTCAAAATCAATCGGAGACATGCGTACAAAGTTTTTATACTGTCCAGTAATCATTTGGTTTTTTAATATTGCTATCAATGACAAACCACCACATACGCCTCTATTTTTAAATAAGTTTGATGTCCAGTAACGTTTTTTCTTTTTCTTCACTTGGATGAAACAATAACTAAGTAGAATCAAAGTTCCCAATACGTCCTCGCTGTCGGCCATCTCGGAGTGAACTGGCGGCGACGGAGCACAGAGTTTTGACGAGCATGTTACGTCGATTTTAAGGACACTGCGTAACATGCTCGATGCGTACACGCTCGATTCGAATGTTACATTACACCTCGTAACGTTGGTCAGTACCCACCTTAAGCTTTGCAACCCAATAGGTAGGTCTCTATGACGCTCGAGTAAATCCCCATTTAGCATCGTGGGCTCCCCTACAATAAGGACAGCTTGCTAGTTTCTATGGATGGCGTGCAGGAGCCATCTCAGATTGCCGATCTTTTTGCCAAAAGGTTCAAAATTCATCCTCTGCCCACTGCTAAGTGTGTGCTCGATGCTGAGCGAGACGGCGTGACCAAGACAGTTAAACAATTTACAAAAACGTAATTGAGGCTCTCAAAAAAAAAAAACAAGGTGTTAAATCTCTTAGTCACGACGGACTCACAACAGGTCTTTCATGCATATTGGGGACTCAGCAATCTAGAAAGGCAAAAAGATTTTGTAGGGCACTCGCATCAAATAAAGCCTAAATATCGGTACTCAAACACACAAAATTTTAGAGCCCTCTTAACACCGCTTTTTATTTTGAGGTTAATGGATCAAAAATAAGAGTTTGTATGCCAATTTCTTAATCCACTTGAGGTATAAAGCAATAAAAACAGATCTTTCCAAGAAAACAGAATCAGGAGTTATTTAAACCGCTTATGGCGTATTGTAGAAGGTTCATCAAAAATTCCAAGCAGACATCAGCTATACATAGAGAAACCGGCTATCTCAAAACCAAGGAATTAGGACAAGCTCTAACTACTTATATAAAGCTATGCCAAGGAGAGCACTTCGGCCAGGAATGCCAAACTTCAGTCAAGAGCAACAAGGCACATAATATGAAGTCTTTGAATCCTTGCTTTGATGAAGAAGGTGTACTGCGAGTTG
Organism: Hemistola chrysoprasaria; assembly: GCA_947063395.1. Lineage (NCBI taxonomy): Eukaryota > Metazoa > Arthropoda > Insecta > Lepidoptera > Geometridae > Hemistola > Hemistola chrysoprasaria. The sequence continues at coordinate 2,760,997 of OX346727.1, read as the reverse complement.
GAGGCAGGCTCGAACATTCATCTCTGAGCTTCAACCGAAAACATCCTATTTTAATCCCCAAGCAGTCTCATTTAACAGATCTTATAATTTCAGATGCTCACAGGCAAACATTGCATGGTGGACTGCAGCTTATGCTCTCATACATACTCATTAATAGTAAATACTGGGTCATCGGCGCTAAGCAGTTGGTAAAGGCGAAATATCGCAAATGTGTGACGTTCGCCAAGCATACAGCTGCCACAAGAAGCCCACTGATGGGTCAACTGCCAACGCAACGCGTGACACCGGCGCCGCCATTTCTACATAGTGGCGTGGACTATGCCGGACCAATCCAGATAAGAACGTCAAAGGGCAGAGGTCATCAATCCTATAAGGGGTATATTTGCTTATTTGTTTGCATGGCTACTAGGGCGGTCCACCTAGAATGTGATACAGATCTGACATTAGAAGGTTTTCTACAATAATACAAAAGATTTGTAGCCCGGAGCGGCAGGTGCTCCCACCTGTGGAGTGATAATGCTAAAAACTTCATCGGAGCTGATGCTGATATGCAGAAATGCAAAACAGAATGGAGGACCATGCAGCAGGAAGTAGCTCAGCAGCTGGCTTCTAACAACTGTGAGTGGCATTTCATTCCCCCTCATTCTCCAAACTTTGGAGGCTTATGGGAGGCTGGCGTCAAATCAGTGAAACACCACCTGAAGAGAGTGGTAGGAAGCTAAATGTATTGTATTTATTAAATTTAGAGTAATCTTTAAAAGAGAGCCAACTAAAAACTCAATTCACCAACGCAGAAATAACTCCAAGTCAATTTATTAGCATTAAAACATGGCTAAAACACGAGATTATAGTGTATAAGTACTAACCCTATTACTAAGTATACCAATATATAATTCATAAGCTTATACTGTGGATCAGAATAAATCCTATTTTTATCCAAAGCAGTCGTCCATAATTTGTTCTTGCCCTAAATGGCGACCGCGCCGGGATTATTCGAGACGCGCATTCCGATGCCCAAATAAAGATGCGAACTTCGACCGTACCGTTAACTTGTGATGAACTATGATGTCCCCTACTATTGGTTTGAAGTGAAAATTATTATTTGGAGATTTTGATTTCGGCATATTTTTTTTTTCTCAACTAATATCATCTACCCGTCTTCATGCACAACAAAAATGGGAAGTCAACAATCGACCGAAAAAGAAGAGGTAATTATAGAAATAAAGAAAAAGCAAAAAAGTGGCAGTGGTGCTTTTCAACTTTTATAGAACATATAAAATTTGTAATATTACTGTGTGCAGTGAAATGTTTTTAAACACATTCCAAGTTACTACACAAAAGATCACAATTTGTTTAGTAAAACAACGCAATGGTGATACATTACGTGATCATAGAGGATTTTCATCTGGTGGGTGGAATAAAACTTTACATGAACGAATAGATTTTGCTTGTAATATTATAAGTTACCAAAATATGAATCCCACTATAGAAGATCTCAAAATGGCGATGCGCAATATCTACAACCAGGATTGAACATACAAAAGATATATGGGTTATACATTGACGAATTTAAACTAATTTATGGCAAAGACAGCGAGAATTATGTATCATTAGCTGTTTTCAGGAAAATTTTCTTGCAAAAGTTTAATTTAAGATTTACAAGTCTTAAGAAAGACACGTGTAATAGATATGACACTTTTGCAGCAAAATTAAAGGACCCGAACGATTTGTCAACAGAAGACAGAAACAAATTGATTTCCGAAAAAGATGAGCATTTGAAAATTAGCTGAGTCCTTACGAAGCCAAATGAATAGCCAGATTGAAAGGGCAAAAGTAGACGAAACATTTGAGTGTTTAACATTTGACATGGAGAAGACGTTGCCTTTACCACGTATTCCAACAAACGTGGTATTTTATAAAAGACAACTTTGGTTTTATAACTGCGACGTTCATGTGTCTTCAACAAATAAAGGATATTGTTTTGTTTGGGTTGAGGGTCAAGCCGGCAGGGGTGCTCAACAAGTTGGTTCCTGTTTGAAAAAATGTATAAACGAAATAATGCGTCCTGACGTTGAATATCTATTATTGTGAAGCTACGGTTCCGGCGGGCAAAATCGAAGCATAAAAATGGTGCTTTTACTTAAAGTGATTGTGGCCAGTCCATCCTACGTTAAAAATGGTTGACATGAACTTCCTAGAAAGTGGTCATACTTCATACGTTTTTACCAAACGACACTGATTTTATACATTGCAGAAGATTACGTGAATGTGATAAAGACTTGCACAAGAAAGAACCCTCTAGTACCTATACAGATGGAAAAAGAAGACTTTGTGAGCACAGAGAAATTAGAAAAAAATATAACTAATCGAAAAATGTTCATTAATAAAGCTAAAGTCAATTTGCTAAAGACCAAACATATACAAATAAGAAAGGATAATGTTCACTCTGTCTTCATGAAGTCAGATGATATTGAGGAATATCAAGAGTTGTACATAGGATGAAAATTTAAAGGAAGCTTGCTTCCTCTAAATCTACATCTTCTTACTCTGCTCTGGCCAGACGGAAAACCGATAACCCTGGCAAAATTGAATGACTTAAAGTCTATGTTCGGGCTAATTCCCAAGGATTGTCTGTCCTTCTATCAAAACCTGCAGGGGATGACCGGTATAGACTTTATTGAAGGATTTTCTGGTGAACAAGACTGATTTTCAAGTCGATGAAGAAGAATGTATGTGAAACTTCAAAATCGAAGTCTTGTTTACCAGCGAATTTGGGTCGGATCGGGTCGGCTCAACCGAGCCGAAAAACACAAATTATTTTAATAAACATTTTTCATATTAAATCTTGTTTTATTATTATTCTTTGTCATAAATGTGGTTTGGAACGTTTTATATAAATATAAATTTTTCATGAAAATAGCAATAAATCAGCAATATTTTCATGAATATTAAAAAACTATAAATATTTCAACTCTAAAATAGGGTCGAATTAAAACTCGATCAAGTAATCTGTAACATAAAAAAGAGTCAGAAGTTAAAAGAAATGATTTCTTGTAGAAATACGAGTTTGAACTTTAATCGCGATTATCTCGAAACGTTTAGTTTGTAGATTGGAACGTTTTTCATAAAAGACGTCCATTTCATTTTTAGCTGATATAATTTAGAGTAGACTAAGTTAATTCGAATATAATCTTCTATTCGTCCACACGTATTTCTAATTCAATTAAATTTTGAAAAATTAAAATATTTAGTTTGAGAAAAGTTAGTAAAGCGCTCCGCAAATTTAACTACCTTTATTGTACCCTACACCTAAATCCAGCACCTCCGGAGTATCTTTTCAACGTCGACCTTTGGTTTATTTTTTTACAGATTCTGACTATGAAAATAATATGGACACAGTAAATTTTCAAAGCTATTTCGGCCTTCGTAAGAATATTAATATTTATTCATCAGCTCCAGAGATTGATAAGAAAATGTCATTCCACACAAAAACGTAAACGCTATATCGCCTGCTGAGAAGAAACACTACAACTCTGACGATGATGTACCACTATCGGAATTGAAATTGAAACAAATCTGAAATGAGCCATCACCGAAAAAGACCGCCTTTCACCAACTAGGGTAAAAGAGGGTAATGGAGTCAGCGGGGAATGGGAGTCACCCTCACCACCACGAAACACTACATGAGACCGACGCGTAAACAGCGTCCTCAGCCCCCGCTCCGGGCCCCCGCACAGCCACGAACGGCTCGCGCCAGTCAACGCGTGCGCCATTGAGAAACGATCGTGTTTTGTTTTTGTGCTCCGCTGATGTAATTTTACGTCAATGCAAATTAGAAGGTAAGTGTCGAATATCTTGCAGTATGCGATTATGACATTTATACTTACTTAGTTAGACGTTCCAAATTGTGATGTGCAGTTCAGATTGTATCAGTGTGTAAGAGATTTTTTTTATTTTTATTTTTTACTCATTAGTGTAGTTGTGGGAAATGAGAGTCAGGTAACTCCCATTACCCGCAAGTGATTACTATTATTGCCCACAGCTATGCATGTTGAATTACGTTATTATTATTACTTTCTAGATGCCGAAAGTACGAGTTAGGACAACTGAAAAGGCTTCCTGGTCTCCTGATAGCCTGGATAAAGCTATACAGCTCATTGATGGCGGTTCTTCTATAAGAAATGCTGCTAAAGTAAGTAATGGCAATCCCTTTTTCAAGTCTTCAGAAGAGGATAAAAAAAGGTTCTACCTTAGGACCACATCTAGGACGATTCACTGTCTTTAGTCCTGAGGTAGAAATAGAAACCGAGCTAGCGAACTTGGTGAAGAAAATGGCAAATATTTTCTATGGTTGCACAGCTAATCAAATCCGAAAAGTTGCTTTCGAATATGCTGAAAAATTAAATTTGAAGCACAATTTTAATCAAGCCTCAAAAATGGCTGGACGCGATTGGTTGCGTGCTTTTATGACTAGAAATAACATTTCTATTAGAAAACCGGAGGCGACCAGTATAAATAGAATCACGGCCTTTAATAAAACAGAGTTAGGGCAATAGCGCACTAGCGGCTTGGCCGCAGCGGCCAGGTCGCGGCGGCCATCGAGATAGATACCTTAGTATGAAATCGCCACAGAGCGCGCGCTGGTCGCACGCGACCAGCGGCCACACTCAGCCGCAGCGGCCAGCGAGATCGGAGCGGCGCGTTTGCGGCCAGTGTTCAGTCGCTGGTCGCTGCGGCCACTGAGATCTATAAGTATTGTAGTAAAATCACCAGTGTGCGCGCACTAGCCGTGGCGGCCGCACGTGTTGTAGAGCTACAGCGTGATTTGTAATTATCGCGATGTCTTTCGACACGGAAAGATTTATAACAGAAATCGAGACGAGGAGGGCGTTGTGGGACATGTCCTGTGAAGACTATGCCAACCGAGATATAAAAAGGATAATGTGGGAAGAAATAATTGAAATATTTGGAAATGAAAACTTAAGGACAACTGAAAAAAACGAACTCGGTAAGTAATGTTTATTTTATTGTGTTCTCAAAGCTACTCGATTTTGCCACGGGAGTTGTCCTTCACCCACGAAGTAGTCAGCAAATAGATCTCTGTTTTGAGTAGATGTTCTATTTCCTCTTGACGGCTGGCAGGGAGGTATTTCTTCAATAGTCGGAGGAATATACAAGGTGTCTTCGAATTTGTACCCATCTCGCTCCCGTACGTAGTTGTGAAGGACGCAACATGCTTTTATGATTGCAACAGCAAATTCTCTGTGTACATCAAGAGGACGATGAAAAATTCGCCACTTGTTGGCTAGTATCCCGAAAGTACATTCTATGTACCGGCGTGCACGGGAAAGGCGGTAGTTAAAAATTCTTTTCTTGTCTGTCAAATTTCTTCCGGCATATGGTCTCATTATATTTTCTGACAAAGAGAATGCTTCATCGCCAACTATGACAAAAGGCAGAGGCACACCTGTTTCAGTTATCGGTCTTTTGTCTGATATGTCTAAATTATTATTTGTAAGTTTTACATAAAAATGGGAGTTCTTGAATACCGATGAATCGCTGCATTTTCCATATGCGCCGACGTCTATGCATATAAATTTGTAGTTAGCATCGCATATAGCCATCAGCACAATAGAGAAATAGTTTTTGTAGTTATAATATAGTGACCCTGTATGGGTCGGCTGAATGACTCTTATGTGCTTTCCGTCCACAGCTCCAATACAGTTAGGAAACTGCGAACTCTTCCTGAATCCTTCACTTATTTCTAGCCATTTGTCTCTATTGAGCTGTGGAAAGGCAATGTCTTTTATATTTTGCCATATGGCGACGCAGACCTCAAGTACAATTTCTCGAATAGTTGTGTGTCCAATGCGAAATGAATGATTTAGTTCTTTGAAGGAGCATCCAGATGCTAGGTATCTGGAACAAACAAACACGTTATGATAACTTTTTTTTTATTTCCAGGTAAGTCACTCCAAAAAAAATGGAAAAATATAAGGGACTCATTCCTCAGGGAGCTACGACGTGTCAAAGGCGCAAAAAGTGGTGCTGCAGCGAAACGTAAATCTCCCTATGTATACTTTCAAAACCTGATGTTCCTTAAAGATACGGTAGAACCGAATACAACAGAATCAAACTTAAATGATACGGAAAATATAGTCTTTCCCACCCCCGAATCAGTATCTCAAGGACAACCAAGATCGAAGAAGAAAAAGGAAGACAATAATTTGGAAAAAGAAGACCTTGTTTCGGTTTTAAAAGAAAGCATTAATTCAAGAACTCAACGTGAATCATTTCTCGAAGACGAAGACAGATTATTTATGCTTTCCTTAGTAAAGGATTTCAAAAAAATACCCGAATCCGCGAAGCTGACAACTAAGATGGAAATAATTAATCTAATCCACCGAGCACAAAATACAAGATATTATGATCCAAGCCACTATGAACCTATGACCACTATGACAAGGCACAACCAACCTACTTACCCTCGAAGCAGTTATACCAGCCATCAAGAATATCAACAGGGATATTTTACTAAGAATTTGGATAATGAACCACTTGCGACAATGAGCTGCCGCCCTTCTCTGTTACGTCCCAGTGAACCGGCAAAGGCGGCCCTTTGGATTCACAAAGAGCAGAAAACTCTATCCAATCACCCGAATCAAACTACTCGCAGGCCTCGCAAGATTCAGAAATAATTGAAACTTTTTATGATAATTATTGAACAACTGCACTTTTGATTATGATAATTACAGTACTTAAATACTTTTATGTACCTACTAGTTTTACTTATCTACCTGCATTCTTTTTCATAAAATAGACACAGGGACCGCAAAGAAATGATTTAAATAAAAGTAGATAGGCATAGGCTTACCTTAAAGTTACAACAAGTTTTTCCTCAGCAGAAATGCAGGGACGAAATTTAGTGACGGTGCCGGTGATAGATGGTCTTAATATTCTTAACAGTTCTTCAAACGTAGACTTGCTCATCCGTAAATAATTAAAGAACTTGTCATCATATTGCTGAAGGTCCGTGAAATAAGTATAAAATAATCCTTTTGTTCGCCTTTCACGAAGCAAGGGATGAACCCAATATTTTTTCCTTTTCTTTTTCCGCTTCTTACTTATAAGATACAAAAGCACTGCTATTTCCTCAACGTCCATTTTGAAGCGCGCTGTACGTGCAACTGACGATCGTAGCCGTGGTTTTGGCCGCGTTGCAAATCGATCCCTGCGGCCTGGCCGCGCGACCTGGCCGCTGCGGCCAAGCCGCTAGTGCGCTATTGCCCTTAAGTCTGTTCTTTGAGCTACTTAGGCAGCTGATGGAAAAGCAGAGATTCGTTGCAAAAAATATTTACAATTGCGATGAAACCGGTATTTCAACGGTTCAAACTCCGGGAAAAATTTTGGCTGCAAAAGGACAGAAGAGAGTGGGATCTATGACCAGTTGGGAGAGAGGAAAAAACATCACCATGTTGTGTGCTATGAGCAGTGCTGGGGGGTACATTCCACCCATGTTTATCTTCCCTAGGAAAAGGATGACTCCTCTACTCGAGAAAGATGGTCCAGCAGGAGCGCTTTACAAATGCTCAGACAACGGTTGGATCAACGAGCATCTCTTTCTTTGGTTGGCGCATTTTAAACAGCACGCTAAACCGTCTACAGATGAAGCCATCCTTTTAATACCAGAAAACCATGCTAGTCACATTTCTCTTTCTGTCTACGAATATTGCAAGTCCTATCACATTCATATTATGTTGTCTCTGCCACCACACACGTCTCATAGAATACAGCCTCTTGACGTTTCTTTTTTTGGCCCGCTCAAAATGGCCTACAAAAAAGATAGTGACTAATTTTTAAAAAGCCATCTAGCATAAAAGATAACCCCTTACGACGTAGCATCCTTGGTGAGGAAAGCATTTAATAATGTTGCATCTATCTATAAAGGAGAATCGGGGTTTAGATCAACTGGAATATTTCCACTAAATCCGGAAGTATTCACAGAAGAAGATTTTCTCGCTGCAGAAACTCTCCAATCTGAGACCGTTGTAATCCAAGACTGCAATGAATCTCTCGCAGCTACCTGTGTGATTCCCAGCACATCAAAAGAAGTTCACTCACCAGTTCCGAGCAATTTAACACAAATTGATTCACCAGATCTTGTGATGTCTAACCAAGAAGTCCCACTTGATTCTGAATCAGATGTTCTACCACAAGTTCCTGGCACGCCAAACCAATCTAGTACTACGAAAGCAACACGCTACAATTTTAACTTCAACGCCACTTAAAGAAAATCTGCTAGAAAAGGAAATTAATAAAATGAAGAAAAAAGGAGGTAAAGGCAAAGAGAAGACATGGAAAGGTAAAGGATTAGGAAAAAAGACTAAAGTAGAGAAGAAGGGTCCAGAAAAGGCAAAGCGCCAAGTATTACAAGAACAGAACGAAACTTCTGTATCAGATGTTGGCACTGACGACTTATGCCAGGACGATGAGGATGATGACGCAGAAGATGCTGGAAACAGATGCCTAGTATGCGAATTCGGAACAAACAACGAGATGTGGTACAGGTGTACCTCGTGTGGGCTATGGGCTTACGCGGAGTGCACTGGGTGGGAGTCAGCTGAAGGTTATGTTTGCGATGTATGCTAGCTTTTATTTGACTCCGATTGCCCCCAGGGTGATCACCATTACCCCAACGTTGGTGTAATGGGAGTCAAATCTGTTTTTTTTTTAAACTTGTTTAATTTCCAAAGTTGATTGCCAAAGTGACTGAAATTGATCTCTAATGATAGTACAATAAAATTATGTTTAAAGGCGGTTGCAATAAATACTTTCTTTTTAATTAAACAAATATTTGAGTTCTCGCTTAAGTGACCCCCATTACCCTCTTTTACCTACTCCTAAATGAAGCATCGAAGTCAGCGCGCATTCGTGGATGGGCCTGGGTTCCTACTAACCTTATTGAAATTAAAAAATTCTTTGGTTTGATTTTTTACATTCCAAAAATAACTGATTACTGGACGAAGGATAACATATTTGGTCAGCAATTTCCTCGAACCATTATGTCTCGCAAAAGATTTGAGCTGTTACTCAGTATGCTCCATTTTTCTCGGAGGGACGAGGACAATGTCACCGACCTCTTTACACCGTGTCAGAAACTTGAAGGAAGTTATGAACGAAAATTTAAAAAACGCTTACATACTTGCCCCGGTAGCACAGTGAGCAGGGAAAACGAAGTCCCAGGGGGTTAGAACGAGACAGCAGATATGAATGGTTCGGGCGCGAAAGAGAGAAAATCGGGGAAAACTAGTTATCCCCGTGCCATGCTAGGCGGGCTGGAGAGGAGCTATGCATTGACGAAAGTGTGGTGCCCTTTCGAGGGCAATTAGTTTTTCGGCAGTAGGTATAATAAACGAAAACGCCACAAGTATGGGATAAAGTTATTTAAACTATGTACTGTGCCTGGATATACCTACAAAACGAGCATATATGCTTGAAAACAGAACGATGACGTAAATATAACGCCTACTGATGTAGTTATGGCCTTGTGCAATGATTTACTAAATAAAAAGCACACATTGTACACTGACAATTGGTACACAAGCGTTGGATTAGTGAGAACTTTTGAAGAATGAGTTCTCGTTGAGACTGAGAAAAAACCGCAAACATTTCCACTAAGTAATAGTTAACACGAAATTGAAAGAAGGCCAACACATAGCAAAGGAGAGTAACGATGGAGTTACCGTTTTAAGATGGAGAGACAAGAGAGATGTTTTTTAAAACATCTCTTTAGAGATTTATCTCTAAACGAAACATTCTGTGCGTTTTCAGACTTTCCGCAAACATCGCAAACAATAAATTCTCCAAGCCGAAAATTGTAGTACTTGATTACAATAAAGCTAAAGGTGCAGTCGATTTAGCCGATCAAATACCTTTGAAGAGCATAAAATGGTACAAAAAAGTGGCCATAGATTTACTTTTGAGCATGGCAATGGTAAACGCTTTAATTCTTTATCAGAGTGTAACTAAGAGGAGTGTAACCGATTCATACCAGCGCGCTTATGTATAGGTGTGTGGTAAGCCCTAATAAAATGAAGAATTAATGCAAATTTTCGTACAATTGGTGAGAATTTACTTTTTCTTGGGTTTAAAAAATTTGTATCATCTGTATCATACAATAATAGATCTGCGGTTTCCTGGTTTATCAAATGTTTCGACTGCAATGTATTGATAACAGCAGACAGCTCCGCATTTTTCTTTTGTAATTGTTCCGTACGGGGATGTATGAATGATAATCTGACTCCAATTGAATAACTGTATATTGAGCTTTTATATCATACAATAATAGATCTGCGGTTTCCTGGTTTATCAAATGTTTCGACTGCAATGTATTGATAACAGCAGACAGCTCCGCATTTTTCTTTTGTAATTGTTCCGTACGGGGATGTATGAATGATAATCTGACTCCAATTGAATAACTGTATATTGAGCTTTTACAATGGATGCCGCGGCCGGTTATATGTATATGATGATGCGTGTGCGCTTGTCGGCGATCCGTGAGCAAGTGGATGTGGCGGGCCGTCCCTCCCCGTCCCGCGCCTCACCAGAGGCACTAGTGACGTGCCGCAACAGTAAGCATCTACTTTTTGATCTCCATGCGGCTATGATTTTCTTATGCGCCTCAGTGATATGAGTTTTACGTTGTAATTGTGTGAGACGTCTTTTCTTGCGTGGTGTCCAAATTTCGCTCGAGGATTTTGAAGGTTAATCTTTCAAGTGGCGCTGGAAAAGACAAGATAGTGAACCACAAAGGTAAAACACTATATTACAATATACTACAATACACTATATACAAGCAAAAAGTTGTATGAAACCAATTTCGAAATAGGTACAAAATATCTGAAGGCTGATCCTGGATGTCAATCGGAATTAAACTAACAAAATTAAATAAAAATAAATAATTATCAAAATAATAATAATAATATGGGACAACTTCCATACACGGTCATCTGGTCCCAAACTATGCTAGAAGCCTGTACTATGGTAACCAGAAGACTGATATACATATTTATATACGCTTATAACACCCAGACACAGATCAAACAGACATGCTCATGTGCACAAATGTTAGACCTGGCCGGGGATCGAACCTGAGACCTGCACCTCAGAAAGCAGGGGCACTACCGGCTGAGCCAACCGGCCAGTTAAGTAACAATCAGTTGTAGATTGGTAACAACATTTAACCCAACCTTGGTGGTTAAAAAAAATATTCAAACTACTTAGAAATGTAGGCCTTGACAAATTTATTAAAAGTATTGATAGATATAGATAACTTACTTAGATTAGTTAGAACTTACTTAGATAACTTCCACTAATGAAGTTGTTCCAGCTGCAAACATATTTTCCTCCATTTGAGCACGCCCCGGACACTCGACTCAATTCCCATATAAAAGGCGCGCTGTAACTACCTACTACACAGACAGCACACACATGGAGTTTTGTACACATGTAAGAGTGTGTGTGAGATGATTCCCCATACAATCGGGGAATGTGGAGGGCTCAATCTCATTTGCGGTGGTTAGGAAGGCCAATTGGTGGCCAGATGACAATGTCCATTCTATACATAGTATTGTTATCTATTCTGTGAATAGAGTATCATCTTTACACGACAGAGAACACTGAAAGTGAAATTTAATCATTTGTTACCAATTTATTACGTTATTTCTATACATTTTTGCAGTCTTATGAGATTATAATCTGCCTTTATTTATATCAACACGGTAAAATAAGGTCAAATTTGTGTACTTACGAATGCAAGGTTGATTTCGTCTTTACGTTCGCTTCGGCTTTTAAAACACAGCAATGAACCATTGTCTATAAAGTTCTATGCATAAGCACATCAAGTTAACAACACAACACCGATTTCTCTGTAAATTAAGAATTCATTACAAAAATCTCCAAGAACTGTTTTTCTGTTTTCTTCTTTTAGTCCATATAGGTTTATTCTCCTCCTTGGAGTATTGCTTAGAGGTTATGTATTTGCCAATTTCAAGTTTTCCCAAGAACTGTTTGGCCACAGATCACTATAGTTAGTACTATGTTTGTCACAGCACAGAACAGAGGAGGAACCAGTTGATAGTTGATAGGTTAAGATTTTTTTCTTTTTTTATAGTCTATAGACCCACACGAATGTATTGCCAGTATCAAGTTATTGTGACGAGTAGAAATAATTAAATCTTATAATAAGCCTCGACACCTCCTTTTACTATATTTTTCCTACGAATAATAATGTCTCTTAATATTATTCGTAGATATTTTTCTCATAATTCACTCCATATTCCATTAACACTGTTTTGCCGCCATATTTCCTGCTTATCTGCCTATTCCTTACCCCGGTCACTCACATGCGTAAAAATATTCGTACATTGTACGAATGTTTGCACGCATGTGAGGGCCGTCAGATATACTATTCGCAAACTCAGCGGATATGCGAATGGGTTCGCAAACTTTTATGGAAACCCGATTGCATTTCATAGATAGATAAACACTTTATTGGTACACCACAAACAAGAAGATCTAAAAACTAATAACTAGTGTAACAATGGGCGGTCTTATCGCTAAGATATATAAAGTACTCTGTGAGCACAACTGGTTGCACGAATGTGTAGGAGACTACGCGAAGGTTCGAGGTTCGCGCTCTTTGATGTGCGTCAAAAAACCGACACAACTTGGAAAACCACGAATGCAGCGAAAACTTTGCATAGTTATTTGCGAATGTCGTCCCACACTTGTGGGTTCGCGTATTCGTACGCATGTGAGTGCCCGGCATTATAGTATATCACTTCTCAGTACTTCTATTATCAAACCAGTAACCTTGTCATTGTCAATATTCTTGTTGACAGCGACAAAGCCACAGACTAAATCCACAAATCCTTACATTTGCCAAAAATAACATACATTCACGCCTTTTTCCCGAAGGGGTAGGCAGAGGTGTACCCAGGACTCAGTCCCATAGTAGATACACCCACATTTCGCCAGTATGTTATTGGTCCCATGTAATAGGGGGCGAGCCTATTGCCATCTACCGGGCACAGTTCCAGACTCCAGGCAGTTATTGAGATAATTCCTAATGGAAAAATCCAATATTGAACATTTTGCCTGACTAGGGGATCGAACCCGGGACCTCTTGATTGGCAGTCGAGCATGCGCCCTCTACGCCACGGAGGCAGTCATTTGCCAAAAATACTTATAATATTAATAAAATTTTCACGTTAATATGGTCAATTCAGAGTCAGGGCAAGCCCAATCAAGTCACAGCTCTAGTAAAGTGGTGGTCTTTACACGAAGCTGCCGGAATTTTAGTGGGAACACGAAAAATCACATTACAACTCTCGCATCACTTGCAAAGAAATTTATGTATCTTCGAAAATACTTAACACGTAATATTCCAACATTATTACACGTTAACCACTCGAAAATGCACTGATAATTGATAAAGATACGGGAGCCAAACTGTACTCTTCAACTTCCCGCCAAAACTCGCTTAAGTTATTTTTAAAGTACCTCATAAGTGTAAAAGAGAGTAGAGAGTGGGACCTACTTTGTTAAGGCTAATCTATGGTCTCTTAGCAAATTTGATGGGCCCGTGGTACGATGGTGTCAATCTTTCCTGCCCCAATTACGACCATTCCTGGCTATATACTCAATGAAGATAACAAGAGGGTCAAAATATTACTATCAAATATATTTAACATCGGAACGTAGATCATGTACATTAAATTAGTTTTTATTTCACTTCAATACATGCAGTATTTCCGAAGTTATAACGACGAGAAATTTAAGCCCTTTTTTGAATTTCTGAGATTACGCGCGCTCATACTATGACGTCACAACCCTGGTCATTCGACAGTCGCGCTCTCGTTCGCATTCCGCAGCGCAGTAAAAATCAAATTTATTACGTTCTCTGTGGTAGAAATGGCAAATATATACTGTATTGTGCCTCAGTGCTTCAATTCAACAGTCAAAACACCTGATAAACTCTTTTAAACTTATTTATATTAAACTTATATATTAAACTCTTGTTTCGTAAGTAATTTATTGTAACCAATTTTCACCCAGTTTATTCGATATATTGTAAACTTTAATGTTTAGTGGGTGTTTGCTATCATTATAAATAAGTATCAAGCTGTAGAATAATAATTATGATAGTTGCTTGTGTTCGAAATTTTAAAGCACTTATTGGTTCATTTCCTTCATTTGATGTTTTATTTCCCTACTCCTTACGTTCCTCTTTATTCTGTGTGTAGCTCAACTGTCAGACTGGGTACAAAAAGTAATAAACAAATTCACATATTTCACAAGCCTCAAGCCACAAATAACAGAATAAAAGCCACAAATTATGAATTGAATTGAGAATAAGTTATAGAATCCTTGTTCGCAACACAAGCCACTATCAAAATAAAAATTGAATTGAACCGGTAAATTCACGTTTTAATTTCCGTGATAAAGCAATGTTACAGTGTTACTTCAGCGATTTGTGTGTGTATTATGTTTTACTACAAGCTGTTCGTTTTCGCCATTTGGTGCACACGGCGGACGGAAGGTTTTTGGCATCATAATAAATAGACATAGCCTTCTTAGATTTCTGCCTTTCTCATTTGCACTTAGCTTTGAAAGTGGTTATTAACATATCATTTACTTCCAGATTGGTACCCACAATGGTGTATTTCAGTGCATTGAGGTTTTTGCCTGGTTTATGCACGAACGGATTCTTCAATTCAAGGATGCTGGAATCATCAGGGCTCACGACCTGACTGTAACTTAACCAGTGTGCCATAGCTAATGATGTAGGTAAGTGACATCATCACAATCATCATCGTTTCATTCAGCCCAGTTGTAAGTAGCATCTATCAAGCATGTTCCTGCAGTCTCTATGTCTACCTTGTGGTTGGAAATCAGCATTGCCAGACGTCCCGATTTTGGCGGGACGTCCCGATTTTTAAATCAAAATTAAATGTCCTATCGGAGTTCAGTTTCCTAAAAAAAATACCAGGAATATGTTTAAACTAGTGTCTTTCATATTAAGTATCCCAACATCAAACTGCTTTCCTGAATGCGTTTTTTCCCAGATGAATTTAAAATGGTCAGATGCCAGAAATGTAAATGTAAATGTAAAGTGGACTCCTTTTTCCGCACTTAGACTCTAATCTGGTCCGTTGTGCGTGAAGTCCTGGCTAATCTAGCCAGCCTAACTCCGCCCAGAAGCTCAGAAGCTTCCTGGGAACTTCGCAGGCTTCGCGGAGTGACCTCACTGTTCCGAGGATTTGTTCACGTTGAAGGGTTACTGCCTCGCATTCCAGGACTACGTGGGCAACCGTTTCTTCCGCCTTGAAACAGCCTCTGCATAGAGGACTGTCCGTGGCGTTTATGGTAAATAGATGTTTGTTCAAGGGGCAGTGACCTGTTATAGTCCCTATCATTATTTTCAGGTTCTTTCTGTTTAGACTTAACAGACGCTTTGTAAGCCGCGTGTTTAGAGCGGGTAAAGCTGATTTTGATTGTCTGCAGTCTGTTGTTTGTTCCCATCTTTGATTATGGAGCTCAACGGATCTCTGGCGGATCCATGTACGGAACTGTGAGAAGGGTATGAGAAGGAGTGGGTACGGGCCGGTCACTGTCATCCCAGCTCCTCTCCTGGCCAGTTCGTCTGCAGCATCGTTACCAAGTGATCCGCTGTGTCCTTTTATCCACTGGAGAATAATTCGATTAGTCGAAGATATTTCTTCCAGGGCCTGATGGCATTCGATGATTAGTTTGTTAGTGGTTTGTCTATTTGATAGAGACATCAGCACGGACGCACTGTCAGACAGAAATTTAACGATAAAATTGTTCAACTTCCGTCTGTGTACGGCTCTTGCAGCCTCGGTTAATGCCACACATTCACATTGGAAGATGGAGTTATATGCACCCAATGGAATGTGTATGTTTATGTTGAGATCGGAGGAGTATACGCCTGCTCCTGAGCCATTCGTCATTTTGGACCCGTCAGTGTATAAGCGTACTTCGCGACATGACGAGTGGTCTCGCTCCTCTTCCCTCAGTTGTATTTCATATTTCTTGTTGAATATATATTGTTTATAGGTTCTGTCACTTGGGGCGGCTATTAGCGGCTGATACTCGATAGCCTTGCCCAGTATAGTGGTGTGTGGGCTATTGTGGTTTTTACCCCAAAGATCTAAGTGCATAAGCCTGATGGCGGCCATAGCAGCTTCTTGCTGTATGTGTAGATCTAAGGGAGTGATTTGTAGGGCTATTTCCATTGCCGCCGTAGGGGTTGTTCTCATACACCCACTGACCGAAGAGCAAGCTAATCTTTGGAAGCGACCTAGTCTAGTGACTGTAGTCCGGAGTTCCGTTCTGGGCCACCAAACCAGGGCTCCGTAGGTCAACATTGGTCTTATTACAGCAGTGTATAGCCAAAGTGTTAATTTTGGCGACAGTCCCCATTTCTTACCAATCATCTTTTTGCATTGATAAAAGGCAATTGTTGTTTTATCCAGTTTGTAGTCAAGATGCTTGTTCCAGAGCAGTTTACTGTCTAGAATTACTCCTAAGTACTTGACTTCGTTCTTAAGTGTTAGTGTTGTGTTGAAGAGTTTTGGGAGCCTGTAGGGTCCGGGTACTCTTCTGTTTGTGAACATAATTAGTTCAGTTTTTGCCGGATTTACTGAGAGCTCATGTTTAATGCACCAGCTTTCAATTATCCTGAAGGCTCTCCTCATTAAATCACAAAGAGTGCCTTCAAAGTTACCGGATATTAGTATAGCTATGTCATCAGCATACCCCACCGTGTAGAGATTGCTAGCGTTGAGCTCTGTTATGAGCTCATTTACCACTATGTTCCACAGAAGAGGAGATAAAACTCCGCCCTGTGGGCATCCTCTACTCACGATTCCTCGCGTGGTGGTGTTAACTGTAAACTGTATAGCTCGTTGTTTTAACATGTTATTTATCCAGTCTATAAGTGTTGTGGCCACTCTACATGCGTTAAGTGCCCCACTTATGCTGGAGAATTTTGTTTTGTCGAAAGCACCTTCAATGTCTATGAATGCGCCCAAGGTTGGCTGTTTGGACTTTAAAGCATTTCCTATGCGTGACACTACATTGTGGAGTGACGACTCAGTTGATTTGCCTGCACTATAAGCATGTTGATTAGGGTGCAGCGGTTTGAATAGTGGCAGATGGCTTCTAATCTCTCTGTCCCCCAGTCTCTCCATCGTTTTCAACAAAAACGAGGTAAGACTTATGGGTCTGAAGGATTTTGCCTGGGTGTAGTCACCCCTGCCTGGTTTGGGTATAAATATGATTTTTACTTCTCTCCATTTCAGAGGAATGTAGCGGTGTGCTATACAGGCTCGGAACACCGAGACAAGTTGTTTTATTATAGCATCACCGCTCCATCTTAGCAGTCCTGGAAATATGCCATCCAGGCCAGCCGATTTGAAAGGTAGAAAGGTGTTTATGGCCCAAGTTACTTTTTCTGCAGTGACTATACTTTCAGCTACACTCCAGTCCAGGGCAGTGGTGGCCCTTTCTCCATATGGCTCCCAAACTTGCGAAGTTGCAATCTGGCAGCCAGGGAAGTGAGTTGTCAGTAATAGTTCACTAGTTTCAGCGTCGGTTTTGGTATAGGTATTATCAGGTTTTTTAAGGCATCCGATCGAGTGTTCGTTGCCTTTGGATAGGCAAGTCTTCACTCTGATTGCCTGATTGTTACTTTCAATGCTGGAGCAAAAGTTTCTCCAACACTCTCGCCTTCTAAGACGAATCAGTTTTTTATATTGTCTCCTGGCGACAGTATACCTGTCCCAGTCGACCTGTTCTCGTGTGTTTTTTGCTTTATTGAACAGTATTCTTATTTTCCGCCGGTGTTTCTCTAGTTTGGAGCACCACCAGTGTAACTTGCCTCCTTGCCTTGGTATAGTCAGGGGGCAAGACTGTTCAAAGCTGGTTATAAGAATTGAAGTTATTTCATCAACATAAGTATCTATGTCAGTTACATCGATGTTATTTATGCTAGTGAGTCGGTTACCTACTTTATCCCTGACTAATTTAGCAAACTTACATTTGTCAGTTTTTTGAGGTAGCCTTCTCGGTGCTGGTTTTGGTAAGTTCATGTTGATAGTGAATCTGATCCATCGATGATCTGAACACGATATCTCTTCAGACACATGCCAGTCATAAATGAAGTCAGATATGCCTAACGTTGTTATTGTTAAATCTATAATAGTTTGACAACGCGCGTTGACAAACGTTGGCTCTGAGCCTTTGTTGTGTAAAGTGAGATTATTACTAAGTATAAAGTTTAGCATGTCCTCACCTCGGTTATTTGTTTTGGCGTTACCCCAGAGTGTGTGATGCGAGTTGGAGTCGGCCGAGATCACCAGCTGCAGATGCTCCCTCTCGCAGTACTCGGCTAGCAGGCTGAGTTCCGGCGTCGGCACGTCCTCGTCTCCGGGCAAGTACGCGGATGCAAGGACGATGTCCGGGAGCAGTTGGTCTGAGGTTGTTATTCTTGTTGCTGTAAGGTTTCTTGTACAAAATTCGTTGATTAGTGTGGTTGGTACATGTTTAGGTATGAAAATGCATGTTCTTGGATTACTTACGGTGGTATCCAGCAACAGTTTCCCGCCGATGTTACCAAGACCGCATATTCTACTATTCCTGATCCACGGCTCTTGGATCAGGCATATGGTCTTAGAGTTGTTTTCCAGCACTCTGCGCAAAGAAGCCGACGCAGTCTGGCTATGCTGGAGGTTGGTCTGAATGATGTTAATCTTTCCGTATAGGGGAGGAGTCAAGGCAGCCTTCGCTGAGCTCACTCCCCCCCGTGTACAGAAAGCAGTCTTCGTCCGAGGTGGTGAGCCTCGGCGAGTCTGGTTGTGCCTGTTGGTTGCTGGTCACTTCCATTGCCTCAGGAGTCTGTGCGCGCACCAGCTTCGCCCCCTCTTGAAGCAGTACCGCTGCCGAAGGGGAGGCGGGCTGTGGGGGCACAGGTGCCATCTCCTGAGCTTGCGCAGAGGTAGTGGCCGCAGAAGGCGCCTTTTGATCCCGGTGGGCATCTTTATCCATAAAGCGGACGTAGATATTGCCCATCAGGTAAAATATGCGCCTGTCCTGTTCTTTTAAAATTGTCACATCCGGTTCTGGTACTCTGAAGAACAGGCTGGTTCCGTCAGGGTCCTGCCTGCTCTGTTCGTGTGTCAGAATCCATGATTTTATGTTGAGACGTCGGTTCTGCCTCTGCAGAAGTCTCCTTAAAGCTTCAGTGTTACCTGTGTGTCCAGGCACAAAGAGCATACAGGGAACCTTCTGCGGTATAGCCGACTGTGGTTTTACTGTAAGTTTGGTGCCAGTTATTGGTGATGCGATTCCATCTACGGTTCGGTTTAGCCAGGCCAGCGTGTAGGCGTCGTCGCACCACGTCTTAAGGACGCCATCCGCAAAATGGGCCTTGCCCCGGAACCTGATGTCGTTAGGTACTGTTTCTAGGGAGGCTTCCGGGTCAGCCATAAGCTCATCCAGAATCTTCCCCTCGATTATTTGTCTGATTTCCTCAGCCTGGACCTGCGTCATGTCCGAAAAAGGTTCGGTCATAACTGCGACACATAGCTCATTGGCTAAGTAGGTCGCAGCCGCCTCCGCGTAGCTTGCCGAGACACCCTTCGCCAGACCGGGTTTGAGTGTCTTCACCTTCTTACTCTCCCCAGTCGGGGTTACGGTGTCATCTGGCCGCGTACGCTTCTGCGGCTTAGCCTGAGGTATCTCGGTGTTAGTGTCTTGTTTCAGTGATTTTCCTTTGTTACTGCCTCTAGGTTTGAAGCTACGCTTGATAGGCTTAGGCTTAAGCGCAGCAGATGCATCGCTGGTCGTGATTGAGCTGCCCTCCCCAGCCGCTGCCCTTTGGGCTGCAACCGGTTGAGGGGCAGGTGCCGCAAGTTGCCTTGCGGCATCAACCACTCCTGCACGCATCGCCGCTATCTTAGCTTTGGCCTTCATGCGCCGCTTTTTAGAGATTGTTAGTTTCTGTCCTGCTACTGTCCAGGTTTTCTCGTTGGGCATAGCCTCTTTCAAGGAGGACATATCCATCGATCTCTCACTGGACCTGATGTTTGACGCAGCTGCCTGGGGATCCTCCATCGCCGCTGCCTCCATCGACCCGGCCGTGCCTGCTGCGGGTGGCGCATCCGCAGTCGCAACCATTTCAGTCGCAACATTGGACGCAGCCGCCTTTAGCGTGCTCAGCTTAAGGGTCGGCTTCGGCGCCGCTTTGGGTTTACCCTTGGATAGCGCATCGTTGTTATCTTGTTTGGTTAGTTCCGTCGCGGACGCAGCCTTTTTAGGCGCATCCTTACCATGTTTCTGTGTTTTAGATGCTGCCGTTATTGCAGCATCTTTAGGCCTAGGGGCATCGGAGGACGCTGTCATAGGCATGTTACGCCTAGACGCATCCAAGGACGCAACCCTTGGCCGGGATGATTGTGGCGCATCTTTCGACGCTGCCGTTTTGTTTTTGCCCTCTTGATCCATAGGTTGTTGTGTATAATTATTCACCTTCGGAGCTCTCCACCCGCCATGGAGCCCTCAAAAACGGGGACGCTGCTCGTTCAACGAGCGTGCGCCAGAGCTACTCCTCCGGTATAGGTCCAGCGTACTGAGTAGTGGATGAGCCTGCACGTAACGAACGATCCTGAAGTTGCTCACGACACGAGGATGTCGCGTGCTCGCCTCAGGGCGCGCGTCACGCCGGCTACCCCTCCCCCGCACCCCGAACCTCGCCAGCAGCCCGCTTATGGGATGCTACAGCCGATTGACCGTGGTTGGCTACTCCACAGCCTCCCGTTTGAGGAGAAATTCAGACCAAAGAGGCGTGTTGTGTGCAACGGGCACGCAGCCCGCTACGCCACTCAACCACCAGGATTCCTGCATCCCCCCGTACGGGTCTCCGCGCACGGCACAAACACGCAGGAGGTCATTACTATCCACCATCCAGTATTGTTTGATGGTGAACACGCTAGGACATGACCTCTCCATCCCAGCATTTATATCGCCTGGTAGTTTCTGTTATATCTATTTCTGAGGGAACTAGACCAAAAACGGGGCTGGCAACCACGTGAAGGATGACTCCAGACTTGCCTTAGGGATCTGCATGACCAGTATTCTCCCCTAAGACCTCGCCCCCTCATCACCTCTGAAGGAGGCGATGAGGTAGGGTTATCTCCATGCTACCAAGCTGAAGGCCTGTCGGATAATATCGTCGCAAAAGCACTAAAATAACCCCGCCCCAAAATTCAGATGCCAGAAATAGATGGTCCATTTCCCCTAGGAATCCTACTCTTCCTTCTGTCCCAGACTGGCCATGCGGAAATATGCCAGACTTTAAATCCGGAGTTCTTGGATCGAATCTCACCATGTGGACTTTTCACCTGGGCGCTACCGTGTTTCAGATGGCATGTTAAATTGTAGGTCCCAGCTATTTCCTATAAGATTTGTCAGAGGCAGTCATTAGGTCATGTTTAAGGCTTTGTAGGAATCCACTAGCGGGTATCTTAAACATATACATTTTGTGTATGACTGCCTCGGTGGCGTAGTGGGTGCAAGTTAGATTGCCAATCATGAGGTCCTGGGTACATGCAAAATAGGCGTATTGTCGTCGAGTTGGGAAAAATTGCCTGCATATTTGACTTGAGGTCCTGGGTTAGATCTCTAGGTCAGGCAAAGTGTTAAATATTAGATTTTTCTCATAGGAATTATATAAATAACTGCCTGGAGTCTGGAACTGTGCCCGGTAGATGGCAATAGGGTTGCCCTCTATTTATCACATGCAGTATAATTCATCACTGGCATAATAATATTAATGTAAGTAATTTGTAATACTGCTTATAACATATTTTTCGTTATTGGCTAACATCTGCGTTAGAGCATGGGATATGCTGAAAACCAGCACTGCACAGGGTCACCTTGTGTAGCACAAAGCTGAACATATCCCAATTGCTAGTAATATGAATCTATTTAATTTTTTTAAATCTGTTTGCATTCGTTTTCTTGTATTTTTTCTATACTGCCAATAAATGTATCTTTTATCTTTACATAGAACCATACTGACAAAATATAGGTTTGCCTACCATGGGACTGAGTCCTGGTACCTCTTCCTGCCTCTTTTACCTAACTGATTGGGCTGAAATTCGATAGGTAGTTAAGACCCTGGAATAACACATGGGGTACTTTTTATTCCGATATTGACACGGGAACGATGACTACGCGGGTGAAGCCGCGGGGCACAGCTACTACCAGATAAAATACATAAAGTTTGTTAAGATAACATGGTGCCGTTGTTCCGGAAGGTATATTTGGTACTACACACTTTCAGTTCCGATGATAATACTAACTTTTTTCAGGTAACCCCTTCACAAAAGCTGGTGGGGCCTGAGACGATGACGATATATGTGGCTGGAATGGGAGGATGCATATTTACTCATAGTATGGGGTTCATTGCCGAGAACAAGACCAAGAATGGAGCTATATAGGCTTTCGCTAGCCTTCAAGCATAATAGTTTGGAGACTGTGTGATGTACCATAGATAGCATCGATACCATCACTTAATATCAATAGTCAATAGTATTGATACCATAAAATATGTAATATTAAATACAATTTTTCAGATTAAGTAAGGTGTAACTATCGATAGTCGAATCGATCGATCGCATGAATACACAATGTATCTCACAAGTAATACATGTTATACATATTCCTTAAAAACTAGGAGGCTGCTCGACCAGCTTAAGACCGGCTGCAAAATATTGAGAGGAGCTATAGAGTCGCCCACCTTGCACAATCGTATGTGCAACATATTTTAATAACTTTACCAAGCACAGATCCAACCATAGGCACAGGTTCCTTGATCTTTCTTTCTGTCGCACCGTGCATCGTAGGAACACTCCGCCTGCCGCATATATATAATATGCCGCATGATGTCTGATCTCAATGCATTCCTTGCTACTTATCCTATATGCGATATTTTTTGTGACAAATGGCGTGCTATTTTAAATTTACTGTTGACATTTTGTGAGACTTATAATCCTGAAGCTAATATTTACAATTTTTTACTTACTATTATTATTCTTTTTAATTATTATAATAAAGGTACTAATTTATTATTATTATGATTGTATTGTTTAATTGTTACTTAATTGATAATATGTATAATTGCTATAATGCGTTCATATTATTATTACAATAAATAAAAATAAAAATTATATTAATTAAGATTGTTTAGTGCGATTGCCAAGTCAATCTATTTTATTTAAAACATAAAAGATTTATAATATTGATATGATGTCGGGAATTTTGATGCAGTAAAGGTAATTGCCTCCCCTAGCCCCAGTTCATTCTGGCCACATGTAGCAAAATGCTTTGTTTGTTTTTAGATCATAAATTGTAAAGTTATATACATCCAGAGTTGTCTTTTATAAAACGCTACATTCGTGTTTAAGAAATGTGTTGGAAGGTATTGCTGTAAGTCAAAACATATCGCTGCCATATTTTCACTTTCTTGGCCTCGATTTTTTCAATTTTCTATTGGTCGTAAGCAGCTTGATACAAAACTTGGTGATATTTTAGTTCTTCTTGTAAGCGTTTAGCTTCTTTAACAGTTGTGTATTTTAGCTTCATTTTGATTCCGTCATATTTGGAGCAGGTGTCCAACGATGGTTTTTTAATTATTTTTTTTTTTTTTTATGATAGTGAGTGACAAGACGAGCAAATCAGGTGCCTGATGGTAAGCATCATGATTGCCCATATCAGACACAGTGCCACCCAGTGTTTTAAAATTCAAAATTCTGCGCGGCACTGCACTGCGCCTGTCACCCTGAGATATGAGTTGTTAAATCTCATCATGCCCAGTAATTTCGCTGGTAACATTGACCTTCATACCGGAACACAGTAATGTTTGCACATTACTACTTGGCGGATGAATAACTGGCAAATAACTGTTATAATAAGTTATAATATTTAAAAACTCTGGTGTAAATAGTTTTACTCACAGGGTTTTCAAATTATTCCGTGTATAAATCGTAAATTTTATGTAAAGCCAGTTCAGAAGATTTTTTCAAGTTCAAGATTTTTTTTGTAGTTTTAGAACGACTAGCAATTGCAACGCAAAATTGTAGATTCGACAGGGGTCCATGATTTCTCGGTGAAACAGAGTGCAATATGAAAGCATCCGTAATAGCCAGGTTGATCAATAAAAAATCTTGCACCACCAACGCCTATTCCTTCGTCCAACCTCATACGTGCCTCGTTTTTACATCGAACCTATACGCCTCCCATTCTCTTTGTGTACCTACTCTGTTATTTCCAAAGGGCAAGGCAAAACTTTCCTTTGAGCCATCTTTTATTGTTCTCTGACAAACAGTCTTTTCTTTGGGATGGAAAGCTGTACTCAACAATGTTACGTTTTTTGTATCTTTCCAAATCACGAATCCAACATCTTTCTCCTCTCCATTTATAATTTCCTCTATCAAGCTTTACTTTAGTTTCTTTTCTTGCGCTTTTACAAATGTAGGTAAATCAGCTCTATTTATATTGGACAGTGGCAGTAGAATGAATCCTATTTTCATAAAGGTATTTCATCAAGAGATACGATGCAAAACATTTGTCGAAAGCTACGTGCGCTGGAACTTTCTCGTCAATCAGAGTTTTTGTCAAGAATTTGACCACATTAGCACCCAGACCTAATTCCGGTGAATTTTAATTTTTATCAGTGTAAATCTGGAATTCAAATACATAGCCAGTATAATAGATTTATTCAAATAGGTCATAATCTAGATTAGAATATAATATTGTCACATTAATAACAAAATAACATAATGTCAGCCAAACTAAATAACTAAATTTAAGTTACAATCAGTAACATCGTCGTCAATCCACACCAAGGTTTGGTTGGCTGTTCCCGTTCGTATAGCCCCGTGCATCCCCCCACGTCCGAAGATACTCATCAGGCTGGCAGCGTTCCCCCGCTGTATGGCCAAAGAGATCTACTACTGCTGGACTAGGACTTAGCCAGTAGAACTATCAGCACGAACCCAAAACTTGAATCCCCTTTTTATAGGTTTAACTGGCATCATCATCATCATCCAACCGTTAGAAGTCCACTGCTGAACATAAGCCTCCCCCATAAGGGGGGTTGTTGCCAATACTCGCCACGCTTGGCAGGCGGGTTGGCGAGCGCAGTTTGATGGTTTTACGCAGAGGACGCTGCTGCCCGTCCTCTGGATCCTATAGCCCTTAGTCGGCTCTTACGGCAACCACGGGGAGAGAGGGTGAGGTACTATTCTAAAGCCGGTAACCCCACGGAAAACTGGCCTATAACTGGCATATATTGTTTCTAAGATGATACTCCCTTGAATCGTACCATAACTTCGTCTATGCTCTGGAAAGTTGTTTGTTTATTTCTTCTTTGATACGCAGTGTTCAACATTTAAACGACAGGCCGAACTTTATATAATTTGTCATATTCAGGACTTGTTTTTGCAAGTCTTGGAGTTTTCATTCAAATGAAGGTTTGGGCAGAAAAATATATTTTGTTGGTGGCACGTATACTGCCTCTACCCTAAAAAGGCCAAGAAGAAAAATATTATATATTGGTAGTAGTTAAAACTGAGCCTAGCTTAAATTTACTAGTCAAATTTGAAGGTTAAAAGAGCAGCTGTTCGTGAAGTTCCTGCAGTAGAATATGGTTTTGGAAGTTTCTTCACAATATCCGTTATAGGAATGGAAGATTGATCTTTTTTGTCAGGGAACAAAAATTTATAACCAATCTCATTCATGAAAGAAAATAAAAACATACTTTCGTCTTTTCTTTTAATAATAGCCACAAAATACATTTGTGCATCATTTTTGGTAGGGTGATTTCTCAAATATTGAATTGATTCTCCCTCGGCAACTTGAGCATCAAACTCATAAATCACGAAGGAAGTTGGTCTCATCGCCATAAAATACTCGGGACGAATCTGCGAATATATCAAATAGGGTTAATGTTCCATTCGTGGATCAGTTAAGAGATTTTTAACTTTTAAAGTTTATGATGTTCACTTTATAATTTACCAACGATAGATTTGGTGTTTTCAATGATTATTTGGGCTTGACTCTGATGACATAAGTATACATCGCATTGTTTTACAAAAAGCATTTATTAGTAAGGAAAGTGACCAAATACGGAATACCGTTTTGATTTTCAGGCATTTTCACAAATTTTATAAATAAAATACCTTTTGTGGTAATTATTAACAATCATATATTTGCACTTAAGCTTGTAACAATTTTAGATTATTTTGTTCAGTTTGTGGTAAGAAAAATGTTCAAAAACTAAATAACGATAAAGGTATATGGAATAGGTACCCCAAATATGGAATACTATAATCACTATGAAAAATTAACCTTAACTTATAAGAGACTGAAAACTTTGGTATAATAAAGAAATGAACACAAATTATTTACAAAAATCGCAAATCCAGGTATCAAACTCTGGCCCAGCGCAATCATTATGTGCCCAGAGCCCACACATGAGGCACTTGGTCCATGTTTCCCCATGAGTGTCATTCGAAAACAGCATACCACAGAAAATACACTCCGAATATTCAGAGTCTGGAGCTGTACATCCTATCAAGGCATCGGGTTCGCTGTCTGTATCAAACAGCATCACCTCCTCATCATCTGAATCAGACATAGGCTTAGTCTTTTCTTTTGGTTTTTTTCCTCTTGATTTCTTCTCATTCTTGTTTTTTGCTAATTTATTTTCTTTTTCTTCTTTTTTCCTGATTTTGTCTGAAAGGTCATTCTTATACGGTGACGACGTGATGACTGTTGTTTATTGTCTCTAATTCACATGCGTATTTCTTCACTGTAATAGGTTTTTAGTGGTCCCATAAACGTTTTGTCCAGTGGCTGGAGCTTGTGAGTTGTGTGGGGTGGTAAGAAGACAATTTCTACGTTATTTTGCCTAGCAAGCTCTATCACATCGATGTTACGAGTGTGAGAAAAATGGCCATCTAAGATCAATAATACTTTCGATTCCGGAGTAGGGTTTGTATGTTTGATGAAATGTTTGAACCAGTCAGTGAATATGTTCATTTGTATCCATCCTGATGGATGCGCAATGCCAACAGCACCTGGGGGACTACCTCTCATTAGCTGATCACTCATATTCTTGCGCGGGAATATAATAAAGGGAGGTACAAAATGACCAGAGGCGTTCATGGCAACAACAATCGTTATTAATGAATCCCTTTCCGCTGAGGTAAGAGAAGCTATCTGCCGTTTTCCTTTATGTCCAATCACTTGGGGTATCTTGCTCTGTACTACGGTAAGCCCTGATTCATTCACGTTGTATATGCGACTTGGATCATAGTTTCCTTGAGCATAGACGTCTTCGAGGAGATCAAAGAATGAGTCTACTTTTTCTTTGCTAAATCCAAAGGCTCTAGCAAAAGACGTGCCAGTGTCCAATTATGGACTATTCCATAATTGGACACTGTGATCCGTCCATAGTTGGATTTTCCAACTATTTCAAACTGATATTCACATATTTATATTTCAGAAAGTAATACTATCTAAAACCGCTAAAACATACTAAAGAATATCTAAAGGGTCTCTAAAAGTTATAAAAACAATACTGTGTGCACTTTCTGTACGAAAAATATTTATTTTATACGTACCTTAGAAAGTTATGCTGCAGCGATAAAACAAAACACTGTCACTACGACGAAAGGGCTGGCTCGACCAGTGCTGCCAACTCTAAAATTTATCGGATGGTAGAAATCTTCGAAAAATACGGTAGATTTTCCAAAATTATGTTGTAATTTATATTTGAAATACGGTAGAATTACCTTGCCCATTTAGTAGCAAGTTCATGAATAGAATTGAAATAAAACTCATATTTTTATTCAGAATCAGATAGTATGATTGTTTCAATATTTTTATACATATCGGTATTATGTTTCGCAATCATATCATTAGTGGGATTAAAATCAATACAATTTTTTCCGTGTCGCTGTATGGCCTGCTGCGATAAAAGGTTTCCTCTGATGGTTTTCGTAAGGAGTTTATTCCGTTTTTTCGTTTTGATGTCGTTGACTCTGCTGAAGACTCTTTCGCACTCGGCATTCGAGTGTGGTAGAGACAAAATGGCTAACATAAACTTTGGCAAGTGTTTGAAATGGGCTGAATGGGCATCCTCTTCACTAACTCGCATTTGTCCTACCTGAGAAAAAAAATATGATTAGGGTCCGCTTGCTATAAATAACAATAGAAACTAATATGAATCAAGCTTACTTCGAAACTTACATGGTGCCAAAACACGTCAGGAGGTTGACTTAAATCCAAATCTTTGTGGTAAAGGGGCAACTTTCGCCACTCATCATCTAAGCTAAGCGTCCACCTTTAGGCATCGTACGCAGCGGACGCATCGCATCAAACGGATGAATTTTTCACAATGTGTCCACCTGATCGGCAGCGTACGGATTACCGACGGTGAGTACCAGAATACGGATTGACGATGCCAGTTCATTCGGATTTTCGTAGTGAGCGTACGTGCGGACTCTGTGAGGATGGAGGAAAGCGATGAAGAACAAATTGTCGTTGTAGCTTGTTTGTTATCAGAAGAGGAAGAATTGGAAAAAAAAGTTAAAAGGAAATATAGTATCTGGATACACGACATATTCAAGAAGAGATCGGAACATGGAGAATATCACACCCTGTTTCCTTATTTGTCAAACGATGACACCAAGTTCTTCCAATATTTTCGTATGTCGCAAGCTAAATTCAATTATCTTGTTGATATCCTGAAACCACATTTACTGAGACAGAATACTAAATACAGGGAGGCTATAGGACCAGAAGAAAGGCTTGCTGTGTGTTTAAGGTATTTATTGAAATGAAACATCGTATGCATTACTTCTTATTAAAATGTAAATATTGGCCGAGAATCTGCGTGTTTTGATCCGTATAGTTCACATTTTCTTGGGATGTCATCATGCGCAGAGTTTCGCTATTGAGACGTGAAGACATCGTTTCATCCATGGGTGAAGGCGGCATTTCGT
Organism: Hemistola chrysoprasaria; assembly: GCA_947063395.1. Taxonomy (NCBI): domain Eukaryota; kingdom Metazoa; phylum Arthropoda; class Insecta; order Lepidoptera; family Geometridae; genus Hemistola; species Hemistola chrysoprasaria. Next base: position 2,731,841 of record OX346727.1, on the reverse strand, counting down.
TAGGTGTAGACGAACGAGAAAACATTGCCGAAGACAGATTGTGCAGAGTTTCGTTCATTGCAGGTGGAGGAGGAGGAGACATCACGTATAGAGTTTTATTCACAGATGGTGTCGAAGCGATGGTTGTGATTTTGTTCATAGCAGACGAAGTAAACATTGTTGTATTTGAACGAATAGGTGCCGGAAGCATTATATTTGAAACAATTCTCACTCTCTCTCTTTCATTCGAACCAGATGTCATAAGATTAGAATCAGGATATTCAGGATTGATTGGAGTTGATGCTAGCCTCATCTCCACGCTATTAACCATTTGAAACAATTCAGATTTAATTTGAATTTGGTCTTGTAAAGGAAAAGTCTTTACTGTTTTAGCCATATTGATGAAAAAATCCACGAGAGGATCACTCAGATTTCTGTTTTGTGCCGTTCTTGTTAAGTATTGTTGTAGAACGTTGGCTGCTGTTGGACCTTGTGAAGTTTGTGAAGCTGCGTAGGTCGATTTCCTACCGACAGTTCGAGCGGATTCAATTGATTGTTGACTTCCTGCATCGCTTGTATCTAGATTACTAGAATCAGACAGTGCTTCAAGCTGTGTTTCGTCGTTATTGTTGACACTTCTTGGCGATAGGTTTGACCGCCGGTCTTCCTCATCGTTTAGGTATGGTACTAGGAAAGAAAGTTCTTGGAAGAATTTGGGAGGTTTTAGTTTCGATGCTGCTTGGCCGCTTTTGGTCTTACGCAAATTCAAAGCCTTCCTATGGTTGTCTCTGATTCTGGTCCATCGCTCCTTGCATGCATTGCCTGTAACAATTAAAAACAACAATTTTATTTTATTTATTTCAGGTACTTAGCCACTGGGAATTCTTTTCGATCTCTGGCATTTTCCTTCAGGATGGGCGAACGTACAGTGCGAGAAATTGTGTATTCGACCTGCGAAGCCATTATTGAAGTCCTACAGCTCATAGTGATGCCAAAACCTTCTGAAGATACGTGGATTGAATCAGAAAAAGGTTTTTACGAGAAATGGAATTTTGCCAACGCGATCGCTGCCATTGATGGAAAACACGTGCTTATTCAAGCTCCACCGCACAGTGGTTCAAATTAATTTTGTTATAAAAAACATTTTAGTTTGGTACTGCTAGCCTTAGTCGACGCAGATAAAAAATTCATAGTCGTAGATGTCGGTGCGTTTGGTAAGAACTCTGATGCTAGTATTTTGAGAAATTCGAGTTTAGGCAAAGGTTTACAGGATAGCACTCTAAACATACCTCCACGAAAAATACCACCAGGAGGCACTGAACCACTACCTCACGTCATCATCGGTGACGAAGCTTTTCCACTGTGCACGTATTTAATGCGACCATACTCTCGAGATGATGCCCAAAGAAATGAAGAAAAAAAAGTGTTTAACTATCGGCTCAGTCGTGCGAGAAATACTGTGGAAAATACATTTGGAATATTGGCAAGAAAATTTAGAATTTTCGAACGAAGATTGTCTATGCACGAAGAGCACATTGTAACTGTCGTAATGACTACATGCTGTTTGCACAACTTTTTAAGAAATGACTCATGCCACTGGACAGAAAACGATGTAAACACATCTATGAGAGGACAAAACCTAAGGAATGTAGGTGGAAATTCACGCACAGATGCTTTAGCAGTCAGGGATAGCTTCAAAAGTTACTTTAACTCAAAAGCAGGGTCGGTAGATTGGCAATTGAGGAGAATTCGGGCTGGAAGGCGCGTAAATGTATGAGCTTTTCATACCACCTCAACGTGACGTTTTTTAATATGGCATCGTGTATCTGTTCCTATCTCTGTGGTATAAGTAATTAAATAAAAATTTATAAACTTACCTGTTTGATTTAACCTGTTCCCAATTTCCTCCCAAATATTGTCCCTTCTTTGCTGGTTAGAATAGTTAGGGGTTTTTAAATTATAAATTTCTTCGTACTCTTGCACAATTGCGATTAGTCTTGACGCGTCCATGTTGCAAAAACAACGCGTGTTGACACGACAAACGCCAAATGCAAATGGCCGACGATGGAGGGCGAGCGCGAGGGGTGCGTCCACTGATCGGCATTCCGTATGACGTCATCGACACGCATCGCAAAAGTTGCCTCTCGGAGCAACGGTGTCGGCATTGCCGATGTGCGATGCGTACGATGCGGACAGGTGGACGCACTTATATGAGTCTTTATACAAAGAATGCTACGATCCGTTGCGTGCGATGCATCCGTTGCGTACGATACCGACAAGTGGACGCTTACCTCTAGTTCTTGTTGATCTTGGATTGAAGTTGGGGAAATTCTAGGCAGTAATGGAAATAACGTTGAAATTGAATCTGGGCACAACTTAGGTAATAAATCCGCAAAATGGTCCATGACTTTATGAGATATTTTGTGCTCAGCAACGAAAGCAGCTAATTTTATTTCAGAAGTCTTTACCAATTGCTTTTCTGTAGTTGGCATGGATTTAAATGCACTTACTATAGACTGTTGTTTTTTGGATGTCGAGGCACTACATCTTTTTAAATTATTGATGTGTTTATTCCCATTTTGGTGGCGTTTTATAACACTTATTTCGGCAGTAAAAGATACATTGCACACATTGCAGGTTGCCTTTGATAAGTCCCTGTCCCCATCTTTTCTTAGCCAGTCACAATATTCTTTATTCAGCAACCATTCGTCCCAAAACTTTTGCTTATAACGCTTTCTTTTAGCCGGTACTTGTGTTAGGCTTTCTTCTCTTTCAGAAGCGCAGTCGCTATCAGTATCACTATCCATATTAAATAAAAACTCGGATCACCACAACACAATAAACTATAACGCAATAAGACGCGTGCGCTTTATGAATGATGTATTGTTAGTTAAAACAATTTCAATTCAGGTAGTAATAAGCTAGTTAAATTAAAAAGGTCTAAGTTCAAATACAGAGCAATGCAATCGACATACCTACCATATTCGTGTGCATAATACGTATCACGCTATTGGGGGAAACATGGTAAAAGTGTGCGCGAAGCGTAAACAGTGTTGCCGTTAAATAAATTGCAAAATAACCGATAAATAAAATAACAATTCAATCTCTCGAAATTATTTTAGTTCATATACACTTATCAAAATTATCTACTAGATTAAAAAAAAAAGATTCATTCAAATCTTTCAATGGGTATTACGGTGTTTTTTGCTACCGTAATTAGTTTGCTACTCTTTCACGCCAATACAACACAATTATGTAGGTGGTAGATCGAGGCTGATTACGGTGTTTTTACCGTAATTACGGTGCAGTTGGCAACACTGGGCTCGACTGACATGCTACAACTTGTACGCGTAAATGGGAGTAGAAAGAGACAGAAAATCACTGTTTATTGCGTGTGTGAGTTTGCATTTGTGAAAAATGGGGGTATTCCATATTATGGATACTATTCCATATTTGGTCACTTTCCTATATGCACCACAAAAAATAAAAAATGGAAATGTACTATCCCTAGACCATCACAAACCAATAGCTGACCAGGCAATGCTCTATTAGCTGACCACTATCAAAATCGTTCATAAAGGTAATAAAATTAAAAACCTTAGTTATATTAATTGTTTATTATAAACATAACATACATTCACGCCTTTTTCCCGAAGGGGTAGGCAGAGGTGTACCCAGGACTCAGTCCCATAGTAGATACACCCACATTTCGCCAGTATGTTATTGGTCCCATGTAATAGGGGGCGAGCCTATTGCCATCTACCGGGCACAGTTCCAGACTCCAGGCAGTTATTGAGATAATTCCTAATGGAAAAATCCAATATTTAATTCTTTGCCTGACCTGGGGATCGAACCCGGGACCTCTTGATTGGCAGTCGAGCATGCGCCCTCTACGCCACAGAGGCAGTTGTTTATTATAATTATATTAATCATAAATAATTATAATTAAGTTATAAAATATTATCTAACGACGACTTAGTCGACCGATCGAGATCAAAAATTGCAAAATACAGGTCGCGTCACGGCAAGTGAAGCTTTGCGCATTGGTCTAAAATCCTAACAGATCTAAAAATCGATTTCTGAGCATTCAAGGTCAGCGCTATTAAACCGTGACGCGACCTGTATCACTGTTGTTTATAATAATAATCTTTCCAAAATTATCTCACCATTTATAGATAGTTACCAAGAAATAAAACAAAAGTAACCGATGCTTTACAATTTTCACAGTCCCTAAAATGGAGATAGGCAGGTCACATGGCAAGGTACACAGACAATAGATGGACATCACGAGTAATGAAGTGGACTGGACCAGAAGGGTCAAGAGGTAGAGGACGGCCAAGAAATAAGTGGCAAAATGAAATAGTTTCTGTTGCAGGTTCTAACTGGACTAAACTAGCTAGAGAGAGAGAAAAGTGGGCTGCATTGGAGGAGGCTTTTACCCGGAGGGGGTCCATGCAATAATTATAGTCATAAAATAATTTAATATATTCAATATAATAATGTTAATTCATAGTAATAATAAGAAATATAAATGTAATTAATAAATGAAATGTGCATGATAATTAAATTTATGTAAATGAAATGAATAATATTAAAATGTATGAAATATTGTATGGAATAAAAATAAAGCTTTAATAATTATAATACTAGTTTAAAAACTTATAAAACTTCATTTCGAGTAAGAACATAAAAAAAACTAAAATTATATTGTAATAAACAATACGTAAGAAAACACGATATAAAGTTTTTAAAAGGCAGGAATTTAGATTTTCTTTTACCAGGTAAAAACCTCTTCTGTTGGTTAATACTGGTGTATCTACTACGCTCTACTATATCTTTTTCAGAGTACCATATTTTGTCTGGTTTCTCGGGCCATCTAAAAGTGTTTCCCGTGGAAAGGTCATTGTGCTTATTTCAAAACAATGCTGTTCAACGCTTTCCACCACTCCCGGAAAGTATTCCCCTTCGTGTATTATTATGACATAGTCTCCCTTAGATAGCTTCTTTGTATTCGCATAAATTCTGCTGAGAGGTATGTTCTCGGAATTGGAATTTGAACTTTCATTTTCTTCCCGCCCGTCTTGTTCTGATTTCTTATCTTCATTACTTTCTGTTTCACTGTCACTCCATATAACTTGTCTTCTTGAGTTTTTGCTCATCAATTTTCTTTCAATGAGTTGTTTAGAATGCTTTGCTTTTGGTGCTTTTTGAATCTTTATGGCTCTAATTTCCTCACGTTTTCTTTTTCTTATCTCTACCTCTTCAGTTTTCCTATCTTTCTCTTGTTCTTTTATTTTAAAATATTCACGAAATGCTGATGATGAAACGGCTAAAGGCAAACGTTTTTTTGGTATGTTTCTTTATTGGTGAATCTGATAGAAACAGAAGGTGATTTCTGCTTCTGTGCCATTATCTGTATTAATTTAGAATTGGGGGTGGTTTTTGTCGTATCGATTGTTTTATCAGTTAAAGATTTATTCGTCGATGAGAAATGAGTCTCGTTTGTTGACACATGACTGTGATTGTGGATAAGAGTTTGTTTTTGGAGACGTGTCTAAGATACGCCTAGTGGAGTTATTTTCTGAAGCTGGTGATGGTGCTTTATTAATATAGGGACTCAGAGGAAAATACTCTTGATTAAACAAGGAGCTAGCTTCCTGTTCTTCTTCTTCAGGATTCGTAAATGGTTTGGGATTTCGGTTATTTTTATCAGGAGACGTCACTGAACTTCACGTAGTGGAGTCCGTTGGTGACGCCCGTGGTGGTGTTTGCATAATGGACGGATACGGGGGCATACAATCTTGACAGGGTGAGGATCTATCTTCTTTTTCGTTCACTTTAGGAGACCCATTTTCAGTACCATGTTTGTGCAATTTATCTTCAATAACCACTTCATCAGCAACTTTTTCTTGCAAACAGTGCCGACGGAACTTCTTCCACACATAAAATAATTCTTTTGCGAATTCATCACCTTGCCATTCTTCATTCTCAGCCCTCCTGAATTGTTCCGCCCGGCCGCGCCTCATAAAGGACAGCGAAAGTTTTTTGAAAACATTCATCAAAAACACTTAAACAAAACTTTGTTTCTGTAACGTTTAACTTTACACACGCCGTTTACTGCTCGTGTGGCTAATGTAGTCAAAACTTAGTTTCTAGAGAAACTAGTTTTAAGTTAAAGTTTGTTAGAGCAAATAAAATTATTTCGGACGAGTAGGACTCTAGGATAACACCCAGATACTTCACAGTGGAGACATGTTCAAGTGGTTTACATTAGCAGCGCTCCGAGCTCTTGCAGTTATGTACTCATAACAATATGTTAATAGGCTCTTTCGGCTTAGTACGTTTACGTTTTGTGATGCTAAAAAATGTCAGGAATTTTGTTTTGGATATGTTGAGTGTCAATAGGTTTTTCTCCAGCCATTTTGAAACTTGCTTCATCCCAGTTTGCGATATCACCAACAGCTTTCCAAGTATCTCCATGAAATATTAGAGCCGTGTCGTCCGCAAATGCGACCGTTTCCGCCTTATGCAAGTTCAGGTTATCTATGTCATTCATATATATTAAAAACAAAGTAGGTCCGAGCACACTACCTTGAGGGACACCAAAAGTTATTTCAGCGTAATCACTGTGCTCACCCACCATCACTTTTTGTTTTCGATTTAAAAAGTAGGACGCGAACCATTGTAGTGCCACTCCACGCACACCCATTGCTTCCATCTATTTTAAAAGCAGTGACCGAGAAACAGTATCGAACGCCTTTGCCAGATCAAGAAAGACGCGGGAATCAGGTTGACCCTGTAATATTATACAAACTATACTGTAAATATTACCTTATTTTCTTGATCACTTTTAAGTTTTTTTATCTGAATTATCCTTTGATGATGAAACATTTGATGTATTTTGGTATTTTAGTCATTATTTCGCTTGTAAATCGTCCGCTAAAATTTGTAAGCATGTCGTCTTAGTTTTCTCTTCATAATTCCATCGATTTTAGCTGAAATAACTGAAAATTTGGTTTGTTTACATTATTAATTTTTGCAATTTTGACTGACATGTTTATAATTGACACATTCAAATTGTCTAATGTCTTTAAATCTTAGTTATATTTTTTAAATTTTGTGAGGTTGAATACCTTTCTCAAAGGTTTCAACCATTTTTACTTGATGTCTGTAGAGGTTACATACCTTGTTAAAAAGTTATAATAATTTTTTACTGGCTGCATGTATTTTTCTTAAAACTAAATTCAAAATTTGAGGTTTCGAAATTTAACTGGGAAAATTTGGATATAAAGCGGGGTCCTGGATACTTTTGGTCATTCTCATTCTGATTCTTATTCTTAATCGTAGTCAGGCTCAGTCTGAAACTATTCTCGGTCCGGTCTGAACCTTCTACAACTTGTTTTATTCAACACTTGGTCGACAACTTGGACAACTTAGAGAGATAAAAAAAAGAAGGCCAGGAAGCGCCCGGGCGGCGTCCTACAGTCCTCAAGGAATCCTCTGGAACAGCTGCCGACTTCACACCTCCTCCCTCAAGTTTTTTAGTCTCTTTTTTTCTAATCTAATGTTTTAATCTAAAGTAAATATTTTTAATTTTTTTTGTCATATCTACCTAGGTAGGACTTAGGTAGGTTTTTTTTTTTTTTTAGATAGTATGTGACAAGACGAGCACATCAGGTGCCTGATGGTAAGCATCACGATTGCCCATATCAGACACAGTGCCACCCAGTGTTTTAAAATTCAAAATTCTGCGCGGCACTGCACAGCGCCTGTCACCCTGAGATATGAGTTGTTGAATCTCATCATGCCCAGTAATTTCGCTGGTAACATTGCCCTTCATACCGGAACACAGCAATGTTTGCACATTACTGCTTGGCGGATGAATAACTGGCAAAGGTGTGGTACTTCCCCAGGCGGCCCCCTGCAAAAGAGGCCTACCACTACAAAACCTACCTACCTTCATTTGTAGGTTACGAATATCATAACGTTACAACCCGTGATATAATTGATCATATGTGTTATAGCATCCCCTGTTTATCTCCCACGAAGAAAGCCATACTGGTTTTCAGCCAACAACTAGTTAGTTTCCAGAAAGTATAACAGTCTCTTATTAACAATTTTTTCAACAATTTCTAGTTCATCGGTTGGGGTCAGAAACAAAGAATTCGGGAGGTGTCCTACACCTCCTGTATGTTAATAATAGTTTTGTTACTTGCCCAGTATCACCCACAGGTGACACGGCTTATTTTCAACGTTGTATGTTATTTTTATAGTAAAATGCATGTGTATAATAGCTTCTACATTCATTTATTACATGTACGTGTCGGATCTTCTAAGAGTTTACAGTAATCTGGCCCTAGCAATTCTATTTCCATAATCTCCATCGTTTATCGAACCAATCTCATTTCTTTTGTTCTTGAGTCAAATTTTCCTTGTTTAGGTATTCCTACTACTCATGCTTTTCCTCCAAATAAATACTCTTAATGCTTAATTCTCCGAACATTATATCTTCAGGAACTTTGTTATTTATTACTGAAGATGAAGATTAATTTGATATGTTGCGCACTTCACAGCTTCTCCCCAGAGATGTTTATATAGTCCACTTTCTTTAAATAAAGTCAAGAGTCAAAGAGTTTTATTGTATATCGTCCTATTCATCCTGTCGGCCATTCCTATGACTGTGGTGAATATGAATAAGTAAATTGCATTATTATTCACCTGCTTCATGGCTAATCATTATTTTCTCGTATTTGAATTCACAGCCATCTAATTTTTCTTACTTTATTTCCAGTGTGAGTGTCAGTCTCTAATTGTCTCTAATTATTAAGTCATCGGTCGCTTCACTTTTTCTTATTAGTAGGTAAAGAACTGTAAAATGGGAAAAGTCATAAATAATTGTCTGGAATTATAGTTCACCATCATAATGTGTAGGTCCTGATAAATCAGTGTGTAAACACTTCTCCTATGAAAATTTCTTATATCACTATTTCTCAAAAATTACTTTCAGTAGATATTCATCAATCTTCTTCTTAATAGTTATGTTTGTGAAAAACATAATACTTATCTCTGATTATTCGCATTTATGGTCTATGCCATTTACGAGTATAGTCTGTTTTTGATATCTGTACCCATTCATCCACCGTTCGTTCATGTATTCGTTCGCTCTCTCTTCTCTCTACGACAAACTCGTCAATGGTGTGTATAATTATGTATCTCCTAAAATTAATAAACATCGGTGCTAATAACAACGTTTGTATCTATTTTACCAACACGTTCATCTTCTACTTTTATATGCTTTCTTTTAACATTGCGCAGTGTAAGCGTTAGTTGATATGCCCCTTGAAGATATTTTAAATATCGGCTGGAGTTGGGTACAGTATTTGATTTTTGTATCTTACATACTTTGTGAACTTTGTCTATTATTAAATAAAAAAACCTTATCTTTACATAAGTTTTTTTTTAATCTAATATTATTCGCTTCGATCTAGGTCAGCGTCGTCGTTAACTCCTCGAATATCACATTACAATTTCCCAGCACTCTACTTAAATGATATTTTACGGACTTAACACCAGCCTCCCATAATCCTGTAAAATTATGACTATACGCCGGTATAAAATGGAACTGAATACCATCCTGAGCTAGATCTGTAGTAAGAGAGATGCAATTGTTTTTTAGAAAGGTAGTAGACCCACTCACACTCACAGAACCCGTAGCAATCGGCTTGGATATGGAGACATTAACATCTCGATCAGCTGGAATAGTACAGGGCATAGGCGAAGACAACTGCTTTGATTCACTTGTATTCCTATCATTGACATGAATAAGGGTGTGGTGTCTACGCTAGCAGACTTTGCAACCAGGCCTTTTGCACGAATTGGCATAATGTCCGCTACGGAAACAATTGTAGGTAGAGAGTAACTTGTCCCGTACGTCACAAGTTAATGCGAGGAATTTAGGACATAAACATACATTCACGCCTTTTTCCCGAAGGGGTAGGCAGAGGTGTACCCAGGACTCAGTCCCATAGTAGATACACCCACATTTCGCCAGTATGTTATTGGTCCCATGTAATAGGGGGCGAGCCTATTACCATATACCGGGCACAGTTCCAGACTCCAGGCACCTATTGAGATAATTCCTAATGGAAAAATCCAATATTTAACACTATGCCTGACCTGGGGATCGAACCCGGGACCTCTTGATTGGCAGTCGAGCATGCGCCCACTACGCCACCGAGGCAGTCATATATTTAGGACATACATGCAAATAATGATCGCCTTTGCAGTTAGGGCATAGTTTATTAATTGAAGATGAAAATGACTTATGGCTTTCATTGCTGCTACTCTGATAAGAAATCATTGCTTTAATTTTTTGAGAACCTTTTCAACTACCTGATTTATCCGACAACTCTATTGTTTCAACGAAGTATGCTCGGTTACGCATAAACTTAATAAAGACATCAAGAATCACAGGTTTATCTTCAGAAAGGGTACCCTTATGTTCTTCCCACTCACAAAACGTTTTGGGGTCTAGTTTTTTGGTGACAACATAGATCAAGAGAGTGTCCCAATGTGTGATTGGTTCTCCTAAAGCAGAGTGCACGCAAGTTCTTAGTCAGTTGGTCAACTACTTGCTTGATGGCAACTGATGACTCTTTTGTGATTGGCTCGATGTTAAATAATGCAGATACATGGTTTTGAATAAGCAGTCTCTTATTATCGAACCTCACACAAAAGTTGCCAAGCAACTGAATAATTATTGGCAGAAAACTCTATTGATTGAATCACAACAGCAGCAGAACCCTCCAGTGACGCTCTCAAGTAGTGAAACTTATTAATTTTATCTATCTGATCATTATTGTCAATTGAATTGACTTGAATAAGTGTCATGAAATTCTAACCAGTTATCATAAGACCCAGATAATTTTGGTAATTGAATCGTGGGCAACTTAACAAGCTTATTATTAGAATGTGAACTTGAACTTGAGCTTGTCATTCCTTTGAAAATGTTCGAATATAGTTTGTGCCTTTGCTACTAAGTTATAATATTGTGCCTCGAATTCACTTCTTTGTACAAATAATTGTGTGTTCGGACTCACTAATACACTCTAATTTAAGTTGAATTTAATCATACTGGTCGTACAGAGCCTCTACCTTTCCAATTCGCAATTGCAACTCCCTAGCACCTGTTTCATCCAGAGAGGAGGCATTCAAATTTTTTAAATAATTGGAGAAGTTTGTAATTCTGCCCTTTATGCTTGATCGCTTTGATGTAAGTTCCTTATTATCGGCCATAATTTGGGAGACTGGTTCCTGGAATTTAGTTTTATAAAGTTAGCAAATAATCCAAACCCATATGTAGTTTTATACACAATAAGTACAATACAATATTCCCTAAGACCTATGTTTACAGTCAAATACTAGGTACATAACATAACATACATTCACGCCTTTTTCCCGAAGGGGTAGGCAGAGGTGTACCCAGGACTCAGTCCCACAGTAGATACACGCACATTTCGCCAGTATGTTATTTTATTTTATTTTCTCACACAAAGGTTTTTTACAGTGTTGCTTATAGTCTACTTGAACAGAACATAAATCAACCTGTTTTGTGTGAGACTGATGCCTGAAATAGGTTTCCGAGAAAACCTGTAGTACAGGTCATCAGGCCTCCCACTCCGCGGATTACTCATTATTCGTTCAAAATTTAAGCATTAGTTATAATATTGTAAAAAAAATTAATAATGTTAAAACTTTTAAATCTTGCTCCGGAAAAATAAAAAATCTTTGATTCTGCAGATTATGGAGCACTTTCTTACAAAAATACTTTCTATAATAATTTTCGAGATTTTCAGCGAACTCATTTACACGAATGGTCTATAGTCCCCACGCTAGTCCAATGCGTATTGGAGACTTCACATTCATCCATAGAACATAATATCTCAATGCATTCATCATCTATTCGCTAGCTTTTCAGTGAAGGAACATCGTGAGGAAACCTGCATCATCAAAGTTTAAAGATCGGGCCATAGAATTTTCAATAGATAGAATAACCAAGTAACATAACCTGTCTTGTCTCATAGAGTTCCTCGCTGAACTCTGGGTTCAGCGTTCAGCGAGGTAACATCTCGAGGAGCGGCGTCGTACTAACATTTGTCGCCCTTACAGCGGAGTCAGAGTCTATTTCCTGATGATGCGTCGTGTAGACGCGAAACACGTGTCGATATATGAATGGTGTCACTAACAACAATAATACGTAATAGCATTTCCTCTTTGCATGCAATTTTGCGGGCGGGAGAGCGGTGCACTGTGCATGTTGTTTTTGACACTAAAAATCGGAACTAAAAACTAAATATTCTTGTTCTAGGAGTTTACAAAGGAGTTCCGAAAAGTAACGCCAAATTCAATCAATTATCATAGAGTTTCTTAAGTAGGTTTTTATCCATTTTAGTTTTGAAAATGATCGTTCAGCACTAGCTGTCACAGGAATTGTAAGAAATAACATTAATGCAGTGCATACATCAGGAAAGCTGCAGGACATAAAATTATTTTATATTATTAATAAATCAGCAAGGTCTCTAATACACGAAGATTTTTCTATTTCGTCACTGAAAGTGGATCGAAAACTGAGAATTTCTCTGGCAAATGATTCAGATATGTCTTTTTTTTATATCTCAACAAATACTAGAGCTTTTTTTAATAGATCAGTGTCATTCAAAACTTTTAAAGTGGAAGGCTGAAAAACACTGCAATTTGAAACAATTACATTCAAGGGAAGGAAACGGGATTTCAGTTGGTTTATAATAATGTCCAATACTCGATAAAATATGTTTCACTTTGAATAAACTTTCCGGATCTTGGAGACGCTCATCTGCGCAAAGCTCATCAAAATGGCGTTTTACTTTCCCCTGACGCGTTTTAGAAAATTCAGGGGTGATGGACCATTTTTCTGCTACACTATTTGCTTCCATTTTTAAATTTTCAAAGTCAAGTCTATACCTTTCCATTTCTTCTATACAAATTTTTAAACGTTTTAAGGCATTTGAAAGATCGGTGGCTTTAGACTGTAGTGCTGTAGACGCTGCATCGATAGTAAGTAGGATTTTGCAATGGAAAACCAATAACATAATAAAATTGTAGTTTTCGATCTTCTTTTTGAGTGAAACAGCTTCATTTCTTTCATCTGATTTGCAATTTAACAGAATTGTTTTCGTCAGCGCTTTTTGGTCTTCAACAAACCGAACTTTTAAAGCAAAAACGGCATCATAACGTCCTGCCCATCTAGTAGGGTTTAATGTTTTTAATGTTATTGAAGTTGAAGACTCACTTTCTTTATTAGAAACTTTCTTTCTTTATTAGGTATAAAACTTGATAAAATATTCGATCTTTTGATACTATGCCCGAAAAAATTATAAATTTGTTGAACTGTTTCAAAAAAATTTTGCATATCAATAACCTCTCTCACTGCATCATTGAGTACTAGATTATGAGCAGCACAGTGAACATATACGGCATTTGGCTCGAAATCCTTTATGAGTTTTTGAACTCCACCATAAGTCCCTTTCATTGTGTTAGCACCATCATATTCTTGTCCTTGACACTTATTTAGTAGTTAAAAATCTTACGATACGGATTAACCGTGATTACGAAATTATGAAAATATAATAATTTACAGACCAAAACTATACACGATGTATCACTGGACGTAACTAAGATTACATCATATAATTAATTCTAATATAACTTTAACAAGAACAAACTACCTATTTCTAGTTCTAACTCTAATCGTAAATACTATTGCCCTACTACTCGTAATTTGTCGTCCTCTCCCGGCGCCTTCCACGTTGCTTACACTGAGCATATAAACAAAGAGAGACGGATGTTCGAGTATCGTTTTTTATGCTAACAATTGCCAATGACTGCCAACTTAAAAAATGAAGTGTCAAAATAAGATAGTGATGCGAATCCATAGCTGGGTACTCACCTAGCCGTGTAGCACGTAACGTAACAGATACTGTATCAACCTGCAAGTGGGTTCGGCTGGTCCACGGTCCACAGCGTATCTAGCTACGAGCTGCCGGATCCGCAGTGCTCGCAACGACGTCACGCCGACAACATGTCTCAAATTGTGGCTAGTGCTGCGTTCATATTCATGTATAATATTTTAGATAATTATAAAGTCCACGTCGATTTTGGCAAAGTGAAATATTCAAAGATAAAAATCTTTGAAGTGAAGTCTCAAGAGATTAGTGGACATTTCAAGAATTTCACTCGTATGTTGAGTACAGATTTTGAGTACCGTAGAATGGGGCTATTCGGGACATATTTTCTAAAAAAATGGCCATAAAACTTTTGTATGAAATCACATCCAACCCCATTTTTTTTTTAAAATAAGTCTGATGTTTGTCTACATTATTACGTAGTTCATATTAGTCTAGATGCGTAACAAAAAAAAAAAGTTTTTTTTTTAATGCCCGAGTCCAAAATAGCCCCTTCGATGGGGCTAATCAAGATCTCCACATTCAAAAGAGGTTTTGTAGTACTTGTGTCTGATTTATCGATTTAGACGACTCGGGTTCTATTTGGGACAGGAATAAAGTTGCGTTTAAAACCTCACAAACACAATTTTTATTTTTTTTTTATAAAAAAAAACAATATTTTTTGTAAAGTAATTTTTTATTTTCATGCATAATTATGAATCAACTTAAAAAAACATAAAAAAGTCTACAAATTCGCAGTATTTGGCCTCCTCAATGGCACAAGGTGATAAAGAAATACAATTTTTACAAAATTTAACTCGTTCTACAAAATAAACTTACAAAAATCACAAAAAAGGTGCCATCTTTTTATTCTAGCATTTAGCATTTATTATTATGGCACATTATTAAGAAAAGGTAATCTTAAAACTAAAAACAATTCGTAACTTAGATTGTTAAATATGTTAGGTTAGGTTATAACCTAACATATTTAACAATCAAAATAAATCTTGTCATCTTCATTTTCAACCAAATATTTTTCAGGTTTGGATGAAATTTGTTTTATATTAATATGTTTCACCAATGAAACTTCTGGTAAAATATCTCGGTCGACTCTTTTAGGTTTCATAAGTATTATGTCTGAATCATTTTGCCGTACAGTTTTGTAGAATGAAATGGTGTAAGAATAGTTTTCAAAATGTTCTATCACGCCAACATAATATTTCCAAGACTTTTTAATGTAGTACCTCACTAAGACCGTATCATTTACGTTATAAATATTAGAATCTGGTGGTAAATTTTCATTTGAATAACCTGCTACCTCCTCATTATTTTCTGGTTCTAGCTGATTAATTGGGCCTGGTGCTGGCTGCTCATTAGAGCCTTGTGCTAGTGGACATGCTATTATCTCTTCCTCACAGTTCTGAGCTAGCTGACCACTATGGTGTTGTACTGACTCCAGGTTAGAGCCATACCCTGGCTTTTGTGCTAGCTCCTCTTCGTTCGGGCTTGCCATTGACGCCTCATTACGACTACGTGCTGCCTTTTCATTAGAACCTAATATTAACTCCTCTTCATAGTCTGGCAATGTATTCTCACAAGGCTCTGGTCTTGGTTTCACTGCACGACGTCGTGATGATTCTCCACTAGGGCCTGGTTCGGGCTCTGCTGATAGAACTCTATTTTCAAAATAGGATATCGAAAAAGCTTGTTCTTCAGAACAGTTGGTATCATCACTGCCATACTCTTTTCTCAAATCTAAATCCATCAAATCAGAATCACTGTGCTGGCTCATATTATCAGACACACTGGTTGATTCGTCTAAATCATGTTGAGCTTTGTTCAGTCTCTTTTTTGTTGGATTCCTACTTTTGTTGATATTCTGAGATGACGTTGTAATTTTTTTGTTTACATGAGTTTTGGTTTTTTTTCCTTGTCCTTGTCCTTTAGTGCTCGTTGTTGGTTTTGGAGTTAAATCTTTTGCACATATGCTTTTCCCTGGTTCTACATCGCACCGCTTCCTTCTTTTGCTTGGAGCAGTGTCCTTAAAGCCTCTCATGTCTTGTAATATATCAATCACAACTTCAGAAGTAGCTAGGTTAACTTCTGCAGCTGTAACCAGTGCCCTTGGTAGTCTTGATTTCGGTCTTTCAGGGTTTACAGGGAATAGACCGCTCTTTTCAAAACCCGCTTTTAAATTGGCTGATATCACGTCTTTCTCAATCATTAAATCACATAATTGAGCTAGAAGCTTTGGAAAACAAGACTTTGCCATTGTTTTATATTTTCTACCATCTGCTGTCGTTTTCCAGTTTGTTAGAATGTTCTTCCAGTATTTCTTTAACGGCCCATAAAAGGCGACATCTAACGGTTGCATCAAGTGTGTGGACTTGGACGGCAAGCAGACGAATGAAATGTTTAGTGACTCGCAAGATTCTAGAATTTTCTCTGAAAAATGCGACGATAAATTATCGCCAATAATGACTTTTTTTCCAGTTTTTTTTTTTGCGAATGGAACAATTACTGTTTCGAACCAATCTTCAAAGCATGTCATGTCAAACCAGCCGGATTTTGACCTATTGTACCTAGTGTCGGGAGGTCCGCCCTCTATCCATGGCTGCCATACGCGTTCTGCTTTGTACACAACGTATATGGGTAACATTTGGCCATCTGCCGTTCCGGTAAACATTAAGCTCACTGCCGTCTTCGAATTATTTAAGACTCTTTCCGGGTACTTTGTGCCTCTTTTGAATACATACTTCTTAGCTCCAGGATCATCACAAAGATTAGTTTCATCAAAATTTATTATGTTTTCAGGAGGAACTCCTGAAATAGTGGTTATATAATTCTCAAAAAAGGCATCAATTGTTTCAGGTGACACCTTTGCTCTCTCAGTAGAAATTTCATGAAACTCAGAGCCCAGTCACGCCCTGGAAGATTATCTTTAAGGATGTGAACGGTCCTCCCAATTCTGTTTAAGTATTTCTGTGCTAAGACTCTTAAATCGAAAGCATCTAATGGAAAACCCCACTCGCCTAATACTTCGCAATATGACAGAAAGGCATTCTCTTCATTAGCATTAAATAAAGTAGGGTGACCTGCACTTTCATAAATCGTGTCTTTTTTACATTTACGGGCAAGTGTGCTTTTGGGTATATTATATTTGGTTGCTGCTTGTCGGACTGAACTGTCTCCTTCTCTCACTTCACGCACAGCATTTTCTAGGTCTTCTGTGGTATAAGACACATAAGGTAAGAATGTTTTTCCAAGTCTTACGTGCCGATACGTTCTCTTGTATTCACGAACCATTTTTTTTTCCAGACCTGAAAAAAAGTTCTTATTAAAAAAAGCAAGTTTTTGAACACACCCTCCCATTTTAGCATCCAAAAGTAATATCTTCAAAATATGGGGGCTATTTGGTCTGTCCAAAATAACCCCCAAAATATGGATTATTTTTGTCCAAAGTAGCCCCCAAATGCTGTCTATAATAGCCCCATTCGAAATATTCCACAAAAAAACAAACAACAATTCGATGATTTCAATATTAGAATTATCAAATATAATTATGAGAAAACAAAGATGTTTCATATAAATCACAATTGGTACTATAAAACTTTTTGACCCACGAATCTTAGTTGGACGGCAATTTTAGATCACTATATTTTAGACTTTTGCAAGAAAACACTTCACTCTCACACATGCTGAAATATAACCTTGACAGTGACAGTATTAAATTGCCATTAGATGCTGTGTTGCCAGGTAATTAAATGTTTTTTCTACTATTTTTATAGTAGGAATTATGGCATGATGAAACTTAAAATGGGACAGTGTCCCGAATAAACCTCGAATCTTAAATAGCCCCATTCTACGGTATCTAATTAATTTAATTGGACCTCAAATTCGCACTAGAGACACAAGGTTTAGAAAAGCGATTCCCGTTCAAGACAAATTGGCTTTAACATTGAGATTTTTAGCAAGTGGTGATTCATTCACTAGTTTACAGTATACCTTCAGAATGTCTAAGCAAGTTATAAGTAAATTCGTTCCAGAAGTTTGTGCAGCAATCATCAATGCATTGAAAGACAATGTAAAGGTAAGTAATTGAACTTTTTAATATAGAAACTAAATCAATGACATAGGCAAATAAAATACTGTGGGTAACTTGAACATAATCACCCATATCCAGAAGCTCAGACAATTCACTTTGCGGAGATGACATAGCATATTGTTCGTTGAGATGTTGAGATGGTTGACCCGGAGATGGTTGTCCTACAGACTTATAATATATTTAGGATACCTGTTCCATATTTTTTGATTGGGGCCTGTATAATATCCAACATTGGCTGGTTGGCTATATGCCTGCATCGAGGTTGGTTGAACTGAAGAATATCCTTGAGACATTGAGACGTTTGTGTCCTATTTTTTGTGTGCTAGTAGGGATATTCATCGAAGTAATGGCAGTCTGCCTTAAAAATTAAGTGACATACATATGCCTTGTTGCACGATATTTTTAGTGTGCTCAGAATATTTCATCATTTTACTTCCTACAAAAGTCAAAAAAGATTTAATCTCCTCATTTTGCGTGTTGGTATTTGAGGAGCCTGATTTTAAAATTCCAAAAGCTTCTCTTTCAGCATTTGTAACTTTGGATCGCGTTTTTCTTTTTTACTTGGCGGTCCAGATTGTACTGAGCTATTTGGTGGCTCCGAAATTCCGAATTGTGACGAAGAAGCACTTGCAGTTTTTCTGTTCTATAGAAACAGGACGTCAACGCAAGAGTAGAAAATACTGGATTCATCCATATATTGAAAGAAACGTAAAAAGAAGAGTTTTTGTAGCCGCACAAGAACTACAACATGATGATAATAAATTTTTATCTTTCTACCGAATGTCTAGAGACCTACCTGCATCTTTCTACATTATTAAAGCCTGCTATACATCAACGAAATACTATATTTAGAGAATGTGTCAGTGCGGAAGAAAGGATTCTGATTACCCTAAGGTATATAATACTCCATTGTTACACATGTAATTAAATGTTTATTAAATTTTAGTATGTACTTTATAAATATTACTTATTCTTCATCTTCCTGTGATAAAAACATAGGTATTGATTCATAATAAAGTGTGGCAGTATTTGATTGTACATTCAGACTATCGTTTATGGTAATTGGCGTACTTATTACCCTGTCAGCACTCATCGGTGAAGGAGTAGATAAAAGTGTGATGGGACTATTAATATTTTCACTACTTTGGTCCATAATATCGTCTATCAGTTCAAGCACTCTCCTCTTAAACACTCTTCTTTGATTATCTTTCATTTTGTTCACGTCCGATAGTAAACTCAGTAAAAACATTTTGTTTGAATTTTCAGAACTGTCACAGTATTCTATAATTTTAGATCGTTTCAATTTAAAGTAAGCTGAAATATCTTGGCTCGGCTTGAGTTTCTTCAAGCTTCTTCCGTTTTCTTTTATTGCTTGTTGCTGGTGGTAATTGCTGTCGCGAGATTGATTGAGTGCTTGTAGGAGGAAGAGATGAATGCTGTTGCGAGATTGATTGAGTGCTTGTAGAAGGAAGAAACGATTGCTGTTGTGAGATTGATTGAGTGCTTGTAGATACACTTTCTGTTAACTGTGTTTGCTCGCAAAGTTCAGGATCAGGTGACTGTGGTTGCAATGTGTCATTATCTTCTATTGTCCCTTTCAAATTTCCTGATGGTTTTCCTGCTGTTTTTATGAACGGTATAGTAAATTGCATATAGTCAGCTAAGTAGTATGGTTTTTTTTGAGCAGGACCTGCTCCACTTTTACTACACTATTTAAAATACTGCTGAATTTAGACATTTTTTTCATGTCAGGTTAATAAGTAACTTACCAACTCTTGTCTCTTGTGGCTCTTTTTAGAGCTTGCATCATAATATTTCATACTGCTCAGCACGCTTCCAATAAATTATTGTTTAAAATAATAGAAAAATCATTTTAATAATATTGAATAAGATAATATTTTAAAGACTCCACATATACCAAAATCTTATATTAGTTATGATTTATATCATAATATATAATAAAAATAATTAGGTAGATAATAATGCCTAATTATTTTTGACACATTTCGTTCGTGTATATGGACCCTAATATTCAAGTGTGCACTTATGAAAAGTAGATTATATCGTTCACAGAATCTCAGAATTCAGTTAAAATGTCGAAAAGGTCCAATATTTTATGTTATTTATGAGTTCCACATGTGTCAACTCAATAGTTTCGAAGTGGTCACTAATTGCTTTGAAATGAATCTATTTTTTAAATAATACGTGATTTTATTTGAAGTTTGGGATAATTTATAAGTTAGGTATTTTTATTTATAATTTTAAAATAATTCAATATATCAATATAATTATGAGCATGGATCTCAAAACCCCACAAATATCCGGTCTCAGACTCGCATATTTCTTCGCTCGCGGCTTTGTTGGGAATGAATTGATTGATATCCAACTAACCCTTCCTCTGAAGTAATGACTCGTCCAGGGCAATATTTTGCCCTGGTGTGTACGTTGACTCACACTTGTTATTTAAATCCGTCATTAGCGGCTCGACCTTAAAGAGCTTAGCCTCAGAAGGTTCAACCCCCTGCGGCATGGTCGCGTTATTAGCGAAATGCAGACACCGCCTCAAACTCATGTATCTTGACACATTAGGTGTCAAGAATACATCGGCCACGTTTGACCAGTATTCCACGAACTGGCCTTTCACAACCATCCCCATTGCAATGATTAGCGCGATATAAACGTAGAGTTCATCTACGTTCGTATCGCACCATTCACAAATGCGGCTGGTGGGGGTTAGCGTGTTCTGCTTCATCATGTTTTGCACCAGATAAATGTTGGTTTGCTCAACTACTTGTTCCATTATGATCCTATCCCATATAGCAACAAATGTGCTGTAGTAGGGGTCGTCGCGTGGAATGACCACCCCAGCATTTGGAACGGAGAAAGGTTCTCGATGTTCCCGGGCTGGGATGGGATGGTCGGGGAATGCCCTCTACTCAAAATCATACATTTCCGTGGGCCTGTGGAGAAATGGGGTCACCTCGGTGTTCATTTCGTCCAAAGCACGGGACTGACGACGACTGGCCCGGCAGATCAACAGGAGTGTCCGCTACCACCTACCCTGCTTCCACCTCGTCTTCCTTGCGCCGGCTTTTTTTTTTCTAGGGAAAAATTTGTGTAAATAAGCTCATGAAAACGAACACCATAAACAAATTGCATTGCAAAAATAAATAAATTTTAAAATGCGGTATTTTTTATTTTCATAAAAACACCATAAAATTTCAAACAAAGCAACACGTTATAATTATTTTCAAATTAATTACCTAACAAAAAAATATATAAATTATACTTAATAAAGAAATATAAATATAAATTGCAACAATTTATTAGGAATATATTATACACCAAACCAAAATCAACCAAACCCATATAAATACATGGCAAAAATAAAAATTAATGTGTTTTTTTATTTTAACATAAAAACACACCATACAATTTCAAATAAAGCAACACATATTATAATTATTTTCAATTAAAAGAAAAATATTTTTAATATACTTAATAAAAAAAAATACAGAATAAGCAAAATTATTTTATTAAAAATTTATGTTTAAAAAATTACAATTACATTTGGTGGTCCAGTCACAAGAAAAAAAAAATGTATCAAGAAAAATAAAGACAGGAACCGATAGGTACGTCGCTTCAAGTCGTATCCATACTTCGATTGTACAACACAAAATGGCCGTTATTGGTTACCGCGTCCACCTGGCAAACAAGCTGAGAATGGCGTCTCGCACACTCTTATTTTGTAATGCTTATTTTTGAATGAAAATGCAGCACTTACACAATACCAACACTAAATACGAATAAAATTTTGTCTTAGGATATTTTATAAATATGTACATGTACAATACATTGTAATGTATTTTACTCATAATAGTTTTATTTCTTCTGAGCCGATAAATGACGAACTTTTGTAAAAATACTTGGGATTTATTTGTAAGAAACGTAACAAATAAACTTTTCGTGACTAATAAACTGTTATTTACAAACCAAATCATATTTAAACATGTAGGGTAGACTGGGGACGGTTGAAACATTTTGGACCAAATAGCTCCCTAAAGCCACAAATTGAGCTCAGCATATTATTAAAAAAATTGTTTTTTTAAATATAGTTTAGTGAAACCGTTAAGGTTTAGGCGAATAAGTAGGCTTTTAATAAGTCAACTCATATGTTTAAAAAAAAATTGTTTCAACTGACCCCATTCCCGGGGCGGTTGAAACAGTAAAAGGGGTCAATTGTAACTTAAAGAAATAAAGATCACTATTTAGTTATCAATGTATCTATTTATTTAAAATCACAGGCATGAAAGCAGATATCAGATATTTTGACATGCTTTTTTCCTGAGAATCTGTGAAAACGCTGTTATGTGCTATGTAGCCCATAGATGTAGACTCACCGCTTTCATCATTGTTAGCCTCGCGTTTTCTTTTAACTTTTTAGTAATATATTCTCTACTTTCTTCGATATCTTGTAATTTTTATTAAAATACGTATTATTTACCTTGCTTTTCTCCATAATATGTCTCTAAATTTGTGTGTATTTTGATTTGACCTTTTCCAATATGTCAGTCCATGCACTAGGTAGCGCATCTATAGTTATTGGTTCATCTTTGTAAAGAACTTCAAGATAGCCTGTCATCTTTGCTTAGTGTCTCTCCGTTTGCTGTTTTAATTCAAATTTCTTTGTTAGAGCTTTAATGTCCATCATGTATCTCTCATATTTTTCTTGTATAAAATGTTGAATGGCTCCAGAGTCTACGATGAAAGTTATATTTTCATCCTCAGTTACATCAGCGTTTGTGGATATTGCAACGAATAATGACTGACTTTGTGCTTTATTTGCTCTATTTTTTTGACCCACACTTTTTTTTTATTTTTCTTCAAACTAATAGTATAAGTTATTTGTTGTTCAAATATAGGTATAAATGAAGCAACAAAGATAGTTAGCTTAAAAACTGGTTTAAAAACAGAGTTAATATTTTAAAAGTTTAAATCTAACCCCTATCTAGGTCTAAGAATTGCGAAAATGCCTCTTTTGATTGCAAAACTTTTCTACAGGTGATTCTAAAGCAACCAAGCTATTTCCCATGAATGAAGATCTTTTGCCTAATTCTATGGAAAGTGCAAAAATTGGAGCTACAAATGGCATAGTCAGTGATTATGGTTAAATAATAATAGATACAATGCAACCTATTTATCAATTTCTTATTTAGTTAATGTTATGGCTAGCTTTGTATAACACCAAAATACTGATAAGAACGGCAGGGCAGGAACATGCTGGATGCAGGCCGCTTAGAATTGGACTGGATGGAAATCTATGGGGGAGGCCTATGTTCAGCAGTGGATGTCCTTTGGCTGAGATGATGATTATGATGATGATTGCATAGCTTTTACTAGTATATTAGTATCTGTCTGTACCTTCATTGTTTTTACAGGAATAGAAATAAATGCCACTCCAAATAATATGACGAAAACGCCCACCTCTACAAAGTGGGATTGCACTAGCAGAAAAAATTTCATCTGCATGGTATGTACTTACTAGATTTGTAAATGATTTTCGGCATTTCACTACGATAGCCAAAAATCGGTCCGCTATTTCAAATTATGGTAGTAAACGTACAACAGATGATGCTTATCTGCGCCTGAACTACTACTACCTGTACTAGAAGAATTCTTAATTTTCGCCTTCTCTTGGTTGTAGGTACTTCTGATGTTGTTTATTTTTTTGTTTACATCTTCGATAATGATATCGAAATAAAAAATTTATATCACGAGCTGTAGTGCTGCGTTTCTTGCGTCTTTATTTTTATATTCGCGTAATTTGACGTACCAATACCAATAGGACGTGGTTCGACCAGGGCCGCGCCGACCCCTCACAGCGCCTGTGTGCGAAACGTATGAAGCACCTATTTTTTTCACGAATCTTCATGTTTCTACTTATGTTTTTTTATTATTTGTTAATTTTGACCGAAGTAAATGTTCTCCAGTTTATATACTTATATAATATTTTCTTAAATAGATAAAACCAGTTCGCTTCAGCTTGCCAATTACTGCGAAAAATAAAGCACGATTTTAATTTTTACATACTTTATTTATGATGTTCTAGTTGTATACTTAGGGTCTCTTTCACCATCCTCGAGTAAAGTTCCGAGTAACTACTTTCCGAGTAGTGCTAATCGGTGAGTAGAAGTCCCGAGTAATTTTTGTTACTTTCACAAACGAAAACGAACTTCCAAGTAGTAACTCGGCGGGTAAGGGAATGAATGAATGAAAACATTCAATATTCATACAAAATTGTCAATGTCATTACTGTCAAACGTCAAAATTTGATGTGATATTTGCCAAAGTTGTGGTGTTTTAGGCACTTTCACAAGCCACAAAATAAGAATTGAATTTAATTGACAAAATATTTTAATTTTTGTGGGATTAAGCTAGTCGTGCAATTTTATTTCGATTCGAACATGAACAAAATAAAAAGGGAAAGAAGTGCTAACTTTAGTTTAAGCGAGAGGGATCTTTTAGTGTCACAACACAAAGATAGTATAGAAAATAAGCAAAGCGATGCTAGTACATGGAAACAAAAAGAATTGGTATGGCAGAGCATGGAAACGGAGTTCAATGTGCGATCTGGAGGAGCACCGAGGAGCAGCAAGACCCTCAGAATAAAATATGAGTGTTTAAAACGGTTAGTGCGCAAAAAGTCGGCTGCCATCAGATCTGAATTCTACCGTACTGGTGGAGGAATCAATACTGCTCCTCCTTTAGACACCACTGAGGAACAAATAAAAAGTCTTATGAAATTAAGTGCCGATGGAATGGAGAGTGTTACAGACTCTGATGTTATACCCCAAACACAAGGTAACCTAAGCTATATATCAAAGTACTTCTAGTTTTAGTCTACATCATAGTCATAGTGCACTTTATTTTACTATGATATTCATCTGAAATCTATTTTAAATTTTAGACTACCTCGGTGAAATCTCCATGGAGGAGTTTATTGAAATACCTCAGACGGTTGTGGACACTGAGATAGAACTCAGGAGTATTAATATAGGTAAATTATTACATAATCTGAGTAATTGATGAAAGCCTTGTAGTGCCATTTGTGTGTAAGTTGTGACACAAACAAATAAAGTGTAATTTTATTTTCCTAACAGAAGATTCCAAAGAGAACAAGGAAAATATTACTAAAACCTTAAAGCCATATGATTCTACGGATACTATAAGCATTGTTGCTACAGATGAGACGGCCTGTATTTATGGTAAGTTTATTTTTTAAGTAATCGATTCAAAGTCAAAGTCAAAAAGATTTATTCAAATAGGTCACAATCTGACACTTTTGTACGTCAATGAAAATAAACAGTAACGAGTCTACCGTGCGTTCGGAAAGATACCTTTACAAGAAGAACGCACAAGAAACTTGTAGGGCTTAATTTTTTCAACTGATTGTTTTACAATATTTGGTTTGGTTACACTCGTTTGTTTAGAAGGTGCCGCGTGGTGGCTATGCGGAAGTTCCCAAGCATCTTTGTCCTCTATATACTGATTTACATTATAATAAGCATTCTTTAGTAAAGTAGATTTTATATAGGTTTTGAATTTACCCTCTGAGAGCCCCGTTATCTCTTTTGGGATTTTATTATAGAAACGTACACTATTTCCTAAGAATGATTTTTTATTTGTTTTAGATAATCTAAAGCTAGGTACAGCTATTTTGTCTTTATTCCTACTAATAAAATTATGGAGGTCACTATTTAATTTGAATTTATGTAAATTTTTACGCACATACATAATGTTCTCATAGATGTATAAGGATGGTAGGGTCAGTATGTTTATTTCTTTAAATAATTCTCTAAGGGATTCGCGTGGACGCATCTCATAGATGGCACGAATCGCACGTTTTTGTAGTATAAAGATAGTTTCTATATCTGCAGCTGACCCCCACAACAAAATCCCATATGACATTAAGCTGTGGAAATATGCAAAGTAGACTAATCTCGCCGTGGCTATGTCTGTTAGTTGCCTAATTTTGTAAACCGCGTAAGCTGCAGAGCTTAGTTTCCCTGAGAGCTCGGTGATATGAGTGCTCCATTGCAGTTTAGAGTCTATATGTATGCCAAGGAACAAAGTTGCATTGCCGATATTGAGTCTTTCACCGCCAAGAACTATGTTTGGTTCTATACTTCTGACGTTAGGCAAAGAAAATTTCAAACATTTAGTCTTTTTCGCATTCAATAACAGATTGTTTGCTGTGAACCATCTAGATGAACCATCTGGATATGCTTGCTAAAGTATTATTAACATGTATGAGTGAGGTATCCTTCCTATCAACTTTAAAAATCAATGACATATCATCGGCAAATAGAACTATATCTGCTAGACCATATAAGGCAAATCGTTAATATAAGCCAAAAACAGGAAAGGACCAAAAATTGATCCCTGTGGGACACCCATTTTGACAGGAGAACTAGCAGATGTGATACCATTGACGCTTACCTTCTGCTGCCTACTAGATAAGTATGATTCCACCAAGTTCAGGGCATTCCCATGAATTCCATAAACTTCTAACTTGCGCAGTAACGTGCAGTGTTCTACACAGTCGAAAGCTTTGGAGAGATCACAAAACACTCCAATGGCATCCTGTGAACGCTCCCAAGCCTCCAAGACAAGAGTCATGAGATGACAGCCCGCATCGGTTGTTGATCTACATTTGGTGAAACCATACTGGTTAAAATGCAATATGCTATTTTTATTGAAATGTGACAGCAGTTGGTTCAGCATCAATTTCTCAAAGATTTTACTTAATACTGGCAAAACAGAAATTGGCCTATAGTTGGAGGGATCTGTCTTAATTCCCGATTTAAAGATGGGAGTGATTTTACTTATTTTCATTAGATCCGGAAACGTGCCTTTATCTATGCATAGGTTGAACAAGTCTGCTAAGTAAGGAGCAATTGTGTTTATTATAGAATCTAACATTTTTACAGATAGACCCCAGAGATATAGATTGTATGATTGGTTGCTTTTACTGCTTGATAGACAGTCAATCCATGTATCTACTTTAGGTCAATTAAAGTCACACAAGATACATTTAGTTTACACTTCAGTAAATAACTCATAAGTTATTTGTTGTTCAAATATAGGTATAAATGAAGCAACAAAGATAGTTAGCTTAAAAACTGGTTTAAAAACAGAGTTAATATTTTAAAAGTTTAAATCTAACCCCTATCTAGGTCTAAGAATTGCGAAAATGCCTCTTTTGATTGCAAAACTTTTCTACAGGTGATTCTAAAGCAACCAAGCTATTTCCCATGAATGAAGATCTTTTGCCTAATTCTATGGAAAGTGCAAAAATTGGAGCTACAAATGGCATAGTCAGTGATTATGGTTAAATAATAATAGATACAATGCAACCTATTTATCAATTTCTTATTTAGTTAATGTTATGGCTAGCTTTGTATAACACCGAAATACTGATAAGAACGGCAGGGCAGGAACATGCTGGATGCAGGCCGCTTAGAATTGGACTGGATGGAAATCTATGGGGGACGCCTATGTTCAGCAGTGGATGTCCTATGGCTGAGATGATGATTATGATGATGATTGCATAGCTTTTACTAGTATATTAGTATCTGTCTGTACCTTCATTGTTTTTACAGGAATAGAAATAAATGCCACTCCAAATAATATGACGAAAACGCCCACCTCTACAAAGTGGGATTGCACTAGCAGAAAAAATTTAAAAAACAGGAAGCATGCTGCTCTAGTTGGTAAGAGATTGATTTGTTTGTAGATTTTCATAATAATGTAGCTACTGTTTTAAAGTTTCAGATTATCCGAGTGCCTACTTAGTTTTTTTACTGAACATCTGAATTTTATATTGGAAAATTAGTTTTAACCGTTGGGCTTAATTAATAATATTCCTTGGGAAGTGTAAGTTATTAGCTTACTACTACTATATAGCATACTATATAGCCTAATATATTATTCTTTACAGCAGGTGTTCATAAGAAACCCATTAATGAATTCACTCAACGAAGATTGGAGTTAGTAAACCTACAAAAACAAATACATAGTTGAAATGGAGATGATTGAAAAAAAAAAGGAGGCAGAGTTTAAAGAAAAAGAGCGTGCGTGGAATAGGAGTATACATTAAAACTACAAATTTTGAAAAAGCAATTGAATTCATAAATTTATTGTCCACTATATTGTTAATTGTCCAAGTTATAATGTAATAAACATTTGTTGTCTTAATGCTTTATGACTTTATTTAACATGACACTGAACATCCATAGCATTCAATGATATCTTCGTGCCGGTGCAGAGCTGTTTAATAATGGTAAAAAATATTCTTGTAACATTATGTTTGTCGCATTACTGTTTGCATGATTGATTCTTTGTGCCACTATTTCCTCATTTACTGTATGTGTATTCCTATTGTCATTTTCTCCAAAGTTCATATCATTGAAGTCAATTGCAATGTTGTGCAGAACAAAGCAGGCAACAATGATTGATTGCACTCGACCTAATTTCAGGGTTATTTGTCGCCTTTGCACGGGAAATCTGTTCTTGCACACACCAAAACATCTCTCAATAGTGTTTCTTGTCCTGATTTGCGACTCGTTATATAAATTTTCGACAGGGGTGGTTGGGTTCGAAATTGGCGTGAAAAGATAGTTTTTAGACTCATAACCACTATCTCCAAGTAGTATGCCGTTTCCAAACTGACCACTTTCAAACTTTTGTTTTAACGCACTATTATTGAATATTGTTTGATCATGAGCTGACCCTGGCCATCTTGCTACAATATTCATACATTTTAATTTGCTATCACATACAACTTGAACGTTGAATGAGAAATTAGATTTTCTGTTTCTAAAGTTTTATGCTATGTCTCCTCCTGAAAAAAATAAGTAGAAACATGAAAAACAAAGCTTAGAAATGAAGTAAGAACAATGGAGTCTATAATAATATAATGAAAACGATTTTTAAACTGCCTCGGTGGCGTAGAGGGCGCATGCTCAACTGCCAATCAAGAGGTCCCGGGTTTGATCCCCAGGTCAGGCAGTGTTAAATATTGGATTTTTCCATTAGGAATTATTTCAATAACTGCCTGGAGTCTGGAACTGTGCCCGGTAGATGGCAATAGGCTCGCCCCCTATTACATGGGACCAATAATATACTGGCGAAATGTGGATGTATATACTATGGGACTGCGTACACCTGGGTACACCTCTGCCTACCCCTTCGGGAAAAAGGCGTGAATGCATGTTATGTTTTAACATTGAAGGTGTTCCTAGGCATGCAACATTGAATTACCAATGACATTGTAGCCTGTATCAACCGCATGGTTAATTACTTCAAGTTACTTGTGTCATTACTACAGTCTGTACTTACTGATGACAGTTGACAGTTCTGACTGCGTTCATAAATTAGGTACAACAAATAGAATTACTACATAGTTAAGTACAGCTCTCACAATAGAACCGCTGACCTAAACATTCTGGCTACTGCCTAAATGCGTAGGCGATGTTTAGTCTACGGAATTTCCTTCCTCACCGCGTCGGGTGGCTTGGACCACCGTAGAGCACTTTGTACTTAGCATCCAACTCTGCTGGTCGCGTTGTCATTAAGCTAATAATTAATTACGTTAATTTTTTTAAATTAGTTTCCAAAGTAATAGTGTTTTTAAAAATCTTTCTCGCGCTCCCAAAAACTTATCTGGCGCAGCCGGTAGGATCGCGTTACGAGCAGCGCCGTCGTCGTGAAAACCCGGAAAAGCTGTGAAAACTCAGTGAAAAGTGCGTGTGAAAATTTGCGCTTCCGCGGTCCGCGAGTCGGTGTGTGCGCGATCCTTGAACCAAATAAATTTGATACAGAATTTGGAGCATGCAGATTGGCGGCTGGTGAGTGAATTTTCTCGCCTTCCTTCCCATTTAATTTTGATATATATGAAATCGAACCTCTTTCAGTATATCGTATATGATTTTCCTCAAAATCGGAAAAGTTTAGTGTTAAAATTAGTTATTAGAAATTCTTGTGCTAAAAATCGCATTGGAATTATTTTAATTAAGCTTTAGTAATTAAAATTTTGGAAAATTAATTATTATCATAATATAATTCAGTGTTTAAAATCGCACTTGAATCTTAGTACAGTAAATCTAGAGATTAATTATATAATAAGTGTAGAGTATTAAAATTAAAATAAAATAATAATTAATAATAACAATGGCAACAATTAAAGTAATTCCGACTGAAATGATTAAACTTATCCCATCTTATGACGGAGATAAGCGCCACTTAAATTTGTTCTTGAAAAAATGTGAATTTCTTATCGAAAAATACCAGGGCGATGCGGAACAAAATGTTTACGTTATGCATACCATTACGAGCCGATTAACGGGTCAAGCCGCAGCCTTAGTAAGTGAAAGGGAAGACATTATAACTTGGTTGGAATTTAAGAATTTGCTAATCCAGCATTTTGGTGATCCTAGGAGTGAAGGATGCCTTGCAATAGAATTAGAGGGTTTAAAATTGAAACAGGGGGAAAGTTATCTTGAATTTTGCAATAGAATTCAGTCAACTAGGGCCGTATTGATTTCAAAAGTGAACCAATTACCATCCGCAGAAAAGAAAAAAGCCAAAATTGCCATTTATGACCATACAGCCTTAAATGTGTTTTTATTCAATTTACCAGAAAATCTAATTCGTGTAATTAGATTAAAAGTGCCCGCAACATTAGAAAAAGCCCTCGAATATGTGTTAGAGGAGGTGAATTTCTACGAACAATATAATATGAAAAATAAGTTACATAGGCCGCAAGCCCCCGGAACTTATAAATTTGGCATTCCAAATACGCAACCTGGCAATTCTAGTATGCCCAGTGGTTATAAACCTTTTTCTCAAGCTGCTCAACCAGGGATTAAATTTGGAATTTCAAATAATCAGCAGGTTACTCAGAGACCGTTTGGCCTCCAGCAACAATTCGGTTACAAACCTCAGTTAGGTAATCAATTTGGTACGCAACAGAGATTTATGCCACCATCCCAATTTAATTCAAGGCCGCAGCAACAGTTTGGGTACCGCCCTCAAATACCACAACTAGGGTACCGTCCCCA
This sequence comes from Hemistola chrysoprasaria, assembly GCA_947063395.1. Classification (NCBI taxonomy): domain Eukaryota; kingdom Metazoa; phylum Arthropoda; class Insecta; order Lepidoptera; family Geometridae; genus Hemistola; species Hemistola chrysoprasaria. The sequence goes on along the minus strand of OX346727.1, from coordinate 2,700,657 downwards.
AGTACCACAACTAGGGTATCGTCCTCAAATTCCAGGCCAATTCAAACAGACTCCACAGACCAGTGGGATAACAACGGATGTGTCTATGCGCACTGCACCCCCGTTTAAACAAGGGCAGACACAACCCCAAGGCTTCAGATTGAATGAGTTAGAATTAGGTGATGAATACGAGAACTACTATGAGTGTGCGTATGACGTATTTCAGGATAATCAGTGGGGAAATGAAGAAGAAAATTATTACTATGCAGATTGTGATATACAGGGTGAATCGAATTCGAATGAACAGGAGAACGAAAAAGTTAATGATAAGGTGAAGGATGAAAGTGTGAAAGATAATATTCAAAATTTTTATATCCAGGCCTGAACACTAAACCGGAAATAGTACACTTAAATTGCGACACGAAACTTAAATTGCCGTACATATATATACCGGAAATAGACGCTAAGCTAATGATTGACACTGGTAGTACTAGATCCTTTATAAGTCCTCGGAAGGCTCATGATTTCTTTGAGCCATATGCGTATCGTGAACCATTCACTGTTATAAGCACGCATGCATCAAGCAATCATGACGAAGTGGTTGAAATCCCACTTATGCCATCTTTTAATACCAGCGAATACCACAAATTCTACGTATATAACGTAGATACCAAGTACGATGGTTTGATAGGTAATGACCTTCTTATGCAATTAGAAGCAGTTATCGACCTGAAAAATTCTGTACTTGCAACGAAGACGACAACCCTTCCAATTGTTAACGGAAGTGATTATGTTATAGAGTTGGACCCTCGGACAGAACAGTTAGTGAAATTACCCACGGATCAATTTTCGGGGGAAGCCGTCATAAATTTCACGAAGTTTTGCGAAGGCGTTAGGATGCCGTCAGCTATCGTTAGCTGTAACAACGGATACGCTACCACCGTTATCCAAAATACTAGAGACGAATCTATGACCTTGACTATAACACGACCATTTATGGTTACCGAATTTACACAAAATTCTGACTTGAACTGTACTGATGTAGAGATGAAAGACATTGAAATTGACCAAATATTAGACGAAAATTTGACTAGACTAAGACTTGATCACATGAATTATGAAGAAAGAAAGTGTATTAGTGAGTTGTGCAAGGAATATAAGGATATATTTTACACCGAACAGTTACCTCTAACATTTACAAATCAGGTTAAGCACTCTATTCGCACTAAAAACGAAGACCCAATTTATGTAAGACCCTACAGGCAACCTCCTGCACAAGCAGAGGACATAAAAGCCCAAGTAGATAAGCTTTTGAAAAACAACGTTATCAGGGAGTCTTACTCACCATGGAACGCACCCGTCCATCTGGTGCCAAAAAAATTAGACGCCTCAGGTGAAATAAAGTACCGTATGGTTATAGATTATCGACGTCTCAACGATATTACCATTGACGATAAGTACCCGTTGCCGAACATCACAGACTTATTTGACAAATTAGGAAAGAGTAAATACTTTTCGACTCTTGACCTTGCCAATGGCTATCATGATGATTGAAGAGAAAGACAGACAAAAGACAGCATTTAGTGCAGACGGACATTACGAATTCTTAAGAATGCCGTTTGGGCTAAAAACAGCCCCTGCGACATTCCAAAGGACTATGGACAATGTGTTGAGAGGACTTCAAGGTCATCATTGCCTTGTTTATATGGATGACATTATTATATACAGCCCAAGTCTTCAGGGACACCTAAAGGACTTGCGAGCTGTGTTTGACCGACTAAGAGCGACAAATCTGAAAGTTCAGCTAGATAAATCTGAATTTCTGCGTAAGGAAGTTCTTTATCTAGGACATACTATTACGGACGAAGGTCTTAAGCCGAATGACGCAAAAATAGAAGCCATTCTAAAATATCCTTTACCAAAGACCGTAACCGAAATTAAGAGCTCTTTGGGTTTAATCGGCTACTACCGACGTTTTATAAAAGATTTCGCAAAAATTACACAACCTCTGACGTCATGCTTAAAGAAAAACAAAAAGATCATAATCGACAAAAATTATATTGATGCCTTTGAACGCTGTAAAGAACTGCTGACGCATGCACCTCTTTTACAGTACCCCGATCCATCCAAACCATATATTTTGACTACCGATGCTTCATCCGTGGCTTTAGGTGCTGTATTATCCCAAGGCACCATCGGAAATGACAAGCCTATAGCTTACGCTAGTAGGACATTAGGAGCTTCAGAAGCTCGCTATAGCACTATTGAGCGAGAGCTCCTCGCCATTATATGGGCCGTCAGACACTTTAGACCTTACCTGTATGGAAACAAATTTACGATCTTTACAGATCATAGACCTCTAGCATGGTTATATTCTCTAAAGGAACCAAACAGTAAGCTAAGACGCTGGAGATTACGGTTACAGGAATATGCTTTTGAGATCGTATATAAAAACGGGAAACAGAATACAAACGCCGATGCTTTATCGCGAATAAAGCTGAATGCACTAACTGAAAATGATAATGACGATGTTTCTATGGACGCAAACTTAGATGAGACCGAGCAACGGCACATAAGAGAGCACATAAGGGAAATTGATAGAAGGGTAGAAAATTTAGCAAATAGAAGAGATAGAAATGATACTACCACAGTATCGGAAGCAGTAACGACAATCACCTTAAGTGATACTGACTCCGAAATGGAACAAACATACCCAATCCCCTCGGTTAATAGTAGCACAGAAACAGCACATTCGGCAGTCGAATTAGAAAACAAAGGCATACCCATTCTCCATGAAGCAATCGACACAAAGCCCAATCAAATCTTAGTTTTCTCATGGTTCCGAAACGATATACAAGTACAAGACATGTCCCGGGATAAACAAAAGGTACTTGAAGTATTTTTGCCTGTTAATAGTACAGACTTAATAAAAACATTTTTGAAAGAATACGTAAAGCCAAACACGAAATATTTCATATATTTCGAAGATGATATACATAGGAAAGAGTTTAATGAGGTAATAATAAAGCTGTTTAAAGAAGGTATGGTAGAGTTCTTTGAATGTACTTTGATGTGTATGTAGATGATGAAAATGAACAGAAGGCTATTGTTCTGAAACATCATGAAGGAAAAACGTGTCATAGAGGTATAAAAGAGACTATTTTCAGGATTAGGAGGAACTATTTTTGGACAAATATGCAGGAAATGGTATCAGCAGTTATTAATGGATGTGAGGCTTGTAAGAAATTCAAGTATGATAGAAAACCCCTGAAACCAACCATAGAGTTAACTCAGACGCAGGATGCCCCTTTTCAGGAACTCTTCATAGACATATTTAAAATAGAAAATCGCAATTACCTTACCATTGTCGATGCATTTAGTAAATTGGCACAAGCAATTGAGATTAATAATAAATCCACAGCTGAAGTAGTACGCGCATTAATTAAATATTTTTCAATGTACGGTGTACCAAAGAAAATCAGTAGTGACCCTGGCACAGAGTTCAACAATGAACTCATGAAAGAGTTGGCAGCTATGTATAAAATCGATCTCCACATATGTACATCTCATAACCCGAATTCCTCAGGCATAGTAGAGCGTTTTCATTCTACTCTAATAGAAATCTATCGTCTGGCTAAATACGAACAGAAATGTACAGACGCTGCGTCAATTATGACTTATTGCATAATGGCTTACAATAATACAATCCATTCCAGTATAGGGTACACACCATTCGAGATAGTGTTCGGTCATACCGATGCGAGCGAGATATTTGAAGGTGACTTTGAAAAAGGAACAACAATAACCCTTAAATGCATGATTTTATGCATGATTTTATTTTTAGACCGAGAAAAAATATATTTTGGAGCTATGAATATGCTGATTTAGGGAAAAATAATAAAAAAAATAGTTTTTTTTATTTTCATAGCTATTTTTATTAAAAACCATTTGTTGCAGAACTACAACACTATGCACTCACTAGACAATAACTACATATGAAAATTTTTAAAACAATTTTTGGTTGTGGTAAGACAAAGAGCTACTCCACACTTCTCACACCTGTTTTGCGTGTATCCCTTGCATCCAGGCATTTTGCATCTGCTGCGAACAGAATTACCAGGCCAGTGACCAACATTATCAGTCCTTATGTCCTTAGGAGGAATATGTTGAGCTGGTCCTCTCCTTTTTTTTGCTTGTATTTCCATTTCAACACTGTTGCTGGTACTTGGCCTTCCTCTTTTGTTGCAGAGTTCAAATGAGTTATTTACTTTGGCTAATACCTCAGCTAGTTCCAGTCTATAGTTACATAGGTTTAGAACTGATGAATTGGCTTCAGTTGTTTTTAAATTTTTATACACAAGCCAAGAATTTATTACCGTCATGTCCAATAAGTGGTAAAAGATACGAAGATACCACTTTCGGCTTCTCATTGCAATTCGGTACCTCCCAATAAAGCTATCCATTAGGTCCACTCCGCCCATATGGGCATTATATTCCTTTATTATATGTGGGCATGAAATTTTAATTCTAGTCTTATTTGTCTTGTCAAATCTTTCTACTTGGCCCACAGGTTTAGCTCCAACATATGAAGATAGAAAAGTTACAACTTTATTGTCCTTCCAAGTAACTGCTGTCAAATCAATACCGTCAAATTCAGTCATCTGCTCTTCATAAGTTCCACGAGGAACAGATTTCTTCATCATTGTTTTTTTGTCCGGCAGTTTGCAGTTCACTAGCCTGTTAGATTGCACAGTACCTAGGCTATAGATTCCTTGTTTGGCAAGATAGGTAACTAAAGGTACAGAGGTGTAAAAATTATCAAAATAAATTATATGATTTATATGCCTTGGGACACCTCTAGCAAGCCGGACTACAACATTTCCCACTGGCCCAAAATCTGGTTCATCTGGAAGCCGTTCATTCTCTTGGCCAGTATATATTTCAAATTTATGAGCATAACCTTTCACGCTGCACATCACATATAATTTAAACCCCCACTTATGGGGCTTATTAGGTAAATACTGCTTCATGAAGTGTGCCACTTTTTTTTTTTTTTTTTTTTTATTCTAATTTTTGACAAGGCTTTGAGCGCACTTATTGTGGCTATGCCAGCCTCATAGGTTCTAACAATTTAAAACTTAATCTGTATTTCTCAACGTCATACATTTCTCCATAAAATAATAAATTAACTTTGCTTTGTCTGCTAACGGGTCACTTAATAAAATGTTTATGCCACCATTATATAGCATATTCAATGGGATTTTAGTTCTTAAATCGTTGTACTTAGGACATTCTAATAATATATGTAAGAAATCTTCGCGCTCAGCACAAAAATCGCAACAAGGCGACGATTTAATTTTAATAAAAAATAGGTAGGTATTAAGCGGTAAGTGACCCGACCGCATCCTGAGTGCATTTACAATAATGGATCTGGGCAGTTTTACACAATCGAACCATGGTACTTTAGGAGTAAGTGACTGTTGAATGGTTTTGTACCATAGACCCTTCGCTGCCGAACTCGATTCATAGTGGTCTGACCATTTACTTATACAAAACTTCTTTATTTTTGGCACCAGTTCCGCAGCGAAAGGCTTACAATGCAAGTCAATTCCATTATTGCAAATTGCGTCGTTGGCACATTTATCGGCGATATCATTACCTACAATGTTTATATGGGAGGGTATCCACTGTAGTTTGATACTCACTCCTCTTGATTGTAGTAGCTGGATAATTTTAAGCGCTTCATATGCGATAGGCATGCCACGGTCGCCGGACACACATTTAATAAGGTGCTGGAGTCCGCTTCTCGAATCTGATAGTATCACTATTTTCGAACATGTTAAAGAATTTGCATACGACAACGCCTCCACTATAGCTGTTATTTCTGCTCTCGTAATACATGCTTCTTTGCATAGTTTGAAACCTATAGCTGTGTTTGTTTGCGGTTCGTAGAATGCAGCCCCAACACCTTGCACATCTTTTGACCCATCAGTGAAAATTTTATAATAATCTGCATACACATCTTCTAACATTATAGTTACAATTGTATTCATTGACGTCAAACTTAATTGCCTTTTAGGTACATTGATTGCATCAATATATACTTCGACACATTTTTTAATATTAATTCGCGATAGCCAGACGTCTATGCTATAAAGCTCTAATTTATTACTCTTATAACATTCAATGTCCCTAAAATAATCATAAACTATTACCAGTATTGGCTTTTTCTTTCTAGTCCAATAAGTTCCCTCACAAAGAGATGTCAATTCCATAATGAGTTTAACAGACGTATTGGACGAAAAAGAGAGGATCTTTAACCAGTATCTACATGCCAACCAAAGCCTTCGTACATAAAGTGGCGGGATGCACAATTCATTTTCCATAATGTAAATTGGTGTAGTCCGAATGAACCCACCGCATATTCTTAATGATCTATTCTGAATTACATCTAGTTTATATAAGTGTGTATTGGCGCAGTTCCCAAAAAGAAAGCTACCATAATCAATTCTGCTTCTGATCAAAGATATATAAAGTCTTCTTAAATGTCTAGGGTGTATGCCCCATGAACTTCCTGCGAGTACTTTTAATATATTCATGAATTTATATATCTTTTCACAGGTTTTATTAATATGTAATTTCCACGTTAAAGACGAATCTAGCCATAGTCCTAAATATTTTACTTTATTTGTAACCTTCAGTGATGTATCGTCAACTTCAATATCTACATTTACAGGATATCTATTATATTTTTGAAATACACATACATTACTTTTTGTGCTTGACATAGATAGTCCAATAAGTCTTAAGATTGTGTTCATTAAATGTATCGCCTCGTTTAGATTATTAACAGCAGACCCGATCTCTTCTCTCTGTGTTACTGTATAAATAACAAAATCGTCTGCATACTGGGATATTAAGACATTATCACACTTTATTTTACAAATATCCATGGTGACAATATTGAATAAGAGAGGAGATAACGGATCCCCTTGAGCTAAGCCTGTATTAGTACTTCTTTCTAGAATTTTGTTATTAACATCCATGATCTGTAATTGTCTCTCAATTAAAAAACTCCAAATATAGAAGCATATCCTAGGTCCTACTCCTATCCTATTCAGCATCGTCACCACAGAGTTTACATTTACGTTATTATATGCATTGTCAATATCAACAAAACATGCTATCGTTATTCGTTTTTTAGTAAAACCTATTTGAATATTAGTTACAAGCCGAGTAAGATTGTCGAGACAAGAGTATGATCTCCTGAAACCTACAGTTGATCCAGAAAACATATTTTTACTCTCCACATACCATTCTATTCTTTTAGCAATAATCAGATGAAAAATTTTGCACGGACACGACATTAATGAAATAGGCCGCCAAGATGACAAAGAGTTAGGATCCCGACCTGGTTTTGGGATAGGTATAACTCTAATTACACGCCATTGATTAGGTACGACACCGCTGAGTAAAATTAGGTTAAGTAATTTTAAAAAATATGTCTTTCCAGAATTTGATAAGTGATACAACATTGAATATGTAAAATTGTCCGCACCTGGTGAAGTATCCTTTCGTTTTAGACAATTTTCTAATTCACTATCACTAATGGGTCTATCTAAATCACAATTATTTTGTATATTAGCTAACACAGGAGTAGGATTCCCCACGGTATCTGGAGTTAGAGATGTAAGTATATCTGTAGCTTTGTCAGGATCAACTGTAGTATTTCGATTTCTTTCCCCTTTAACCCATCTCATCTTTTTCCACATCTCTGGGGCAGATGTTTCTTCGTCAATGCCTGAGCAGAATTCATTCCATCCCTTAGAGCGTGTTTTCTGAATTTGTTTACGACCTTTATTAATTTTATCCTGTAATTTGGAATAGTTTTCAGGAGTGGGATTCCGCCTACAATTGGCTAATGCTTGACGTCTTTCTGCAACAGCCTTAGATAATTTAGCATTCCAGTATGGTTTGGGAATAAATTTTGAGCTTGGATCTATACTATTTTTTGACCATGGTATAGTTTCTTCTGCGACCCTATCTATCTTCATTATGAAATTATTATAAGAATCCTGAACATTTATAAATGATCTGTCGTCAGCAAACTCTTCTTCTATCCTTCGTTCATACTCTTTCCAATTTGCCTCTTTTAAATTCCTTTTCTTTGTATATGTTCCCGATTTCGTAAATCCAAAACTTATTTTAATTATTATGTGGTCGCTGCCAAGGGTTTCGTTTAATGTCTGCCATTGAAATTTGGTCGCTATATCTACAGTAACGAACGATATATCTGGGGATGTTTGTTGAATATCGCTATTCGCACATCTCATTCGTGTTGGATTTCCGTTATTGAGACAGATATAATCGTTCTCGAATGCTGATTTATATATAAGCTCTCCTCTTGAAAAAGTTTTGTACATGTGTAACATGCGTCTGTGTCCATGTCTGTGTAATGCCTGTGAATATTGGGGCGCAGAAAGGCCTCTTTGAGGTCAATTGGACGTTTTGTGAATCTTCGACACAGTAGGAGTATAAGGAATGTTGCTGTCCTATGAAGACTCTTATAGCTCAACAGAGCATCTTCCTTTGAGTCTCGTCCTGACATACTAATGCCTTGAGTGCTGTAATGACCGCCTTCTTGAAGTTCCACAACTCTATACGTTCAAAGCACCACTCACTGTCTTCCTTAGTTTGTGATGGATTTGCAAATGTTGGAGGCTCATTCTCTTCATCTGTTCCAACCAATCTGGATCTAGGAGGCTCTTTAGGTGTTTCAGCAGCTGATGCAATCTCAGCATCATCAATGGGTTCTTGGTCCTCTTCAGTGGTCTGATAGAATTGCTTCAATACTGTCTGCAAGTCGAATGTTATCAGATCCCCTTCATCTTGGAACTTTGGAGATGTGGCGAAGATGTGAAGTAGTAAAGGTCCTGCTTGACTCCCATCAGTGAACTCTCCAAAATAAAGAAGGTAAAAATATTGGAGATGAAGTATCAGAGTAGTAATGGACTTCTCTGGAGCTTTAAGTTTACTGAAATCTACTTCGATACAACTATCATCCCAAAACCAACCCTTTGCTATACTCTGTTGACATATTTTGGATTGTCCAGTAGCTTTTGATATTCTTTCAGAGCGTCCGAGTATTTAAATTCAATGTTATATATTAATAGTTTAAGTTTTAAACGCTGTAATATCGGAGTGGAATTTCATGTATATTCTTTTTTAATAATGTTTCTAATGGCTTATGATCATTAAGTATAGTGCATTTCTGTCCATAGATGAAGAAATAAAACTTTCTGGTAGCCCAAACTACACTTAACAACTGAAACTCAAACACATTTTATTCATAAAAAATAATTACACGTCTTGTTTTATAGTATTAACATAATCTAAAATGTCTTGTTACAATAGTATTAAAGCATAAAAAATGACTTAATTAATATACAAAAAAAAGAACTTAATATATAAAAATAATAATGTCATAATAAAATTAAAATGTCATAGTTAAAAATACATGATATCATGATGTATAAAAATACTATCACAGTTTGTGATCTATAAATTCGCTAAAACTATAGAACGTTCGCTCAATCAACCATCGTTTCAATCTATATTTGAAGCAAGGTATACTGGGTGGGAGCGTTAGTGATGTCGTCGGGCAACCTATTTATTATATACCGCTGGGCCCATGACGTGTGTCAGCTTGCCGGTCTTAGCGAGGGACCGAAATATTACGTCTAACTTGTTCGTATTGCGCGTATTGTACGAGTGTCTGTCACTGTTTTTCCTATATAGGTAGTTCCAGGTTGGTTCTCACGTACACGGCTACCTGGAAAATTACAGTGGCAGGCAATATATATATTTTTTTTATTTATGACAGTGAGTGACAAAACGAACTAATCAGGTGCCTGATGGTAAGCATCATAATTGCCCATATCAGACAGTGCCACCCAGTATTTTAAAATTCAAAATTCTGCGCGGCACTGCACTGCGCCTGTCACCCTGAGATATAGGTTGTTGCCCAGTTGTTGAGATGTGAGGATCCCTAGCTCTCTGAAGTATTTTTCTGGCAGTCCCTCTCCAGAGCCCTCTTAGGCTCACTCGAAAGAACTAGTGTCAAAATTAAACAGAACCTCGTGCTCGAAATGGGACTGGCCCGGACTGACATCACCGGGACTTTGAAGGAGGCGAAGGACATTCGCAGCTGGCTTGGCTATGAGATGGAGGAGCCCTTCAGAGACATAAAGGCCGCGAAGGATGGAGTGGCCGCACTGGAGACGGTGATCCGCGAAGAGATTGGAAAGCTGATGAGCTAGTCAGGAGCCTCCACCATAGGGGACCGTAAATGGGACACCACAGAGGCCAACGTCACAAACCTGAACGCTAAAACATCCAACTCGATAGTATAAGACGCCTCTTGGAGGAAATCAAGATCTCGATCGCGGCGCCGCCTCCGGTACCTGCAATGCCGTCCCCCCTTGTATTGCCCGACGATTCCAGCGAAGAAATCAAACTAACCCTACACAAACTAGCAGACACGACACAGAAACTGACTACACAAATACACACACTCACACATCAGCACACCACAGCACCCCCACCGCTACCACCACCTGCGGTGGATTTGACCCCCCATCTTGAACCTCTCTACGAAAAACTAGAGATAGTGTCGTCTGACCTCCGCACGGGACTCCTCAACGAGACCGACCAGTCCACCACGGTCGAGCCTCGGAGCGGAGCTCGCAATGGCGGAGGTGAAACAGACACTAAAGACTATAGCCTCGGGCGTATCCATCTCGGATCGACCGCCTCAACAAGCTGCAGTTACCACCTACGCACAGGTTGCGGCGCGTCCGAAGCCCCCAGCTCGCCCTAACCACACACTCATCATCTCATCTACGGACCCGCGCTCGACCAGTGACAATGTCATCGAGCGGGTCCAGGTCGCCCTGGACTTCAAAAATACCGGGGCACGTGTGGACAGGGTTCGAAAGGCTCGAAATCAAAAAGTGGTCCTCAGCTGTGCCACCTAAGAGGACTCAACGCTGGTCAAGACGAGGGTCGGGTCCACGAAAGATCTGCAGGCTGTGGAACCTAAGAGCGGTAATCCCCTGGCCTGTATCAGGAACGTTCTGAAAAGCCACTTAAAATGCAAAATAAACATCTATTGCAAGGCATCGATGTGGCTAGTCAGACACTTTGAGTTAGATATAGAAAAAGGGCGCGGAATGCTCTAGAGTGCCACCCTGTCCTAGAGCTCTCTCCGAAAATCTGGAAAAGTTTTACAGAAGCTGGCAGGGTACATCTGGGAATCAGGAGGAGCCAAATCGAGGACCAGTCTCCCCTCGTGCAGTGCACCAAGTGCCTTGGATACGGATACACGTGGTCCCTATGCAGGGAAGAGACCGAAGTCTGCGGTTACTGCAGCGGTGCTCACACGGGGGGATTATCCCGATAGGGCGAATTCTGTGGCTCCCACTTGTACCATTTGCAAAAAGCTAAAAAAGAGAGAGCAGACCTGGCACATGTCGCCTTTAGCGAAGAGTGCCAGGAAAGACAGCGATGGGACTATATAGCCAGATCGCGTATATCTTACTGCTAAGGGCACCTCAATTAGAAACGGGTCAGTCACCTCCAGGCCCGCGGACACAACTAACAGAAGCGGCTTGCGATTCGTGCAAGCGAACTTACAGAGCTCCAAGACCGCGACGACCGAGCTCTTTCTGGCGGCGCAGGAAAAGGGGATTTCCATTGCACTGGTCCAGGAGCCTTACGTAAGCTTAGGCACAATGAAACAACCTCCGGGCACTAAAGTCATCCAGTGCTCCCTGAACCGCTAGAAACAAGTGAAAGCGGCGATAGTCGTGTTCGGAGATATGCTGGAAGTCATCCACGACGCCCAGCTTGTATCCAAGAACGTCGCCGCCGTCCTCATTAAAGCCGGTCAGCTGAAACTGGGAGTTATGTCGTGTACTTCGAGGGAGACCAAGAAATCGACCCGTACTTGCGCAGGACAGGGGATTGCTGCAACAGACTCACCACACGGAATCTGCTGGTGGGAGGAGACGTGAATGCCTGGAGTCCTTGGTAGGGCGCAAATTCCGAAGACCACCGAGGGGCGGACTACAACACCTTTCTGAAGCAGATGGACTTCCATATCCTCAACGCGGGACAGACACCGACCTTCGAGACGTACAGGGGAGGCAAGCTGTACGCAAGCATAGTAGACATCACTGCTTGCAGCGAGCCTCTTCTCGGCAGGATTGATGGATGGAGAGTAGATAGGAGTCTTACAACATCAGACCACAACGCAATAACCTTCAACATGCGACTGGAGAAGGCCCTCGAACCCCTGAGGCCCGTATCCACCCGCATGTATAACACCAAGAAGGCAAAGAGCCAGACTTCACTGCTAACCTGAAACTCGGTCTTGCCGAAGCAAACATCACACTCGAACGCGTCTCATTAATGTCGACCGCAGAAGAACTGGAACGGTGTATAACATCTTACACGGAGGCCATCCACGGATCATGCGAGAACGCGATCCCAAAGTTCAAGCACTGGAAAGGTGATGTGAGACCCCCCTGGTGGTCACCCTCTCTGGAAGAACTACAGAGGGACGTCATCCGGAAGAAGCGACGAATAAGATACGCTGCCCCAAGCAGAAGGCGTTTCACGGTAGAGGACTATATACTGGCTAGGGACACGTACCACGAGAGAGTAACAGAAGCAGCGACCACCGGCTGGAAGAACTTCTGTACAGCGCGTTAGTTGAGTTAAGGAACTCCACGAGCCTACTGCTTAAACCGTTTTAAAAAATTTTGGTTAGGGCTGGGATAATGGAGACCGGCCTATATCCTTCAATATTAACCCGTTTTCCCTTACCCTTAATATATCCTTCAATATTAACCCGTTTTCCCTTACCCTTAAAAATTGGCGCCACTTTGCTCACTTTCAAGGGTCTAGGGTACGACGGTGTCTGAATATTTTGCCTACAATCTTGTGTAAACTTCTGACAACCTTACTTTTCTCGCAAAACTTGGAGTCGCAACTTTTACCAAGCTGTCTCGAAGGCCGGACTGTATCATGTTGCATTTTCCTACCTTGAGGATTTGAGTATCCAAGGTATTCTTCTCCAAGCATCCGACTTCTTTTGGCGTTGTTTATTTTCCAAGAACTAGGTTCAGTAGAGTGGCGACGTTTCCTGCCCTCGTTCATATTCCCAAAGTATTCTGCGTCTTCAAAGTCTGAATTAGTTGCATTGTCGTTGTCATCAGAATCATTAATAGGACGTTTATTATCGATTTCAGTTGACTTATTTCTATGGAAAACTATTAATATTGATGAACTAGTAGAGCGAGATATAGAAACTTCTGAATGAGGGGCAGACTGATATTTTTTAAGGTTTTGAAAGTTGTTTATTTTTGGTTTGGTATCATGTGTTAGATCCGATAATGATAGCGATCTAATTTTTTGGCGTAAGTGGCTAGTGTGAGTTGGGCGACACGACATACTATCGTCGAGGCAGTCTTGCTCAAGCTGGCAGGTGTCGGGCGGACGACTGACGCTATTGTCGGGGCAGGCGTCTTGCTCAAGCTGGCATGTGTCGAGCGGATGACTGACGCTATTGTCGGGGCAGGTGTCTTGCTCAGGCTGGCAAGTGTAGGGCGGAAGACTGACGCTATTGTCGGGGCAGGCGTCTTGCTCAGGTGGGCAGGTGTCGGGAGGACGACTGACGCTATTGTCGGGGCAGGCGTCTTGCTCAGACTGGCAGGTATCGGGCTGACGACTGACGCTATTATCGGGGCAGGCGTCTTGCTCAGGTAGGCCAATCACAGGTGGATAAGCAGTGGTTACTTTAAGGCGGGGGTGAAATCTGGTTTTCGGCAGCTGCTGGAGTGTGTTGACACCGGCGTTTGACTGAAAAAGTAACCGATACAATTTTTTTAGACACATAGATTATTGGTTACTAAACTATCTGTTACTTAAAAACTCACACAATTATGTAATAACTTCATATTATCAGTAAACCTTAATAAAAATACTAACTGCTTGACAGGTTTGACCAAATATTTCATTATACTCCTGGGTAGTGGGATGTCTCAATATGGTTTTTCTTATTTATTTTGTCCAGTATCTTCTTTGACCTTACTCCTTTAAAATTATTTTTAAAGGAGAAAGATGAGCCGAAGGATGAGCTTATGCTCATCCTTCCTCCTTCAAAATAATAAAAACCTTCATCCCTGTTTAGCCTTTCCTATAAATATGACAATGGGGACATGTGATCAGAAATAATACAAGTTAAAAATTATAAGAAAATCAGCTTTATTTGAAAATTATGTCCACAAACAACCTTAAAAATAAAATATTATGAGCTTATTTTGTATGATAAGGTATGAAACAATCACTGCAAAGTGTTTTTTCACATTTAGCACAAAAGGTTAGAGGTTTTTTCTTACGCCTCTGTTTGTCCCTCTTTGTCATATAGTGACCAACATTATCAAACCTGACAGGTTGTAAAAGAACTTCTGAAGAACCGGGTGTCGGTTTACTTGCCTTGCCTTTCGATTTTTTCATCCAAGCAAAACAAACCCTTCGTCTGAAATTTAGCAAAGGGATGGTCTCATCTTTATTTATCTGGTTGTAAATAATCCATGCATTCAAAAGGGACATGTCTAAAACACGGATGACTAAAGGCCAATACCATTTTTTACCTATAAAGCGGATTGGATATTTAGAAATCAGCCAATCATGTTCATCCACTCATATTTTTATTTCTATTTTTATTTCTATTCCCATATTTTTATTATAATTATGAATAAGCATTGGCTGATTCACGGCTACTTTGGCCTGTTCTTTCTTTGAGTACCTATTCGTTTTTACAAAAGGTTCAACAGAATCAAAATTAGTCTAAAGACAAACAACATTGTTGTTTTGCCATTTCACGCACAAATTTCATTATTTTTATCAAAACGATAATCGGAAAAACCACGGTCTTTCTTTTTCATCTCTTGTTTGGTCATGATAGGACATTTTTTAGTCCTATTTTCTCTGACTGTCCCTCTAGCTCTGAGCCCTTGATATTTCAAATCAATCAACAATTTCATGCTGCTGAAAAAGTTATCGAAGTAGACTACATGTGCTCTGGGAGCTGTACAAACTGCAAGCAACATCTTTACCACTTGCACCCAAGCCATCGTCACTACTAGCAGAGGTAACTTACTGGTTTACCTTTTATAAATTGTTTGATTCCATGGTGACCGAAGTATTCGACGATCATTTAATCAACAGCTAAATTGGATTCAAATATACTAAACTTTCGGAATGATTCATTAGCTTTATCGATAAGTGGGCGAATTTTGAAAGCTTTGTCAGTATTATCAATTTGTGAGTTGTCATTGAAATGTAAATAGGATTTAATTTTATCAAAACTATTACGGGACATTGCCTGTTCAACAAATGGAATATGTACATCCTCATCTCTACACCAATAAAGTTTACTTTGCGCATGTACGACGACGATGTATACGACGAGAAAAACAATATTCCTATAAAGACTTGTAACTCATTTATAGTTAGATTGAAGTTCATATCATTTCTATAATGTTTGGCGTAGGTTACAGTTTCGTGCACAATATATTCTAGAATCTCGTCACACAACAAGTTTTCGAATATTTCTACCGCTGATTTTCCTTCCAACTCCGTAATCATATTTTCATAACATTGTTTAGCAGTATTAGATTCCGGCTGTATTTCAGAATATACTGGTTCACACTTACGCCAAGTGACTGTCTTGCTTATCCTAGATGTGGTTTGAGTAGGATGATTTTCCGTGACGTTATCGATCGTGCACGAAAATTCTACTTCACCAGCTACATCAGACACTGGCAAAACTCCCATATTGAAGTGGGGTACATAGCATATATATACATAGTAAGTTATAATGTATGTTAGTAATAGTTGATACACAATAAATCAGAGCGTTATCCAGAACAGTCGTGCCTTTTTACTCGCATCTCCCCGCACCCCTCAACTCATGGCGACCCTGCCGTGCCGTGTCGTGGGCGCATAACGCTTGCGCTGCGAATTCCTGTGTGCCTCTGTGCCACTTTTAGGCTAGGCGTATGCTGAGACGCAGGCGACGCAGGTCCACGCAGGGCAGAGCAGAGCAGATTTTGTAAAGCATGGAACGTCATTGAACTACGTACGCTGCGGCGCAGGCACATGCGACGCAGACATGTGTCTGTCCTGCTCTGCGTCTCGTTGTACGTAGTGCCGGCACAGAATTCTGCGCGACGCGTGCACGTCGAGACGTGTTTATTAACAATATTTTATAAATTTGTTGCAACGACAGAAAGATTAATTGAATTAGTTCGTTGTGAACCTTGTTTGTATGATACAAATCATCCAGACTTATAACACTAACAATATCTTGTAGATGTCACACAGAAAAAAAATCTTATTTCTTTTGTGTTAAAAACCAGGTTAACAAAATCTGCTAAAGTAAAGTTACAAGATATTAGGAATTCTTTACTAACTAAAAAATCGACAAATGCTATACTTAGCCAATTGAATAATTTATCTCAGAATAATATGTCGATTTATGAGTACGGAGATAAATTGTCAGAGTTATTTGTAGGCCTCACTATCGCACAAAGCAACGGAAATCCGCTCGCTCTTCAGGATTCAAATGGTCGGTACGTAAGCGCGAGAGTAGGTACTTCGGTCGCACGATCGGTCGGACGATTGGTGCGCACGCACTGGACATTAAAGAGCTCCGGCACCTAGCGGACGGTCCATCGAAAATACTAAGTCGTGTCTACTCGAGTTAGTGACTTCGATTAAGCCTTTAACGGTGGTTACGCAATCGCGTATTAAGTACAATTAATTAATTAAGAGTCATATAGATGCAAAAGCAGCATCATCCAATTTTTTCATGATAGCAACTTTGAATGCAGTCTGTCAGTGTAAAATCAGCTTAATTGGTTGACCTATATAGTTTCTAGCAAAATAAGCAATATCCTATACAAATTACTGTTAAAATCTTAGGTTTGTAGCAAAAACAGCATTATCCACTTGAGTTATGCCAAAAACAGCAACATCCGATTCGGCCAATCAGGTGTCTGTATTTAGCCGCCATGACGCTTTATTTAGTATGGCGATTATCGTTTTGTTGTTCTTTGGTGTGATATTGATTTTCGTGAAACTAAGCAATATTACGTATGTTTTTTCCAAAAGAAGGTTAAAACAACACGATGGATTGTTTTCCAACCCCATGTGACAAAAAGTCTAGTAGAAAAAAGCAAGCTGACCCCGATAAATGGAAGAGAAATGTGGCTAAAAAAATGCGGTAAGTTTGAGTGATTCAACGCTTTTGATCCTTTTACTATTTTTATTTTTTAAATGACACAAAGGAAGAGCTGAATTCGATTGTTTTTTTGAGTTTGTGTTATTATGATGTCTTAGTTTGATTAGGGACAGATATTAATCGTATTTTAAATAAATACTTAAAACATCTATTTTTGAAATCAGTGTAAAAGTCCCCCGAGTGGCCTTCTCTTAAATGTTATCTTAATCGTTTCAGTGTCTTTTTTTAAGCAAATTCATTGAAAACCAAAATAATCAAATTTGGTTGTTATAGATTTTGATTATTGTATAAGTCCTTTTTTTGTTTACTTTTTTGTGTTATTTAAGTGCCCACCTTAATTACTTCGATTGGAATTGAAGTCAAAATTGTAGATTTTTTTATATTTTGTTATTTGTTTTAGGTATTCTGCGAAAACGCTTCCAAAAAGGTTGTTATGTCGGCACAAGAAAGGTTTTGGCTGTAAGGAACTAACTATGTCTGACTTAAAGCGATTTTTTGAAAATTTTTATGCAGACCCAGACAAACAAAAACAGGATGCGTATATTTTAAAACATTGCACACCTTGCAAAGTATTGCGTCGCCGTCCTACAACGTCAAAATATGCTAATAAAAATTTTCAAACAAAGTTTTACATTTACAGCAAAACGCTTAAGAAAAAAGTTAAAGTATGTCAGCGATATTTTTTAACAGTATTACAAATCACAAAGTACAGAGTTCAATCTGTAATGAAAGAATATTATAAAACTGGAAAGCTATTAACTGAAAAAAGAGGAGGCGATCGTACTTCAATGAAATATGCGGCGAAAACAGATGCTATCATGAATTTTATCAACAAGATACCATGCAAAGAACCACATTACTGCAGAGGAAACACTAAAAGGTTGTATTTAGCGTCAGAATTATCAATAAACAAGTTACACAAAGAATATAATTCGAAAGTTGAAGATGACCTGAAAGTGAAGAAGTCTTATTTCAGGCATGTATTCAATACAAAATATAATCTTTCATTTGGTACTCCGCGTACCGACGTTTGTGCAACTTGTATAAAATTCAACGAACAGATGAAAAGTGAGATGGACACTAGTAAAAAAAATAATTTAATGGTAGCCCAAAGGCTACATAAATTAAGAGCGAAAGCTTTTTTCGATAAAGTTAAAGAAGAAAAAGAAACGCTAAAAACCTTCTCGTATGATTGTCAAAAAAATCTTAACCTGCTAAAAGTACCCGATCAGGTTGCGTATTACCTAAGAAATGTGTATTTATACAATTTTACGATAGTAGAGGGATCTTCGAAAAGCAAATTGCTGCCTGAAAATGTGTTTGCTTACTGTTGGCCCGAAAATATGTACCCAAAAGCTGCAAATGAAATTGCATCAGCCCTTTACCACAGGCTGAAAAATTCAGACTTGTCATCAATAGACACAGTAAGACTTGTTGCAGATGGATGTGCAGGTCAAAATAAAAATACGATCATGTTGGGAATGTTGTCAAAATGGTTGACCGAAGCTCCGCAAAACGTCAAGAAAGTTGAGCTTGTCTTTCCTGTTGTTGGGCATTCGTATATACCGCCTGACAGGGTTTTTGCCCAAATTGAAAAAGAAGTGCGAAAACACGAAGTGATTAGCGGTCCTCAAAAATATGTCGAAATAATTTCGAAATTTAGTACCGTTAACAACTTAGGAACTGATTTTGAAGTATTCGATTGGAAGACAGCTTCACAGGAAGTCTTTAAGCCTGTCGGTAGCTGGCATTTTCGATTCAAGCATTGCAAACGTTACATTTTAAAGCGCTCTAAAAGGCCTGGAAATGTTATGATTCAGGGACATCTACATTATAAAACAGATGATGGTGTTTCTAAAAACGTTTGTCAAAGGAATAAAACAACATCCATGATAAATCCAAGAAAAATTAAAGCTTCCAATAACATAACGGGTAGTAAGAAAAAAGATTTATTAACATTGATCAGAAGCCATTGGGGAGAGGATTGGCAGCAAAATGGAGACTTGTCATTCTTTGTAACATTACTAGAAAGTAACAACCAAGATGAAGATATCGAAAATGAAGACAGAGAATGTGATTTAGAGTGTGAAGAATATCAGGAAGTAGATGATTTGCATGTTTAGTGACACAATTCTTGTATAACATTTAATTATAGGTATATTAAATAAAAATAATATTTTATTTTATTCCTTACCTCTTCTCAATATAATAATATGTAGGTTGTAGTCATAAATTTCGTCATTAAATATTACTGATTTTTAATTCATAATAATCGTCTATGTCTATAATTTCATTTATTATAGTACAGTGTCTCTTAGATACAGTAATCTCCTGACACAGACACCTGTTGTATGTACCTTACACCGAAAGTATCAAGATTGTTTAGTCTGATTATGAACTTAAATCTGTAGTTGCAATTACAGCAAAATCCCAGACATTTGGCTGCAAAGATAGCAATATCCACGAGTTGGGCGCAGAAACAGCAACATCCAAACCAAACTTCTAGTTTTTAGAAAAAATATGACATTACTGTGAAATCCTAAATTTGTATTGCATTAATCACGTGACTCTCTAAATTTGTATGTTAAAAAATATCACCATAATAGTTTGTTACTGCCTTAAAACTAATAATTTTGTTTTCTGCCATTTTGGTAAAACAGGATGTTGCTACCTTTGCATCTATATGACTTTAATTAGATTATTATAAATACAATTAGATATTACTTGCTCCGGTATTAAAGCGTCACCGTTATGAAACTTAATAGGGACACGAATCAGTTTCGAAGTATTAGCCGGTATTATGTCTTCATACAAATTGCAATTTCGCGAATCGTACATAAGCAGCGGGTTAGTAGATCGCCGTGTGACAAGAACTTTATTTTTCAAATTAATACTTGACTCTAACTTTTCCAATAAATCATAGCCGATTAATCGGTCGAAATAACCATGGAATTTATAAATGAATTATGTGATATCATTGTCTTCATTAAATTCCTGGAAACATGGTATTGTAATAGAATAGTCGTTGCGGGTGGTAACATATATGTTAGTCACTTCAAAAGGATCATAATTACGCGGTATGTTTGCGTAAGGGCGCGTACACATAGAACATCCGTTTTACAGGTCCGTTTAAACGTATATGTTATTAGCGTATGTAGTTGTATGAGCGAGTTCATACAGAATACAGTATTCCGGATCCAGTAAAAAATACTGATCCGACAAAATAAGCAGCAATCCGTTTTACAGGTCCGTTTAAACGTATATGTTATTAGCGTATGTAGTTGTATGAGCCAGTTCACACAGTATTCCGGATCCAGTAATACTATACTAATCCGTTTTATCGGATTGAAACCGCACGAGGCTTTGCACGGGGGTGCGCGGGGTGCGATGTGCTACACACAGCCGCCATTTGCCGGTTTCATTCCTAGAGTAGTGCACGTGTCCAGTGCTATCATAATCATGGCAAGCAAGGCGTTTGAAAAATATGTTGAGCAAGAAGTTTTGATAAATTGTGTTGAAAGTAGACCAGTTCTTTGGGACAAAACACTGGAGATTTATAAAGATAAAATTGCAAAAACCGCAGCTTGGCGCGAAATATGCGGTATTCTAAAGGAGGATTTTGAAGCTATGGAACAAAAAGAAAGAAGAATTTGGTAAGTATTTATTTTATATTGTAATGGAGACATTGTTTTTTATTTTAAATAGCTTCATTCTGCCAAGAAACTGACCCAGATTCGGACACGAAATAGTTTTCGAATTCCGTTCGAACTGAATTTGCAGTTCGACCACCTCGTAGCGTTTCATCATCAGGTAGGCTATTGAAATGAAATGCTTCAGATTCGGATGTGTTGCCATCCTTTAAGCCCTCTTTTTCCCTTACAAAGTTGTGTAGAACGGTACATGCCTTAACTATCCATATAGCTGTTGTTTTGTTGACGTCTAGAGGCCGGTGGAATACTCTCCACTTATTAGCAAGAATACCAAATGCACATTCAACGTATCGTCTAGCTCTGGTCAAACGATAGTTATATATTCGCTTATTTACGTCTAAATGCGTCCCGCTAAATGGCCTCATTAAATTTTCGTGTAAACCGAAACCTTCATCGCCGATTATGACGTAGGGAACTCTCGTTTCTGAGCCTGTTATTAATGGGCAAGGTTCTGGTATTTGTAAACTGCCATCTAGCATCATTTTCCAAAATGTCGACTCCTTGAATATTGATGAATCGCATTCTTTTCCATACGACCCAATACTAACATATAGAAAACGATAGTCAGAGTCTACGATCGCTAATAATATGATGGAAAAAAAGTCTTTGTAATTTAGGTACATTGAGCCACTTTTTGCTGGTTTTCGAAGTCTGATGTGTTTACCGTCCACTGCTCCTAAACAGTGGGGAAAATTTGCTTTTGTGTCGAATCCATTTGATATATGCTCCCATTCACTCACTGTTGTAGGAAGTCGCATAAACTCGTCATTCAAGTTGTTCCATATGCATCGTGTAACTTCCTTAATAATGTTGCTTATAGTTGACACACCGACACGAAAGACGTAATAAAGTTCTTGAAATGTACACCCAGACGCTGCATACCTAAAAAAAATAAATTAATCAATTACTATATTATTACACATATATTGACTTCCCATACAAAGTAACGTTAGTGACTGTAAGGGTTTAGTTTTAGTTAATTTTGTCTATTACTGATTATGTATATGTCTATGTTTCGTAGAGGTACTTCTCTATGGTCAGACTATTAAAGATGGCTTGATGAATAAGTCTTGTTTTATTATAAAACTATAAAATATTATAGTGACCAACAAATTTTGTATGGAAAGTCGAAATTTTTATGAGAGTTTTTAGCAAAGTCGTAAATCAAAACTCATACTTATATATATAGTACATAAATAAAATAAAATTAAACTGAACTGAACTAAATTATAAAATTACCTAATTAAAATAAATTGATTTAAACATTAGTAATACTTTTTTGCTTCCCATTATTTACTGACCGATTAGTTCTTGCACTGTCAATTTGACTTATCCACTGACCAATATGGTAATTAATTACTGACAAGTCTATTCTACCTTCTTATTCGCCTTTCACTTACTAAGCTATTGACAACCATCTTATATTATTATTTACTTGCTTCAGGAAAATATGTTATAAAAAAATGGAATTCGACTAGAGATGCCTGGATACGAACATTGAGTGAGAAAAAGAAATTGAAGAAATCTGGAGCTGCTGCCTCAAATACCAAGCCTTACAAATATCACAATCAAATGTTATTTTTGAAAAAAGTTGTCACCCCAGGTGATACACACGAGAACGTCCCTGCTAATGACAACATCACGGAAACAGTAGAAAGTAATAAAGACAACGAAGATGAACCTGATCAGATTACGGAACAAAGTGGTAGTGACAGACAAAAGGAAAGACAAAATTTAGCCCCGCCGCAACGCAAGGCAATCAAAAGAAATGTGAATGAAGTAGACGCCAAAATGATTGAATACATGAATGATCAGTTAAAAAAAAGTAAAAATGAGTTTGAAGATCCCAATTTATCGTTCTTCAAAGGTATTTTGCCGCAACTGGCTTCACTAAATGGCGATCAAATTTTAGAATTTCAGTCTGGAGTGATAAACCTTTTACAAAATATTAAAAGTAGAAGATATGGTCAGTCAAACTACGAGTGGCCTCCATATTCACAAAGTTCTAGCACTCCTCACTACCACACCCAAGGTTATTTTAGTAGGCCACATCATCTTGACTCTACACCATCAGTAGAAGGTTCGCCATCAGTAGAATCTACATTCAGCCAGGAGTCAGACTTGCCAGATCTGTCTATGTTTTGAAATAAATCTTCATTTTTGTAAACCTTTTTGTCATTTTAAATTTTAATTGATAATAACAAAAATTAAAGTTCTTACCTTAAAAATATCGCTAGTTTTACTTCAGGGCACAAGCTTTTCCTCCAGTTTGTGTCTTTCTTTTTTAAATCCTTTTCTAATCGTTTAAGAAGGTCATCAAAAGTAGACGTCGTCATTCGGAAATAAGTAAAAAATTTAGATTCGTCTTCTTTCAGCTGACGCACAACAGCACCACGACAAAATCTTTGCCTTAATAGTGGATGTATCCAATAACGCCGGGGCTTCCTCCGCCGCAGACGACGATAGTACCAATACAACACGACAACGTCCATTCTCGTAGAAAGTAGGCGATACACTGAAGAACGAAAGTCCAGTAGCGTCGGATCTGTTAAAATCGGTCCTGTAAATGCTGTGTAAATATTACCTCCAGTAGCGACGGATCAGTTAAAAAGGATCCTGTAAAACGGATGTTCTATGTGTACGCGCCGTAAAATCTATCTACGGCTTCTGGACTTAAAAACAATTGGTTAGCGCCAGTATCAATAATGCCCGGTTCCTATATTCAACGAACCGTCATAGTATTAAGAGCAACGACTCGTTTTCGTCTACCAATAACGAGTAGTTTCATAGCGTTTCACAAAGTTTTTAACTCACCTACCAGCAACGAATAACTCGTTCACAGATAACCGATGGTTCCCTTTGCGTTTTGTTTTTGCATTGAAATGCAATTTGTGAATTTTAATATATGGTGTTTTTACAAAATAATAATACGTTATAATTTAAATTCAATGAATATAAGGTTTTATATTCATATTAAATTAATTTTTGGTGTATTTTGAATTTCAATAATTGATTAATAACTTATTATTATTTTCTGTTATTGTATTTTTACCACATTGCTTTTTTATATTAAATTACTACAGTGAAACGAAACGCCAGCGATACATTATCTGCACCGTGCAGAATTCAGCTGTGAATTCAGCTGCATCGGCGACTTTACTTTTGGCGCCATTTAATAGTACGCTTTGAATTTGAATACCTATATTTATAACTTACAACTTACTTAAATTGATTTGAAAATAGTCATGGATACTTACTTACTGGGGTAGTAAGTATTTTTATTGATAATAATCTTATATCTTTAAATGAGCAATTCTTGTATATTTGTATATATATATCTACGGCTTCTGGACTTAAAAACAATTGGTTAGCGCCAGTATCAATAATGCCCGGTTCCTATATTCAACGAACCGTCATAGTATTAAGAGCAACGACTCGTTTTCGTCTACCAATAACGAGTAGTTTCATAGCGTTTCACAAAGTTTTTAACTCACCTACCAGCAACGAATAACTCGTTCACAGATAACCGATGGTTCCCTTTGCGTTTCGTTTTTGCATTGAAATGCAATTTGTGAATTTTAATATATGGTGTTTTTACAAAATAATAATACGTTATAATTTAAATTCAATGAATATAAGGTTTTATATTCATATTAAATTAATTTTTGGTGTATTTTGAATTTCAATAATGATTAATAACTTATTATTATTTTCTGTTATTGTATTTTTACCACATTGCTTTTTTATATTAAATTACTACAGTGAAACGAAACGCCAGCGATACATTATCTGCACCGTGCAGAATTCAGCTGTGAATTCAGCTGCATCGGCGACTTTACTTTTGGCGCCATTTAATAGTACGCTTTGAATTTGAATACCTATATTTATAACTTACAACTTACTTAAATTGATTTGAAAATAGTCATGGATACTTACTTACTGGGGTAGTAAGTATTTTTATTGATAATAATCTTATATCTTTAAATGAGCAATTCTTGTATATTTGTATATATATATGTCGAAGGGACGGGAACGGGAGCGGTCAATTGTGGGCATTCACGGGTATCGGACATAATTAACACACGTGTGAAATAACAGTTCTAAATTTATAAAAATAACACAACACTTTTATTAAGTCTAATGTCCAATTACACGACGTAGTCCTTTATAATTACAAAATATCACCAATCACTTATTACACAATATATCACATAGTCTATTTATTCACAACTTATTATAATTAACAAAAATAACGAGGTGGGAACCGACAAGTCTCTTTGTACAGGAGTTATCTCAATCGCACCCTGAGCCGAAGTTCTCAGTATTTTATTACATTCCTTTGTCTTGAATAATACCGTTAAACCCCCTACCAAGAGCCATGCCCAAGCGATCATAGCGTCACGCTTGCGTTTCCACCAATCATATCGCCGTAATCCTTAGAATATGATTGGTTATCCTTATCAGGCTTGCCAACCAAACAAAAGTGTTGTTACAAAATAAATACCAATCACGTTGCGACGCGACTAATCATAGAGTATGATTGGTTAACTTAATTTAGCCAACATAACAAAACAAATACTAAGAGCTAAGATTATTGCTAGCTTCAAAAATAATATTGCCACAGACATAACAGACTTATTATGTTCTAACATTTAAGTACAGCGCCACCTGTTGGTAATATTGGTAAGAATCATTTAAGATTCTGAGCATAGATAATAAATGAAATCTTTGTTCGGAAATAGGTCTGGCTACTGGTATGATTTGTAGCTCGTGCTAAAATAATGGTTGTCAACTGGTAGCGCCACACATCTCGATTCGACATATCGCCGTTATACTACGAAAACCAGTTAAGTGTCCCAAACAATATTCTGTTTAAAATGAAATTTAAACTTCCGAGTAGAATATTTTTATAATAATGGTTGTCAACTGGTAGCGCCACACATCTCGATTCGACATAATATATATAATTGGAATCTCGGAATCGGCTCCAACGATTTTCATAAAATTTAGTATATGGGGGTTTCGGGGGCGATAAATCGATCTAGCTAGGAATCATTTTTAGAAAATGTCATTTTATTCGTGTTTTATCGATAATCAACTTAAACATAAACTTGGAAGAAAAATAACAAAAAGGAGGCGTTTGAGTAGTCTCAACTGAAAAATATGACTCTTCATGACATCTATTGGCGAATAATAATACTATTTTTTGTGAGCAACTAATTGCTTTAACGACACAACAGCAGATGGCGCTGTTAAGTATAGCTCGACAGAAAAGAGTAGAAACGGAACTAATTTAAAGTGTATGTGTCGATTGAATTGTTTGTACCGTTGTAAAAGACAGTGGCGCCCCCATTATTTTCTACTCTTTTCTGTCGAGCTATAACACGAAGTCAATGAGTGTTTGCTTTGTGGTTAAAGCGGCTACTTGCACCACTGGCACTGGCAATATCGGGACAGTGGTGGGGAGGACCCTAGATCGTATCATAAATAGCCTGGTGTGTAGGCAAATTGTACCCGATTTTTTTCGTCCCTAAATCGCTACGGGTGAGCTCACGATTCAGGGACGATTATCGGCTCACAGGACGTGTGTAGCGAAATCAGGACTGATTTTTGCGCACTCTGCGCTCGAGCGCTGCGGCGATACGACGTGCTTGCGGTTACTATTGTCGCCGCGGGCGATACGACGTGCTTACGGCTACAATTTTTTATTTCGAAAATATGGGCGAAGGAAAATGAGCGAGAAGCGTGGACAAAAGTCATTGATTTATTTAAAGATTTACCATATTTGTGGGACAAAAAACATAAAGACTATTTCAACCGCGACATGAGACAGGAGGCATTCAAAATGCTAGTGCAAATTTTCAATGAAGAGATCGGCAGAGATACATCGCTGGCTGACTTCAAGAAAAAACTTGAGAATATGCGTACTACGTATGGAAGAGAGCTGAAGAAGGTAAGATCATGTAGAATATTATGAGCCTAAATCCCTCTTTTGGCGGGACGCTCTTAAATAGAGCTACCTACTAGCTCACGCTTTTTGGTACATCTCAATTCATGTGTTTCAGGTGAATGTTTCCAAGCAAACAGGATCGGGGTCCAATGACATCTATGTACCAGCGTTATGGTATTACCCCCTCTTCCAATTTCTAGAGGGGACGACGGAGCCATGCCGACCTGGAACGGATACTTTGGATGAGGTAAGAAAAAAATATATGCAATTTATAAACTGATGTTTTATTTGTCAGATACACATACACACTAAATTTATGTAGGAACTACTCTCAACATATCCTCCTGAAAAGAAACTCTGCCGTGTCCATTGAAATAAGTTGTAAATTTATTTCGCACGTTGTTGCCTTCATTATTGCGCTCTTTTTCACTGATTTGCGCTAGAGATACAAGTCCTGTGGTTTCTTCCCGCCAGTCACCATAACGAAAAGTAGAATCATTGATATTTTCAGCATCGACACATGTTTTTGTGATATAATTTTTTGACTTTGTTCTGAAATAATTATGTAAGGCACAACAAGCGAGCACAATTTTGTCGACATTATCAATTTGCACACTTATTCTTTGACGAAATATCCTAAAACGTGCTGCTAAAATTCCAAACGCGTTTTCAACTACTCTCCTTGCTCGTGATAATCTGTAGTTGAAAATCCTTTTCTCGTGAGTTATGTTCTTAAATGGGTATGGCTTCATAATGTGTCTATTAATACCGAATGCTGAGTCTCCCAAAAACGTGTAGGGCACTGAAATATTTGTGCCCTGTAACGTACACGATGGTGGTAGATGTAACTTATCTGTCATTAATTTATTATACAGTGATGTATGAGTTATGACACCGCCATCAGAGACGCTTCCGTTAATGTCAGTATGTATATACATAAACTCATAATTTGCATTTACTACGGCGAACAGAACTGTACTAAAAAAGCCTTTATAGTTATAGAATAACGTGCCACTCCTCGGTGGCTTTTCTATGGATATATGTTTCCCATCTATTGCACCAACACAGTGATCGAATTGCCACTTGTCTTCAAACATTTTAGCATTATCTTTCCATTCACTTTGCGTTGCAGGCATCTGAAACAGAAAGTAAAGAGAACGTTACGTCACCAGATATATCAGCATCGACATCATCGACACAAATTATAAATACAGAAATATGTGATAAAGAGGGGCCCGCGGACTCTGGAAAAAGTTCACAGCCCAAGAAGCAGAAAATGTCCATACAAAGTAAACAAGAAAAACTGCTGGATGCTGCTCAGACACTGATGACTCGACAAGACGATGATTGGGAGATAATAGGAAAGTCAATAGGCGTTCAATTAAAAAACCTGAGTACCCATCAACAAGTGATTGCCCAAAAAATTATCAATGATGCCCTATTTTACGGAAAACTTGGCAAATTGGCAGACGAATCTAGTATCACTTTATCTCCACAACACACAGTATTACATCCTCGCATTCCACATCGCTACTATCATTATTCCTCTGGCTCTTCGGTGACAAATTCATCACCGCAGCCATGTCAACAATATCTGGCACAACCGTCTCCTCAACCATTTCCACAATATGCGATGCACCCGTCACCTCAATCATCTACACAATTTATTATACCACAATCCCCTCAAACACCTCCACAGCATACAGCACAGCAACCTTCTCCTCAACCACCCCAACATCACATGATGTCACAATTCCCTCAAGCATCTCCAGAGTATAACTCCACTGTACAACCATTTCTACAGTCTATCCCACAATATACATTTGAACAACCATCTTCTGATGACGTAAATCTTACCAATGAATTTCCAAACTGTACAAGTGACACAACAGTTCAAAGAGGAACTGGCTCAGACATGAAGGACTTTTTGATCTTTAATAAAAAATAAAATAAATAGTATTAAATACCTTGTATGTTTTTGCTTAATATAAATAAATAAAATTAAACTTTTAAATGGATGTTTTAATTATTCTATAAGAATTCAGTCTACTTACCTTAATAAAGTGTTTCAAACAATTATAGATAGCACAACATGTCTCTGGAATCATTGTGGACATAAGTTGCGGCGATATTATGGCACTGAATTTCAAATCTTCATAGCTTTGTCCAGTTGCTAGGAAACGTAAAGTAACTGTAAGTCGTTCTCTCGGACTTATGGATTCTCGCATTACGGTATCCTGTTTCTGTATAAATGGTGTCACCATATTGAGGAGCTCTTCAAAACACTCAATATCCATTCTTAAAAAGTTTCTGAAATCATCTGCTTCTAAATGTCTCATGACGTTCATGTGGCTTAATTCATGGCGTTTCATTAACCAGTTTTTAACCCAGATCCTCCTTTTTCGTCTCTGTTTAGGTGGCACCGTAGTAAGTGCCAAGACAATTCCTATTTTCTGCTGTTTTGAGAGCGTCGGCGGCATTTCGGAAAAACGAGCAGTCTGTAGCACGGTCGGTTACGTACTGACAGGCAAGGACGTGTGTAGAGTAGAGACAATTTTATCGCCGATTCAGCCCCGATTTCACTGTCTCGACATTGCCAGTGATTTTAGGGTCGTGTGTAGCCGCTTTTAGACTAAAATCAATTGTTTATTTATGTTATTTGTGTCTTCTTAATGCACGTGTTCACTTAAAAATGCCTAAACGATCTTGGAAAAAAACGCTTATAAACAATCTAACTTCACGAAGCCGCAACTCGTCTCAAGAACACCTAGAAGAGCATCGTCATCAAACTGATGAGGATTCTCAAACTTCTCACAGTGAAGACTCATTTAATCAGGTTTCTGCTCGTCCCACACGTGCTGCTAAAGTGAGATGCTTGCAAAATTTGACTGAAATTACACGAGCAGAAAGGTCTTATGATTTAGATGTTTCACGAGAGCGTGCGGCCCAACGTGTAGCTAGTGAAAATAACGAACAACGAGAGCGACGTCTGCAAGATTTGCGGCAGCGTGCGGCAGAGCGTGTAGCTTCTGAAAATGACAAACAACGAGAGCACCGATTAGAAGAACAAAGACGTCGAGACGGAAGACGACGTAGCGCTTTAGAACTTAATAATTGTTTGCCGACTTATAAATGTGCCGTTACTGCAGCTGTGCAATATCACGCCTTAGGACCATTTGAAATTTTGTGTATCCATTGTGGTGCATTGCATTTCGCTGAGGAACGCGTTTCTAATCGTATAAATAGAAATTCTTTTGGTGACTGTTGTTTGCATGGACGAATTGCAATGGAGTAACCAAATATTTCAAATGAATTAGTACGTCTCTTTTTAAACCGTCACCCATATTCGGAAGAATTTCATAAAAAAATAAGAAAGATAAACGCATCTTTTGCTATAGCATCCTTCAATGTAGAAGATGATGGATTAATAAATAGCCATGGAATTTATAGTTTTATTGTTTGCGGACAAGTATATCATAAAATGAATATGGCAGCACATCCGACCCAAAATGATGTTGGTGTCTTTGAACGGCCACAGTTTGGACAACTATACTTTTTAGACCCTGATGAAGCCGTGAATGAAAGAGTTAATCATCCACTCAATTCAGGAATTACTACCTCAATTATGAAGTTATTGGAGTTTATCATTCGAGCGCAAAATCGTTGTGCACAGGGATATATAATGATGCGAGAAGTAGAGGATGAAATGAATCGGTTAACTTCTGCCCAAGGGTTGCCCCCACCATACGTAAAGCTTTTATTTAGACTTCCAGATGAAGCTGATCGCAGAAGGTTCAATATACCGGCGTGTAATGAGGTTTGTGCAGTTTTTACACTAAGTGCTGATCAAAGCTTTCCAGAAAATGAAATGATTGTTCACCAGCGCAATAAAAACATTGTCTATTTAAGTAATGTTGATAAGCGAGTTGAGCCATTTACTTATCCATTATTTTACCCCGCTGGCACGGATGGTTTTAGCCCAGATTTGAAGTTACAAACGCCTTACGCAAGCCGCAGTTATTTAACTTGGCTTGAACTGGCACAATACAGGCTTTCGTTCGACCAGAATTTGTTAAATTTTTAACAGAGTCTCCATCAACAGAAGTACCCGATGTACGGGAACTTCCATTTAATGCACTGCACTTTGGGGGTCGATTATTTCAACAATATTTAGTGGATACTTACATTCGTGTAGAGCGTGACCGTATTCAGTGGATAAAATACAACCAAAATAAGATTCTAGCTGAACAATATACGGGAGTAACCAGATTCATTAACCAACTTGCCGAAAAAAAAAATGCCAGAGTTGATGAAAAGATTATTTTGCCCTCTTCTTTTCCTGGTTCGACGAGGTATTACACAGAAAATTTTGAAGATGCAATGGCAATCGTTCGAAGGCTTGGATCACCTGATTTCTTTATCACCATGACATCAAATCCTAACTGGCCAGAAATAAAACAGGCATTGCAAATAAATTTAGAAGATGGAACAATCTTGCAACAGCTTCCGCAGGATCGTCCTGATATCGTGGCTCGAGCTGCTAAGTTAAAATTTGACCAATTAATAGAAGATTTAGATAAAAAACAAATCTTTGGAAAAGTATCGGCTTTTGTATACACTATAGAATTTCAGAAACGAGGATTACCACATATGCATCTGCTTATAATTATGTCATCTGATGACAAGATTCATCAACCAGAAGAGCTCGATGACTTGATTTCATCCGAAATACCCGGAAATGATGACTTAGAGTTAAGAGAATTAGTACTTCAATGGATGATTCAAAACCCATGTGGCGATTTAAATCCCAATGCAACGTGTATGGTTCATAAAAACGGAAGAACAAAATGTCGGTTCGACTTTCCAAAATCGTACCAGGAAGTTACGTCTTTAGTAGATGATGGTAAACAAAATTACCGACGACGCTACAATCCGCAGTTGGACCCTCATAGTCCCCAATTTTCACACGAACATGCGGTTTATCGCAAAGACATAAACGGTCGTCGTATAACAAGAGATAATCGTCATGTAGCCCCCTACAACGCCTATTTATTGAAAAAATATAATTGTCATATAAACGTTGAGTACGTAGGGAGTATTTTGGCTGTGAAATATCTTTATAAATACATTTATAAAGGACACGACTGTGCATCGATCAAAGTTGTAGAAGAACAAAGGACACTGATTTATGATGAAGCAAATACATACATTGAAGGACGTTGTGTCACGCCACCAGAAGCAAGCTGGCGATTATTTGCTTTTGAAATTAAAAAAAAAGTCATAGTGTCCAACGACTGGATATTCACTTACCAGGACAGTATCGGATCGCAAACTTGGACCAAATCCATGAAGATTTAGCCGATATTGGCCAAAAAGGGTCTACTCTAGAGGCTTATTTTAAGCACAATGTAGAAATTAAAAGACATAATCATTCAAGCGATAATGTCTCACATCAATATCATTTTTATTGGCAGATGCCTGAAAATTTTAAATGGATCGGAAAATCTAGCAAATGGGAGCCAAGAGTTCGTCATTTGCGAGTCATTGGTAGGATTCATAATGTAAATTTTGTTGCTCAACCGGAACTTTACCACTTGCGATTGTTACTATTTCATGTGAAAGATGCGACAAGTTTTGAAGACCTTCGAACCGTAACAGATATCCAATATCAGACGTATAAACAAGCCTGCTTAGCACGTGGCTTGACTTACGACGATCAACAATGGATAGAAGGATTACAAGAATCCGCATTATTTAAAATGCCTGTAGCAATGAGAAGCCTTTTTGTTCAAATTTTAATTTACGGATCTCCTGAAAATCCAAAGCGTTTGTGGGAAACATTTAAAGAAAATTTGTCAGAAGATTTTATACATGCAGCCCGGCAAAATGGGCAGCCTATAGAAAATGCAATTAATCGTGGTTACAGAATAATTGCTAAAAAATTAAACACTGAAGCAACAGAAGGCCGAAATTTCCAATACTGGGTACAAACTTTTGGCTTTGAGGACATTGATAATTACGATCTTGAAGATAATCAAGATAATTTAAACACGGATGAATCAGCAGTATTAGGAGAGCAAATGTACCAGTTACTAAAAGGAAAGCAGATAGAAGTAGTTAATTCTATTCTTCAAGCTGTAATTAATACAGCTTCTGAAACGAACTGCTTCTTCATTGATGGTCCGGGGGGTACTGGGAAGACATTCATATATAAAACATTATACTATATGCTGACTGGAAAACGATACAAAGTAAATTGTATGGCTTTTACCGGTATTGCTTCCATATTATTGCCTAATGGACGTACTTCTCATAAAACTTTTGGACTAAAAGTACCACTGACACCAGATTCAGTCTCAAGTATCAAACCTAACTCTTCTAAAGCGAGACAATTAGCAGAAATAGATATTTTTCTTATGGATGAAGCTCCGAAGCTTCCAAAATATGGTTTGCAGAGCATTGATCAACTTTTACGATCCATTGGAAATTCGGATCTCCCTTTCGGTGGAAAAGTAATAGTACTAGGAAGAGATTTTCGCCAATGTCTGCCTGTACAGCCACGTGCAAATAAAACTGAGTTATTAGATCTTTCTATCAAACGATGCTCCTTATGGTCTGTTTTTAAGACTTTTAAACTAGAAGAAAATATGCGCGTTGATATAGAGCAAATTTGCTGATTATTTACTAAAATATAGGCAACGGCGAACTGACTTTAAATGCTATGGAAGAAATTGAATTGCCACAGAATATCATTTCAAGCAACAATCTCATTGATGAAGTATTTGGTAACTGCTTAGCCAATGAAAATTATGAAGGGATGAAAGATAGAGCAATACTCGCGCCTCTTAACAAAGATGTTGAAAAAATTAATGATGATATAGTTGCTAAACTTCCCGGAGAGTACAAAACTTACTATAGCCATGACTCAATGAAAGATCAACCTGAAGGAGGAGTCGAATTTACAACAGAATTTCTGAATAGTGTCAACATTTCAGACTTGCCACCACACGAGCTAAAATTGAAAAAAAATGCGTTAATAATGTTGTTGCGTAATTTAGACGTGTCAGAAGGACTATGCAATGGTGTGAGACTCATGGTCACAAGTCTGTGCTCTGTCACATAATAAAGGCAAAAATTGTTACTGGTGAACAATCCGGCAAAGAAGTACATATACCAAGGATAACGTTAGATTTATCAAAAGGACAACTGGGATGCACCATGCAGCGTCACCAATTTCCCGTTAGATCTGCATTTGCCATGACTGTTCACAAATCCCAAGGGCAAACTTTCGAATTTGTTGGGGTTGACTTAAAGTCAAGTCCGGTCTTCATGCATGGCATGTTATATGTGGCATTTTCTAGAGTTAAGCGACCAACTACGTTAAAAGTCAATCTTTCAAATGAAAATCCTCGACATACCCGCAATATAGTATGGAAAGAAGTATTAGATTAAAATCCGGTTTCAAAATTAAAACTGTGATGACATAAATATATATATATATATACACTTACGTAATTGATTGATAAACTGTAAAAAATTAAGTATTTGTTTCTAATATAAGATTAAACTAATTGCACTCATGATTTTTTTCTTTAAATAACCAGTTCATATTTTTTTATCATTCTATCGGTAAGATCGAAAAATATTACTCATATTTCATCATTTTATTAGTAATTCGTACTTAAATATAATTTCCAAAAAACACAATTAAAAAAAAAAATATACCGAGCAAAACTCGGTCATCCAGGTACTAACTAATAACATAAGTATTCACTGCTTCTCTTAAAAAATACGTAATCGAAAATTATGATCTTGTGATTTTAAAAACTAATTTGACAGACTTATTTTCTGTTACAGAAGAGCAAAAAGCCAATGAGTAGAGACGAAGTAGAGGCTTGCTTGGTTGAGATCTTTCAAAATTATAACATTATATATAGTAAAGAGACGAATGCCGTGACCAATAAACTAAAGGAATATGCGTGGATCTCTGACGGCTGTCTTCAACGCTTAATTTGGAGGCATACCAAAAAAAAAAAAGAACAGCTCAAGCTGAAATGGGACAACTTAAAAAAGAAAGCCCGCAAAAGGACCCAACAAATAAGAATAAATAATTTTAAGGCAAGTAATGTTTTATGTTTTTATGGACGGCCAATGCACCGGTGACCGATGCCACGACAGATGTAAGCAAACTAAAAAAGTGAAGATAAAATCACACAGAATACTAAGCACAAGAACGTATGGCCGCCTGACGCCTGACTAGATAGTCAAAGAACCTGTGCACAGAACACAAAAGCTAAAAGATGGTATTCTGTGGCCTGGGCCTGAGTAGTTTTTTGTGCGTGCTATAAATTCATTTAATTGTATAATATTCATGTTAAAACAAATTACCGCCTCGCTAAAGGTTTAATGACTGAATTTATTTAGTACATCCATCAGAGTGGACTCAAATCTGACTAAAATACAACGTTGTTCCGAGCATAAATGCCAGCCTCATTATATTAGAAATAATATATTGTTATAAAAAAAAATTGAAAAAGGATGTTTGCGAGAATTTGTTACCGATAAAGCCAATGTTTGAAAACCATTTTAATAGTGTAGTCACTGCGGTAGGACCAAGCACGGCTCTTCCAAAATTTCATAACAAAAAAGACAGCCTATATATAACACCAGAAAAAAGTATTCAAACAAGTGGAAAAGTTAACATTTAATACAATGGCTGACGTATTTGTGCCTGAAGGTCTAAGCAAGAAGTTTCTTGTAACAGAAGATGGTGGTACTGGGAAAAAATTGGTTTTTATGACCAAATTATCAAGAAAAATTATTCGCAAGGCACGGCAACACTTCGGTGATGGCACATTTACTCGTAAATGCGTTCCACAGTCCTTTTATCAATTATTCAGTATAATCATATAGATCTGCATTCGGATACAAACACAACGAACGTGGTTCCCGTTTACTGCCTAATAAGTGAGGCCTATAGAAACTAAGTAAAGTGCCTACCTACGCCGCGACCCAGCGGGAAGAGCGGTGAAATGGGGAGCGGCGCTCCGCGGCACTCGAACGGCGCTCACCAGTTGCACCAACGTTTACGAGGAGAGCGCATACATGCGCGCCGTGCATATTTAAACTATTACTTACGCAAATTGTTAATTATTCATTATTTCTTCTGAAATAGAGCGTTGGAGTTCTTATTTATATCCACACATCAGCGCCTACACAAGGACAATCTGACGTTTTTGCTAAAAATAATCTGTGAATAGGGCAACATCCAAAATTAAAAATACTTTTTGATGTATTTAAATATCCATATCAAACACGCCCATCTTCCATAGAAAATCCTGTTGAAAGATACAGATTAGTAACAAACCCGGCCTTCTGAAGTTTTAGAGTCAAATATGGCGATCTTCTCACTTGACCAATCACATGCCTCCATTAGTTCGCGTAGTATCATGGCGATTCCTGTGTTTTGCATTAGAATTGTATTGTTTAATTCATTGAATTTATAATGTTTTTGTTTATAAAGTTTAACAAATTCTGTGAAGTCGTACTCATGGATTGTCGCCCAACACCAGTGAGTAATCGTTTTAGGCGCAAACGACAAAAAAATTCAGAAAAATGAAAATGGAATATATAGTGTTACCAACCTTCTTTTAAGTTGCAAGTAAGCGTGAAGATTAATATCAGCCCAATCCTTGACAAATTATCAGAGATAAGTACTGGAATGCAGACATTTGAGAAACTACTCAAGCAATCAATGGAACGACAAGATATCTTTGAAAACAGACTGAAGACCGTAGAAGATACCCTTATGAAACAGGATTCTGATACTACCAGTCGGGTCAACGGACTGGAAAACAAAATAGCCGCAATGGAGCAACTAGCAAGAGCTTGCAATGTCGAAATAATAAATCTCCCTGACAAACGTGGTGAAAACCTAATCACAATATTTGTAGAACTTGGCAAACTCATTGGTTTTAACGTTACCCAGCGTGACATCATATCAATTCATAGAGTTCCCCACGCTCATACCAATGATAATCGCCCTAAAAACATAATAGTCAAGATGGCAACCAGGTCCCAGAGGGACAATTTCCTCGCTGCATTCAGATCTAAGAAAGGCATCGATTCATCTCAATTATCCATTTCGGGACCGCTTAACAAGATTTATGCTAATGAGCACTTAACACTAAAAACAATATGCTGTTTCGTGAAAGCCGGGACATAGCCAAGGCAAAGGAATATAGATACTCGTATGTGTGGGTCAAGCATGGAACCTTTCTGGTACGTAAAACCGACAGCTACCCAGCTGTGGCCATACGTGGCACCCAAGACTTGAAACAAAATAAAATGAGTTTTTTATTTGCCTAGATTCCTTGGACTATATGCCTTGATAAATACTATTATAGTTTGCCATAATAATTTTGTTCATCTATTTTTACTAAGTAAAAATAATAATTACTAAGTAATTTTTTACTAAGCACTCGCGAACAGTTCCTATATTGTATTCTACTTGTCATTGTTTTTGATTTGTGTCACAACAGGGGGTTTTATTACAGTTACTACAGATTATTTTTTATTTTTTTCCATTTAGTTAAAACACATAACTCTCATCTGTTAAGACACAGCAATACCTTAGTGTTTATTGTTACGCACCTTACCCAGACTAGATTATTAATTTCATGCACTGCGGTGGTGATCTTTATTATACTTTTGCCATATCATATAAATATTGTGTATATTGTTGAGGTAACTAACTGAGGTCAGCAAACTGTATTTGTATATGTGTTTACAATTTGTATGGATCTCATAACTCAATTATTTTAATGCTAAATCTACTATTTAGCATTAAAATTTGATGAAGTTTGTTGATGAATTTGTAGCTGCTGAAAACCAGGATAATTACCATTATAAGGAATGCTTCACATATTATTTTCACAATAATTGTATTGTTTTTATTTCCAAATTAAGCATATCAATGTATGAATGTAGTAGGACACAATTTCATAAACGACTAATAATATTTCTACCATATGTTGGAGCTAATCCGGTATGTTTAAATTGTATTTCATCGCTTCATTCTTCAGATATGATTAATATACAATGGTACAATGGTAGTACTTGTACGTTACTGGCAACATTCACACAATTTTTTAGAGAATTAAAAAAAAACGAAATCCTAGTTTTCCTTACTGTCACCCTCATAATCTTTCCCATTCTTGTGTAGTGAAGGCAACAGACGCACGCGTTCGCTATCTCCTGGTAATTTATTCCGAAGTAAAGAAAAAAATGCCGAAACGTTTCGCTCAAGAAAAGCTCGCATACTACGAGAACAAAATAAAAAGGTTAAAAGATAAGCATCGAAGGAGAATAATGCTATCATCGGACGACGAAGGTACCTAATTTTTTTTCTAACTTCGGTCGTTGTTATTATACTTGAAACTTGAAATAAGTTTGAAGTAATTAGGTTACGGAACTGTGTTTGGAAATGCTCGGGACTGACCGCGAGTCTTTATCCGAGACATTATTCGAACAGTAGTAACCAGTAACGGTAAGGCCCCGCGCCTACCACACGACTAATACACATCTCACTATAATCTGTGTCGAAGTCGACCGCGAGTCTTCATCGACGACAGTTGCAGAAAATATGCACTTTCTGAAATAGTCAGCGCATTCCTCTGCTTAATAACAAGTTAAAGATCTCAAGCTAGACTTTAAACTTATTTTTTTTTTATAAACTACCCTCAAATTATTAATTTTTCGTGCCTAAAACGTACATCGCGTTTTTAGGAAATGAAGACGTAGATCATCCTCTCGACGACACCAATAACAACATGGACGATCAGGCAGAGGTACTGGTCACTAACCAACCCATCGCCGTTCCCCCGGACGAACAAATCATCGACGCTGCTGATGATTCTGCACAGTTCGAGGATCAGCCTACAGCTACCGATCCTGAAGCGCCCACGGAAATTCTACCTGTACCATCGGCCGAAACCGAATTAGATCCCGAACTTTTGTCGGCATTAGGGGATTACACACCAGAGACAGCCGATTACGGCGAAAATATTCACGACAGCCTATCCAAAATATGGCTGCCCCTGCTAAAGAAAGGCATTCCAAAAGATAATAAAGAAAAAATCATCAAGGAATACCTTATCCCCGATAACTGCAAACTGCTGCAATCACCGAAACTGAATGCAGAAATATCGGCCGCTATTCCAGACATGGCGCGTAACAGAGATAAGGCCCTTTCCGTTTCACAGCAACAGCTAGGTCAAGGAATAACGGCTATCGGTCGCGGGATGGACATGCTCTTGAAGAGCGACGATAAAATCCAGGCATTAAAGCATTTGAGCAACGGTTGCCGCATACTCTGCGACTCGCACCATTCGGCGACGCAGAGCAGAATAAGACTCCTAACAACCGGACTGGATAAGACGTTTTTACGTCACATTCAAGACTCGGAAAGAGACGAGACACTTTTCGGCTCTTCCTCCTTATCGGAAAAAATAAAATCCGCTAAGACCATTGAAAAACAAGGTCAACTTATAAAAAAGCCGCCTTCTAAATCATCGA
Source organism: Hemistola chrysoprasaria (assembly GCA_947063395.1). NCBI lineage: Eukaryota > Metazoa > Arthropoda > Insecta > Lepidoptera > Geometridae > Hemistola > Hemistola chrysoprasaria. Next base: position 2,661,071 of record OX346727.1, on the reverse strand, counting down.
AAATTCCCTTAAATTAGTACACGCAGGTAGACTTACCCATTTTTTCGACTACTGGTCGACTATTACGGACAATAGTGTAGTTCTCGATTGGATCGAAAATGGCTACACTATACCATTTATAGCATCAGTCTATCAATCGAATATCCCTGAAAACACTTTTTCACAAACTGAAAGTTTAGACATGTCAGGAGCCATAAATAAATTATTATCTATAGGGGCCGTTACGAAATGTAACCCCAGTAACGATCAATTCATATCTAAGATTTTTCTTAGGCCAAAGTCTGACGGGAGCAAGCGGTTCATATTAAATTTGAAGCCGCTCAATAAGTTGATCTTCAATGAACATTTTAAGATGGAAGACTACCGAACGGCATGTAAATTGTAAATTAATACCACGCGATGGATACTTAGCTACAATTGACATAAAAGACGCATTTTTTCTAGTACCCATCAGGCCATGCGACCGTAAGTACTTGAGGTTTAATTCCAACCGTATGAGTCATCAGAAACCACAACTTATGAATTTAATGGCATGCCGTTCGGCTTGTCAGTCGCACCACGAGTTTTTACGAAGATTATGAAGGAAGTCATAGGTTGTCTACGTAGTCGCGGTCTTAAATCGGTCTTTTACTTAGATGACATCCTATGTATAGGCGATAGTTACCGTCAATGTGAAATTAATGTTCACGAAACATTAAAGCTACTTACTAGCTTAGGTTTCATAATTAATTACGAAAAAAGTAATTTAATCCCGCGACAAAACTGTAAATACCTAGGCTTCGACTACAATACGAAAAATCTCAGTCTCAGCCTGCCATGCGATAAGAGAAGCAAAATCGTGCAGTTGGTATCGAAGTTTGCGGAACTACCGTCCTGACCCATTCGCGACTTTTCGCAGCTGATCGGAGTCCTGGTCGCCGCTTGCCCTGCCGCTAAATATGGGAGGATTTACACTAAAATATTAGAACGAGAAAAATATCTAGCTTTGTTGAGAACTGAAAATTATAATACTAAAATTAAACTACGTAGTATAATACTAAACGACCTATCCTGGTGGTTATCAAACATTGAAAACACATCTAATTTCATAAGACAGCCAAATTATCAACTCGAGATTTATACCGACGCCTCCAGTTCTGGCTGGGGCGCGGTCTGTAATAATAATGAAAGCAGTGGCAAGTGGAAAGACATTGAAATGGGACGACACATTAACTACTTAGAATTAACGGCCGCCTTTCTAGGATTAAAGACATATGCTAAAGAAATTACCAATTGCGCTATATTGCTTCGAATCGATAACACAACCGCCATTAGTTATATCAATCGCATGGGAGGTGTGCAATACCCTCACCTTAACAACCTAGCCAGAGACATTTGGATGTGGTGTGAACAGCGCAGTATATGGATATATGCGTCATATGTAAACACCAAAGACAACTGCGCAGACGCCGCGTCGAGGGTAGTGAATCCCGACACGGAATGGTCACTTTCATTTCTCACCGCCAAAGAGTGGCTCGCTATATTTTAATTACAAGAAGTTTTTTTCTGCTCTAGTAGATGCAAATTATAAATTTATATATGTGAATGTTGGTGACCTTGGAAAGAATAGCGATGCAGGGATTTTTTCACAGTCAGATTTAGCGGTGGGGCTGGAGTCACATACCTTAAATATACCAAGGTTATTTTTTTTTTTAAGTACATTTATATATTACAGGATTAATGTTTGGGCTAAATTTTGTTTTCCCAAAGGAGAGTGGACTTCAGAGGAGTCACTACGCAATTTGGACACACAGCACAAAATGTTATGTGGGAAACACTGATAATAATTCATCATATAGTAGTAGTGACAGAAAGCGGCTGCATAAGTTTGAAATTCCTACTGAAGTGCAACATATATTGTCACAGATAAGAGATGAATCTGGACCATCACAAGTGGAGTGTAATATATCAAGAGACACAGATTGTAATGCACCTGTAATAGTACAAGATCAAGTGAGTATATTATATTTATTACATTATCAACCTTCATAGCTTTTATAATATTATCTTTAATTTATATCTTCCTCATGGTTTTGTTTTAATGAAATACATTTGTGTTTTCCAGGACTCGCATAGAACAAAAGGCGGTATTTTAAAAGATATTGAGGTTATAAAATATAATGAACTGACACCTCAAAAGTCAAAACTATACAAGAAGTGTTCCCCTTGTCTAGAGGGCTGGGTGAGGACTTTAACCGTGATCGAAGGAGTATAAGAATTTGAAAAAATATGATGTAACTTCATTATCAGCAAGGAAGCTAAATCAAGATGCACTAGAAAACTGTTTTGGCTGCAAGGAGTAATTGTGGGTGCAATCAAAACCCCACAACAGTACAGTTCGTTGCAGCATTAAAAACCAGCATTGTCTCAAATTTAATTAATAATAACAATAAAATAGAAATTGCCTGGATGATGATTAAGATATTTTAAATAATTTGAGATCATATGTTACCAAAAACATAAAATTGTCACACAACAAAGCAATCTTTTCCACATTTCCTCAAAATAATACTGTTGTAAATGTGGAAGGGATTGACTTATGTCCCAGCACAGGGGAAATGCAGGCATGCACATAAAATGTGTGTGGCGTTATTGCCAAATATGTAATGGATTTTAACTGTACACTGCAAAAAAATCTTTATCAGAACTCGAGAGTATTACTTTTTTTCACCTCTTTTAAAGAGTACAATGATAAAAAAAAAACAGTTTAAATTACGTTTAGGCGAGTTTCTGTGAAATGGTGGAAAATGCTGTAACATTAGTTAATAATTATTTAAAAGAAAATGTGCACAAAAAATATCCTAATCCTAATCCTAATATATATACTATTATAAAGGCGAAAGTTTGTAAGTATGGATGTATGTATGGATGTTTGTTACTCTTTCACGCCAAAACTACTGAACCGATTGGGCTGAAATTTGGTACGTAAGTAGCTTAGACCCTGGAATAACACATAGGGTACTTTTTATCCCGATATTCCCACGGGAACGAAGACTACGCGGGTGAAACCGCGGGTCACAGCTAGTATTAAAATAAATTTAAATAAAATTTGTGAAAGCTTAGATAAGAATTGTTTGAGAGGGTGTGAGGAACATTTTACTTAAACATTAAACGGTTTTGTGTTGTTAAAAACCGAGAATTTGTTATAGAACCCTCCAGAAAAGCTTTAAAAAGAAACTTTAATATATTAAAGAATGTTTAATGTAAGCACAAAACTTTTCAGCTTCTATAAGGTGAATTTTTGAAAGGGTCTGCAGGGCCATACCCAATATATTTTTTTTTCAATATACTGATTCCCAGGATAAGGAGAAGGAGAAGGGCGGGAAGCTGATGATTGATTCCCGCCGAGGGAAATTATTTTAGTTATTATACCTATATACAATTCTAGTTATTATCTAAATAATTCTCATGAGTCCTTACAGCATTTTTACAATTCGCGGTAGTTTCGGAGATAGCTCTGAAGACCCTTTTAAAAATCACCCTGTTTATGGGGTAACTATTATATTATCCTTCGCAAGCCGGTAATCAATAGCCGGTAGCAACTGGATGAGCAGAGCTAAGGACCGGGCTCAGTGGCGCAAATTAGGAGAGGCCTATGTCCAGCAGTGGACTAACACAGGCTGATGATGATGATTATATTGTACTGATAGAAGAATGCAAAATACAATTAGAAAAAGTGGCCTAGAAAATTGTGTACCTAATTGATCGTGAGGTGTGTCCTTTTCTGTTTAATTTTAAAGAAGTACTTATAGAATACTTAAAATTGAATATATAAATAAAGGTTATTATTAAATGCTGTATTTAATATGATGGAGCTAGACTGATTCAAGTCTCAATTTCGTATTTATTTGAGGGAAATGTGTTCAAATAGATAATTATGTTTTACTGTTGTGGCTTGCTCTGTGGATGAATGCGAGTTCCTTAATAAATTTTCGTATTCTAAATCTGAAACTATTGCATTAATTTTATTTTTTGCCTTAAATTGCAAGTCTGGCGGCAAGGCTTTAACGGAATCAGCCATAGCTGTAAAAAAGGAATGTTTCGGGTCTCCAGATCCCATCGTTGTTGGTGCAGTGGTAGGCCGTGCAACCAAATAATTTTGTAGAACACTGGCTACTGATAACTTTTCTTTCAGTTTTGTTTGATTTTTTTTCCTCGTAGTAATATTTTTGAACATTGTTGATGTTGCTGATGTAGTAGATAAAGGTGAAGGTGGCTCAGGAGAAGTTGCCATTATATCAGCAAAACAATTATCATTTGTTATATTGTCATCGCTCGTAACAGATTCAGCATTTTTAATGTTACTTTTAGTTGTTCTTTCCTGAAGATATGGTTGTAGAAATTCCATTTGATAGTAGCACCATCTCCATCTTGCATTTGCGTTTTTTATATTCCTATGAGCGAGGCCTCACTAGTGCGTTGCGTTGCGTTGCGTCGTCGTAGCGTCAACGCTGCGTCGTTTTTCATAGATTTTTTGTGCCATGCCACATTAATGCGTTGCGTCGTCGCTTGCGATGTTTAGATTTCTTGAGGAGCGAAGTGCTAAAGTACAGCAAACCACAGGACATTGAAACACAGCTCGAAGAAGTCAAAGGTTAAGGTTCATGTTGCAGTTACGGAAACTATCCCCTTTTGGAGTAGATACTCTTCTCTCACAAAAATTATTCGAGTAGTAGCTTACTGCAGACGCTTTCTGAAATTGAAAAGGATGAGGAGTCAAGGAAATTGTCCAGGATATCTCACAACAACAGAATTAACGGAGGCGTTGGAAGTTTGTGTCAAACAATGTCAACAGGATCATTTCGCAGAAAAATTGACAAGCCTGAAACGTGATGGAAATTTGGCAAGACTTAAGGCTCCATTAAAATCTTTGAATCCCTTTATTAACAGCAAAGGTATTATGAGAGTTGGGGGACGTTTGGGTAACTCGACCTTCAGCGAAGGGGTTAACCATCCAATATTGTTACCGAAGAAATCAACATTCACGGATTTGGTTATAGCTGATACCCATGCAAGGACGTTGCATGGAGGCATTCAGCTTATGCTTGCTTATTTGGGCACGAGGTTTTATATTTTTAGGATAAAGCCGTCAGTGAAGGCCTTCATTCGCAAATGTATAAAATGTATAAGACACAACGCCCAGAGTTCTGCGCATCTTATGGGACAACTCCCAGTTGCTAGAGTTACCCCGGCTAGACCCTTCAAATGTAGCGCTGTTGACTATGCGGGTCCGGTAAATATACGTACAACAAATAGTCGAGGGCATCATGCCCATAAGGGCTATATATGTCTATTTATATGCATGGTCACTCGTGCTGTGCATATTGAAGTGGTTAGTGATCTGACCAGTTCTGGATTTTTAGCAGCCTTCAAAAGGTTTGTTGCTCGTCGTGGCCATTGTACTGATATCTGGAGTGACAATGGAACCAACTTTGTGGGGGCTTCTCGTGAGTTGCAGCATGTGATTGCTTCAGAAAATGCAGGAGTATTGGAGGAAGTAGCTAAGGCTTTAGCTGATAATGGCATGACATGGCACTTTATTCCCCCTCATTCGCCCAACTTTGGTTGATTGTGGGAGGCGGGAGTGAAGTCTACTAAATTCCACCTGAAGAGGGTCATAGGAGATTACACCTTAACCTATGAAGAGTAGTCTACTGTCTTAACTCAGATTGAAGCATGCCTTAACTCAAGACCACTGTCGAGTCTCAATTCTGAATCAGATGTAGTTAATGTGTTGACACCGGGTCATTTTCTGGTGGGTGAGCCACTTGTCACTGCTCCGGACTATAACTTTGAATCATCTAATGTTACTAGCCTCCGTAGATGGCAATTGACTCAAAAAATGATGCAGAGTTTTTGGAAGCGATGGTCCCAAGAATATATTTCACATTTTCTTCACAGATACAAATGGTCTTACCAGACTCCTGAGCCTAAAGTAGGGGATGTAGTTTTAGTAAAGGAAAACGATTTACCTCCTTGTCGATGGCTTCTTGGTCGAGTGGTTGCTACGCATCCCGGAATTGATAATATAGTGCGTGTAGTCAGTTTGCGGGAAAAAAATCAAATATTTAAAAGACCTGCCTCCAAAGTGTGTGTACTCCCGGTGGCAGAGTAATAACAGATAGTAGTTATATAAGTTATAAAATGTTAGTTATGAATGTTATCATAAATATTGTTTTATGTCTTGTTTTGTAGATTGGTTATACAGTCCACTTAGGTTTTGGTTTTTAGTTTATTAGTATCAAATAAGCAGATAAATTGTTTGTTTTAGTTTCCCAACTCACTAAGGATAGATTTTTATTTGCTTAAAGTTTCAAATTATTTGTCATGCCTGTCATGGTGGGCGGCATTTTAAAAGGATACAAGGAATGTATCCTTGGTGGGCGGAATGTTTAAGGTTACGGTGAGGAAGTGCGAACCAAATTCATTACTTAAAAATAATATTATAACTTTATACATCTAAGAAACCGGTTTCGACGCAAACGCATGGATCGGCCGGGCAGCCGGTGACGGCCTCGTCCTCCTGGAGGACTCCTCCAGTCCATTGATTGAGCTCAACTCGACTACACGCTCGTTAAGCGAACATTACGTCGTATTTACTGTACGCGTATCTAGTAATTAAACATATTTTTAATTAACTAGTAGGTTTTATATAAACCTTTTTTATAAACTAGTGGGCATCAAAACCCCGTATTGGGCATTGGGTAAGTGTTGAACACCAATAATTGATTTGTAACAAAACAAATTAGTAGGAAGATAATAAATTATTAATCTGTCTCAAATTAATTTCAGCTATTCGCTTGTGGCGCTTCATAATGTATGTAATATTTTTAAAAATATTTTTTATGAGTGAATGACAAGACGAGCAGGTGCCTGATGGTAAGCATCATGATTGCCCATATCAGACACAGTGCCACCCAGTATTTTAAAATACAAAATTCTGCGCGGCACTGCACTGCGCCTGTCACCCTGAGATATGAGTTGTTGAATCTCATCATGCCCTGTAATTTCGCTGGTAACATTGCCCTTCATACCGAAACACAGTAATGTTTGCACCTTACTGCTTGGCGGATAAATAACTGGCAAAGGTGTGGTACTTCCCCAGGCGGCCCCTTGCAAAAGAGGCCTACCACTACAAAATACTTATACTATTTATTGTAAGAATGATATTATATAACTCGGCCGCATTAACCTTCCTTCTCATATTCTTTCACTGTATGTAGAATCATTCTTGCCATTTAAACATTTGTGAACTCCGTCTGACTGTAGTTACCATCACACATATTCACTAATGCCTAAGCACTTCCTGCTCTGTTCCGGCAACAACTACAGTCAGAGGAGTCGTCGATAGACCGACTCTCACTATGCTGGATGGTGTTTTCAGGGTCCCGAGCACTGGGACATGCTATCGCCACGATTCCTTCATCGAACACACTGTCACACTTTTAGGACAGTTTCCAGTAGGTACTTACTTGGTCGGTTCAACAGAGGTTAAGACCAACCCTCTGTATATAGGAAGTCAGTGTAACTCCAGTCGTCAGCCTTCCTCGACGCCATACCTTTTCTAGCATCCTATCAATTATGAATCTCTTTCCAGATATCTGCGTACACATTCAAAACTCGACGACTATATTTATTTTTAGTTATTTACCAATAGGTCCCAATGGTTTGACAACCTGTCGTCCAAATGACGTTTGACAGAAGGAAAGTTGTGACATCATTATTTTTATATGCATGGATCGCAGGGTGTGCGGATTTGCCAAGGTCTGAACTGTCATTTACCGTTTTTTAAAGTGCCTCCTCTTTTATCGGGAATACAAGGGTAATTATCCCTGTGTATCCCTAACTTACAGAGTTAGGGATACACAGGGATAATAAACACATGTTGGATAATGTTTTTCAGAAAATTCTTATTATTAATCTATGGACTTCGTTCCAAAGTTTATCTCTTGCCAGGCTCTTCCAGAAGGTAAGGTCTATGAAATCGGCCATTTTGTGGTTTTTGACATTAGGGGAGCCGCGCCTTTTTTCACACGGTACGTATAAGGTGCCGAAAAGAAGTTTGGTTAAAAAATTCATAAAGGTGTGATAAAGGTCGGGGCCGTGGCGATCTCAAGCCGGCCCCGTACCGATCGTTGAATATGTGCCGCCTAATCGAACGTTTGGGTCCTCGCCCACCGGCGTTGATTCCGCGCGTCGGGCTCGACACGTGGGATCCACCAGGTACTGTGACGAGGCCTCGAACTGTCTCGCTGGATGAAAAGGCTCTATCCCAATGTTATTTCCTTGTTCTACAGGCTGAGGACCCCATTGCCACCTTCCGGGCCTAATTATTTGCTGTACCTAGAGATTTTTCACCCAATCCTGTGGTAAGCTAACTTTTCCATATTCGGGTCAGTGAGTAGGCAATAATTTCTATATTCTTTGTTAACCTGGAGTGTTTCCTATTCCAGGGTGTTTTTGGATAGGGGTTAAGAATCCTTTTTTTTTCTAACCTTTTCACTATGGACTGCTACTTTCGAGCAAGCTACTCTGCGCCGTCCACTCAGCATGTCTTCTTATGCGTCCACTCTGCATAAGAAGACATCATAAGTTATCTATCATCACAATTATCAGTTTTATTTCACTGTACAACAATAGCTGATACTTTAGAAGCTAAACTATTACCTAAAGTACCTAGTATTAGAACATACCATTAATATAAGGAATAAAACATAAGTACTATCTCTAGCATTGAAATATCCCTGTGTAATAAATGAATACTTTCAAAAAATAGATGTATTTTAATTTCATCGAAACCCTACGCTCGTGAACACCGTATCTGGAGCCCTATTTTTATAAATTTCGATATGGTGAGACCCTGAGTTGGTGAACCCATCCCTGCCTATATTACCATCTCTATACTGCAGTCTCATGCACCTGTTGGGGAAGTAGACACCCGAACGGAAGCGTCGAGACACCAACCTGCTCGGACTCGGTAGGCAGTAACTTGTCTGCTGGATGCGAGCAAGGGGAATAAATGTAGAGATTCTGAATATAAATTATTAATTAATAATGAACACATTACAAATGTTGAGGAAGTCGCTAATATTTTTGTCGATTTCTTCTCTAACATAGCCCTGAACGCGACCAAGTCACTTGATTCATCCCCAGACTTGGCGGAGGCTTTTCTTAAAGAAAACTTCCAACGCACCATACCTGAATTTTCGTTTGAACACATCTCATTAATTGATATCAAAAAGACGTACAAGAGTTTAAATGTTAAAGCTACTGAAGATCTATGGGGTCTATCTGTAAAAATGCTAGATTCTATAATAAACACAATTGCTCCTTACTTAGCAGACTTATTTAACCTATGCATAGATAAAGGCACGTTTCCAGAACTAATGAAAATAAGTAAAATCACTCCTATCTTTAAATCGGGAAGTAAGACAGATCCCTCAAACTATAGGCCAATCTCTGTTTTGCCAGTATTAAGTAAAATCTTTGAGAAATTGATGCTAAACCAACTGCTGTCACATTTCAATAGAAATAGAATATTGCATTCAAACCAGTATGGTTTCACCAAATGCAGATCAACAACCGATGCAGGCTGTCATCTCATGACTCTTGTCTTGGAGGCTTGGGAGAGTTCACAGGATGCCATTGGAGTGTTTTGTGACCTTTCCAAAGCATTCGACTGTGTAGAACACTGCACGTTACTGCGCAAGTTAGAAGTATATGGAATTCATGGGAATGCCCTGAACCTGGTGGAATCATACTTGTCTAGTAGGCAGCAGAAGGTTAGCGTCAATGGTATCACATCTGCTAGTTCTCCTGTCAAGATGGGAGTCCCACAGGGATCTATTTTGGGTCCTTTCCTGTTTTTGGCATATATTAACGATTTGCCTTACATGGTCCACGGTCTAGCAGATATAGTTCTATTTGCCGATGATACGTCATTGATTTTTAAAGTTGATAGGAAGGATACTTCACTAGTACATGTTAATAATACTTTAGCAAGTATATCCAGATGGTTCACAGCAAACAATCTGTTATTGAATGCGAAAAAGACTAAATGTTTGAAATTTTCGTTGCCTAACGTCAGAAGTATAGAACCAATCATAGTTCTTGACGGTGAAAGACTCAATATTGACAATGCAACTTTGTTCCTTGGCATTAATATAGACTCTAAACTGCAATGGAGCACTCATATCACCGAGCTCTCAGGGAAACTAAGCTCTGCAGCTTACGCGGTTTATAAAATTAGGCAACTAACAGATGTAGCCACGGCGAGATTAGTGTACTTTGCATATTTCCATAGCTTGATGTCTTATGGGATTCTGTTGTGGGGGTCAGCTGCAGATATAGAAACTATCTTTATACTACAAAAACGTGCGATTCGTGCCATCTATGAGATGCGTCCACGCGAATCCCTGAGGGAATTATTTAAAGAAATAAACATACTGACCCTACCATCCTTATACATTTATGAGAACATCATGTATGTGCGTAAAAATTTACATAAATTAAAATTAAATAGTGACCTTCATAATTTTAATACTAGGAATAAAGACAAAATAGCTGTACCTAGCTTTAGATTATCTAAAACAAATAAAAAGACATTCTTAGGAAATAGTGTACGTTTCTATAATAAAATCCCAAAAGAGATAACTGGGCTCTCAGAGGGTAAATTCAAAACCTATATAAAATCTACTTTACTAAAGAAGGCTTATTATAAAGTCAACCAGTACATAGAGGACAAAGATGCCTGGAAACTTCTGCATAGCCGCCTCGCGGCACCTTCAAAGAAAACGAATGTAACCAAACCAAATATTGTGAAACTATCTGTTGAAAAAATTAAGCCCTACAAGTTTCTTGTGCGTTCTTCTTGTAGAGGTATCTTTCCGAACGCACGGTAGACTCAGTACTGTATCTTCATTGACGTACAAAAGTGTCAGATTATGACCTATTTGAATAAATCTGTTTGAGTTTGAGTTTGAGTTTGGGCCCTGTCTCAAGCCGACACAGCGTTCGAGGCCTACACCAGTCGGTCAACCTCACTCGTCAAACCCCAACAGGGTCTAAAACACTACACTGTAGCGGACATTCTCCGCAGTTCGGCCCCATTCCGCTGACATCGTCGGACGCATTACCCGCATCCCGACCACATCGCTACCGGGGCAATAGCAGGGAAGTGACTTGGGCCGATTACCTTTTGCAAGTGTACTTAACTATTGTGACCCGGCCTTATCGAACATTATATAAAAATTAGTAAACTAACGCCAACGAATCATTTATTTATAATATTAGACCCGTAGGCGGACCCGTTACACGCTGTTAATTTTCTTTTAGCCAATCTAGTTTTTTGAGTCGATGGAGTTTGTGGTGGAGACAACACAAGATACTGAATTCAACAGAGACAATAGCTCTTGTTGCTGGTCAGGTGAACACATCTCACGGATGACAGGAATCAACGGCGCCGTTGGAACGGAGTTGTTGCAAACACTGTGAAGCAAATTCACTTTGAGTTTGCTTCACATCTTGCAAGATTTTAGCTTTTACTGCATCAAAAGTGATTTTTATGCCTGAAATCTCCATGGCTATAATCATTGGCTTGTATATTTCTGGTAGGCCAGAGAGTAGCAATGTGCCGAGCCACTTCGTCATCCACTTGAAAGTCAATGTTTCTTAATTTATGGGCTGTTGTTATTATTATTCTGCTGACATAATCTTTTACGTTTGAACATCCTGAAAGTGTGGTATTGCACAGGTCACGCAGCAGACCAACTCGGCGTGTCAGCCCTAAGTCGTCGGACGCACGAGATAAATTATCCCATACCCCTTTAGCTGTACTTGCTTCCTGTATATGGACATAATTGATCGGATCGACAAGTAATATGATTTTTGACTTAGCTTTTATGTCACTCTTTTTTCGACTGTACTCGGAGCCGCACATTCTACAGTCCCACAATTCTTCATGTTGTAAGTTTGTATGATTTTACGGAAAATCGCCACGTTGCATAGTTATCCCGCCTGGCAACTTTTCGATAAATGCCAAGGGATAGCTTGACGACATGGTTTTTTGTACATTTAGTTTCACACTGTGTTCGTTGACCGGGCTTTCTGGGGTCATTAACCTTTTAATATTAGTATTTAAACAACTGAATTAACTGATTTAGGATTTAATTTCATTATAATGTAAAAATTAGCAACCGGCACTTTTAACATTCACAGAGTTGAGAGAAAACATAAAAACAGTATGGCGTAAGGCCATAAGGCGCGAATATTAAATTCAACAGTAAGAATATAAAATACTTACTTCCTGTGTTTTATGCGCTGGAAAGTACCCTAGACTATGTGTTTTTTCAGGGTCTAAGCTGTATTATAGTGAAAAGTAGGAATAGCTAAGAAGTAACTACTATTTCCAATAATATAAAATAACTAGCGTAATTTCAGAGTCCATTATCATCTACTGGGCACAGTTCCAGACTCCACCAGTCTGTCATTGTGAAAATTCATAATGGAAAATTCCAATAACACATTTTGCCTGACCTAGGGATCGTACCTGGGACCTCATGGTCAACAGTAGCGCTCGCGACCACGCACCTTATACACGTATATTATTTAACACCCAGACACAGATCAAACAAACATGCTCATACTTGTTTAACTTGCCCGGGGATTGAACCCAGGGACACCATACATTACATATTATGTTAAACTATGATCACACAAACTAAAAATGCACTTTTATCACTATTACACGCGCGTACATCTGTTTCACACACCTAAGTAAAAGAAAATAAAAGATTTTGGAACTTTATATGTGTTTTATTATTGGCCAGAGTTTCAATGTGTTACTCGCACACTTGATAAGTTCCCTAGAGTGCCCTCTTAGTGATACTTAGTAGATATGCGCCACAGCCACTATTTCTAGGACGTTTTTAACCAAATCAAACGCGAGGCCTATGCCACAACCTCTCAGACTGGGTAGGTGGTGTGTACGCTCCGCCACAGTACGCCAGTGATAAGTACGACATCGGCCCCTGGTTACTGCCTCATCCTCCTCTATATAGTTCCATCCAGCTACTGGAGCCTTACATTTGGCAGGCCAAGTAGTTATAGTACAGTTTCGATAATATGCAGATTTACAAACAACACAATTATAGTAAGTATTAGGTTATTTATTCTTCGTGAGGGATCGTTTCATAAAATTCTTGGTAGTCATCAGGCATGGTATTTTTAACTCTTGTAGATCTAAATACTTCTTCTTTTTTATTTTTCTGCGTTGGTCTTACATTTGCGGTAAATTTTCAAATGGAGTTTGATCCACATTGTTGTTTCTGCGTTGGTTCAACAATGTATATTGGTCAGAAAATCTGAATTTGTAATAAAATACTTCCAAAAGAATCGTACTTGAGACACTTTGTCGGTTACCTGAAAAAAGATTAACATTATCATAGACCAAAACCAAAACCACGTAGGTACAAGTAAGTCATTTGATCGTATAAATAAAACAAAATGTTTTAAAGAAGATGTAAAGGATGCACGACAAAGATGGTCTATCAGGTCGAATGTTGAATGAAAATAAACTCTTTGAACGACCCATCGTGTGTGAGTAAAGCGAAAGCTATGTGGCCCACATAATGTGGGTAAGTAGATGTGCCAAGATATTGAAAACTGACGACCATTAATCTCTGACCATGAGTCTCCCGGTCGTAATGTGACTGAGAGACTGAGAGACGTGATGCTGATGTATGTTTTTATGTGCATACTGCTTAGTGATACAGTGATACCGTACCTTCGGATCTCCTATAATTTTTCCTGGTCTGATAGATTTGTAAAAGCTCTGGTTCTGGAAATTCTTAAAGTAGCCATAGTTTAAATATTTGACTTGATATGGTTTGCTGTTTCTGGCCTTCCGACAGATATTAATATATTCTGCCGGGACATTAATCGTTTGGTGTTTTAGCTTCCTCTCAATTAAAGCGTGCATGCTATCGACCCCCATTTGGGTATGGTATTTTTGGATGATCGTGACGTTATGCAACATTGCAACATTGACTAAAGCGTTGATTAAATAGTATTCCTATTTTGATAAGTACACCCATCAGAGTATAATATGATTTCTCAAAAAAAATCTTCTTGTAAAGAATTATCCAAAACATTATCGTTGCATGCATTGTCGTTTTGCATGATATTATCGTTTAAATCTGTGTTTACGCTGCTACGGTTTAAAATTGAGATTGGGTTGTTATGCAAACTAGGGGAACAGTTTTGCGTTTCAGTAACGCCTTCGTTTCCCAATACAGTTTCTTCAATGGTGACTTTTTCCATAATATGAAAGCTATGTTTAAAAGCATAGAACTGGAAATAAAATTGCTGTACGAATCTTGGTTAGCTGTTTCAATAACGGTATATTCATCGGAGTTATTATTAGTCACAGGCAGTGTAAAAGATTGTGGATAAGCGTCAGAAGATGCGGTAAGTAAGGGATCATAGTGTTCTATCACGTCATCATATGGTTGAGGAAACTGGTTATTAAGAAATAAAGCAGTGTCAGGATTAGTATTTTCATAAAGATCATTTCTGATAGGATTGTCATTTTGAAGGCAAAGTAGAATATTTCTGGCTTGTGAATGTTTCAGATGTGCGGTTGGCAATAAAAGTTTTTCAATTGCTTGGGTGTCCTTGAAGCCATGCCAGGACAACTTGTGAGTCTGTATATGCATAAATGTTTTCTTTCAGCACATTTAGCTGTTCCGAAGCATCAGTCAGCAGTCTTACGAGCAGAACTGCTCCACACAGTTCTAATCGAGGTACATATATTGTTTTTACAGGTCTCACCTTTGTCTTAGCGGCAATCAGCTGTACATGTATATTACTAGCAGGATCAGTTAGACGTGAGTATACTACTGCTGTGTACGCCATTGTTGAAGCATAAGCGAAACCATGAAGTTCGAGCTTGGCATCTGGTGTTGTGTGTAGCCATCGGTCAATGGTGATATCTGATAAACAAAGTAATTCTGTACGATATTTCAGCTAGTCATCTTTGATTGCTGGAGGATCTTCTTCATCCCACGCGATGCCTAAGCCTTTGTAAAAATACCTTTCCGAGGATAATAGTTGGCGCCAGCCACCCCATTAGATCGAAGAGTTTAGACATATCACCTGCAATTGTTCTCATAGTGATTTTAGTTCTTTCTTCAGTCAGGTTGATTGAATACTGAAATTGATCCTTCTTGTTGCTCTAGGCTATGCCGAGGGTTTTGCTTGTCATATCCAAATTAAGTTCTTTGTCAAAAGTACCATCTTCATTGGTGTGCATCGTTTTTAGAAGCTCAGCGTTATTGCTGTTCCACTTTTGTAGATGAAACCCACCTGATTCTATAACCTCGTCAATTGGTTGTATATCAATATCCCTTCTTCATAGCTGTTTCCACCACTTTATAAATCATCCATATATAAAGTATTTTTTTGCAATGTCAGCGGCTTTTGGGTACTTATCTTTCTTGAAGAACCTTTGTCACTAAATAAGGTGCGCTTGCAGTTCCAAATGTGACAAGATTGATTCGGTAAACCTTTATTTCCTCATCTGGGCTGTCACGCCACAAGATGCGTCGAAAATCAAGTAGTTACTTTCACTTGCCGGTACATCTGAACTATATCAGCTACCAAACAAACCTTGTGTTGGCGCTACAATGTGGTTTAAGTTCTGTTGTAAGCGGGAACCCACCATTAATTCATCATTGAGTGAAACATGGTTTTTGTATTTGCAAGATGCATAATTTAGAACTCTCACTTTTGAAATGGTTTTATCTTGTCGGATCACTGCATGGTGTGGGAGGTATACGGCTGTAGGTTTGTCTTTGTCTAGTATATCGGTTACTTCTTCCATATGTTTCTGTTCTTCATAATCATGTATCACTATAGTATATTCCTTCCTTCCTCATAGACTTTAAGTAATGCAACTTTTGTACCTTACCAAGCTTCTCATTCGGATGTATGAGTGTGACATATAAATCATGAAAATAAATCCATTCTGCATTATTTCCTGTAAACGTTGGCAGGTTGATTCGTGGCAACTTAATATCTAGTGGATGTGACTGAGGCTGTGATTGTGACTGTTGTTGTGATACTTGAAGAATTGTAGGCGCTGCAGCGGGCGCAATCTTTTCAAAAGTTTCTAACATTTCACACTTTGCGGATATGTATGCTTCTTCGGCTCGTTGGTGAAAATCATTAGACTTAATATCTTCATTTATTATTAATAACATGTGATTGTTTGAAAAGTTGGCCCATAATTCCTCAAGCAAATTTAGTTTTACTCAGATGTAAGTTTTATTTAATCTAACTTTTGGCGATTTCTTGAAGTTTACTAACTTAAAAATAGTAATACTTTTCTTAAAAATAGTAATACTTTTCTTAAAAATAGTAAAAAACGCATAGTTTCAAACTATCACTCTATTTTAATTCTTTTTGATTGTCAAAAAGTTGGTTTTCGTTTACACTTTTTAGGTTTTAAAAGAATATCATTCATTTAAAGTTCACTTTTTTGTAAATGTTGCCACTGCTAAAATAGTTTTAAAGGTTTCTATACACGGATACAGCAGTTTTATCCATAAAGTTCTGTGGGCTCCTATCCCACGTTTATTTATGTATTTTATCTTATGTATATATAGTATTTATTATACATACATACATTGTACACGCCCCCTCACTAAAGACATGTCCCATCCCTACACATCACCTGCATAGACAAGCTTCCGGACGGAAGCCATTATTCAATCAATCATTTACTCCTGTCAACTCACAAGTATGTGCCGCGGAGCGCGGGCGTCGCTGTGCGAGTAACCGGTCGCCCCGCACCGCTCCCGCAGCCTGCGCCCCGCGTTCACCTTCCGCGCGGCTACTACCGCAGTCGTGAGTCTCCAGTCTAGTCAGTGCGATTTAGACTACCAACGCACCCCACGTGTCACCTTGCGCAATTTTGTTACAATCGATTTTATTCGTAAATTAGATATGGGGTATGGTATGGTGAGGTGTTTTTAACG
Source organism: Hemistola chrysoprasaria (assembly GCA_947063395.1). NCBI lineage: Eukaryota > Metazoa > Arthropoda > Insecta > Lepidoptera > Geometridae > Hemistola > Hemistola chrysoprasaria. The sequence continues at coordinate 2,643,996 of OX346727.1, read as the reverse complement.
ACCGCTGCATTTCTTCATCCTTCAAATAAAACACGGCATGTACGGGACGAACGGTGTGCTGGGGAACCCTGCGCACACCCATCATTCGCCTCCGCATAACCGGCACCTCACCTCGCCCATACTGGTGACCCCGTTGGAACACAGAAGACGTAGTGGACCATCATCCTCATTGTACTATGAGTGCAGATAGTTCAAGTGAGACATCAAAATCGGTGCGTTCACAAGATGGCGTCAACCGCCGACGACGTGCGCGCCCATGCCCACCTAACGGAGCGCGCGTGTCTATTGCACAGGAGCGCGCGTGTCTATTGCACAGGCGCATGACACTTATCACCTCCGTGTGCGGATGCCCCATTCTACCCGGACGATCCAGAGATTGGTTCGCCCAGATCGAAGGGCAATTTGCGAACGCTGACGTGACATCTGACGTCACGAAATTCAATTACGTTATTGGACACCTGGACCCGCAGTACGCCAAGGAAGTCAAAGACATTATCGTCACGCCAACGGAGACCAACAGATACGAGAAGCTTAAATGCGAGCTCATAAAGTGTTTCTCAGCTTCCAAAGGCAAGAAGGTGCACCAGCTCTTGATGCACGAGTCACCGACGGGGTCGTACGACGCACCGCCGACTTGCCAGGCGATGTATTTATTGATTTAAAAATATATAACAGTAAGGACATACAGTCCGTTCAGCCCAAGGACCGATGGGAACGGGCGCTTGTATCCCTTAAATATCAGGGCGGAATGGACTGTCCTGAATTTAAAATTATTAAAAACTTCCTTAAACTGTGCAAGGCACAGTTCACCAGTGAGGGCACCTTTTTTGCTAACAAAAAACTATAATTTTTTTATACTTTTTTTTTATATTATTCATTTTAATTTGTCATTACGTTTTTATTAAGTAAGTGTAATAATTATTAAAGTCTAAGTAGCGAGGTCTCAGTTCGCGAACGCGCTTTTGTACTTATAAATATTATTTTTATGTTAAAGTTCATAATATACCTAATTCGAGTGAAATAAATTTGTTAAACGTATTCTTCTAAAACCAGTTTAAATAGGAAAAATAATTATCGCTATTTCTTAACAATTAGGTGTATCAATTACTACATTCAATAGCATTTACTACATACATAACATACATTTACGCCTTTTTCCCGAAGGGGTAGGCAGAGGTGTACCCAGGACTCAGTCCCATAGTAGATACACCCACATTTCGCCAGTATGCTATTGGTCCCATGTAATAAGGGGCGAGCCTATTGCCATCTACCGGGCACAGTTTCAGACTCCAGGCAGTTATTGAGATATTTCCTAATGGAAAAATTCAATATTTAACACTGCCTGACCTGGGGATCGAACCCGGGACCTCTTGATTGGCAGTCGAGCATGCGCCCACTACGCCACCGAGGCAGTCATTTACTTAATTAGTAAATAATGGCAAAAAACACAGTATATTATTATTGTATACAGTTTGCGATTTATCTATTAAAAGTAGAGCATTCTCTAGCCATTTAAGAACTAATATCCATAAGAATAATAGTTCAATTGAAATACGAGATGAGGGCATTGAGAAAATAAGTAGTGCATTTCGAAGCCGAATAGCATCTTACAGAGTACGTGCACTCGGTATTGTAATTCGGTTGGGCTTCCTTTGAACTCAAAACATTTTCATGTTCATGAAACTTTAAAATTGTACTCCTGGTACCCGTTTTAACACTTGCTTTAGATATACATATTTAGGTTGGTACAATGTTTTAGAATAATATGTACACATTAAAAAACCGTAAACCATCTTCATGTAAGAGTAAGCAACCACTAGATTTGTTTTGCCACAATTATATGGACCACAAATAATACACCGAATAGTGTTTGGTAGAAGATTTCCATGTCGTCTTTTGTCATCATTACGTAATGTCACACAAACTTCATCAAAAATCAAAGTTTGAGGTTGTTTCACAAACAACATGTTGAATTTGCAAATGCTTCCGATGAAATGAACCGATTTTATATTTTTGTAAAATATATACCGATATCGTGAACGTATCAACGGAACGGAAAAAAATGTACTTGCTCATACCAAAAATCCGGTGAAAAAACGGTCCGCTGTCCGGTGCACGGCTACAAACGGACTCATTCGGCTATTGGGCATTTCTGGAAAACGGTTTCAAACGGATCGAGCGACGAGATCCGGTTAAAATCGTGTTCCAGAATGCCCAATAACCACTTACTATGACTCCAGCGGATGTGAAGTTCCCAGATTCTAATTTGGTGATAAATGCATCCCATGCAAAGGTAAATGTAGTTTTAGGTAAAATCAGACCAGAGAACCAGACCAGATCAGAGAATGTATAGCATTCTTCTAAAGATCATCATGTTGCACTTGCCACCACAAGGTGACGACCCGAGGGAATTTCATTTTAGAATGAGCCCACTTGTCACCACTAGTGACATTAAAAATTTGAGAGCTGCCACTCTTATGGTTCCCAGTCCCACCTCCAGCGATTACGAATTACAACTAAGGATGAATTTAATTTTCCAATTAGGTCGTCACTTGTGAGAACTGGGAACCATGAAAAGGCAATTTTTAAAATGTCACCAGCGACGTCACCAGTGTAGACAACTGAGACATATTTTTTTAAAATCCCATTTGTCACAAGTGGGAAAAATTCTATAAAAAAAACCCAGTAGTCACCAGTGGTTACAAGTGAGGTGGGTCCAATGGGGCCTATTAGATATTTTGATTTATTTATCAAACGATTATTTTTCTTAGACCGTCCTCGATGCTGAGTGTGGCAATATATCTAAAAGTAACCAATTATTGATTTAATAAAAAGAGATCGTCACTGGTTAAGTTTAATGCATGTACCTATGAGAAATATTTTTATTTTCCAGATTTTGGAGTTAAATAAAAAAATGAGTATCTGACTCAAAGATGTAATTTACTAAAAAAAAAAGTAAAAAGATTGAATGCAAAGGTCCAAAGACGGAACAAAAAGATTTCAATATTTTCTGAAATGATCAAAGACCTACAAAACAGGAATTTCATTAATAGTGAAGAAAAGGTAGTTTTAGAAGAATGTGTCGACAGTGCAGGACCAAAAGACATACTCTGAGGAAATAAGGAAGTTTGCCCTGACATTGCATTTCTATTCGCCGAAAGCGTATAACTTTATAAGAAAGACTTACAATACATGTTTGCCACATACTCGCACTTTCAGTAAATGGTATCATCATGTGGATGCTGAACTCGGATTGACACAAGAAGCTTTTGACGCATTGCTTAGAAAAGTTAAGGAAAGTGATCATCCTGTAATATGCGCCTTAACTTTCGATGAGATCGCCATAAGAAAATCTGTTACCTGGGATCCTCAAAAGGAAGGCTCAAAAGTATTAATTATGGTCGCGTTGATTACGGCCTTGATGTAAACACTGACACTTCGGGCGAAGCCAGCCAATCTTTGGTGTTATTGGTAACTGCCGTAATTGGAGCTTGGAAGTTGGACCAATTGGATACTTCCTTATTATATCCTTACACCCGTTAAGGATATAATAAGGAAGGCAGTGCTTATACAAACAGCAGTGAAACTCTGTCAGGATGTTGGGGTAAAAGTGGTTAGTGTCACTTGTGATGGTCTGGCTGGGAACTTCAGTATGTTTTCAACTTTGGGTTGCAATGTTCTGCGGGACCAAACAAAAACCCATTTTGCAGTCGAAGACATACTATTAAACATGTCATGCTATTAAACTAGTGAGGAACGCATTTGGCGAATTGGTGACCAGCGGGAATGACTCGATTCGAACAAAGGGAGCATTTGTACCGACTTCAGAAAGAATCATCTAAATCTGTTGATAATTCAGAGTAATCGAGTAACAAACATCTTAAAACAACAGTCGAATTGAAAACTTTTCATATTTTTGAAGTCGGTTAAAAATATATACCTACCAGTTGCAAACATTCTTAGAGTCTTAGAGTAAAGTAGCCGTTTTAGGTTCCCAATTTTTGTAGGTAGGAACGCTGATTTTGTAGGTATGGCCGGTCCATAGTGTCCTTTAGTCTGAGCTTCAAGCCTATTTAGAATGTCACTGTCACACAATTACCAATGTCAACGTCAAATTGATTTTGATGCCAATGTTAGGACGTTGTAGAACTAGGGTTCACTTCACTTTGGCACTTGTTGAACACTCGCGCACGCGATTAATAAGACTCAAATCAATCGAAGCTAGAATCTAAAATTTATACATATTTTAATCAAAAGTTTTCGAACTGTTATGATATATTTTTAATAACTAATTGACCGACGCTATTGTAGTCATGGCAGAATCGATGGAAGATCTCAGCATAATGCTCGAAGACCTCAATCGAGTTTCTCAACGGGTCGGCCTTAAAATAAACATGGACAAGACGAAGGTGATGTCTAATGCCCATGTTGCGCCGACCCCAGTACCGGTTGGAAACGCGATTCTTGAAGCTGTTGACTCGTACGTCTACCTAGGACAAGTAGTCCAACTCGGTAGATCCAGCTTCGAGAAAGAGGTCAATCGTCGAATCCAACTAGGCTGGGCAGCGTTCGGAAATCTGCGCTATGTCTTCTCGTCCAAAATACCTCAGTGCCTCAAGTCGAAGGTCTCCGACCAGTGTGTGTTACCAGTGATGACTTACGGATCTGAAACGTGGTCCCTGACTGTGGGCCTTATAAGTAAGCTCAAAATAGCGCAACGAGCTATGGAGAGGGCTATGCTCGGGATTTCTCTGCGAGATCGAGTCAGAAATGAGGAGATCCGTAGACGAACGAAAGTTACCGACATAGCCCAGCGGATTAGCAAGTTGAAGTGGCAATGGGCAGGGCACATAGCACATAGAACTGATGGCCGATGGGGCCGTAAAGTTCTTGAATGGAGACCACGGATTGGTAAGCGCAGCGTAGGACGTCCTCCCACAAGGTGGACAGACGATCTGATAAGTACGGCAGGAGCACGCTGGATGCAGGCCGCTTACAACCGGACTGGATGGAAATCTAAGGGGGAGGCCTATGTTCAGCAGTGGACGTCCTATGGCTGAGATGATGATGATGATGATGATGAACTAATTGTAAAATCAGCGATTACCCCCCGTCGCATCAAAGCTAATAAAAAGGCTCCGCCATGCGGTTTGCCACGCACAGATACATATAGACGTAGACGGATACACTCGGTCCATTGTCCGCGGCAGTAATTGTGATTCGGTATTACAGTGAGTTTTTCTTTGAATATATGTTTTTTTTTAAAAGGATTCAAGGACAGCCATCCTAACAGAACGAACCCGCGCGAGAATCGCGGTTTTCTGCTGCCGGTCTAACGGTTCCAGCAAAACGCTCAAAACTGAATTCGGCACGGCTTGACAAAATTATATATGTTCATGATAATTATACTTTCTCTAAAGATGTATTTAATTCATAAGTATTTTTTTCTAGTAACTTGTTTTTTAAATAAATGTATAAGCATTTTTAAATTAATAATAATACAATCCTAAAAAAATTCTATACACGCGCCGAGTTCACGCCAAAATCACGCCGCCGCCGCCGATTTCAGGCCGGCGTCCGCCGCCGATTATTTTAACGTCGGCGCACATGTCTACTTCCATTATTATTGAAAGCCACTGCAAGTACTTGGTGGACGAGAGTTCGAGCAGAGATCAAGAACTGGGCAGCAGTACTAACTGCCATTCGCTCAGCATTTGCACCGAAGTTTCAACCCTACGAAATCTATTTAAAATTGTTCGAAGATCGACAGGCCGCAACGAACCAAAAAGAGCTATAACTATTACTAGATGTTACCTAGTAATCGGCACAAAGAAGAGGAGCAGCTAGATTTATTATACGGTCTGCTCAAGCAAGACTTGCAAAGTAAAATAGCTCGAACGGAGGTGAAAAGCTTTGCAGAGCTATTAGAAAAAGCAAGGCATTTCAAGACTGGACAAAAATAAATCTAAAGAGACTAAGGACATCCAGGCTAAGGATATAGCAGAAAAAAAATATTGGAAAATGGTGTCTCTTCTGCATCAGAAAAGGACATACCACAGAAGTATGTAACAAGTGAAAGCAGTTACCAGTAAGGACATAAACAAAACGTCTACTGGAACACATGCTACAGGAACTTAAGCTAATGAGATCATAGAAAAATGAGCATGGATGCGGCAAATCAGGTGTTTTTAGAATCAATAGTGAAACTAAAGACAGCCCCCCGCAGCCAATTCAATTCTATGCCGTAGACTGGATGCATCAAATATCGGCGAAAGTACCAACTATAGAAATTGAGTACGATGGTATTCTGGGCCATGCAAACATAGTTGCTCCTACAAGTATTGCCGGAATAAAACTTTTCCGGATAATGAAGGAAAAAGGGGTAAAATTCCAAAGGCAAGAAACGCTGGTCTTTGTAGCAGATGAGTCTACCAAAAAGATGAATCTGTTGACCACAATGGTAGACATCGCTGTGGGAGGTAGAACTTTGCCCATAACATTCACTGTTTTCTCTAATGCTACTGACAACCGTACACTACTAGGAATTGATTTCCTGGAAGAAAATTGTATATATTTTAAAATCTTTTAATTTAGCCATTTCAAACTTTTCATAAAAGACATTTCGCATTAGAGTTAAAAATATTCTGCGTTACTTCAGTAGCATGCACCGCGATATTTATTTTTGAAATTAATTTGTTTCTCATTTCAGGAGGCGGGGGTGAGCAGCAGCAAACAGTTAAAGCCAGCTCGAGCGGCTTCAATGCAGAGCTTCCTATTGACGTCATGGGCTCAACAAATAAAATGGATGAAGATATCGTCTGAAAAGAAAAAAGGTTGCCAAAATTCTTAAAATGGGCAAGAGAGTTGAGTAGTCTATCACCGCTCTCATTTACTTCAGCAGAATTAAGCTTAAAAAAAAGAAGACGTTACTTCACCACTGAAGCCAAAATGATCAAGAAATGCGACCTTCCTGTTCGACAGAAACGTCCTCGCCTACCTCTTGAAATTGACGATATAAATCCCAAGGACCCTAGAGTAGACTATATTCCAATAAACCATATTCATATATATTCTATGGACTGTTATTTAAGCTCCGACAACACAATCCATACAGATATTATGACGTTTTTAGTAATCAAGGAGATTCTACTCCATTTGCTGAACATAAAATAGACACTAATAATAGCCCTGAACCTGTAGCACTAAAACTTTACAAGCTATCGCCCATAAGGTAGCAACAATTAAAACATAACCTTTAGGAAATGTAAGAACAAGATATTATTGAAGAATGCGCAAGCCCTTGGGCAGCTCCAGTTGCATTGAATTGAATGGTTTTGAATATTTGTCAGGTTTGTGTACTAATGATAAATGTTATATTGTGTGGGAATAAATTAGAAAATTTAAGTAAATTTATCTCAGATCAAATACCTACTAATAATACTAGTAATCTTGCGGTACGCCCTGAACGAGTTCTCTCCTTGACCATATTTAACTCTTTAGACACCTGCAGTGGAACACTTGGAGGTAACGATGGTGATACCTCCTCATTTGGACTCGAGTGGTAGGTGTGACTTTAGTTCGAGCAAGCTCTTGGCGTTCTGAAAGCTCTGTTGTAGGATCTGTTACCTCAAACTTTTAAATAAACGCTGAAATGGATGTACCTTATAGCCAGTGTATGTCCTCACCTTTGCTGTCCTATTGACATAATCGCGACCTGAAAAACTTAAGGCTGGTACGTACGTATTAAGTTGTCAAGCAGTTAACTAAATTTTAACTTAATTTTAAGCTTCTTAATACATATTATGTAAACAACGAATTTATTAAAAAGTTGCAAGTTAAAATTTAGCATGCAAGTAAACAAGTAGATTAGAAATTTTTCTATATTTCGAGCAAGTTGGTGGGCGTGGCCAGTCACTTGACACGTTTGGAAGATTGAAGACTCCACCATCAGAGATTCGTTCATTACATCCAATATCTATATAGTTTCTACTGTCGGCTACCATACAGCATCACTTGAATCAGGTAAATGGAGATTTGAAAGGTTCGACAGAGATTTTAGCTAATTCATTTTATGTTGACAAATGCAAATGACGCAGGATTAGCCATTCAACAATCATCCGGGTTGGATTTGTCTCTTCAACTCTCTGTGGTCGAGCCATCTATAGCCGCCATGCGGTAGGCCCTGACCACAGTGGTCCTTCGGAGCATTAGGGGTCTTCGATTAGCGTCGTCAAGAAAGACGCCAAGCAAGACCCAAGCGACCAAGAAGACGAATTTTTCCCAGAAAAAGGGAACCAGAGCGGTAAGATACACCGGAAAAAAGAATAGACGGAGCGAGTTCATCCAGAGTGGTGGGCAGTTCCCGAGCGAGCCTATCCAGAGCAGAGGGCAGCACAGAAACCCGGCCAGCTTCAGTCGAAAGCAGCCAATTACTTCCAGCCAGAGGCAGGAAAGCGGTGGGATACACCTGAAAAGAAGAGAATAGCAGGAGTGAACCCATCTTGAGCGGTGAGCAGCGAAATTACAAATCAGTAACTCTAGGCACAATTCAAGTGCATCAAGAAAAAAAAATGGAGATAGAAGAAAATAATCAAAGTATTAAGAATCAAGAGAGAGATCTCGCTGAGATAAAACGTATACTGTCAAACATAAAAAAGGACTCAACATCAAGGAAGAATTTAAAATACATTGTAAAAAGAAAAGAGCGATTGACTGAAATATTTTCACGAACATTGAGCGCTCATGCGAAGTTAGAAGTACAAGAAATTTTATCAGACAGCAAATACATAAAATTTGAGTTTTTTTCTACGATAATAAATATCTACAAGGAGGCAATGGATTATTTACAGTAGTGCGAAGCAAATTTGCAGTCAAAAACATGCTTGAATAAATGCAGCGCAACTATACACAGGCACCAGAAAGGAGAACGAGAAATCACATGTTAGATCGACATTGTGGGTTGATATGAGGACTAGTAGAAGTAGTCGGAGTTGTTGGTATTGTAATATGAGCCATATGATACATCAATGTATGAAGTTTAAAGCGTTGACGGATCAGGAACGCGTTAAGGAAGTGGAAAGTATTTTGTGTTTGTCAACTGTGTAATATTATAAAAACATCGAGCAATATGATCCAATAGTGCAGACTATTGGATCATATTCAAAGAAAATGAGCGTTACATGGACCAATCACCAGAAAACGAGTCACAAGTTATTGAATATAACCAAAAAAGAGATAATAAGTAGTTCTCAAGACATATATCAACATTTAATCAGTAAAGAACAAACTATGCAAACCGAGTTGGAAAGCGCCGTTTGGAAACAGATTAGCACTCACACATACGTGACCAGTACTGTCTTATGCATAATACTATGACATAATATTATGACAATATTATAAAACTTGATTTGTTATTGATAAATAACATAGTTTGAATATAGATACCTTCAAAACTGCTAATTTAAGCATATGTATTTTTATTTAAATCTCATTCAAATTTCTTCTGAGTACTACTTAGTATTTCGGTAAAAAATACTCGTATGCCCATAAAAAATTTGTCTGCGTGTACAAAACAATGAATTTTTGCTACTTTCAGGGCATTCAAGGATAATAATATCATATATGAGTCGGATTATGAAGATTTTCCGCAAGTAACCAAGAAATAAATCACAATAAAAGAAGCCAGCCATAAATAGGACCCCTACAACTTCAACTTCGAAAAAAATATTTGCAAGCGACTCGGAGTCTGACATCACGGTAACGCCCAAGAAGCGAAAGACATTCGCTTTTCACGATTCCGACGTAAGTTGATAAAATTAATTACGAGTATATTAATATAATTGTTCTTAACCCCCATTTTAAATTGTCGAAAAAATTCGATATAAGGACACTTCGCCTTGTATGCTACTCTATATACTTAAATACTTCTAAAGATAACTTGCAGAACAATAATAGTATTATTATGAACTATGTTTATATGCATCACAACATTGTTTATATTATGAACCTATTAATTTATATTTACTTACATAACAGGACGAGTTGGTGCCGAATGCGAAGAAGCCCCTTCGAGCGGCGCCTTTAAGAAGTTTCTTGTCGCGAAGAATTGGCGACGGATATACCTTGTGGAGGGACCCAACCAGACTTATATTTACTTGAGAGTGTATAAAACACCAAAGAAGTAAAGTCCCTGTCTGCCGACAACTGGAAACGGGGCATATTGTCGTATAAAAGCGCTTAATGACAAAGAACCTTAATGGAAAGCACTGTCGAACACAAAGAAAGACAAGAAAAGACTTGCGAATATATAAACAATGTTATATAGTAATAGATGTTTTGACTTAACAATTGTAAGTATTTTAGATTTGTTAGATAAAGATATATTTTTATTTTAAATTTTGATCGTGTGATTTCTAGTGCAGACTTATGAAAATTCGAAACTTAAAAGTAAAAAGTGAAAAATATAATTTTTTGATATAATAATATTGTATGCTTCCACTTTCTATTAAAAGCATTGACTACTATAATATGTTTAAAAATGCACTATGTAAACTTTTAATTTCTAAGACACTACACAATTAATGATTTTCTTAATGACAAAAATTTTTAAATGAACAGAATATGACCATGACTATTTGTAATTACAATGTAATTTTGCATGCCCATTTACGAGTAAATGGTGGAATGTGGAGCACATGTATTTTTAAGTTTAAGACCAACTTTTTGTACCCATGTTCGCAATTAAACGTTTGAATTTAAATTTTTATGATTATCGGATAACGCATGTCGTGACGTGAGTAGTGATTATTAGCGTTAGGAAGATAGGTTTAGGTCAAAAAGGCATTTTCATCTTTTTTGTTACTTTTTAATTTAATTACCCTAATAAATGCTTGTAAAATTTTGTTATTGCGAGTTTTTGTTATATCGTTTTATATAAGCCCTACAAGTGGCGCGCAACGTATATACATTTTATTTTCTTATTTCTCTCGGGCTCGCATTAGTAATTATTAATTATTAGTTTCTATTAATTAAAGTTAAAAGTTTTTAAAAAGTACCCTCCGTTTACTGTCTGATATTCAGATATAGACTAGAAGATAGATTTTTGTTTTATAGACCACGAGGTAGTTCCTTTTTTATTTCAATTAGTCAACCTAATTAAAAATTTAGTGCAAAATTGACTTTTATAATATTTTACCTAAATGTAGCCGCAGAAATAGAGAAATTGCGAACGTCAGCTTTACTGATGATCAATTTCGTGATCTACTAGGGGTTTTAGCGAATAGGAGTATTGCTCCGAAGACAAGCAGTTTTGCTTTCTGCACAGCTCGTTACGATGGAACTCGAGATGCAACGGTAGTCGAGGCATTCCTATCAATAATACCTTCAAGAAAATAGAATCGGTTACGAATGAAAATGCTATTGAGGGACTTACACTGCTATTGGTCAAAGACGCAGCAACTTGGTGGCTAGGTCTCAAAGAGAGCGTCTCCACTTGGCAAAGCGTTGTTACTCTGATGCGATCTACATTTACGCCAAAAGGCCAGCTTATAAAATATACGAGTTGTTTGCCGAATTGCCAAAGCCAGCCCTAACCACTTCACAAAGCCTGGACTTATTGTATACCACGCTTCACGTCATTATTAGGGGCAGTATACAGTCGCATCTTTTGACGCCTTTTTAATGAAGGCTCGACAATTAGAAGAAGTAATGACAGAACGACAGGCTAAGACACAAAGACTCTTTCTCAAAGGATCTATGTCTCTTATGCAGATGTGATGTGATGTGATCTTTCTGCAGATCTTAAGGAGTGTCGAAGAAAAGCAGCTGAAACCAAAAGATCCACGGCACCAACGGCACCCACTACCTCAGTAGGACCAGTACCGAAGTCCAAAGTAATTAAAAAAATAATCCAAAGAATAAGTCCTTTGGAAGTATTCTTTGGATTACTTCCTACGAATGCGGCGAGCCCTGCGTAGTAAGGAACAAATGCCCGAAGTGCAATAAAAGTAAGATCGGAGCAATCGAGGTGGGATTTTATTCATTGAGTCCATCTATCGCATCAGCTTCGCAGCTTAGGCCGACTGTAAATATAACCATTGGTAATTCCAAAGGAAGGACTCATATTAACACTGGAGCTGAGTATCGCGTCCACTTCGCTGCATCGCGTGCTACAACAGCAAGGCATCCAGTTTAAGGAAGAAAGGGCGACAATTACTCTGGCGGATGGGTTTCGACGGAAACAACAAGTCAAGACTGCTCAAGTACCCGTCTCGTTATGTGATAGGATAATCCCCACTAACTTTATCGTGCTGCCTAAATCAAACGATAATAGGACACTCCTAGGAGTAGATTTTATTCAGGACGCGGGCATGGTGCTTAACTTGCCGCAACTTCTAATTCACTTCCTCGATGACCCTGGCCGGAAGTTCGAGTTAATGAACAAGGAAGAAGAGGGCACACCAGTATCAACGGTGCAGACGGAGCTTGCATATGCTGAGTCCATGATTGCCCAGATTATTAAAACAACGGCTCTGGAACCAATGCTTAGTCCGATGGACGTGACTCCATTACCACTTTTAAACTCCACAGAGGAATGCAAAATGGCGGATTCCTATGGACCACCGCCTCTAATAGACTTTAGTACTCCTCCGCCTTCGCCTACGGGAGAGAAATCTACACTCTGCGGCTATTCACCACGATTTGTCGGGTCACTGTTCCGGGATGCGCAATCTTCTATCAATAATTCTGAGATCGCTTTGTCTCCGCGGGGCGCTGTATGGCCCCAATATTGACATAGCAATGCTAGGATTGGCAGACGCTACTGTAGACTGTACAGTACTGTAAAATAGAGATCATACTTTATATCGTGATCTTTAAAGGTTTTTAGTTTTTTAATCTTATTTTTAGCTAAGTTTTAATATTTATTTACTTTGGTTAAAGGTTTATGTTGTGCCCTTTTATCAACACTTTATATTAAATAGGGCTCTGCACCTTTTCTATGTAGTAAAAAGAGATCATACTTTATATCGTGATCTTTAAAGGTTTTTTTGTTTTTATACTTATTTTTAGCTGTTTCAATATTTATTTACTTTGGTAAAAGTTTTTTGTTGTGCCCTTTAATTAACACTTCATATTAAATCTTTAAAGGGCTATGCACCTTTTTTAGCACAACAAAAAACTTTGTTATTATAACCAAACTTTGTTATTAAACTTTGTTATTAAACATTGTTATTAAACATTGTTATTGATGAAGCACAGCTTGCAGAGGTTCTGGAACGCAACGCTGCTGTATTTGTAGGTAATGGAGAACCAGCTAGTATGGTAGAACATTCTATAGATACTGGGAACCACAAAGCGATCGCTGTTTCACCCTATGTCCCCAGGATGTCTCCCCAGCGGAAGGAACTTTTACTGAATGAGGTTCAGCACATGTTGGATGAAGGTATTATCACACCTTCCACCTCTCCTTGGGCAGCACCTGTTGTGATGATTCCTAAGAAAAATGGTGATGTAAGGGTCTGCATCGATTACCGACTACCGACAGCTGAACAGTATAACCTTACCTGACGCATATCCTTTGCCGAGAATAGACGATTTGCTGCATGAAGCTAAACCCACGTCTTACATGTCATCCTTGGATCTAGGAGCAGGCAGTTCGCGATCAGGATCAATAATAAACTGCTTTTGTTACGCCATTCGGCCTCTATCAATTCAACCAAATGCACCAAATTCCTCACACTAGCAGGTGACTTTGTAGTAAACGGCTGTTGCACTCGTGGTGCAGTCGTAGTGCACGACAACAGAATCCTCGGAATAATGGACATGTCCGGGGATTCTGCCGCTGGGAATGCATGGGAGCGGTAGGAGCTACCAAAGTATACGTGGGTCAACGGGGTCCCCGGATGCGGCAAGGCAGCATGGGCGGTGGACACCTTCGATAAGAACCAGAATATTATAATAACAACAACGCGGGAGGCAGCTAAAGAAAAAAAACAAACACAACATTATAAAGGCATAGTGATCACTATCCATAACATCAAAAGACATAATCATCACAAAGAATAATTCTAATAAGCATGAAAAAAAATGCGAACGCATAATAATTTAGTCCTAAAATCATAAAAACCGCATAAAATTGAAATGGCATAATTATAATAAAGCATAATCATCTGTCTAAATCGTGTAGTGTAGTGTAGTGTTGGCACATGCACTGACCTTGTGACGCCTTATAAATGACAAGTTATAGAACTTATAGACTAGCCTTTTTTACTAATTTGTGTGCAGCTGTAATATTAATTATTATTGATATATACGGAGAAATACTTACAAACCCACTTATTTATTATCAGATTATTCATGGTGCCAAAACCCGAACGAATCTGTGAACTTTATTGTGAAACTTACTACATATTGTCAAACCTGTGAATTACATACTACGTACGAACAAAATGACGAACGACATTCTGATGATTCAAAGTGAACTCTTTGAAAGAATAATCATCGATGAGATCAACTTCAAGAAAACTCTCAAAGAACGTTCGAAAATTCCATACATCGAAACTAAACTACCAAACTTGGACGATTTATGGAAAGATTTCAGAGACGGTCCCAAAGAGCTATTGCCGTTAGTTGAAAAATCGGTAAGACAATCTCTGAAATATTTATGTATATATTTACTGACGATTATTATGAATGATGCGAGGAGAGATACGCCATTTATAAATCGACGCTTATAACAGCAATAAATTCACTAACTATGTCTTCAACATCATCATCATCATCATCTAGTAGCACAGAGTATGTATCCCCTACAGAACAACCTCAAGCAGTAAAGCTTCCGCGCATACAACTATGTACCTTCACTGGAAAATACGAAGAGTGGCAAAACATTCGATATGTACCTTTCGCTGATTTAAGACAATCCTGACGTACCAAAAGTGCAAAAATGACAATACTTAAAGAGCAGTATTTCAGGTGAACCTGCAACTTTTTCAACTTTTAACTTTCTTTTTCAACATTAAAACGTATTAAAATGAGTTGAGGAACACGGTGGGCCAAGAACGCCTTAATTATCTCACTTTGATGAGTATAGATCATGATTTGCTTATAGAAGTTGACATTGATAGTGTTATCTCCAAATTTGCCCATATTTTATCCAGAAAAGTTAAATTGTAACAGATTTGTTTTATTTAAAAGTTGAGAAATTAAAGCAAACCAAGGGCACTGAAGGCGATTTATTATTAGTTAAAAATGAGATCCATTTCGATAATGTTTATATTAAAGGTTCTAACCTTTAAGAGAAAATAATTCATAACAATGACTAAGATAATAACTTAAAAGAAAGTTATTGGAAAATCTTTTTTTTTTCTCTTTTTAAGAAGGGCATATGGTGTATGAGTACTAACCCTATAAGACCTCAAAATCTCTATGGAATCCATTAAAATTGGGGCATAGACAAGCTTGCCGGTTTTATGGTGTACTACCATTTTCCACATTACACGATCGTCTCAGTGGTTAAATGGCGGTTGATAAAAAACTGAAAGTAGGTCCAGAGTCCAGACCCAGTTTTAGGAGAACAAGGCGAGGAAAAGCTAAAGAAATGGATTCTTGATATGTAAAATGCGATTCTTGATATGTAAAATGCGAATTTCCTTTAATTAAATAAGATCTGCTAGAAAGCGTCTCAAAAGTTATTGCAAAATCTGGCACAAAAACATCGTTTGAAGATGGTGTAACACCTGAGGGCTTAACCTTCTTGAAATTTCAAGTAATAAAATTAATCCTAATAAATTTTAAAGGTATTCGCCTCACATATTTAGGTGTACCATAGTTATAAACATTAAATTCCAAAAACGAATATATTATTTTGAACATTTTCTAAACATGTAGGTAGTCACTCGATAAATGGAATCACATTCCAATATCTTTACGGCGGTCGGCAACACCTACTCTTAGAATCAGCTCATTAGGATTGACAAATATCTGTTGGCGGGTGGCGCCAGACGAAAAACTATTCCAACACTCGCGAAGCAACAGGTTCGAGGTCGTAAACTGGTGTTGTCAGTAGCCGAAAACTGCACTAAATTTGGTAATGGTAAAACAAACAAAAAAAAATAACTAACCAGTCCTTTATTTAATATGTATGTATACTTTACTTTTTTTATATATAGATAGGTCTTATTAAAGCATAAATTAAATACCGTGGGTTATTTTGGATTTATTATTATTATATATATATAGGATACCAGTAATTTTAATAGTCGTAGGTCCCTCCATCGATCCTAGTAGGACAGGGGATTGTCATTTTTATTCAGGCTTATTGTTCTGGAATGTAATTAGGGCGTTTTAGCATCTCTTCACGAGGCATGTTATTTCTTCCTGTTGTGGTTTAGCGGTTTTTGTGGGAATCCCTCTCGAGGGATGGTATCCCTAATCCCCCACTTGACGGAATATTCTAGAAGGTTCGCTCGCGGTCGAAGCCGGTCCTATATAAGCTGCCGATCGGAGACCCTCGTTCATTTTCATCTGCTACTTGGGGAGCATCCACAAGGGTGTCACTTGGTCGGGGAGGGCCATGCCTTCGGGCGTGGTCAACCCCGACATTGTTCTTATGGGGTTATTGTTAAAGTTGAAATTAACATGTGCTTATTGTTATTTTTCGTTCCCAGAGTCGGGACAAGTAGTAAATTAGAATCAGTGATCCATCCTTTTCTTCGGTAAGCATCTCATTGGTTTTTGTTTCTTTTGTTACCGTCTTCTAACGGCGAGGTTCCCCTCGCCGATCTCATCATAGGTATTTGTGTATAATGTGTTTATTAATTGTTGATAGGAACTTATCTACATCAAACCAGGCGTGGACAATCTGGAGGGTGCGTGAGGGTCTCTCTCTCTCTCTCTCTCTCTCTCTCTCTCTCTCTCTCGTAATACCTACCTCATGCTCATGCCCACCTAGATTTTTCTGGAACACGGCTCGAATCTGTGATTGTTCACAGGGTTCAGGGTACGGGATGTGTATCCAGACATCTTCAGGGTACGGGCTGTGTATCCAGACATCTTCAGGGTACGGGTTCATTACCCGTCGAGTACGCGGGTACGGGCTGTGTACCCACTCGAGTTCGAGGGTGCAGGCCGATCTCCTGACGTATCTCGTGGGTACACGCCGATCGCACCGCGCATCGCACGGGTACAGGCTGCTTTCCCAGGCGAGTCCGTGGGAACGGACACGCGGACGCGTCGATTTGGGTGCCGACGCCATTTTGTCGTGCACCACGGCGTGACCCCCCTCTTGCCTCATTCACCTTTAATTTTAAACTGCTTCACCTTATTTTAACTTAACTTATTTTATTTTATTCTGGCCAAAATAGGTAGGAAAACCTAGTATTTAAGAAGGTTCTAGGATAATCATATCCCTATACTACTTAGGTTGTATTTAGGACTCTTCTCTCATTAATAAAGTCGTAACCCTGTATTATAATAATTATCTGTGTATTTAGGGTGTTACTTTAAGGTTTTTTATATTAATTTCATTTCTGTGATTACCTAACTTATATTTAATACTTTTGTGCCAATATATTGAACTTTTGATCTTATTTTGTGTTCTGTTTTATTTACATCCAACATCTCATGCTTGTGATGAGAACATCGACTGGCGCTCTTTATAAATATTAGTCGGTATTCTCATCCTCTAGGCCGAACGAACACCCATGCTCTGAGAACCCATTTCTCATGCTCATTTCTTAATTAACCGCTGGCTAGTTCACGGAGCAAGGGCTTTCTCAAATAACTTCACAGTGGGCTCAGTGCCACACAACACCTTTAGGCACACTATAAGAACCCACGACCTTCTGGCCGAAATTACGCACATTACAATGGAAAGCCGGAAGACACTTGGTATCAGACATTCTTAAAGCGTCCGGAAGGCATCCGGAAATCAACATTCGAGAGCCAGAAGGAATCAATAATACAAGAACAGTTTTTTTATACTTGTTTCTATGACAAGACGAACAAATCATGTGCCTTAGTATGGTAAGCATCATGATTGCCCATATCAGACACAGTGCCACCCAGTGTTTTAAAATTCAAAAATCAGCGCAGTACTGCACTGCACCTGTCACCCAGCGTAAGTTAAGACTGAGAACCGCATCAGTCATAGTATGTAATTAAGGTAGGAAGCGTTTTGGTTTAATACTGTTGGCTTTGTTCTTGTATGATAAATAAATAAATCAGATATATTTGTTCAAAGAGCTGCATGATATATCGCACGCCCAATACAACACTTTCGAGTTAGGTCAACATTGACTTAATTGCATTTTTGAATCCGCAAGACTTTACTTGGCTGATGGCAGATGGCGCTTTAAATCCGATTCCGACGCGGTGATTGCGTCCACCGCGTTATATTATGTTATTGCATGTAAATAACATAGTAATATGTGCCTTTTTTACATGGTCAAAAAACGATTTATTTATTTATTATATATTTATTTATATCAGCGTGCTTACTTGTGTAAAATAAACTATGTACCGAATAAGTCATAGCCGACTCTTCTCGCGAGTACCTGTAAATCACAATGGAAGGCTAGGCGGCGTTCGAGTCTACCAGCGGAGCGCCGGTACGCCGTACTGAACCACCTCCCACGAGGTTCTAACTCATCGAGGCGAGGTGTGAACAACACCTGCCTGTGAGTGTTTTTCCTATCCATTACACACAATTTTCGGACTGCTTTTCACACACAGCACAATATGGACGTATATCAAAAGAGCCTCAACACAATGATGACCATGTTTGGGAAGCGGATGAATGCATTTGAGAGGCAAGCCTTGATATGCCTCTCCTCAAACCCCATCCTCGGAGAGTGGAAATATGTCTTGGAGTTTGCTGACTTTAACCCATATATGCCCACAAGGCTGTTAACGACCCCACATACCAACAACTGTTTAAATGCACAGGAATAGGAATCAATCGTCATTTTTGAACATCTAACGCCCTCTTACGATATTTGGATGTACTGCGTCTGTGATTTGTTTGGTTGGTTGCGAAGTTTTATTTAGTGATACCCACAAATGACGTTTGAAAAATCAGTTAGATTTTATTTGCAAAAGTTGTGCGTCAGTTCGTAGTAAAATGTAAGTATATTTTTTATTTACTTATTAAATCATGTTGAATTAAAAATTAAAAGTTATAGTTAAATGAAAGCTATAATACATTATTAGACTATTGTTATTGTTTTTTTTGTGATCAACTGGTGTTTTCATATAGTAATTGTGACGAATATTTTGTTGGGTCATTACCGACCCAGCAGGCATATATGACAATTTATGAAATGAAATGAAATGATATTTATTTGCAAGAATCATGGTCATAATACAAGGTGACATTGCAATAATAAATGAGGTCCACATGTTTCTGGTCTGGTATACAAAATTGAATAATTGACTTTAATTAAAATTAATCGATAAAATTACATAAGTTAAAAAAATATTACAATAAAAGGTTGAAAAATATTCCTAGCGATACGAAAACTATCAATCATCATGGCAGCCCTTTATGTATTCCCATTGTTTATGTTATCTCATCTTTTCATAGTTCATTCGCAGAACATAGGTTACGACTGCGCATCCGATCAATCAAATTATACGACAATTTCTCTCATAGATGTAGAACCTTGTACCTTTAATGATGAAGACTTTAAAGACAATTTTTTATACTATTATTTCATTTTAGGTCACGTCGTGTGCTGACTACAAATGAGATTGCTGACGTTCTCGAAGAGTTAGCAGATGAAGAAGATGTTCACGCCATCGACGTCTATATAGAACCACCTTGCGACGGCCAAATATCGGACGGTGATTCTGGTGATGAAGACTGCAACGATATTGCTAGACTGAATCGACATCAGCTACTTGCTCCTGCTGAGTTGCTTGTCCATCGATCTCATGATAGTGAAGAACCCGAATCCAATGAACCAGTTCAAAACATTGTTGGCGCTACTTCTAATTCAACTTTAACATCAGCTGCTTCTGGATCACTCTCAGGTTCTACCCAAAGACCACAACAATCTGTGATAGTTAGCCAACGAGTTATACAACCTGACACGGATGAAAGTATTGATGGACCTTTAACAAATCAAGAACAACGTAGAACTCATACAATACAACGTCAAGTAAGATCCACAGCAAGATGACTGTTCTCGACCACTGGCAAGAGCAGTTCTAACTTTGTGTGAAGAAAGTGAACCTCTGAGTTTCTTCGAATTATTTTTCAACGAAGAAGTGATTAGATACATTGTTAGACTTTCTGTGATGTATGCTGTCCATCAGAACCATAATACAAACTTCGCATTGTCCGGAGATGAGATGTATTGCTTCCTGGGGATTCTCATCTTGACTGGCTATGCACCCTTGCCGAGACGTAGGATGTATTGGGAGTCAAATGAAGACACTCACAATGTCCTTGTGGCAAATTCCATGCGACGCAATCGCTT
Source organism: Hemistola chrysoprasaria (assembly GCA_947063395.1). Classification (NCBI taxonomy): domain Eukaryota; kingdom Metazoa; phylum Arthropoda; class Insecta; order Lepidoptera; family Geometridae; genus Hemistola; species Hemistola chrysoprasaria. The sequence goes on along the minus strand of OX346727.1, from coordinate 2,623,516 downwards.
CGAAGAAATATTTAGGTATTTCCACGTAGCCGACAATGAAAATTTGCGTCAGTGATAAAATGGCATAAGTTCGTCCTTTGTTCGACTGTATGAATGAAAAATTTATGACGTATGCTCCCATAGAAAAACACATCAGCGTCGATGAATCAATGATTCCGTATTACGGCCGGTATGGTTGCAAGCAGCACATTCACGGCAAACCAATTCGATTTGGTTTCAAAGCATGGGTGGCTGCTACTCGATTAGGCTATTGCCTACATGCAGATTTATATGAGGGAAAATCTGAACAACGTACAACTGGGCTTGGAGAACACGTTGTCACAAAACTGTCAAAGGCCGTCAAGTCATATTATCCAGAAACTCAGTTTTCAGTCTTTTGTGATAATTTTTTTACTTCACCTTCTCTGTTATCTAGTTTACAGGAAATAATAAATATAAAAATAACTGGTACTGCTCGACCAAACCGGATTGATAAATGCCCCCTGAAGGACGTAAAGTCAGTGAAGAAAGAAAACAGAGGTTTTTTCGATTATCGTCGTGACCGAAACGACAAAATCTTGGCCGTGCGTTGGCACGACAATAACGTGGTTACCGTACTCTCTAATGAGTTTGGTGTCCAGCCTATCCAAAAAGCGAAGCGCTATTCAGTTGCCGCTAAAAAGAAGGTCGATATCGAGCAGCCTTATGTTATCCATCAGTACAACCGTTTCATGGGTGGGGTAGACAGGTTGGATGGTAATGTTGGAACGTATAGCATTGCTATCAGGGGAAAAAAGTGGTACATGGGCATAATCATGTGGTTGATAGATGTAACCGTCAACAATTCAGCATTATTGGCCAGGTCAATGGGAGTTGCTGTCGACACTCTTGAGTTTCGTCGCTCAATTGCGCGATCGTTACTGCAGAAATATGGACAACCCAAAATACATCCTGGGCCACGACCTGGGCAACAGACTACTGTGATGAAGCAGAAGAAAGTACCCATGTCTGCCGGAAACATTCTGCAGAACACCTCATCCTAACCGGGCAAGTTCGTAAACGTTGTGCTCTATGCTCTAATAAAACAACAAATATATGTCGCAAATGTCAATTTATGCGTTAAGGAATTGGAGTTTAGTTACTGTTTTACTTTTTGTAGTTTCAACTACATACCACTAAGATCTAAATACTTGTGGCCCAAAACAGAACTACATGATTTGTCATTGTAAAATCATTTTACTTAGGACAGCAGCGACATCACTCGCGTTCTACAGGTTGGTCTTGGTTGAAATGTACTTATAAAAAGTTTCCATACTGTTAATAGGAATCGATAAAATACCGCGATGACGAATGACGGGTTCGGTATTTATTCGGCAAAATATTCCTACACTTTCAGCATTTTCTCACACTTATTTGGAAGGGGCATAAGTCAGCATTTTATCCAAATATTATGTCGAAAGGTACATGGTTTGAGGGGTATTTAATGAAGCCAAAATTAGGTCAGAGCATCACTTTGCTCTCCCGAAGCAAGCTGGCAACAGTTCTCTCCTAAAGCAAGCTTCAAGCAACAGTAATCAGCAACTTCTATCTTCAATACCAACAACGCCAGTCTACAACCAGAAATATGTAAGTGTTCTTTATTTTTTACGACTCAGATGGTGAGGCAACATTGTGCTTATTTCAAAACAATGCTGTTCAACGCTTTTATTTCAAAACAATGCTGTTCAACGCTTTCCACCACTCCCGGAAAGTATTCCCCTTCGTGTATTATTATGACATAGTCTCCCTTAGATAGCTTCTTTGTATTCGCATAAATTCTGCTGAGAGGTATGTTCTCGGAATTGGAATTTGAACTTTCATTTTCTTCCCGCCCGTCTTGTTCTGATTTCTTATCTTCATTACTTTCTGTTTCACTGTCACTCCATATAACTTGTCTTCTTGAGTTTTTGCTCATCAATTTTCTTTCAATGAGTTGTTTAGAATGCTTTGCTTTTGGTGCTTTTTGAATCTTTATGGCTCTAATTTCCTCACGTTTTCTTTTTCTTATCTCTACCTCTTCAGTTTTCCTATCTTTCTCTTGTTCTTTTATTTTAAAATATTCACGAAATGCTGATGATGAAACGGCTAAAGGCAAACGTTTTTTTGGTATGTTTCTTTATTGGTGAATCTGATAGAAACAGAAGGTGATTTCTGCTTCTGTGCCATTATCTGTATTAATTTAGAATTGGGGGTGGTTTTTGTCGTATCGATTGTTTTATCAGTTAAAGATTTATTCGTCGATGAGAAATGAGTCTCGTTTGTTGACACATGACTGTGATTGTGGATAAGAGTTTGTTTTTGGAGACGTGTCTAAGATACGCCTAGTGGAGTTATTTTCTGAAGCTGGTGATGGTGCTTTATTAATATAGGGACTCAGAGGAAAATACTCTTGATTAAACAAGGAGCTAGCTTCCTGTTCTTCTTCTTCAGGATTCGTAAATGGTTTGAAAAAATAATACGAATTAGGTTGATGAGTATCTATATGAATAAGAGGTCGAACAGTCTAGTTGAACCTTTTTATTCAATAACCTTAAATTACATTACAATCCTCACTGATTCGTATTATCTGAACAACTTTTATTCAACCTACTCTTTAATCAAGTTTGATTCTACTGTTTTCAGTTAAACAGTATGAAGGTGTTCTATCGATTACTTTACCTCCTATCAGCTTTACTCATATCCACCTCCTCATCTACTTATCTAACTTTACCGGCATTTTCTAAGACTTCAAATCAGAGTCAAACCAACTCCACTCATCCTTTGTCAGAGTTTTATCAATTTAGAGAGAACTTGAGTAGCTCCTATTATGGTTTTCCTATTGCTCCGCACTGCCAAGATTATATGAAACCAACCACAGAACAAAAACAGGCCACTGTGTCTTTATGGAAGATCAATCAGAAGTCTACGGTGGAATATGGGGTTATATTCTGGCAAGAAAAAATTGACACTGTCTGCTCTTGGTCATTTTTTGGAACTTACAAAGGCTCAGAGATATCTCGATCATTGGTTGAACCTGACCGAGTTCTGGATAATGAAACTATATATGACATGAGTAACTGGCCCGATGAGGAAACTCGAGAATTGGATGAAGTGGGATACTCCTTAAGATATTACTGTTATTGGTGTCGTAATGAGTATCCTGGATCTTATAGGATGTCATACGGAAAGAAAGTTCGTATAGTTAGATTTCCGGATGGGTCCATTAAATATCCTCCAGGAGACTGGGCTTATTTTACACAGGATCTTTTACTTGATGGGATGAGATACCTTTCTATTGTAAACTCTAATCCTCAATCTAATTGTCCCTTTGTCATCCATGAGGTTCGTGGAGGGGTAATCACCCGCTCGTATGATGGAAACTACATTGTATCCATTCCTTCTGTAAGTCTTCAATTTTCATTATCTCGTCAGAGGGAAACAACGGTATGTCGATTCTCAGGGGCTACTTACAACATAGATCAGAGTTTAGGAGGCTACTTGTTAACCGTAGAAGTTGGATCTCGAGATTGGAGAGAAGTAACTTTCAACTTTGAACCTAATCCCACCTCATCCCTGTACAGAAGAGCAAAACGGCGGTTGCCTGATCGTCAGATTCAGGACAGGATTACAAATCGCCTAGAGTCTTTTGTGAATGAGGATATACATAGAGCCAAAAGAAGTCCTTACAAATGGGAATTTGCTGGAACCCTTAAATCCTCAACTGAATATGCCCAACTCAGGTTTGAACAGGCCTATGTGATTGATCAGATCAACAACAATTTTAGACTTCTACAAAAATCTATTTGTGATAATAGATATCAGAAATGGCTGGGATTGAGCCCCCCGGATTTGCCAAGAAAAGTTGCTACTTACATAACAGGGAATATTTACAACACGGCTGAACATAAAAATGGAGTTTATTTAATTCATGAGACTATCCCTTCTACGAGCTTGTGGGAACTAGTGTTACCTCTTACAGTTTCTTTAGGAATGTTTAAAGTTAAAGTTCGAAATCAGGAACAAGTAGGTTGGGTAGAGCCTGTCACAGGAATAATATTTCAGAATGCTACTGCAACACATTACTCATTGATAGCTAGCTGGATTCCCAGTAAAATGCATGGAGGAATTAACCCTATCACAAACAAGGTAATCCTTCCGGAATTGACAAAGGACAATCTGGAGTTAATCAAACAATCTGAAGCGTATGCAGGGAAAGCACTTTACAGTCAGGCAGAACTATCCGCAAGTTTTAATGATCGGTCATATTACAAGTCTGTCTCTTCTGTTGATTCAGATCAAGAAACAAGTTATAACTCCTGGTGGCAGCAATACTTATTCCATGGTTTATTATCATTTATTGTAGGAATTATGTCTTTGCTATTGGTTCCCCCTCTCTTTAAATTATGTAGATCAGTATTGTCGATGGGAGAAGAGAATATAGAAGCGAACATTATACAACCTCTCTCCCCTAAGAGGAGCGGCCAGAAAGGTTTAAGATCTTGTTTCTCTAGGGAGTCAGGTCTTCATACAGGTTATTAGGTTTAGGTTTAACAAACTCTACGATTTGTCTAACAAATAATCCTTCGATATAAGTGAAAGTTAATTTAGTTTAATCAAGAGAATAACACTACAGGATTAGTTATCTCTATATTTGTCTATACATAATGTAGTTTTAAGTTTACCAAACAACCTCTTTCCATTAATTAATTAACTAATTAATTATAATTAGGGATTTCGGTTATTTTTATCAGGAGACGTCACTGAACTTCACGTAGTGGAGTCCGTTGGTGACGCCCGTGGTGGTGTTTGCATAGCTTGCCGGTTTTATGGTGTACTACCATTTTCCACAGTACACGATCGTCTCAGTGGTTAAATGGCGGTTGATAAAAAACTGAAAGTAGGTCCAGAGTCCAGACCCAGTTTTAGGAGAACAAGGCGAGGAAAAGCTAAAGAAATGGATTCTTGATATGTAAAATGCGATTCTTGATATGTAAAATGCGAATTTCCTTTAATTAAATAAGATCTGCTAGAAAGCGTCTCAAAAGTTATTGCAAAATCTGGCACAAAAACATCGTTTGAAGATGGTGTAACACCTGAGGGCTTAACCTTCTTGAAATTTCAAGTAATAAAATTAATCCTAATAAATTTTAAAGGTATTCGCCTCACATATTTAGGTGTACCATAGTTATAAACATTAAATTCCAAAAACGAATATATTATTTTGAACATTTTCTAAACATGTAGGTAGTCACTCGATAAATGGAATCACATTCCAATATCTTTACGGCGGTCGGCAACACCTACTCTTAGAATCAGCTCATTAGGATTGACAAATATCTGTTGGCGGGTGGCGCCAGACGAAAAACTATTCCAACACTCGCGAAGCAACAGGTTCGAGGTCGTAAACTGGTGTTGTCAGTAGCCGAAAACTGCACTAAATTTGGTAATGGTAAAACAAACAAAAAAAAATAACTAACCAGTCCTTTATTTAATATGTATGTATACTTTACTTTTTTTATATATAGATAGGTCTTATTAAAGCATAAATTAAATACCGTGGGTTATTTTGGATTTATTATTATTATATATATATAGGATACCAGTAATTTTAATAGTCGTAGGTCCCTCCATCGATCCTAGTAGGACAGGGGATTGTCATTTTTATTCAGGCTTATTGTTCTGGAATGTAATTAGGGCGTTTTAGCATCTCTTCACGAGGCATGTTATTTCTTCCTGTTGTGGTTTAGCGGTTTTTGTGGGAATCCCTCTCGAGGGATGGTATCCCTAATCCCCCACTTGACGGAATATTCTAGAAGGTTCGCTCGCGGTCGAAGCCGGTCCTATATAAGCTGCCGATCGGAGACCCTCGTTCATTTTCATCTGCTACTTGGGGAGCATCCACAAGGGTGTCACTTGGTCGGGGAGGGCCATGCCTTCGGGCGTGGTCAACCCCGACATTGTTCTTATGGGGTTATTGTTAAAGTTGAAATTATTGTTATTTTTCGTTCCCAGAGTCGGGACAAGTAGTAAATTAGAATCAGTGATCCATCCTTTTCTTCGGTAAGCATCTCATTGGTTTTTGTTTCTTTTGTTACCGTCTTCTAACGGCGAGGTTCCCCTCGCCGATCTCATCATAGGTATTTGTGTATAATGTGTTTATTAATTGTTGATAGGAACTTATCTACATCAAACCAGGCGTGGACAATCTGGAGGGTGCAGTTATTCCCCACGTGAATCGTGGTAAGTTCCCTTGGTATATCTACTCTCTCTCTCTCTCTCTCTCTCTCTCTCTCTCTCTCTCTCTCGTAATACCTACCTCATGCTCATGCCCACCTAGATTTTTCTGGAACACGGCTCGAATCTGTGATTGTTCACAGGGTTCAGGGTACGGGATGTGTATCCAGACATCTTCAGGGTACGGGCTGTGTATCCAGACATCTTCAGGGTACGGGTTCATTACCCGTCGAGTACGCGGGTACGGGCTGTGTACCCACTCGAGTTCGAGGGTGCAGGCCGATCTCCTGACGTATCTCGTGGGTACACGCCGATCGCACCGCGCATCGCACGGGTACAGGCTGCTTTCCCAGGCGAGTCCGTGGGAACGGACACGCGGACGCGTCGATTTGGGTGCCGACGCCATTTTGTCGTGCACCACGGCGTGACCCCCCCCTTGCCTCATTCACCTTTAATTTTAAACTGCTTCACCTTATTTTAACTTAACTTATTTTATTTTATTCTGGCCAAAATAGGTAGGAAAACCTAGTATTTAAGAAGGTTCTAGGATAATCATATCCCTATACTACTTAGGTTGTATTTAGGACTCTTCTCTCATTAATAAAGTCGTAACCCTGTATTATAATAATTATCTGTGTATTTAGGGTGTTACTTTAAGGTTTTTTATATTAATTTCATTTCTGTGATTACCTAATTTATATTTAATACTTTTGTGCCAATATATTGAACTTTTGATCTTATTTTGTGTTCTGTTTTATTTACATCCAACATCTCATGCTTGTGATGAGAACATCGACTGGCGCTCTTTATAAATATTAGTCGGTATTCTCATCCTCTAGGCCGAACGAACACCCATGCTCTGAGAACCCATTTCTCATGCTCATTTCTTAATTAACCGCTGGCTAGTTCACGGAGCAAGGGCTTTCTCAAATAACTTCACAGTGGGCTCAGTGCCACACAACACCTTTAGGCACACTATAAGAACCCACGACCTTCTGGCCGAAATTACGCACATTACAATGGAAAGCCGGAAGACACTTGGTATCAGACATTCTTAAAGCGTCCGGAAGGCATCCGGAAATCAACATTCGAGAGCCAGAAGGAATCAATAATACAAGAACAGTTTTTTTATACTTGTTTCTATGACAAGACGAACAAATCATGTGCCTTAGTATGGTAAGCATCATGATTGCCCATATCAGACACAGTGCCACCCAGTGTTTTAAAATTCAAAAATCAGCGCAGTACTGCACTGCACCTGTCACCCAGCGTAAGTTAAGACTGAGAACCGCATCAGTCATAGTATGTAATTAAGGTAGGAAGCGTTTTGGTTTAATACTGTTGGCTTTGTTCTTGTATGATAAATAAATAAATCAGATATATTTGTTCAAAGAGCTGCATGATATATCGCACGCCCAATACAACACTTTCGAGTTAGGTCAACATTGACTTAATTGCATTTTTGAATCCGCAAGACTTTACTTGGCTGATGGCAGATGGCGCTTTAAATCCGATTCCGACGCGGTGATTGCGTCCACCGCGTTATATTATGTTATTGCATGTAAATAACATAGTAATATGTGCCTTTTTTACATGGTCAAAAAACGATTTATTTATTTATTATATATTTATTTATATCAGCGTGCTTACTTGTGTAAAATAAACTATGTACCGAATAAGTCATAGCCGACTCTTCTCGCGAGTACCTGTAAATCACAATGGAAGGCTAGGCGGCGTTCGAGTCTACCAGCGGAGCGCCGGTACGCCGTACTGAACCACCTCCCACGAGGTTCTAACTCATCGAGGCGAGGTGTGAACAACACCTGCCTGTGAGTGTTTTTCCTATCCATTACACACAATTTTCGGACTGCTTTTCACACACAGCACAATATGGACGTATATCAAAAGAGCCTCAACACAATGATGACCATGTTTGGGAAGCGGATGAATGCATTTGAGAGGCAAGCCTTGATATGCCTCTCCTCAAACCCCATCCTCGGAGAGTGGAAATATGTCTTGGAGTTTGCTGACTTTAACCCATATATGCCCACAAGGCTGTTAACGACCCCACATACCAACAACTGTTTAAATGCACAGGAATAGGAATCAATCGTCATTTTTGAACATCTAACGCCCTCTTACGATATTTGGATGTACTGCGTCTGTGATTTGTTTGGTTGGTTGCGAAGTTTTATTTAGTGACACCCACAAATGACGTTTGAAAAATCAGTTAGATTTTATTTGCAAAAGTTGTGCGTCAGTTCGTAGTAAAATGTAAGTCTATTTTTTATTTACTTATTAAATCATGTTGAATTAAAAATGAAAAGTTATAGTTAAATGAAAGCTATAATACATTATTAGACTATTGTTGTTGTTTTTTTTGTGATCAACTGGTGTTTTCATATAGTAATTGTGACGAATATTTTGTTGGGTCATTACCGACCCAGCAGGCATATATGACAATTTTTGAAATGAAATGAAATGATATTTATTTGCAAGAATCATGGTCATAATACAAGGTGACATTGCAATAATAAATGAGGTCCACATGTTTCTGGTCTGGTATACAAAATTGAATAATTGACTTTAATTAAAATTAATCGATAAAATTACATAAGTTAAAAAAATATTACAATAAAAGGTTGAAAAATATTCCTAGCGATACGAAAACTATCAATCATCATGGCAGCCCTTTATGTATTCCCATTGTTTATGTTATCTCATCTTTTCATAGTTCATTCGCAGAACATAGGTTACGACTGCGCATCCGATCAATCAAATTATACGACAATTTCTCTCATAGATGTAGAACCTTGTACCTTTAATGATGAAGACTTTAAAGACAATTTTTTATACTATTATTTCATTTTAGGTCACGTCGTGTGCTGACTACAAATGAGATTGCTGACGTTCTCGAAGAGTTAGCAGATGAAGAAGATGTTCACGCCATCGACGTCTATATAGAACCACCTTGCGACGGCCAAATATCGGACGGTGATTCTGGTGATGAAGACTGCAACGATATTGCTAGACTGAATCGACATCAGCTACTTGCTCCTGCTGAGTTGCTTGTCCATCGATCTCATGATAGTGAAGAACCCGAATCCAATGAACCAGTTCAAAACATTGTTGGCGCTACTTCTAATTCAACTTTAACATCAGCTGCTTCTGGATCACTCTCAGGTTCTACCCAAAGACCACAACAATCTGTGATAGTTAGCCAACGAGTTATACAACCTGACACGGATGAAAGTATTGATGGACCTTTAACAAATCAAGAACAACGTAGAACTCATACAATACAACGTCAAGTAAGATCCACAGCAAGATGACTGTTCTCGACCACTGGCAAGAGCAGTTCTAACTTTGTGTGAAGAAAGTGAACCTCTGAGTTTCTTCGAATTATTTTTCAACGAAGAAGTGATTAGATACATTGTTAGACTTTCTGTGATGTATGCTGTCCATCAGAACCATAATACAAACTTCGCATTGTCCGGAGATGAGATGTATTGCTTCCTGGGGATTCTCATCTTGACTGGCTATGCACCCTTGCCGAGACGTAGGATGTATTGGGAGTCAAATGAAGACACTCACAATGTCCTTGTGACAAATTCCATGCGACGCAATCGCTTCGAAGAAATATTTAGGTATTTCCACGTAGCCGACAATGAAAATTTGCGTCAGTGATAAAATGGCATAAGTTCGTCCTTTGTTCGACTGTATGAATGAAAAATTTATGACGTATGCTCCCATAGAAAAACACATCAGCGTCGATGAATCAATGATTCCGTATTACGGCCGGTATGGTTGCAAGCAGCACATTCACGGCAAACCAATTCGATTTGGTTTCAAAGCATGGGTGGCTGCTACTCGATTAGGCTATTGCCTACATGCAGATTTATATGAGGGAAAATCTGAACAACGTACAACTGGGCTTGGAGAACACGTTGTCACAAAACTGTCAAAGGCCGTCAAGTCATATTATCCAGAAACTCAGTTTTCAGTCTTTTGTGATAATTTTTTTACTTCACCTTCTCTGTTATCTAGTTTACAGGAAATAATAAATATAAAAATAACTGGTACTGCTCGACCAAACCGGATTGATAAATGCCCCCTGAAGGACGTAAAGTCAGTGAAGAAAGAAAACAGAGGTTTTTTCGATTATCGTCGTGACCGAAACGACAAAATCTTGGCCGTGCGTTGGCACGACAATAACGTGGTTACCGTACTCTCTAATGAGTTTGGTGTCCAGCCTAACCAAAAAGCGAAGCGCTATTCAGTTGCCGCTAAAAAGAAGGTCGATATCGAGCAGCCTTATGTTATCCATCAGTACAACCGTTTCATGGGTGGGGTAGACAGGTTGGATGGTAATGTTGGAACGTATAGCATTGCTATCAGGGGAAAAAAGTGGTACATGGGCATAATCATGTGGTTGATAGATGTAACCGTCAACAATTCAGCATTATTGGCCAGGTCAATGGGAGTTGCTGTCGACACTCTTGAGTTTCGTCGCTCAATTGCGCGATCGTTACTGCAGAAATATGGACAACCCAAAATACATCCTGGGCCACGACCTGGGCAACAGACTACTGTGATGAAGCAGAAGAAAGTACCCATGTCTGCCGGAAACATTCTGCAGAACACCTCATCCTAACCGGGCAAGTTCGTAAACGTTGTGCTCTATGCTCTAATAAAACAACAAATATATGTCGCAAATGTCAATTTATGCGTTAAGGAATTGGAGTTTAGTTACTGTTTTACTTTTTGTAGTTTCAACTACATACCACTAAGATCTAAATGCTTGTGGCCCAAAACAGAACTACATGATTTGTCATTGTAAAATCATTTTACTTAGGACAGCAGCGACATCACTCGCGTTCTACAGGTTGGTCTTGGTTGAAATGTACTTATAAAAAGTTTCCATACTGTTAATAGGAATCGATAAAATACCGCGATGACGAATGACGGGTTCGGTATTTATTCGGCAAAATATTCCTACACTTTCAGCATTTTCTCACACTTATTTGGAAGGGGCATAAGTCAGCATTTTATCCAAATATTATGTCGAAAGGTACATGGTTTGAGGGGTATTTAATGAAGCCAAAATTAGGTCAGAGCATCACTTTGCTCTCCCGAAGCAAGCTGGCAACAGTTCTCTCCTAAAGCAAGCTTCAAGCAACAGTAATCAGCAACTTCTATCTTCAATACCAACAACGCCAGTCTACAACCAGAAATATGTAAGTGTTCTTTATTTTTTACGACTCAGATGGTGAGGCAACATTGTGCTTATTTCAAAACAATGCTGTTCAACGCTTTTATTTCAAAACAATGCTGTTCAACGCTTTCCACCACTCCCGGAAAGTATTCCCCTTCGTGTATTATTATGACATAGTCTCCCTTAGATAGCTTCTTTGTATTCGCATAAATTCTGCTGAGAGGTATGTTCTCGGAATTGGAATTTGAACTTTCATTTTCTTCCCGCCCGTCTTGTTCTGATTTCTTATCTTCATTACTTTCTGTTTCACTGTCACTCCATATAACTTGTCTTCTTGAGTTTTTGCTCATCAATTTTCTTTCAATGAGTTGTTTAGAATGCTTTGCTTTTGGTGCTTTTTGAATCTTTATGGCTCTAATTTCCTCACGTTTTCTTTTTCTTATCTCTACCTCTTCAGTTTTCCTATCTTTCTCTTGTTCTTTTATTTTAAAATATTCACGAAATGCTGATGATGAAACGGCTAAAGGCAAACGTTTTTTTGGTATGTTTCTTTATTGGTGAATCTGATAGAAACAGAAGGTGATTTCTGCTTCTGTGCCATTATCTGTATTAATTTAGAATTGGGGGTGGTTTTTGTCGTATCGATTGTTTTATCAGTTAAAGATTTATTCGTCGATGAGAAATGAGTCTCGTTTGTTGACACATGACTGTGATTGTGGATAAGAGTTTGTTTTTGGAGACGTGTCTAAGATACGCCTAGTGGAGTTATTTTCTGAAGCTGGTGATGGTGCTTTATTAATATAGGGACTCAGAGGAAAATACTCTTGATTAAACAAGGAGCTAGCTTCCTGTTCTTCTTCTTCAGGATTCGTAAATGGTTTGAAAAAATAATACGAATTAGGTTGATGAGTATCTATATGAATAAGAGGTCGAACAGTCTAGTTGAACCTTTTTATTCAATAACCTTAAATTACATTACAATCCTCACTGATTCGTATTATCTGAACAACTTTTATTCAACCTACTCTTTAATCAAGTTTGATTCTACTGTTTTCAGTTAAACAGTATGAAGGTGTTCTATCGATTACTTTACCTCCTATCAGCTTTACTCATATCCACCTCCTCATCTACTTATCTAACTTTACCGGCATTTTCTAAGACTTCAAATCAGAGTCAAACCAACTCCACTCATCCTTTGTCAGAGTTTTATCAATTTAGAGAGAACTTGAGTAGCTCCTATTATGGTTTTCCTATTGCTCCGCACTGCCAAGATTATATGAAACCAACCACAGAACAAAAACAGGCCACTGTGTCTTTATGGAAGATCAATCAGAAGTCTACGGTGGAATATGGGGTTATATTCTGGCAAGAAAAAATTGACACTGTCTGCTCTTGGTCATTTTTTGGAACTTACAAAGGCTCAGAGATATCTCGATCATTGGTTGAACCTGACCGAGTTCTGGATAATGAAACTATATATGACATGAGTAACTGGCCCGATGAGGAAACTCGAGAATTGGATGAAGTGGGATACTCCTTAAGATATTACTGTTATTGGTGTCGTAATGAGTATCCTGGATCTTATAGGATGTCATACGGAAAGAAAGTTCGTATAGTTAGATTTCCGGATGGGTCCATTAAATATCCTCCAGGAGACTGGGCTTATTTTACACAGGATCTTTTACTTGATGGGATGAGATACCTTTCTATTGTAAACTCTAATCCTCAATCTAATTGTCCCTTTGTCATCCATGAGGTTCGTGGAGGGGTAATCACCCGCTCGTATGATGGAAACTACATTGTATCCATTCCTTCTGTAAGTCTTCAATTTTCATTATCTCGTCAGAGGGAAACAACGGTATGTCGATTCTCAGGGGCTACTTACAACATAGATCAGAGTTTAGGAGGCTACTTGTTAACCGTAGAAGTTGGATCTCGAGATTGGAGAGAAGTAACTTTCAACTTTGAACCTAATCCCACCTCATCCCTGTACAGAAGAGCAAAACGGCGGTTGCCTGATCGTCAGATTCAGGACAGGATTACAAATCGCCTAGAGTCTTTTGTGAATGAGGATATACATAGAGCCAAAAGAAGTCCTTACAAATGGGAATTTGCTGGAACCCTTAAATCCTCAACTGAATATGCCCAACTCAGGTTTGAACAGGCCTATGTGATTGATCAGATCAACAACAATTTTAGACTTCTACAAAAATCTATTTGTGATAATAGATATCAGAAATGGCTGGGATTGAGCCCCCCGGATTTGCCAAGAAAAGTTGCTACTTACATAACAGGGAATATTTACAACACGGCTGAACATAAAAATGGAGTTTATTTAATTCATGAGACTATCCCTTCTACGAGCTTGTGGGAACTAGTGTTACCTCTTACAGTTTCTTTAGGAATGTTTAAAGTTAAAGTTCGAAATCAGGAACAAGTAGGTTGGGTAGAGCCTGTCACAGGAATAATATTTCAGAATGCTACTGCAACACATTACTCATTGATAGCTAGCTGGATTCCCAGTAAAATGCATGGAGGAATTAACCCTATCACAAACAAGGTAATCCTTCCGGAATTGACAAAGGACAATCTGGAGTTAATCAAACAATCTGAAGCGTATGCAGGGAAAGCACTTTACAGTCAGGCAGAACTATCCGCAAGTTTTAATGATCGGTCATATTACAAGTCTGTCTCTTCTGTTGATTCAGATCAAGAAACAAGTTATAACTCCTGGTGGCAGCAATACTTATTCCATGGTTTATTATCATTTATTGTAGGAATTATGTCTTTGCTATTGGTTCCCCCTCTCTTTAAATTATGTAGATCAGTATTGTCGATGGGAGAAGAGAATATAGAAGCGAACATTATACAACCTCTCTCCCCTAAGAGGAGCGGCCAGAAAGGTTTAAGATCTTGTTTCTCTAGGGAGTCAGGTCTTCATACAGGTTATTAGGTTTAGGTTTAACAAACTCTACGATTTGTCTAACAAATAATCCTTCGATATAAGTGAAAGTTAATTTAGTTTAATCAAGAGAATAACACTACAGGATTAGTTATCTCTATATTTGTCTATACATAATGTAGTTTTAAGTTTACCAAACAACCTCTTTCCATTAATTAATTAACTAATTAATTATAATTAGGGATTTCGGTTATTTTTATCAGGAGACGTCACTGAACTTCACGTAGTGGAGTCCGTTGGTGACGCCCGTGGTGGTGTTTGCATAGCTTGCCGGTTTTATGGTGTACTACCATTTTCCACAGTACACGATCGTCTCAGTGGTTAAATGGCGGTTGATAAAAAACTGAAAGTAGGTCCAGAGTCCAGACCCAGTTTTAGGAGAACAAGGCGAGGAAAAGCTAAAGAAATGGATTCTTGATATGTAAAATGCGATTCTTGATATGTAAAATGCGAATTTCCTTTAATTAAATAAGATCTGCTAGAAAGCGTCTCAAAAGTTATTGCAAAATCTGGCACAAAAACATCGTTTGAAGATGGTGTAACACCTGAGGGCTTAACCTTCTTGAAATTTCAAGTAATAAAATTAATCCTAATAAATTTTAAAGGTATTCGCCTCACATATTTAGGTGTACCATAGTTATAAACATTAAATTCCAAAAACGAATATATTATTTTGAACATTTTCTAAACATGTAGGTAGTCACTCGATAAATGGAATCACATTCCAATATCTTTACGGCGGTCGGCAACACCTACTCTTAGAATCAGCTCATTAGGATTGACAAATATCTGTTGGCGGGTGGCGCCAGACGAAAAACTATTCCAACACTCGCGAAGCAACAGGTTCGAGGTCGTAAACTGGTGTTGTCAGTAGCCGAAAACTGCACTAAATTTGGTAATGGTAAAACAAACAAAAAAAAATAACTAACCAGTCCTTTATTTAATATGTATGTATACTTTACTTTTTTTATATATAGATAGGTCTTATTAAAGCATAAATTAAATACCGTGGGTTATTTTGGATTTATTATTATTATATATATATAGGATACCAGTAATTTTAATAGTCGTAGGTCCCTCCATCGATCCTAGTAGGACAGGGGATTGTCATTTTTATTCAGGCTTATTGTTCTGGAATGTAATTAGGGCGTTTTAGCATCTCTTCACGAGGCATGTTATTTCTTCCTGTTGTGGTTTAGCGGTTTTTGTGGGAATCCCTCTCGAGGGATGGTATCCCTAATCCCCCACTTGACGGAATATTCTAGAAGGTTCGCTCGCGGTCGAAGCCGGTCCTATATAAGCTGCCGATCGGAGACCCTCGTTCATTTTCATCTGCTACTTGGGGAGCATCCACAAGGGTGTCACTTGGTCGGGGAGGGCCATGCCTTCGGGCGTGGTCAACCCCGACATTGTTCTTATGGGGTTATTGTTAAAGTTGAAATTATTGTTATTTTTCGTTCCCAGAGTCGGGACAAGTAGTAAATTAGAATCAGTGATCCATCCTTTTCTTCGGTAAGCATCTCATTGGTTTTTGTTTCTTTTGTTACCGTCTTCTAACGGCGAGGTTCCCCTCGCCGATCTCATCATAGGTATTTGTGTATAATGTGTTTATTAATTGTTGATAGGAACTTATCTACATCAAACCAGGCGTGGACAATCTGGAGGGTGCAGTTATTCCCCACGTGAATCGTGGTAAGTTCCCTTGGTATATCTACTCTCTCTCTCTCTCTCTCTCTCTCTCTCTCTCTCTCTCTCGTAATACCTACCTCATGCTCATGCCCACCTAGATTTTTCTGGAACACGGCTCGAATCTGTGATTGTTCACAGGGTTCAGGGTACGGGATGTGTATCCAGACATCTTCAGGGTACGGGCTGTGTATCCAGACATCTTCAGGGTACGGGTTCATTACCCGTCGAGTACGCGGGTACGGGCTGTGTACCCACTCGAGTTCGAGGGTGCAGGCCGATCTCCTGACGTATCTCGTGGGTACACGCCGATCGCACCGCGCATCGCACGGGTACAGGCTGCTTTCCCAGGCGAGTCCGTGGGAACGGACACGCGGACGCGTCGATTTGGGTGCCGACGCCATTTTGTCGTGCACCACGGCGTGACCCCCCCCCTTGCCTCATTCACCTTTAATTTTAAACTGCTTCACCTTATTTTAACTTAACTTATTTTATTTTATTCTGGCCAAAATAGGTAGGAAAACCTAGTATTTAAGAAGGTTCTAGGATAATCATATCCCTATACTACTTAGGTTGTATTTAGGACTCTTCTCTCATTAATAAAGTCGTAACCCTGTATTATAATAATTATCTGTGTATTTAGGGTGTTACTTTAAGGTTTTTTATATTAATTTCATTTCTGTGATTACCTAATTTATATTTAATACTTTTGTGCCAATATATTGAACTTTTGATCTTATTTTGTGTTCTGTTTTATTTACATCCAACATCTCATGCTTGTGATGAGAACATCGACTGGCGCTCTTTATAAATATTAGTCGGTATTCTCATCCTCTAGGCCGAACGAACACCCATGCTCTGAGAACCCATTTCTCATGCTCATTTCTTAATTAACCGCTGGCTAGTTCACGGAGCAAGGGCTTTCTCAAATAACTTCACAGTGGGCTCAGTGCCACACAACACCTTTAGGCACACTATAAGAACCCACGACCTTCTGGCCGAAATTACGCACATTACAATGGAAAGCCGGAAGACACTTGGTATCAGACATTCTTAAAGCGTCCGGAAGGCATCCGGAAATCAACATTCGAGAGCCAGAAGGAATCAATAATACAAGAACAGTTTTTTTATACTTGTTTCTATGACAAGACGAACAAATCATGTGCCTTAGTATGGTAAGCATCATGATTGCCCATATCAGACACAGTGCCACCCAGTGTTTTAAAATTCAAAAATCAGCGCAGTACTGCACTGCACCTGTCACCCAGCGTAAGTTAAGACTGAGAACCGCATCAGTCATAGTATGTAATTAAGGTAGGAAGCGTTTTGGTTTAATACTGTTGGCTTTGTTCTTGTATGATAAATAAATAAATCAGATATATTTGTTCAAAGAGCTGCATGATATATCGCACGCCCAATACAACACTTTCGAGTTAGGTCAACATTGACTTAATTGCATTTTTGAATCCGCAAGACTTTACTTGGCTGATGGCAGATGGCGCTTTAAATCCGATTCCGACGCGGTGATTGCGTCCACCGCGTTATATTATGTTATTGCATGTAAATAACATAGTAATATGTGCCTTTTTTACATGGTCAAAAAACGATTTATTTATTTATTATATATTTATTTATATCAGCGTGCTTACTTGTGTAAAATAAACTATGTACCGAATAAGTCATAGCCGACTCTTCTCGCGAGTACCTGTAAATCACAATGGAAGGCTAGGCGGCGTTCGAGTCTACCAGCGGAGCGCCAGTACGCCGTACTGAACCACCTCCCACGAGGTTCTAACTCATCGAGGCGAGGTGTGAACAACACCTGCCTGTGAGTGTTTTTCCTATCCATTACACACAATTTTCGGACTGCTTTTCACACACAGCACAATATGGACGTATATCAAAAGAGCCTCAACACAATGATGACCATGTTTGGGAAGCGGATGAATGCATTTGAGAGGCAAGCCTTGATATGCCTCTCCTCAAACCCCATCCTCGGAGAGTGGAAATATGTCTTGGAGTTTGCTGACTTTAACCCATATATGCCCACAAGGCTGTTAACGACCCCACATACCAACAACTGTTTAAATGCACAGGAATAGGAATCAATCGTCATTTTTGAACATCTAACGCCCTCTTACGATATTTGGATGTACTGCGTCTGTGATTTGTTTGGTTGGTTGCGAAGTTTTATTTAGTGACACCCACAAATGACGTTTGAAAAATCAGTTAGATTTTATTTGCAAAAGTTGTGCGTCAGTTCGTAGTAAAATGTAAGTCTATTTTTTATTTACTTATTAAATCATGTTGAATTAAAAATGAAAAGTTATAGTTAAATGAAAGCTATAATACATTATTAGACTATTGTTGTTGTTTTTTTTGTGATCAACTGGTGTTTTCATATAGTAATTGTGACGAATATTTTGTTGGGTCATTACCGACCCAGCAGGCATATATGACAATTTTTGAAATGAAATGAAATGATATTTATTTGCAAGAATCATGGTCATAATACAAGGTGACATTGCAATAATAAATGAGGTCCACATGTTTCTGGTCTGGTATACAAAATTGAATAATTGACTTTAATTAAAATTAATCGATAAAATTACATAAGTTAAAAAAATATTACAATAAAAGGTTGAAAAATATTCCTAGCGATACGAAAACTATCAATCATCATGGCAGCCCTTTATGTATTCCCATTGTTTATGTTATCTCATCTTTTCATAGTTCATTCGCAGAACATAGGTTACGACTGCGCATCCGATCAATCAAATTATACGACAATTTCTCTCATAGATGTAGAACCTTGTACCTTTAATGATGAAGACTTTAAAGACAATTTTTTATACTATTATTTCATTTTAGGTCACGTCGTGTGCTGACTACAAATGAGATTGCTGACGTTCTCGAAGAGTTAGCAGATGAAGAAGATGTTCACGCCATCGACGTCTATATAGAACCACCTTGCGACGGCCAAATATCGGACGGTGATTCTGGTGATGAAGACTGCAACGATATTGCTAGACTGAATCGACATCAGCTACTTGCTCCTGCTGAGTTGCTTGTCCATCGATCTCATGATAGTGAAGAACCCGAATCCAATGAACCAGTTCAAAACATTGTTGGCGCTACTTCTAATTCAACTTTAACATCAGCTGCTTCTGGATCACTCTCAGGTTCTACCCAAAGACCACAACAATCTGTGATAGTTAGCCAACGAGTTATACAACCTGACACGGATGAAAGTATTGATGGACCTTTAACAAATCAAGAACAACGTAGAACTCATACAATACAACGTCAAGTAAGATCCACAGCAAGATGACTGTTCTCGACCACCGGCAAGAGCAGTTCTAACTTTGTGTGAAGAAAGTGAACCTCTGAGTTTCTTCGAATTATTTTTCAACGAAGAAGTGATTAGATACATTGTTAGACTTTCTGTGATGTATGCTGTCCATCAGAACCATAATACAAACTTCGCATTGTCCGGAGATGAGATGTATTGCTTCCTGGGGATTCTCATCTTGACTGGCTATGCACCCTTGCCGAGACGTAGGATGTATTGGGAGTCAAATGAAGGCACTCACAATGTCCTTGTGGCAAATTCCATGCGACGCAATCGCTTCGAAGAAATATTTAGGTATTTCCACGACAATGCCGACAATGAAAATTTGCGTCAAAGTGATAAAATGGCATAAGTTCGTCCTTTGTTCGACTGTATGAATGAAAAATTTATGACGTATGCTCCCATAGAAAAACACATCAGCGTCGATGAATCAATGATTCCGTATTACGGCCGGTATGGTTGCAAGCAGCACATTCACGGCAAACCAATTCGATTTGGTTTCAAAGCATGGGTGGCTGCTACTCGATTAGGCTATTGCCTACATGCAGATTTATATGAGGGAAAATCTGAACAACGTACAACTGGGCTTGGAGAACACGTTGTCACAAAACTGTCAAAGGCCGTCAAGTCATATTATCCAGAAACTCAGTTTTCTGTCTTTTGTGATAATTTTTTTACTTCACCTTCTCTGTTATCTAGTTTACAGGAAATAATAAATATAAAAATAACTGGTACTGCTCGACCAAACCGGATTGATAAATGCCCCCTGAAGGACGTAAAGTCAGTGAAGAAAGAAAAACAGAGGTTTTTTCGATTATCGTCGTGACCGAAACGACAAAATCTTGGCCGTGCGTTGGCACGACAATAACGTGGTTACCGTACTCTCTAATGAGTTTGGTGTCCAGCCTATCCAAAAAGCGAAGCGCTATTCAGTTGCCGCTAAAAAGAAGGTCGATATCGAGCAGCCTTATGTTATCCATCAGTACAACCGTTTCATGGGTGGGGTAGACAGGTTGGATGGTAATGTTGGAACGTATAGCATTGCTATCAGGGGAAAAAAGTGGTACATGGGCATAATCATGTGGTTGATAGATGTAACCGTCAACAATTCAGTATTATTGGCCAGGTCAATGGGAGTTGCTGTCGACACTCTTCGAGTTTCGTCGCTCAATTGCGCGATCGTTACTGCAGAAATGTGGACATTCAAGCAGCCGTAAATGAACTCAAAGAACTAAATAGTAGTTTAGTAAACGTGTCTGCCCCGATTACAAGAGAATTAGAAGATGAATGTGATGTTATTGGAAGACATGTAGCACTGCAGCTGAAACAGTTATCTTCGATTGATAGAATTGATGCGACAGATGAAATACAGGCGATACTCTCTAGATACCGTAAGAGAGCCCTCTGTGGTAGAATTGTGTACACACCTTCTAATTACAGTTCCGAATGTACGCCATCACCACAGCCTACAGTAAATTATGAAATGTCTGCACTCTCTATGCAAGTGGAACAATCTTCACAATCTATACTCCATAATGAATGTACGCTATCACCACAGCCTGTAGCCTACCAGCTTGTAGAGGTCGCTACTGAAGCTTATCAACCTGTTGAACCTACAACATCTGCATTCTCTGCGCCACTGCTGGATCAATTTGAATCTATACCCCAATCTAATGATGTACTTGCTGCAGCAATATCAATCTCTAATATTAAAAAATAACGAACTAAGCTATGTAGTACTGTAGTTATTAAGTATTAATATGTAAAGTTCACGTTTAATATGTACAAAAACTTTACAAAACCATTGTGAATTTGATTATGAATAAAAAAAAATACTTACTTTGATATAATCTTTTAGACTTTCATTGATAGCAGCACACACTTCTATTATTTTAATGATGGATGCTTTTGAAACTCTGAAAAATACCGACAACAGTCTATACGATATCCCAGAAGAAAGGTATACTAGGGTTATTTCCAACTTCACCCTCGCAGGTATCGCATCCCTCATTAGTGTATCATCACGTTGAATTTTTGGAGCAATCAAATTTAAAAGTATTTCCACTTGTTCAGTTGTCAATCTCATAACCGCTTTATATTCTCGGGGATCTTCATCATATAGCTCTTTAAATATTGAATTCGTTGCCCCTTTTCTTTGCAGCCAAGTCCTGACCCAAACACTTCTCTTCTTCTTCTTTTTTTGTATAGCTCTTTCAATTTCAACACAAAGTATTTTCGTAACTGCTTTTATAGTGGTATGCACTGTGATTAAACGTGTATTTTGCGACAACATTGCACGAGACATGATACAGACGAACTATGCGAGTACACTGGTGCAGTAGCTGTCTTCCTGCGACGCCAGCAGTTCGCATAGTGTGACCGAGCGAGGCGAGTCGAGCTACTGTCATACGAGTACACATGCACAGTAGCTGTCTACTGTCATATCAGCTGCTCGCACTGTGTAACCTATCCTTTACTTAGGACAGCAGCGACATCACTCGCGTTCTACAGGTTGGTCTTGGTTGAAATGTACTTATAAAAAGTTTCCATACTGTTAATAGGAATCGATAAAATACCGCGATGACGAATGACGGGTTCGGTATTTATTCGGCAAAATATTCCTACACTTTCAGCATTTTCTCACACTTATTTGGAAGGGGCATAAGTCAGCATTTTATCCAAATATTATGTCGAAAGGTACATGGTTTGAGGGGTATTTAATGAAGCCAAAATTAGGTCAGAGCATCACTTTGCTCTCTCGAAGCAAGCTGGCAACAGTTCTCTCCTAAAGCAAGCTTCAAGCAACAGTAATCAGCAACTTCTATCTTCAATACCAACAACGCCAGTCTACAACCAGAAATATGTAAGTGTTCTTTATTTTTTACGACTCAGATGGTGAGGCGAACCCTTGCGCTCAGACATGAGACTTGTCTAGACATCCATGGCATGATTTCTATGCAGAAATTTTTCTTTATGGAACAGAGCATCTAAGTTTTAGCACTGTTTGATAACGATTCAGACGAGTACCGCACCGACTGGTAAAAAGGTCAAGAGGGGTCTCAAAATCTCAACCAATAGGTCAATCAAACGACTCAAATACCTACTTTTCTCAACCTGTACCAATAAAAAATTTCTTTCTCAGGTCCAATACAACTACGCTCTTTGCTTCAGACGACGAACAGCAACAAGGGTTTGATGTCAAAAGGAAAAAGTCACAAACCTCCACGCAAGCAGCCGCAGCAAGAAGCCGAAGATTGCGGCATGGACGCGCCCTCAACCACCAGCTGAAAACATTGATACTGAGGAAGACGAACTACTTTTCCCAAATACGCTGCCACCATCAATGCCATTACTGGACCCTATAAGTAAAAACACCATACAATCATATTTGACCGAAAAACGCCAGAATGGCAACTACACGCGA
This sequence comes from Hemistola chrysoprasaria, assembly GCA_947063395.1. Taxonomy (NCBI): domain Eukaryota; kingdom Metazoa; phylum Arthropoda; class Insecta; order Lepidoptera; family Geometridae; genus Hemistola; species Hemistola chrysoprasaria. The sequence goes on along the minus strand of OX346727.1, from coordinate 2,600,646 downwards.
CAGTTGAAGCCTGAAAAGTCCGGTTCACACTTGATAGAGATCCGAGTTTATAACACTAAGGATATAGAAAACGTAGATCCTCAGAACAGGTGGAAGCTTGCCCTGCTCACTATTAAAAATAGGACTGATCGGGGCACTGAATCATGGCGTATGTTATCAAAATTTGTCGCTGAAACTCGGAAGGAGTTCAGTGACAGTCCCCCTACCTTTATTAATCCCTATTAATTCATATACTCCCTATTATACTCTTTTTATACCTTACTTTGATATTCAACTTTTAATGTCTTTTAATATTATTATAAATCATAACGTAATGCTTTTGTATTTTATTTAACAACCTATAGTTACTACGTATAGCTACTATCGCATTTATTCGTAACCTATAGTTATAAATAAACGCTATATTAATATGTTGTAAATTACATTGTTTCTTTTCTTCTTACAGTCTCTTCGACTAAGACATCAAGATCTGAAGTACTTACACGATGTATTGATTGTAATATTGACATAGAGAAACATAAGTTCAGACACCATTTGAGAACTAATGTACGTACATAAGTCTAACAGTTTGTTAAAAACTCATAATCATAACATTGATGTAGTAGCTACAGCTTTTAAAAATCGAATTATTACATATCGCATAAGTCCTGATCATGAAGTACATCACACCCGAGGCATTTCTCTTAGAAACAAAAAGAAGTCTTTAAATTGATCGAAGTAATTAAGGAAATATGATTGCGTTAAATTTAACGTTGAATTATTTGGCCACTTTGCCTTACAAAAAACTTGTGAACAACAGTTAAAGTCTTTTATTACTAAATATGTTGTATACAGAAATACTGACATATACGAATTATACAGAAATACAGTACTCGTTTTAAATCGTAAACTTACCGAGTTTAAACATCGAGAGTCAGGCTGGTCTTATTTTGGTAAGAGTCACATATAAATTAATATCAATAAATACAATCCACTAAGAGGTGGTACTTACATAGAATTACCAGCTGAAATATGAAATTCGAAGAGCTGTATAAATGTAAAAAATCATGATAGCCAATGCTTTTTATGGTTTTTATATTTTTATTTTATGTCTCAACGGTTTTATTCTAGAGTTATATTTTATTTATTTATTTATTTCAAATATTCCTTATGCACATATATAACATGTGCTGGGGTAACAAACCCTTAGTACAAAGTCAAATGCTATGTCACTCACCATCAGCATCAATAATACCGGCTGCGGCAGGGATGTCGCTATCGATGTCATAAAGGGATGTCAGCCGTCATGCGTATGAAATACCTCTAGACGCAGACTAAGCCTGATTCTGAGACGTCGGCTATGCAGCCGACGCCGTGCGTAATGCAGCTCATGAAATCAATTTCATCAAACAGACCCATATATTTCTGCCATTTTGCAGATTAATGGCGCATACTACCATGGCCCATGTTCCCCCATGGTTCATGGGGGAACTCGCAGAATGGTAACCGCCACCCGACGAAACACTTGTTTACAAAAGATTTATAAACAAAATAGACCAGATTTATCCCGAGGATTGGCGGTCCTGGGTGGTGAATAAAATTCAATACGAAATCTTACACGGTAATAAAATATCGTCGGACGAGGAATGCCGTCTTCGGTTCGCTATAAACCGTAACTTAATTAGGAAAAAAAAAGATCAGTGCCTGGGTGAGATCAAGACAGCATTTTATGGATGCATTTAAAGGCGCTTCTCTGAAAATAAAGTCACTTAAACAAACATTTTAGCGCTGGATTCACATTTCCGAAAGACATTATGCGGATGCGCTCTTACAATAATCACTTGCGGTAAAAGAGCAGAGATTTTACAACATAGACGAAGCATCTAAAAACCTTCAAACAAGACTTTGAATAAACTTCTACATTCAATCCCCCCTCGGCGACTTTCCTTCTCGAAACATGTGCGAAATATGGTAAAATTATCCAATTTAAATCTGTTCAACCTAATCTATGCATTGAAAAAAAGTGCGGAAATAATTGTGAACATATTAACACTGAAAAAAGACACAAGATACTTAATTATTTTTGGGGAGATCATCGAAGAGACTAATTGATAAGCATAACAGAAAGAGCTGTAACGTAACATAAGTAACTGTATACAGAAAAAATTATATCTTTAATGTTTAATTAAATCTTTATTTTGGTCATATGGGCTAATTCCACTGATATTATTAAATTAATTAATCACAAAAAAAGTGTGTAAGATCACTTTGCGGTGCTGACTCGCTGGATTCTTGTAAGTCTTTATTTAAAAAACATAAAATTCTACCGCTACCATGCCTATATATATTTGAGCTAAGTGTATTTGTTCACTAACATCGCCACTTATTCGTTTTAACCAATGATGTAGTAGTAAGAACACGTCGTAGACAAAACCAGCTAGATGTTCCCCCCCCAACGTATCCAACAGTATAGCAAAAATGTTTATTGTATGGCCATCCGTATCTACAATAAATTGCCAGAAGATTATAAGAATGTAAGCCGTAATAATTTGCGATGTAAACTTTTTAGATTTCTTATCGAAAAATGTTATTATTCTGTTAAAGAATTTCTGGACGATAAAATACATAACACACGTTCACGCCTTTTTCCCGAAAGGGTAGGCAGAGGTGTACCCAGGACTCAGTCCCATAGTAGATACACCGACACGTTACACCCTAAATACACATTTAGGGTGTAAAGTTAAGGTTACCTAGATTAATTTTATTTCAATGATTGCCTAATTTACCTTGAATGTTAGAGTACCAAACTGAAATAGCAAAATTATCTATAAGTGTATTAAAGAGGGGTTGAAAGTTTGTATGGAGTAGACTTCATTTTTCAGCCGATTAATTTCAAATTTTGTAGAAACATTCTAAAATGAAAATAATTAAACACTTGTTTCAGCGTTTACAAAAATTTCAGCCCTTTTGTGGAAAAATACAGTTTTAAAGTTTCTTATGAATATTTTAGTTCCAACAATGCTTACTAGATGGAAAAATTTCAATATTTTCTTGCAAGACAACTACCCTAAAGCAACATTTTTAGGTAATTTAGTTCCAACATTGCATAATAGATGGCGTTCTGTAAATAATTAAAACGCGCTTATGACTTAAAAAAAACATAGGAAAAACATACATTCACGCCCTTTTTCCCGAAGGGGTAGGCAGAGGTGTACCCAGGCCTCAGTCCCACAGTAGATACACCCACATTTCGCCAGTATGTTATTGGTCCCATGTAATAGGGGACGAGCCTATTGCCATCTACCGGGCACAGTTCCAGACTCCAGGCAGTTATTGAGATAATTCCTAATGGAAAAATTCAATATTTATCACTTTACCTGACCTGGGTTTCGAACCCGGGACCTCTTGATTGGCAATCGAGCTTGCGCCCTCTACGCCATAGAGGCAGTGGCTTATGATTTCGCTTCTCTTTATCATAGCTCTATTAAACTGGGTTGCAACAACATCGAATTATGAATGCTCTTCTTACTGTTTTCACTGTTTCCGTAATCCGTATATGTCTCCAGATTATTCAATCTATTACCAATACCAATATCATAGTATAAAGTGAGAAACTTTGTTTTTTATTTGCAACGAATAGGTTCCGAAACTACTGGACCGATTTAAAAAATCTTTTACTTATGGAGAGCTTAATTCAGTGTGAGTGACATAATAGGCTATATTACGAGGTTTTGAAAAATATTAGGGATCCGCAAGAAATCTGCAATATTGTGAACTAAGGTGTCACATAATTACCAAATATATTCATTAACTTGCGTGCGCTGTGAAATCTATTAATGGTAGAATAATATAATGTACTAGGGGTTTGTAGTACTTACTAATATTTTTGGCTCTCAACAAAAATTAAATTTTATCTCGGAATGCTCTTCAACTCCCGGAAGATTCGATAAACCAATAAAACGAAACAAAATCTGCAATTTTGCTTCTCAATGTATGACTAAAGTCTTGAGTACCAAAGACAAGAACAAGAAAGTATTGTTGAAAATGGAACGAGATGTATTTGGGCGACTTTTGGCAATAAGTCTAAACAAAAAAATTAATCTCGAATTTTGCCTAACTTTTCCACTAGCACCATTGCCCCCTGCTCTTTTTGCATGTACTGGAGAGATGTTAAAAACTTCAAAATCAACGTTAGCAAAGGTTTTGAAATCCAAAACTAAAATGGTTGAGCCAACTCATATCAACGTTGAAATAATAGATGGTTTTTATTACTTGCATATAATCGGAGCTGCTATAGCTCAAACTTTTGATAAAATTGCCGAGTCAATACTCATAAAAATATGTTCAACAAACGCGACAGAAATACATTTAATTTTTGATCGCTACTTATCACCGTCAATCAAAGATTCCGAACGTGAAAGCAGAAAAGAATTCGATATTCCGTACAAAATTTCAGGACCTCAGCAAACTAGACCAAAAAATTTGGTCTAGCTGGATATCATTAACTCAGAAAATTTTACGAACTATTTTCGTAAATTCCATGTGGCTTAATGCAACGGATCCAATATGCGTGAAACTTCAGCCTGAGAACTGCGGTTGGTTCTTAGATGAATATTTAAAACCAGTAGGATTCATTGGGGATCATACACCTTTAAAAATAGAAGACATTGTCGAAAAAACTGAAACGGAGAGTGATGACGAAGAAGATTCAGAAGTTGGAGATCACAGTTATATGTCCGATGACTCGGAACCTGAATAATTTTAAAAATTTTTGTATTGTAAATTTTTTTCAATAAACAGAAGTATTCTTTTAATTGTTTTTTTTTTATTTCGGCTCCTAATAATAAAGATAAAATTTGCCAGATAAGTAATATATTGTCGTTTTTATGACAGTTTTTAACACACGAGTTGTTCTCAAACACAGACAGGATGTCTAATACCTACAACAGTAGAAGAAATACCAACCAATTCCAGCGTGGTGATCCCGCTAGTGGTGGTACAGATGACCGAAGACAGAATGCCGGCACCAGAAACCAGCGAAGAGCCTACAATTATCAGCAACAGCGAGCTGCTGAAACTGACTGGTCTGAGGCTCGAGAATTCGAGGAGCGGCCCCCAAAATCTAGAGGCCCCAATCAGCGAAGTATGGACTGGAAGAAAAAGATGCAGGAGAAGAAAGAGGCCAGAAAGGAAAAGAAAGATGATGCTTCCGCGGCCTACGACTTCAAAGCGGTCAAGGAAACCGCCCCTGTTGACGAGCCTTTGTACGATATTGGACCTCACAGTAGTTCAATCCCTGTGCAAGAGACTTATTCCCAGAACTTCGAGTTTTCCGGATTCATCGACCAGGTCGAACGAACTTATGAAACTATGAGAGGGATTGATCCCCGGCTCGATCGCCGGATGCCCTTTTCAATGTTCCAGCATTCAATGACTACCATTCTGAATTGCTATTTAATGGACCTAGCCCTAGCAAATGGTGAGAGGAAGATGGGCGTGGGTATGTGCCAGGACCTGCTTCCTGAAGATTTATGCATTCCCGACAACCTTTTCCATTTCCTGGCGAACATAGGTAATACAACTACAGTTAACGGCGAGGAAATTAAATTCAACTTACCAGAAGCCGCCGTACCACAGCCTCAAGCGGACGACATTCCCGCAGGCTCATTCGGGATAGTTGGGCCCGAAAATCATAACGTCTATGAGTGTTACATCTCACCTTTGGTTACAATGAATCGGGTTCTTAATTCACGTCGAGCTCCAGGCGCCCCAGAAGTTCCACCGTTACCAGCGGTGATGATCCCGGCGGGCAGCGTACCGACGGAGAATCTTCTCGGCCATGGGCCACCGGACATTATTCATATCGAAGCACGTCAAAGGATCGAAGGCTTTGAATTTCCTGAGGGTGACTCAGAAGCGGCCAGACTTCGGGTCTGTCCAGAATTAATGTCTAGAGTAAATACTGTACTCTTTGAGATGAAGAACCGTTACAAGATGAGAGATATTGGAAGATCCTCTCCATCCTTACGGAACTACATAGTGCCTAAGAACATTCCAGGCTACATCCAACAATATATATGTTTTACTCTAACTGTCTTTTTTACTAAAGATGTGTATATACTTTAGTGTCACATAAACAATAAACATAGATAAATAATTAATTGATTAAAAAATAAAAAATTAAATAACTATTTCTGTATATTAATAATTAACTACTCCAAAATAATGCACAGCATATACGAGTCTATCGCTATCCTTTTCATTTCCAAGCACAAATAGCATGCGCACTCTCCTTCTTTAAATGGGCGGACTTTAAACAGCTGCTACGCTGCGTCCTTTTCTACCGCATGGGATGGTTGGTCTGGGACCTCTCTCTCACACACATTCACTCGCAGCGATATTTTATTATTTAAAATTCGACAACCGTAATTCGGGACCGATTTTTCGCAGGCAACCCTATACCACCGTGTTCCTTATGAAATAATCTTTCATTTTATTTAAGTTTGATTCAATAATCAGACCGTTGCAAAATGCTAGTATAGATTTACCTGTTTACACCTGGCAACCCGTGGTTGTGACCGGAAAAAAATAGGCAACCTAACGTTTGCATATTCTATGGGCTTCAAACTTTCGATTGGTATCAAATTTATTTAATAATCACCGGTACAATGTTTAAAAAAAAATTTTTTTTAATTATTAATTAAAAATACTCTGGACTGAAATTTGTTAGGCAACCCATATAGGATATATTTATTGGCATATTTAATAACATAAAAAATACGTCTCATTAAATAAGCATCTCGGTGAAGGTCGTTGTATAGCGGGATCCTATACTACAAGGGCTTTCACCAAGCTCAGTGCCACCTAACAACTAAGGCACACAAACCCACGCCCATCTGGCCATACATTACAGTTGTTGAGGCTCATTTTTTGGTGGATGCCAACAGCGTCAAGTGGTGGACACAGTAGGGGAAGTTTTCTTTGACCTAAAAATTTACGTTACTGAAGACGTTAAATCTACTGCTCCAGAAGACCGGTGGAAGAAAGCGTTATTAAGCGCAAAATGTAAAGTTAACGAGGATTCACCTCAGTGGAGAAAATTACCCGAACTTATAAAGGAGGCTCATTGTTGCTGAGGGCCAACAGCGTGAAGTGGGGGATACCAAAGGGGAAGTTTTCGTTGACCTAAATATGTACACTACTGCAGACGTTGAATCTACTGCTCCGGAAGAGCGATGGAAGAAAGCATTAATAAGTGCAAAACTTAAGGTTAACGAGGATTCACCTCAGTGGAGAAAATTACCCGAACTTATTAAGGAGGCTCATTGTTGCTGGGGGCCAACAGCGTGAAGTGGGGGACACTAAAGGGGAAGTTTTCGTTGGTCTAAAAATGTACGCTACTGCAGACGTTGAATCTACTGCTCCAGAAGAGCAGTGGAAGAAAGCGTTATTAAGCGCAAAATTTAAGATTAACGAGGATTCACCTCAGCGGAGAAAATTACCCGAACTTATTAAGGAGGCTCATTGCCGCTGGGGGCCAACAGCTGGAAGGGGGACACAAAAGGGGAAGTTTTCGTTGATCTAAAAATGAACGCTACTGCAGACGTTGAATCTACTGCTCCGGAAGAGCGGTGGAAGAAAGCGTTAATAAAGGCAAAATTTAAGGTGAAGTAGGTTACACCTCAGTGGACAAAATTACGCGAACTTGTTAAGGAGGCTCATGATTGCTGGAGGCCAACAGCGTCAACTGGTGGACACAAAAGGGAAACTTTTTGTTGACCAAAATATATAGGCTACTGCAGACGTTGAATCTACTGCTCCGGAAGAGCGGTGGAAGAAAGCGTTAATGTGGGCAAAATTTAAGGTTAACGAGGATTAACCTCAGTGGAGAAAATTACGCGAACTTGTTAAGGAGGCTCATTGTTGCTGGAGGCCAACAGAGTCAAGTGGTGGACACCAAAGAGGAACTTTTCGTTGACCAAAATATTTAGGCTACTGCAGACTTTGAATCTACTGCTCCGGAAGAGCGGTGGAAGAAAGCGTTAATAAGGGCAAAATTTAAGATAAACGAGGATTAACCTCAGTGGAAAAAAATACGCGAACTTGTTAAGGAGGCTCATTGTTGCTGGAGGCCAACAGAGTCAAGTGGTGGACACCAAAGGGGAACTTTACGTTGACCTAAATATTTAGGCTACTGCAGACTTTAAATCTACTTACTGCTCCCGAAGAGCGGCTCATTGTTACTGGGGGCCATGAGCGTCAAGCGGTGGACACTAGTGATGGAACGAATATTAATTTTTAAGCATTCGCGAATACGAATGCAGATGCGAATGTCTGCCATCGATATTAATTTACAATAATCACTTTTGAATTTGGCGCCGTTTATATATGCCGTCATTTTGACAGCTTACTCGGCGCGCGAGTCACACGCACACATTTGTCATTGTTTGCATCTAATTCCGAGCAGTCTCGAGCCGTCCCGAAAGAGACCGATTGATTTTGTTTACTTATCGAATGATCGTTAGCAAAAACATGAGAATTGTGAGGTTAGAGTGTTTTGTAATTTGATAAGATGAGTAAGTCAGTTACAAGTGAAATATGGACTTATTTTACGCTTTGTGATGCTGAAAGAGCCAAATGCAAGATCTGTGACAATGAATATTCTCGAAAAGGAAGGACAACAACGGCTATGAGAAATCATTTGAAGTCAATGCATCAAGTCGAATTTTATGAATTAGAAAAATGCGAAAAACAAAAACAGGAGGATGCAATGAGTTTAATTGCAACATTTTCCTAGAAAAGTATTAAATCTGAGGTTAAGCAGATGTCGCTTCAAGCGTGTGTTGATAAAACGAAACAGAGGAATAATAAATCTATGAAGTCCCTGACAGCTGATAAATCAGTAGGTGAGATGATTGCGTTGGAAGACCTTCCATTTAGTTTCATCGAAAGTTTATTTGTTTTAAAATGTCTTTATTCAAATATCATTAACAATTAGCACATTAAACTAGTGTAGATTAAATCATAGCAGTACATACCATTCTTTAGTTTGTTTCACAAGGATATTACTTATATAAAACTTACACAATAAATAAATCAATTTTTTAATACATCTAAGTATTTAAATAACGTGTAATATTTTCATTATAAGAATAATAAGTCTAGATGTTATTGTTATGTAATGTTAGACTAAAGCTGTGAGCTTTAGTCTAACATTACATTTTTAAGCAATAATTCGTCGAAAGTGCTGGGTTCGTAAGACTTGTGAAACACTTTTGTCAGTCCTATAATTTAAAGTCTCGTCAGTATTTTACTTCTTTTATCTGCGACGACTTAGGCAAAGTAAGCCAGAAAATTCTTGAACTGCTGAAATCTTTTCAAAAATTTTATTTACTGGTGATATTTAGTCTGATTCTTGCTCTAGTCTCGCTTTTGAGTTTGACATGTCATATGTGTCATACAGCTTATTAGTTTTGTGAGTCATTATTATTACTGATTTATCTTGCTCTTTATTTAAGTCAATTTTAATCTGATTAGTTATTAATCGATTTAAGTTATGTCACAGATAATATCATCATCACTTTTAGTTGGGAGTAGTATGGGTAGTTTTACTTGTCTGTGGTTATTATATTTACTACTACCGGCATTCTCTGATGAAAAGCGGTACTGGCGGTTGAGATACGGTGTGGTGAGTTATCTATAAGATTTTACGGAATAATTGTTATAAATAGTTGTTTTGGTGATACAATAGAAAATTATATTGGTCTCTGCCTTTAATTCTGGTCTCCCGAAGGTGAATTCTAACACTATATCTTTTAGTTTGATGAATACATTATAGTTTTCGTTGACAAAAATATTTACGCTACTGCAGACGTTGAATCTACTGCTCCGGAAGAGCGGTGTAAGAAAGCGTTAGTGAGGGCGAAATTTAAGGTGAACGAGGATTCACCTCAGTGGAGAGAATTATGTGAACTTGTTAAGGAGACTCATTGTTGCTGGGGTTTGGTTCATATGGAATTAAAGGACAGTTTCAGGGGTAACTGTGTTCCTCTAGAACACATTGCTTTGTTGAGATGTTCATCCTCAGTGGATCACATAAATTTGACAACAAAAGGATATAGATCCGTATCTCAACATAATAATATATTGGTAGACGAACAATTCATGGCCAACTCTGAAGAAGACAATCCAACTTTACCAGAGACCCTACTATCTGTACTGTCACTGCATTGTATCATACATTGCTGGATATATAGTCAGATACTTGCTATCAAAATTAAATTGCACTGATTGTTTGAAGGCACTAGTAGCACAGAAATCCGCGCATCATCATGGGTTTATTGCATGCAAAGATAGAGGTGGCCTCCTTCATCCATCAGAAGATGTTGTTAAAATTTGTAGTGTCACTGAATCCATAGTCAAAACCACCGTTTCTTGTTTGGATGAAAAAACAAAAGCCAACCTAAATACAAATGGGATGGTAAATAAAGCCTTGACATTATTTGTTGGCAAAGACATTTTCACCGTTCTCCTTGAGCATTAGTATGAACAAGAACCATGCAGCAACCATAGGGCAGTGATACAAAAGTATGTGGAAATAAGGGTTAAGTATTTAGTACGCAGGTCAAACGTAAAGGATACTAAAAGGCAGCTCTACAATAAGCTGACTCTTTTTAGAGAGCAATAGAACATTTCAGAATAATATTAATTTAATAAATTGTAAATTTAACTTTAAACTGTCTATAGGTATATGTGTGTAAGACATCTTAATAAATCTTAAAAAGAAACCCAGACTTTCATTTTCAGTATGTATGTATTTTTAAGTGTGGAAGAAATAGAAATTGTGACATGTTTAGTCGAACTTAAACCTCGAGACCCGCGATATCTATACCATGACTGAATTTGCTCATATTCGAACCTATCGAAAAATTATATCATACTTCATACTATTATTATAAATCCGAAAGTTTGTGTGTTAGTGTGTAAATGTTTGAAACGACGATTTTTTGAAGTTACAGAGATACCTCGCTGGATGGATTTGTATGAAATTTGCTATGTAGATAGTCTTTACCTTAAAATGGGACATAGGCAAATTTATATACTGACTATTCAATTCAATTCAATTGTTTATTGCATCATATATGTTACATAGCTCTTAAAATTAAAATTGTATCAATATATGCACCCAGTAAGGGCTTGGCAATATGGGTAGGACTAATGCGGGCGAAGCCGCAGCGCGCAGCTAGTAATAATGTAAACTACAATTCTACAACATTTTATAAAGATGAACGGTTTTTGAGTTATATGCGAACATACAAACACCGATTTGTCCTAGTTTATCGTAAGACTCCGCTTCTTTCGGTCAATAACTACTTACGATTTTACGAACTTAATTTTCATCCACCCGTATAGTGATTCCATAATATATAATCATAATGCATTTGTCATCGATATGGACGCGAGCGCTCACAGTCATCCCTATCCGTACTCTATACATCAATCTACGTAGCTATATCACATCTGCCTACGAGTCGCACTATAGAGGCCGCGCCATACACTCGCTCTATACTTAGTAATATTTACTCTGAGTTTGTTACAATCTTCCAGCACTGGCTCACCCCATCTCGTGTGAACAATTTTGGGTGGAAGTTGGGAAAATTTCTAACAGTGATGGCATGTTAAAATACAAAAATAACTAGTTTTAGTAAATCTCTTCATGTATACCGGTGTCGAATGCTGCATGCGAGCGCATATTTTCACAGAATTTAATAAAAACGGACCAAAGAAACAGATTTATAAACAAAAATGTGTCAGCTATTTTAAAAACAAAGCAAGGTGTTAAGGATGAAGGAGGTTGTGTAAATTTTAATCCTTCGAAAAGGATGTTAAAATATAACTCTAACATTTAATGTGAGTATGAATAAATAAAACGTGTTAAGAAAATCAGTATTTTTATTGGTATATCTGTCCTATGTAAGTCGATATATTTCAGTATTTTTTTGAGGTGCCTCGGTATTTTCGTAAAATTTAATCTGGTCACACTGACGCTTGTTAAATCTACAAGCAAACTGTAGAAAATAACAAGAACACAGTGTAGATTTAACAAGGTAAATTAACAAGGATACTTTTGTAGTAAGTAACAAGTTGAGCATGTTAAAAATACATGGTAATTATGTTAAAACAACATGTAAAGCATAATAAAACAAGCCTAATGTAAATTTAACCCTTTCGTAATGTAGAGACATGTTGGCTAGGTTGTTATGTCAACAAGTTAGACTTAACAAGTTAATTTTTAGCAGCAACCTGCAAGCAGATTGGCGCTATTTTAACCAAAAAGACGATTCGGTCAACATTATTTCTAGTTAAAATTTTTCTCAGTGCACATTTTGGCATACCATGGAGCGCTATAAAGAATAAGCTAAAAGGCAAGCACTCCAATAAACCAGGCCATCCAACAACATTCAGCGAAAGAGAAGAAAACGCCTTTGTTGCCCACATAACGGCCCTATCAGAGTATGGTTTTCCGATCAGTGAGGTTGACCTTAAGTTCATAACGCTTCCCAAAGCATGGCATAGAACAAAAAAGTTAACACAGAAAGAGGGGTCGCACAGCAATCTTACCTAGCAGTCCGTATAAAAATAAGTTAGAAGAAGAAAAATCACAACAGAAACAGAAGAAGGCGCCAAAAAGAGTCTAAACTTGCTATTGTTTCAAAAAAAAGTGCTAAGAAACCTAAAATTAAGAAATGCGCCCAAACTGATGACGACCCTGAATGTTTTTACTGCGGCGAAACTTGGTCTAAGTCAAAACATGATGATGGCTGGATACGGTGTTCTGTCTGCAAAAGGTGAGCCCATGAAGCATGCTCGGGCTGTGATGATTTAAACAACGACTTTCTTTGTGAATTTTGTTCCTAAAATATTTCTTTTTAAGATAAGTTGACACCAAAGTTAATAATTAAGAAAATTTGAGTTTCTTTGTCTTCTTGTCGTCTATTGTATTATTTCCTAATAAAATTTGAATAAATATTACAAAAAGTGTATATTATTGAGACTATGCCACTTTACCCGCTTCGTAGGTTCATGTAGGCGACTTTGGATGGACAATTTCCCATCAGGCCGTCGTCACTCCATACAAAATAAATTATGTACGTACTTTGTGCCAACAATAGAAAAAAATTGCCTAGAGAAAGGTTCAAGACCCTGCGTTCAGCATTACACGTGGTTGATGGCGATACAGCTTCACCAGGGAATACCAACACACTGTGGAAAGTCCAGCCAATACTGAATCGGGTCAAACAAACTTGTGATCGTCTTGAAAGACAACCGGGATTCTTTTCTATTGATGAGCAAATGCTCCCTTTCAGCGGTGTTTGTCCACGCGGACTGCGGCAGGCAATTAAAACTAAACCTCGCCCCCAAGGTCTAAAAATTTTCGTGACCACTACTCACGACGGTCTGATGATAGACTTTGAAGTCTACAGAGGTGCCAGCACTCCTTTCGGCGACAGATCTTTGGGAGTTGGGGCCTCGGTGATCTTGCATCTCTCCAAGTCAATTCCAAGAGGCAGCTGCATTTACTTTGACCGATATTTTTCGTCAATACCTTTGCTTGAAAAGCTGAACACCATTGGACTGCACGGAACAGCGACTCTAATGATGAACCGTATACCTGAGCGAAAAAACATAGATTTTAAACCTGATCGCCGAATGCAGCGTGGTGAATCACAACAGTTTGTGTGTGACGATGTCGTAGTTGTCAAATGGATGGACAACAAGTCTGTGTTAGTCGCTTCTAACTGCACATCTGTTGACGAAACAACATTTGTAAAGCGCTGGGATAAAAATATCTCAGCTTTCACCGATGTTACTGCGCCAAAAACCATCGCTGACTATAACAAGCACATGGGTGGTGTTGATATCCTAGACCAGTCGATGGAGTACTACCGCACCTTCATGAAGACAAGGAAATGGACTCTAAAGGTAATACTCCATTTCTTTATCTAGCCCTGTGCAATGCATGGCGCCTGTATAAATTGGAGTGTGCAGCTGCTGAGATTCCAAGCAACAAATTGATGGACTTGTTAGAGTTTCGGATGCAAGTCGCGGATGGACTTAGCAATACACCTATTCGCCAAAGAAGGACTGAGAGCGATGACGATGATCTTAGTGAGGACGACGAAGATGTACAGCCAAGTACGCCAATATTTAAGAGATCAAACCAACCTTCTCAAGCTAAAAGGTACGATGGCTATGACCACCTTCCAAGCTTTGAAAGCATCGATAGTCCTCGCGCATGCAGAAAGGAAAAATGCAAGAGTCGCTCTAAGATTAGGTGCCAAAAATGTGACGGGTATCTATGCGTCACACGCAATTAAAACTGTTTTGTGGCCTATCACACCAAATAAGTTTTAAGCCTGATTGAAGCAAACACTGAGGCTGATTTAAGTAGAATAAAATATTGTTCGATCTCAATTAAAGAATAACACTGTGATTACATAATTAATACAGATTTTTCTATACTAATGCTTTTGTTTTATATCTAAATAACTAAAAACCCAACAACGTCACGATCATGCACTGGTATGGTTAAAGCCCAAACGTCACGATCGTGCAGGGGTAGTTACTGGCCTTGGATTTTTACTTTGGATTTTTTTTATTTATTACAGGATAACCTTTTAACATCCCCTATCCGAACTCCATGCAGAGAGAATGTAATTTAAAGAAAAAAAAATTTGGGCCTGAAAGGGAATATTTATGTAATTACTGCAAGTTATATTTTTTTTATAATTATAATTTATGTTATTTGTTTGTGCGGATTAAAGCCGGGTATTCATTAGGCAACATTTGTTTATAAACACTGTTTATAAACAGTTTATAAACAGTGTTTCACAATGTTTCATCATCTCTGTAAACAGTTTATATACAAAGGTGATGCAACATTGTTTATTAAACATGTTGCCATGCTCCCCACTTCGAGTGGAGAGCAAGACGAAACGTCTAGTTTATAAGCAAAAGTCAATAGGTGTGGACGTGTGTTGCGCGAGTTTATAAACATGGAAGTAGTGTGGTCCAACAACCAGGTTTCGATGCTCATAGAGCTTTACCAACAGCGTAATATACTTTGGGATGCTTCAAATAAAGATTATAAAGATAAATTAAAAAAAAATGATGCTTGGGCCGACATTGCTGCAGAATTGAATATGTCGCAAAAGGAAGTGGAAACGAAGATGCATATTCTACGCTCACAATTTTCTCGTGAAAAGAAAAAACTTAAGTCATCAAAAAGAACTGGAAGCGGTGCCGAGGAAGTGATTAAAAGCAGATGGCAGTGGTATGATCCGCTACAATTTTTATTACGTGGTGCAACGACATCTGGAACATCGGATACAATGGGAACGGTGAGTACCTACATTTTTATATTATTTGCTAAGTTGATAATATTAATGTAATTTTTTCATCTTTTCAAGGTAACGGGTTAGTAAATTTTAAATCAAACACAAAACTCTAAATTATAATCAGAACTTTATTTGGAAAAAAACAGGTAGGTACATAGGTACCTACTATTTTAAGTATTATGCATGAGAATTTTGCCACGGCACACTACCTTCTGGACTAATGAAATATTCAGCAAATTGATCTCTTACAACCGTAGCAGCTAGTGGGGGATGTCTTGCAATAGGTTGTAAATCCAACATGCTGTTGTGAGGGCCGATTTCTCTTCGCCAAAAACCTTCTATAATGTTATATTCTGAGTCTTCATAATCGAATGTTCCTGGTGGAGTATATATAGCCCGAGACTGTTTATTGCGCCTCAAAAAGTTATGCAAATATACACATGTCATTGTTACAATTTCACAAGTAGCAGGCTTAAGAGGTATGGCTTTTCTGAAAACGCGAAAGACAGCACATAATATGCCAAACACATTTTCTACTATCCTTCTTGATCTGGAAAGACGGTAGTTGTAAATGCGCTTTATAGTTCCACGATTGTGAATACCAGGATAAGGCTTCATAATATTTTCGGATAAGGCAAATGCGCTGTCCCCTACTATTACATAAGGTAGATTCGGACCATTTGGTAAAATTGGTTGTGGCTGTGGAATATTCAAATTGTTTTGAGTAATTGCATCGTAAAATGGAGTTTCTTGAAATACTCCACTGTCGGAAGATCTGCCTTTAGCACCACAATTCGCATATATAAAGTTGTAATCTGCATCAACTATTGCCAGTAGTACAATGCTGAATTGTTCTTTATAGTTGAAAAAATCACTGCCAGAGTTAAATGGTGCTTCAATAACAATATGTTTTCCATCAATGGAGCCGATACAATGAGGGAAATTCCATAATAATTCGAACTGGCGAGCCTTGTTTTTCCATTCTTGTTCAGTACTTGGAACCTGTAACCAATTTAAAACAATGATTTACAGGATGGCAGTGCCTCAACGCAGCCGTCAAATACACCGCCAACTGTGCCGCCGCCACCGCCAACATCACAACTGCCACTGCCACCGCCGCCACCGCCACCGCCACTTCCACAGTCAAACAACTCCAAAAAGAGGAAGTGTGACGAGAATCTCAATGAAATGTATGAAATTATGAAAAGTGCCAAAAAGAAGATGGAGGAACCTAAAGACGAATTTGAAATTTATGGCCAGTATGTGGCATCTGAATTGAAAAATGTGAAAAACCAAAGAGCACTGTTACAGGCCAAGTATTACATAAATAATATATTGCTACAAGCGAGAATGGGCAATTTCGATAGTAATTATTTTGGTGGATATCAAGGCTATGGAGATGGATGGCTCGGCTATGGCGACGGATACCGCACCACATCATCAACGTCGACATATGCTGATGCATCTACACCAACGCAGACACCAGATCCCCAAGTCCATACTGCTACTGGTGACGAGTTGCTTAGTAATCTTGACGAAATAGTTTCCCAGTTGGAAGATGACACACAATAAATAAATTGATGTGATTTGATTTAAATATTTGATAAATACCTACTTGAGTGATTTGAATTTATTTTATTTTACTCACCTTTACATAGTCCTTTAAAACTTTTGTCAATTCCTGACAAACTTCTCGTATAATCTTGCTGATTAATTGTTTTGATACTTTAAAAGTATATGACAGTGAGCCATATGAGTCACCTGTTGCAAGAAACCTTAAAGTTATAGCTAGTCTTCTCTGGGGCTCAATAGGATGCCGAAATTTCGTTTCCTGTTTTGTTATGGCTGGTCCAATCAATCTCAGTAAAATTTCAAAATCTGATGTTGACATTCTCGTGAAATTTTGAAAAGACCCATCAAATCCACGAAGGTCATGAAATACATAACTTCTATTTAAAAGATAATTTCGAATCCACCACCTTTTCTTCTTTTTTTTTCTAGTAGCACTCTTATGTAATATTATATAAGCAGCACAGAGCATCACTACCTCCTCGGGCGACATCCTGGCAACAACTGAGAAGTGTGGACTGCCAAGTTTCAGAAACAGTGTTTACGGTAAACTTGTTAATAAACCCGTCATAAACAGTTTATTAACAAATGTTGCCTAATGAATACCCGGCTTTAGTAAGTTGAAGTGGCAATGGGCAGGGCACATAGCACGTAGAACTGATGGCCGATGGGGCTGCAAAGTTCTCGAATGGAGACCACGGACCGGCAAGCGCAGCGTAGGACGTCCACCCACAAGGTGGACAGACGATCTGATAAAGACGGCAGGAACTCGATGGAGGCGGGCCGCTTACAACCGGACTGAATGGAAATCTATGGGGGAGGCCTATGTTTCGCAGTGGACGTCCTGTGGCTGAGATGATGATGATGATATTTTTTTGTTAGGTAATTAATTTGAAAATCATTTAAATATGTGTTGCTTTGTTTGAAATTGTATGGTGTGAATTTATATGATAATAAAAAAATACCGCATTTAATTTTTTTATTTATTTTTCCCTCTGGGTTTTGGTTGAGTGTATATATATTTGTGTAATGATTTTGTTGCAATTCATTTGGTGTTGGTTTTCATGTGCTTATTTATACATATATATATTTAATTATATATATATATATATATATATATATATATATATAAAACCCCGTATTTGGAATATGAATTTCGAATCCACTTACTCCCTTTTGAATTTAAAATTTTGCTAACAATATTTTTTCTTAGCTGAGTGTAGGTATGTTATTAAAAATACATATAAAATTGTTTTAAAAATATTTTAGGTTACCCATACATCAGAAAATGGAAATTTAAATGAAATAATATCAGAAAAACATTTGGAAGAAGAAGTGTGTATACATTAAAATTATTATAGTTATTATTGTTGCTATTATACTCGTATTTAGGAGTATGAATAACGAATCTACCTACTGTCTTTTGAATTTCAAATTTTGTGCCGAGTGTAGGTATGTTATTAGAAATAAAAAATGAATTGAAATATTTCAGGTTATCCATACATTAGAAAAAGGAAATCTAAATGAAATGATACCAGAAAAACATTTGGAAGTAGAGGACATAAGAAATGAAGACGATTTAGAGAAGAAAAAAGTAGAAAATATGCGAGAACCAGGCACACCACCAGAAGAGAATTTAAAAAGTAAGCGTGTTCGCGAAAAAGATTTCTGTTACTATTGTGAGACTTTGGTTCTAAATTTTTCACGACATATGACCCGTAACCACTTAGCAGAGCCCGAAGTTCAATTGGCGATGTCTTATGCAAAAAATAGCTTGGGTCGCAAAAAGACTTTTTCAGACTTAAGGAAAAAAGGAAATTTTATAACTAATGCTCAAACTGGCTTCAAACCCGTGAAGAAGAGTAGATTTACAGATAAAACTGACTATTTACCTTGCAAAAAATGTTTTGGTTTTTATTCAAGAACAACTATGGCGGCATTTAAAAAATTAATGAAGATGACAGGTAACAATATAAGAAAACTTCTAAGTTCCTTTTTTATAATTATTTGCTATTTTAACCTATCTCCATTTTAAAATAATAACACAGGCTGCTTCTTATCACGGATAGGACAAAGGAAAAAGACTCACCTGCTACATACAGCTTTTGAAAAGTAATATTAATAAACATACTTTTATTATTATTATCATATTATTGTAAATTAAATACTTTACCTAATAATAAATATTTAATGATTATTTTTAGGTCACAAATACTTCTTAGAAAAAATGAAAATGATGTGGGAACAGGAGAAACAGAAATTGAATCTGAACCTGATAAAGGTATCAAGAACATAAAGAAAAATTTGTCTAAAAGAAAAAAGGATTTTTGTTTATATTGTGAAGAGCAAGTTTCAAACTTTGCCCGTCATATCATAAGAAATCATGTCATGCAAACTGATGTACAAAAAATCATTTCATATCCCAAAAACAGTAAATATTTACGCCGTATGAAACAAAATGACTCGCTTGGTGCTAACAAAAGACCCGTTATTTATCTCGACGAAACGTGGATACACGCGCACTTCATAGTAAAAAAATTGAGAGTGAGACGGAACGACAGCCCCGGCCGCCGATGGATAATAGTTCACGCGGGAAGCGAGACTGGCTTTGTTGACAAAGCCGTTTTAGGCTATGTTCAGATGGCTGAATTGTGACGCGCGTTTTCAAATCGCGCGCTTAGACATCCTAATATATACGCGCGTCAGCGAGCGTCAACGCGGCGCTCAGAGAAAGGGTAGGTTCAGATGACAAGCGCTCAACGCGCGTTTTGATAACGCGCGTTTACAACTACATACATTTTATTCAGGCCGTACACATGCTAACGCGCGTTTTAGTAACGCGTGCGTTCAACGCTGCGCTAGCGCTCGACTGTTGTCAGCGCGCGTCAACGCCGCTTTGAGATCATTGGTTTTCTATGTTTCCGTTCAGTTGAGCGCGCGCTTTCGACGCGGATAGACGTATTTTAGGGTTCGTCAAGTTCGTCCGAAAATCGTCCGAAATGGAAACCGAAGCTTTTAATACGGAATTATTAATTGATGAAATAGAGAAACGTCCTGCGATATGGGACATGACAAGTAGCGATTATTCAGATAAGAATTTGAGAAGACGGGCTTGGGAAGAACTCGTCCTTATATTTTGTGAAGGACATGACAATGAAGAAAAGAAGAAAATATTATGTGAGTATATATATTTATTTACATTTACAATCGGTTTGTGTTACAAGTTAAATATAACGATCCTGCCAATCTACTTTTCCTTCATTAATGAAATAGTTTGTTAAATGTACTCGAACATTATCCGCCTGTCGCACAGCACGTCCGGTATAATGTGAGGCTAGATTTTCCAGGGGTGGCGTATAAAGTGTGTCTTCAAAATTGTAGCCATCCCTGATTCTGACATAATTATTTAGTGTACATATCGCTTTTACGATCTTTTCTGCAAAACCGATGTTAACATCTAACGGCCTGTGTAAAATGCGCCATTTATTGCACATTATGCCAAAAGTACATTCAACATACCGGCGTGCATTAGCACGCCGGTAAAACATTAGTCAACCATTTTTTTGTTTGACATTAGTCAAACGGTAATTAAATATTTTTTTAGCATAAGTTAGTGACCTTCCCCCATATGGACGCATTAAATTCTCCATCATGCCAAAAGCTTCATCAGCCACTATCACATATGGCAACGTTGTCGGTCTATTTTGTATTAACAATGCCTTTGGCTCAGGTAGATCTAATGACCTTTCTGTCAGCTTTTTGTACAATGAAGAATTCTTGAATATACCTGAGTCACTGTTTTTACCGTAGGCACCTATGTCAACCCACACAAAACAATAGTTTGCATCCGCTAGCGCCAATAAAACTAGCGAAAAATAATTTTTATAGTTATAATACATAGAACCCGTGTGTTCAGGCTGGATTAACCGTATATGTTTCCCGTCCAAGGCTCCCAAACAATTGGGAAACTTTGAGTTCTTTTCAAATATCGTGAATATTTCACACCACTTTTCTTTCGTTGGTTCACTCATAACAACGGGCCTTAATTTTTTCCAAATAGTTTCACATACATGTGGTATTATAGTAGCCACAGTAGATTTGCCAATTCTATAGTCGTAGCTTAATGTCCCAAATGAACATCCAATGGCCAAATATCTGGAAACAAACATAAACTATTACTAAATACTGTTTTTTTTTTCAGCGTCATCCCTGCAAAAAAAGTGGAAGAGTTTACGGGATAATTATATGAGAGAGGTGAAGAAAATAAAAACTGTCAAATCTGGATCAGGAGCTTCCAAAACTTCGACATATATTCATTATAATAGACTACGATTTCTACAGGCATCAATTGCCAACAAAGATACAGAAAGTAGTTTCGATGCAGATAATGCATCAACTTCGTCAGAGGTTGCTGAAGTAGAAATAAGTTCTGGCTTTAAGAGTCCTAAATCTACTTCAAGAAAAAAACAAAAATTAAATCCTGCTGATGAAAGATTTGCAAACATATTAGAGCAGAGTTTAGCACAGAAAAATGTGTCTCATCCAAAAGAAGATGACGATGAAGACAAGCTGTTTTGTTTGTCACTCGTTAAAGAGATTAAAAAAATTCCGGAATATAGGCGACTTCAAACTAAAATTGCCATTTATAATAAAATTTTGCAAAACCAAAATGAATTTCAAGGACCACAACAACAGACATATGAAAATCAAAATTACCCGGTATCACAACGAAGAAATTATTCATCACAAGAGCAGCGTCATCAGTCATCAGCTTCTGTTGAAGGCTTTCGTTATCATGATTATAGATCACAGCAGTCTAGTGTGTCAAATAATTTTGCACATTATGGTTATACTACAGCAATGGGGTCTCCATCGCCAGTAACACCTACTCCATCGCCAGCACCAACTAATGTCAGCAATGAATCAGAGTTAGAGTTATTCTGCGAGTAACAAAATGTTATTTTTTCTTTAAAAAAATTGTTCCTAAACAAGTTGATTTATTTGATTTATAGATTATGTTGATTATTAAAAAACTTACCTCAATGTAATTATGAGTTTTTCTTCCGGTGAAATGCTATATCGCACAGCGTTTTTATCTGCTACGAGTTCATCGTTTATGAGAGTCAGTAAGTCATCAAATGACTTGATAGACATTCTGAAGTAGTTAAAGAATTTGGGCTCAAATTGCCTTAACTTAGGATATAAAATAATGTACTAACTTTCAGTCAGCCTGGTTGGGTGAACCCAATATCTCCGTCTTCTGTTGTGTCGTTTCTGCCGTCTGTATAAAATCACCGATAAAACTGTTTCTACGTCCATCTTCGACAAATGTAGAACTCAAACTGGCCGCAACAACGCGCGTTTAACGCCTGACAAGCGCGCACCATGTGAACACTATACAAAAATTCAACGCGCGTTCAACGCGCGCTGAGCGCTTGTCATCTGAACCTACCCAAAAAGTTTCTAGACGCAGACAATCGCGCGTTGACTCGCGCTTTGATATTAATGTGATGTCCGTTTGCTGTTCAGTTGAGCGCGCGCTTTCATCGCGATCGCATGTAGTTTTGTTAATTTTCGTAATTATATTTTGTTTTCGCATTTAAAATGAGTGAAATTGAAGATATTGACATCGACTTACTAATCGATGAAGTAGAAAAAAGGCCAGCAATTTGGAATATAGGTTCGGAATCCTATAAAAACAAAATTTTTAAACGACGTGCTTGGGAAGAATTGGTATTAATTTTTTACGATGGAAATGACACTCAAGATAAAAAGAAAAATATGGGTAAGTAACTTTATTAATAGACAATCGAGTAATAGTCTAAGAGCCAGCAAAAAAAAGCTTCGAGTCACTTAAGGTGGTATTTTGCTAGTTGGTTATAGTAGTTGGATGGACATACCCATATTGCGATAAGTCAATTATACTGTAGAACAGGCGTCAGTTACTTGCTAGACGGGAGTTGTTACATGATACGGTTGACTGACCTTTTTATTTATGATTAATATACAATTAAGTATCTACCCCTACACAATTTTTTAAAATTTAATAAATAGATTGTAAGTTATTTATCTATTTTAGTGTACATACACTTGGGCTGACTGACCAGCTCTGTTCCCACATATCACTGACTGACTGACATAACTATTATACCGGGTGTCCCGGAAAGGGGGTATAATACCGGATATATGCCATATATAATACATAAAACAATTTTTAGCCTCGGTAAGTTCATATTATGCCCCCCGTATCTAACCATGAAATGTTTGAAAGCAAGTAGGTGACGCCTGTTCTACAGCATGCTTGACTGACCGCAATATGTTTGTGTACACAACCTCTACAATCAACTGTCAAAATACCATCTTTAGTAAATGCAATTTTTTTTTGCTAGCTCTCCCTCTATGTGTGTACACGCATAAGCACGCGCATGGGTGCGCTTGTCAATAAATATTTATATCATTCGATCCTGATATTCTATTTTTCCTTCATTAATAAAATAGTTTGTGAATATGGTTCGGATGTTATCCGCTGATGAAGTAGTGGTCCATTGTGAGTAATAGATATGCTAGATAGATTTCCTTCTATTATCTCTTCAGGTCTAAATCCATCTCTGACTCGAACATAATTATGGAGTACCGTAATTGCCTTTACAATCCGTTCGGCAGAATCCACAGCGACATCTATTGGGCGATGTAGTATTCTCCATTTATTACTGGCTATTCCAAAGTACATTCGACATATCGACGTGCTAAAGTTAGCCGATAGTTGAATATTTTTTTTTCGAACGTAAGTTGCTTTACACCATAGGGCCTCATTAAATTTTCCATCAGTCCAAATGCTTCATCACCTACAAATTACGTAAGGTAGTGCCGTATCGTGGTTTTCTGTTAAAGGGCATTCAGTGAGTTTTTTGTATAGGACAGATTCTCTAAAAATTCCGGAATCACTATCCTTTCCGTAAGCACCAATGTCTACCCAGATGAAGCGATAGTCAGAATCACATAACGCTAGTAGGACCAGAGATGAATAATTTTTATAATTAAAGTACAAGGAACCTGAGTGCTCTGGTTTCTTTATTCTGATATGTTTACCATCGATTGCGCCGATGCAATGAGAAAATTTGGCGGTCTGCTCAAACCCTTTGGATATTTGAACCCATTTTTTTTTATCAGGTATTGGCATAACTATGTCTTTCAATTTCATCCAGATAACTTCACATACTTGACGAATTGTACCAGATATAGTCGACTTCCCAATTTTATATGAATAGTGTAGCTCTGCCATTGAACACCCGCTTGCAAGATATCTGGAATAATTTACTTCAATTTAATTTAATTGTATATCTTACATTTTAATTTCATTTTCACAGGTAATTTGTTGCAGAAGAAGTGGAAAAGCTTAAAAGATAATTTTATAAGAGCGGCGAAAAAAGGAAAATCTGGGTCTGGAGCGTGTAAAAACAACTACATACATTTTAACAGGCTCCTCTTTTTGAAATCTTCCACACCAGGAAAAGAAAAGCACAGTAATTTCAGTGAAGATAATGAAACTGAGGCTAATAATATTGACAATGATAATAACGCTGAAATGCCACCACCTTCCAAGCAACTGCTAAAAGAGTCAAATCCAATGACAGTGATAAATAATTTATTAAAATTCTAGAAAAGAGTATTGAACAGAGACATACTGAGTTTACCGAATTAGCAAGGAAAACACAGGAGGTGGGAGATGAGGACAAATTATTTTGCTTGTCTTTAGTAAACGAAATAAAGAAAATACCCGAACATAGACGCCTCAAGATAGACATGTATAATTTAATAGCGCAATACCAAAACCCAACCACTGATGATCATTCTCCTTCAGCATCTAATTACTCGTCTGAAAATTATTGGCCCTCACAACAATATTCGTCTGGTTATGGCTACACAACGAGCGGACGAGACATAGCACCTGGGACACCGTCATCAGTTGCCACCAGCAGTGATGATTCTCACCTAGAATTGTTTACAGATTGTTAATTATCAATATTAATAAATCTTACCTTAAAACTTCAAAAAAGCTTCAAAAAAATTGTTATGTAATCCAGCTATAGCAAATTTTTTTGAAAACAGTACTGCAACGGCAAAGCTGCTCATAAAATTGCAAGGGCGTGAAAATAAAAAAAAAGGAACAGGGGCGTCGTTTTACCCTTGAAGAAAAAATTGCATCTTTGTCAATTTTAAAACAAAGTCCAAAAGGGTATAGATTTTTACGAAAAATATTTATACTGCCAACTGAGCAAACGCTTCTTAACTGATACAAAACAGCAATATAAAGCCTGGGCTCAACGAAAATGTATTCCTTCAATTAAAAAAAAAGGCACAAAATATGAAAACCGATGAAAAAATTTGTTTCATTTTATATGACGAAGTGTCAATAAAAGCTAATATAAACTTCAATGAAAGGAAAGAAAAAATTATGGGTGTAACAGATAATGGTGCAGAAAGATGTGCAGAGTTTGCAGACCACGCCCAAGTATTCATGGTACGTGGTCTCATTGACAACTATAAACAGCCCATATATTACACATTTACAAAAAATGCCACTCGACATTCGACAACAGTCACAGTTCTACAACTTCCAAAAACTGCTCACTACACAATACATACACCGAAAGATAAATTCAGTGAAAGAAAAGGTCAATTGGAATAAAATAAAATGGATACAGTGTAGAAAAGTAGATCCAGGGGTATTATACTACCAATACTCATTTGATGATAGTGAAGAATTATTCAAAGTGCTAAGTTTAAAAAGAAACCGAAATATGACACGTTCACAATCAGAATATACTGCACCAGTAGCACCTCTCATGCCCCTAAATCAGAGACCTATTAAACTCCCTGCACCAAAATTCAGAGTCCATTTTATGAGTCTTTGGAGACTGGCCCCGAAATGGAGGATATTGTGTCATGTTCTGCTGAAGAAAATTAAAAATATTGTAATCTCTCCATAATAAAATTTCTTAGAAAAACAACATTGGCCTTTTTAATTTTATACATAATTGGGAACTAACATAATAATTATCATCAGTGCTAAAGGGGCATAAGTTGTTAATATTTCGCAAAATAACATTTTTTTCTTAAATTAGAATTTAATTCATAAATCTTCTTAAAAACATAAATCAATTAAAAGTAAAATATTTTTGCCATACTACAATATAACACCTAAATAATAACTATGTATGCTGATTCATTGTTATAACGCTCATTCCTGAAAATAATGATTTATTGATATTGGCCCTATTAGCACCAGGCCACAGATATATATATTTGTATATTTGTCATTTCTATTTTACAGCGCTACAATGAGGTCTACAGGCCGCGGCCAGGGCGGCCGGGGTGCGATATCTCGACCCATCCCCACTGACATGTAAATTTACTTAATAATATAGTGATATATGTATGTTATTATTTTTATTATATATTTATTTTATTTTTAGCTTGACAGTAAGAAATATTTCTGAGTGTCTACGACACAGTGTTTTTTGTTTTGTTCAATAGCCGGGTACCCACCTAGCGCACAGGCTCGCGCGGCAGCCTCGCGAGCCAATGCCTCGGCTGATGTGGACGTGCCTCGGGCGGCCCCGGGCGCGCGTTCGCTCGCCCGAGCACGGCTCGGCCCCGAGCCATCTGTTGTCGGTAAACTTGACGCGCTCAAAGAAGCCTCAGTGAGCGCTGTGCGTTAGGTGGGAACGGTCGTGTTTTGGCTCGCGCGCGAAGCTATTTCAAGTTTTGTCTCCTGCCGTGTTTGTCTCTATCTATAATATAGATATCATGGGCAGTCACGAGGAGTCCATTCGTTTAATACAAGAGTACAGCAAGTACAAATCGCTTTGGGACAACAAAGATCCAAAATATTTAAACAAAAATCAGCGGGAAGACAGTTGGCGGCAAATATCTGCTAAAATGAATATCTCTGTCAAGGAACTGAAAAAAAAAATGGACTCTTTGTGTGGTTCTTATCGTCGAGAGAAAAGCAGGGAGAAAAAAAGCCGCATAACAGGTTCAGGTACTTATGCATTTTTATACTTAAAAATATGAACTTACAAATTATTTGATAAAATTATTACTTAATATACCAACTAAATTGAAAATACAAAATTACGTTTTTAAATTATTTAAAATATTTTATCTACACTAATGTTGTAACATTCTCTTTATGTTTCCAATACTTGACTTATAATTACTACTGTTATAGTTACTATTATGAAACTCGTTACTATTATGAAACTCGCTGCGCTCGTTTCATAAAATCACACTCGTGTTTTAATACCCTTCATTATATGACAGTTGCATAAACTACTATTAAATATGGAAAAATAATTTTTATTTTTGTTCTGTTTCAGGCGCTGCAGATGTTTACAATTCAAAGTGGTTTGGATATCCTTATTTCAATTTTCTTAAAGATAAAAATGAAACTGGTGACACTCAGGAAACGATGCCCAATGTAAGAATTTTTAACTACCTATGCATAATGATTTTGATATGGTATAGAACCATTAGTTATAAAATGTTCTGCCAAGTGCAACCGTATTTCTTTTGCGTTATTAGAACTACGCCTTGGAATCGCTGCAATTGGTGTAAATGTAACTTCATTTATTTCATTTCTCCATTGGCCAGGAATCAGTACGCCATCAAGTTCTCTGTCATACAACTCCGGTGAAATAAGATTAGTTGAAGTATTTTTCCGGATGTAGTTGTACAAATATATAGCTGCTAAGACGACCTTCGTTGCTTTATTTGGCTCTAGTAAGATAGGTTTTCTAAAAACGCGAAATATGGCACTTAATATACCAAATGCATTCTCAACGACACGTCGAGCTCGGCTAAGGCGATAATTAAATATTCTTTCTTTAGAACCATTTTCTGGGTTGCCCTCAAATGGTTTCATGGTGTATTCGTTGAGTGCAAAGGCTTTATCGGATAAAATAAAATAAGGAACTTTTTTTACATATGGTATTTCCAATATCTTCTCTTTAGGCACGTTCAATTCTTTCTTTTCTAGCTTTTTATACAACGTTGTGTTTTTGAAAACACCACCATCAGAGATTCGCCCTTTGCTACCAACATTTACATACAAAAAATTGTAGCTAGCATCAACTAATCCAAAAAGCACGATGCTTGGAAATTGTTTGTAATTATCATAATCAGTCCCACTGTTAATCGGTGCCTGCAACATAACATGTTTTCCATCCATCGCTCCAATAGCGTGGGGAAAATTCCATTTTTTTTCAAATTCTTTTGATATAGCAAGCCACTCTTCATCTGTAGATGGAATCTGTAAAAAAAATAAACTATAGAGTAGGTACTCAGCATGACAGGACCCTCCGCTGTTTGAAAGTATTCAGACTAAAGTATTTGGCCCCTATGAGTGGTTGTATTAGGTAGTATACACCACTCCGTATTTGGCCCCTTTTGGTGGTGATATTAGGGGCCAAATACTTTTAGTCCGAAGACGTTCAAGCAATGGAGAATCCTGCTTGAATTATTATATAGACATACACACTGCACCACAAATAGATCTATTAATTAAAATTATGTTTTCAGGAGGCGATACCGGAATATTCACAAACTTCTGACGCAGAGAGACACATAGAGACTGAAAACGCTCCGACTCAGTCGCAATTGCCAGAGGCTAGCATCGAGGAAGCGCCACCACAACAACAAAAAGACTCTGAAGCTAGCATGCCTCCACCGTCAGAACATGCTCGTAAAAAAAAACGAAATAATCCGAAGAAAACGCAGCCACAGGAAGATTCGGCAGATATCATGCTTGCAGAAGCCCTTGAATTCTTGCAAAAGTCTTCGACCGACATCACCGATCCATACTCTTCATTTGGAAGACACATAGCCAACGAGCTCAGAAAATATGATCCGCACACATTAGCGTATGTTAAGAACGCTATCAATAATATAATTTTTGAAGCAGATATAGGGAAATACACACAACAACAAATTAATACAGGATACTATACACAGCAATACAGCAATTCCTCTACAATGGACTCATCTGGCACTTCATCATCAGCATCACATACCGCTACGAAAACTAACACTGAATTGTAATTAATAAACAATTGATTTTTAAATTTGTCAAATAATTTTTATTTACCTTTACATAATCACTTAAGGCCTCAATAATCGCGTCACAAACTTCAGGAACTATTCTTGAGATACTCTGCTTCGACACTCGAAATAAATATTGCAAGCTGCTATAGGAATCTCCGGTTGCTAAAAATCTTAAAGTTATTAAAACTCGTTCTTTCACAGTGATTGCCTCTCTATATTTTGTATCGCACTTTTTGATTTTATCAGACAACAATGAGCACAAATTTTCGAAGTCTTGTAAGGACATTCGTGTAAAATTATTTACAGTCTGATCATATATTAAATCTCCAAGTAATCTATTTCCATATTGGTGGCGACGCTCATAAATTTTTCTAATCCAGAAGCGTCTAGGTTTTTTCTTCATACGTGACTGTTTTCGTTTCTTTAAACAATAAGCAGCTAGGAAAATAGCTGCAGCTGAAAATACACGACTGTCCATTTCGAATACTCGCGGACTTATGATGGCTCAGCCTGCCTCGCGAGGCTTCCTCGTGTAAATTGAACAAAACTACTGAGGCTGCCTCGGGAGCCATCGCTCGCGATCTGGACACCGAGGCTGCCGCGCGAGCCTGTGTGCTAGGTGGGTACCCGGCTAATACGGGGCCCAGGTTCTCCTTACGTGGAGAGCCTTCTCCAGAGGAGACATGCAGGGTAGCTCAGTGTTGGATCTCCGGTTAGCCCGAATGAAATACTTGTTTCTTTCACCGTAAATAGCCGTAAATAGAGCTCTATTCAAAAATTATAAATGCAATTGTCACGTCATCAAAAAACCAAATTGTGTTTGCTCGATATGTATTTGGAGGATTAAAGGCTATTTACGGTGAAAGAAACAAGTATTTCATTCGGGCTAACCGGAGATCCAACACTGAGCTACCCTGCATGTCTCCTCTGGAGAAGGCTCTCCACGTAAGGAGAACCTGGGCCCCGTAAGTATAATAATAATTATAACATAATTAGATATATATTAGATTTATAACATTATATTATTTCACTTAGGGATACAACGACGAGCAGGTCCCTTCTCTAGAGGGCGCATGCTCGACTGCCAATCAAGAGGTCCCGGGTTCGATCCCCAGGTCAGGCAATGTATAACACATATTAATAACACATTATTTTTATTCACTTAGGCCTGGAACGTCGAGCAGCCTAGACGTGGTGATGGAGGTGGAGCGTGCCCCCTCTCCTTCTTTGTAAGTTTTGTAACATCTGTCTCCAAACTACAAATATATATAATAAACGACAAATTAATAGCTATGGCTGATGTCACTACCAAAATGAAAGAATGTCTTCTAGATTTAGCCGCTGATGGCATGCTTAAAATGGAATTTTATTCACAAAGTGTCGACGTATTTTGGATAAAAAGAAAACACGAATATCCAGAGCTGGCAAGGGAAGTTCTTAAATTATTAGTGCCATTTGCCACTTCATACTCGTACTTGTGTGAACTGACATTTTCTTCAGTAGACATAAAAACTAAAAAGAGAAATAAACTGCAATGAGAAAACGATTTGATTATTAACGTTTCAAAAATAGCACCACAGTTTGATAAACTTTTAAAAAATAAATAAGTACATCCTTCTCACTAAAATTGTGTATTTGTTGTGTAAGAACCTCGACTTTTTCTTTCAGCCGGCGACTCCTCGAGGAAGACCCCTAGAGGGATCGCGAAGCCCCCACAGATGAAAAACATTGCTTTAGACTATAGTGTATTGTATAGGATGAAAAATGCCGCGTGCGACGATAGTTTCATTCTTCTCGTGATTCGTGAACTTTGCGGACGCTATAGTACCCAGTACGTAGATAGTACCCAGTACCCAGTAGTAGATGTGACTAAACTTGCGTAGCATAGCATTGTGATGAGTATTATTATCGTGATTATGCCTTCCTACCGAATACAAAGAGAGGACGTCTTAAACATTACTGAAAGTAGTTACACACCTTAAGAACTAGACCCTGGCATGGCCACTGATATATGTCACGGCACAGTATGTGCCGTGGACGTCTCCACAAACAAAAAGATTTTTAAACCTGATATCGACCAAGTTCAAAGTATAAAGTATCTAGAGGCGTTATCATAGACAACAATCTCTCCTTTAAATCTATGCCTTTTTTCTTTTGAGTTTTTAGTTGATATAGTCCGTCATGTCAAACATACGACCATAATGATGCGACCCGCGGCAAAATCAAGTTCTAAATATTTATCATTATGGACAATGCTGCTTACACGTGTTAAAAATTGCGCAAGCCCTTCTTTTTAAAACTTAAGATGTATAAAAATTTATTTAAATTCCCATTTTTCAACAATCCATTCACTTTCGACGTTGCACAGTCACCAACTCATAGATAGATAATACTTTATTGTACACCACACTTAAAGAACCAATACAAAGGATACAAAGAAACTATACTTAAATGTACAAGCGGCGGTCTTATCGCTAATAAGCGATTTCTTCCAGACACTCATTTGTAAATGGAATTAATGGATCTCCAATGTAATTGTTATAACGGATACGAGAATACGAGTAATACGTATCTCATTTTACACACAGTACTCCAAGAATTTTAATAACTATCCAAATGCACGTTTTTAATGGCATGCAGCACGAATCCTGTCTGTTCGGTAGTTCGTATTTATGCGAGCAGATGTTTGCCAATATGAAAATAAATAAGAATAAACATCGACAGAGGCTTAGTAATGAACATCTCCAGTCTGGTCTCAAGATTACAACCACGAATATGACACCTGACATAATGAGATTATTAAAAATAAAATAATTCAGGTCTCTGAAGCATCAACTGCAATATATTTAGCTAACCTACCATTTTTATTATTGATTTAGTAATTAGTACAACTAGTGTAAGATAGAGACATATGTGTGAATTCGTTAATGACAATGAAGGTTTTGTCCATACCATACCTTCATTTTTGTTACCTTCATTGTTGTTGTTATTTTTGCTAAGGTATGGACCGTAAACTGTCCATTGCTGGTACGTTTACCTTATAAACGTTCCAAAGACGTGTCAATAAAAATAAACCAATCATAACATTATCCATCATAAAACATTCATGGATTTAACCACCAGGACCAAATGCTGACATATTACCAACTCGTCCGCACATGGTGACAAGTTGGAGCTATCAAAAATTCGAAGATGATGACGCAAAGACCCAAGAAATAACATTAACGCATTTACTATCGTCTTGCACAACGAGTGCTGAAATTAGGCGTGGGGCGTATTTATTTGAACAGATAAAAATCAAAGGTATTTTTTTGTCACAGCTCCATTCTGTTCCTTCCTAACCGAGAAACCTGTTCCTGTACTACAGCGCATGATAACAAGTACAGGTCATTTACTTATGAAACAAAAAAGAACTGGAACACTTTAAAGTCACTGGCACGGGTTGCAGCAAGCTCTTCTATATTCTAATGTATGCCATTAGAACAAGATAGTACCTAATACAATTGTTCCAGCCACGGTGAAAATCAAATAATAAAATTAATAGAACATGTATGTACTGCACCCAGGGAGTCCAAAAACATCATGAAACCAGAATTATATTTGTGACTTTCTTGTATTATTTTGCGGGTTTACGTTAGGTGTTCCCAATTAACGCACTTTCCTCTACATACATCTGAAAGAACTACCTGAAGACTTTTGTTCACCCATGTGGACCATGTGGATGGCAAAACAATAACAGATTAACTTTTAGATACATGGCTGCAACGTTCAAATATCTCATGACATTAAAACCATCTTCAAAACAATTCACCATAAAATGGTGCGAGACCATTCGTAGACCACTCGAGACTTATACGTCATAATTAAAAAGAAAAAATATTCTGAACAATCATGCCACCCACTGATTGGATACTATAAGTACCAGCAGCAAGAAATTCGCTGATACAGCAGAGTTTAAAACGAAAAACTTCAAATTAATTGTCGATTAATTGCACGTGTCATTATTTCTTCACTATCGCAATACAATTACAAATTTGTGAATTAAACGAATAATATTTTATACCTATTTGCCTGTATTGTATTTGCCATATGCCAACAACAGCATTCCCAAGAAGGGATGAGGTCAGCAAGACGGCCGCTCGTAAGCCAAAACTAAAACAGCAGGGTGATGCAGAAGAGGATATTAATGCCGAGTGCTGTGCCAACCCCACCAAATGTGGGATAAGGGCAGGAATAAAAAGAGCAAGAAATTCACTGGCCAAATGAAAAAATCTTCAATACAATTGTCAAATTATGTAAAATATTTGTCAAATTTAAAGTCCATTAAAAATATATAAGAATTGTCATGGTGTCAATTGTGTCCATAAAAAAATTGTTACAAGTTCTCAAAATCCAAGACAATGAAAGTAAACAAGATATTTGTGCTCTCTCCAAGTACTCCAAAAATGACATGTGCGCCGCGCCGACCCGCCATCGCCGGCTTGTTTTCCACGCCACCGCCATGAATCTGGCGTGAAAAGTTATATTTTAGACGCTTAGAAAACTCCGTCTATTTATTGATTACTACATTGTCCGACAACAGAACAGAGCACCACCCTGCTACGAAATCTAAAAACTTGACATTCTTCAATGATTCCCGGCCTGGAAAATTGGTCACGAACCAGTCCACAAAAACCCAACACAAATGGATTCTCGCAAGGGACTTAGCTCTATGGTTTTGTCGATCCCTTATGCCTTTCAATAGTGTCTGTCCCCAAACGCAACATAGGCTCATTGTCGTCGAGTTGCGGAAAATTGCCTGCGTATTTCACTTGTCAATAGTGTCTGTGACGAAGGTTTAGAGGATTTCTCATTGCATTTTATAGCTGAAGACAGCAATGAGATGCAAAATTTCACTCAGGCAACGAGGGCTTTTGACGGAAATAAGAC
The DNA here is from genome assembly GCA_947063395.1 of Hemistola chrysoprasaria. NCBI lineage: Eukaryota > Metazoa > Arthropoda > Insecta > Lepidoptera > Geometridae > Hemistola > Hemistola chrysoprasaria. The sequence goes on along the minus strand of OX346727.1, from coordinate 2,566,666 downwards.
AGGAAAAGCTTTCAGCGTATTCTACGCAAGGTGTGATCTGAATTTGGTCTGTCAGAAGTCTTTGTGCGTGGTGACTGATTCACGGAGCCAACGTGCGAAATTGTGCCCGAAATAAGAAGCCATTTATGTCTCGGTCATGGTCTGCATAATTTGGTAACTGTCGATGGCATAAAATAGACTCCAGACTACAAACTCGTACTTAATACTACGCATACTATCTTAACTCAATTCTGCTTGAAGGCTAGCAATTGCAATTTTTATAGCACCATCCCTGGTCTTGTTCCCGGTTATGAACCCCGTACTATGACAGAGTATGCATTCTCCGATTCCAGCCACATCCCATTACATATCGTATCTCACGTCCCACCAGTTTTTCTGACGAGGTTTCCTAAAAAAAAAAGTTTTATTGTCATCAGAACTGTACGTGTAAACAAATATACAAATATACCAAATATACCTTCGAGAAAAAAGGTGTACTGATATCGTAACAAAACAGTATGTATTTTTATTTAGTATGTAACTATAAAAAAACTGGAAGTCCTTTGATTTTGAAGATTGAAACCTTGTTTATGTATAACATAACAAAAAATACCATCATGCCCTTTTCCCGAAAGGGTAGGCGGTAGGCGTACCTACCCAAGACTCAGTCCCATAGTAGGTACACCCACGTTTCGCCAGTATGTCATACATCCTAATCATCATCAGCCGGAAGACGTGCACTGCTGAACATAGGCCTCCCCCATAGTACACCATAAGATATTCATATGGGGGGATTTTGCCGTAATCATCACGCTTGGCAGGCGGCTTGGTGATCGCGGTAGTTGGAATACATGGAAACGGAAAGCGCTGCAGAACACTCTCCGAATAAATCTTTTAAATGTGTAATGTACGAATATGTGTCACGGTTGTCTGGAAGAGATCGCTCTTAGCGATAAGACCGCCAATTGTTGCACCATTTAACATAACGTTTTGTTTTTTTAAGATTTATGTTTTTGTGGTGTACCAATAAAGTGTTTACCTATCTATCTATCTATCTATGTCCCTCTGCCGGGTCTCACGGCTCCCACGGGATGAGAAAGAGGTGACCCTATTATATAAACAGGAACCACTGGTGATCGAACCCATACATACATTGCTTTAACAATATTCTACTATAATCCTACTAGTTGTAGTGTTTGACTGGTGAATGGACCCCAATAAGGTTAAACATCACCCATGCAAAATGAAAAATATTTATTAAAAAACGAAAATATATTTTGTTAAAATTACCAACTAATAATCTAATATCTATCGCTAATACGTTTAACCTTATGTATAATACTATTCTTTAAAAATTTAGGTATAGATGCGAAATTATGTCTCGGGTTCTTTAACGCCTAAGTCGCTGAACTAATTTTGATGAAATTTGGCATATTGATGTATTTCCATTGAAAAAATGCCTAAGCGGGTGAATACAGATCATAGATAAATAGATAGTTCCAAATAATAATCATGCTCTCAGCCCTAGGAAGTACACTACTGGACATAGTCTTCCCCCATAGGAGAGGCATTGTAAATACTCTCCACACTTGGCAGGCGGGTTGGTGAGTGCATTTCGATGGTTTCACACAGAGTACCTTGCTGCCAGTCCTCTGGATCTGATATCCCTTAGTCGGCTCTTATCGCAACAATGGGCAGAGAGGGTGAGGTACTATTCTATACTGCCACGGCTCATAATGGTTAAAAAATAATGATAAAGCGATAATTAAATTACCTTGTTATAAAACTGGTAGGATTTTCGGGAACAGCTTGCACTCTCCACGAACTAGGTTTATCATTGCAAATGACATATTCAGTAACACCTTTCAAGCCCAACTCGTCTTCCAATTCAAATAGACCATAATTTCACAAGACTCATGTATCTGGAGTAGATCTTCTAAAGGGGATTTGATTGACTGTGTAGTCAAATTCTTCGCTGACAACGCCATGGCTTTTTCAATGATCTGAAAAAATATTATTATAATTAATGATATTAAGTGATGATATTAAATGACAACCAACATGGTCTCATCTGGTGTACATACTGCATAATATTTAGTTACTATAGACTATCTACATAAGCTTGTAATGTATGTAGTATTAGTTCGACACAGAATAAATCAGAGAATTTTCTAAAACAGTTCTGCCTTTTTACTTGCATGTCTCCATACCCCCTACCTCATGGCGACTCTGCCAAGTAGCGTGGGCTAGTGTCGGGTGACCGGCGAATAACGCTAACGCGGCGGATTCCTGTGTGCCTCAGTGCCACTTTAAAGCAACTTGTAACATCAACAAATTAGTGATATTTTTATTGTGTTGTTTTTATGTCCCTAACATTAGGGAAAACACCTCGGCATATAAATCAACTTGCATATTGATTAATACCAATATTTGTAAAATACATAAAGACTCACTATCGACTATTATGTAATAACATCTTGAGAACATATCCTGGCTTTGAGAAATTTGACAAAATCCTATGAAAAATTTACCAAATCTATGTTTTGTATTCCCCTGTTTTCTCGGAATATCAGAAACCCATTCTATACATTTATATCCTAATATTATTATAGTGAAGTAAAATATGTCTGTCATTTTATATTTTTTTATAAACACTCGGTTTTTTCATAGTGAACTTCTAAAAAACCCAGCTTTCCTCGCGTTATTAGACGTTTACTACAAAAAAATTAAGAGTTTATAAATTAAGAGGATGGATGTTGGTTACTTGTCACGCCAAAACGTCTGAACCAATTGGGCTGAAATTTGGTATGAAGGTAGCTTAGACCCGGAAATAACACATAGGGTACTTTGTTTCCCGATATTCCCACGGGAACGTAGTATACGCGGGTGAAACCGCGAGGCACTGCTAGTACTTAATAATTTCAATGTAACGAAACAAAAGGCCAGAACAATAGAAAATCATCAAGAACATGTTCATAAAATATGTTGCTTCCTTATAGCAAATATGATAGTAGAAACTAACAAGAACCATTTGACTTTTCATCTTTTCAAGCTTTGCGAAAGAAGTATTGGTTAATTTCCTTTTGGCAAAGTTGTGGTGTCTAAAACACTTCCAAGCAAGAAATAAGATATAACAAGATATATGTAAGAACAGTCTTTAAAATTCATACCTAGTAGGTAGTAAGAAGACAAAAAAAACCCAACAAATTTTTGTCAAAAGTCAATGTTACAGCTTGTCATGTTTGTCTCATAAAACAATATATCACTGACAAATAACGATAACCCTCACCCACAATCATAATTTTATTTTCTTTTCTTGGTGGTATCCGCGATTAGTATCTAACTATAAGCAGATTTGTTATGATGCTGTTATTGATTGCGGCTCAGACTCATTAGGCCCTGTTCCCCCCTGTAGTAGGCCATCGAGAATCTGGGCTATAATTGAAGATAATTGAAAAAATAATATTTAATACTGCTTGACCTGGGGATCAAACCTGGGACCTCATTCCTCATAAATTACACAGCATCTATCAAAACTATTGAATTATTTTTCATATGGCTTTCACCTACATTAGAAAGTACAAAAACAGACTTTATCAACACAGCAATACATTGTGACTAAAGATGTACTAGATGAGAGAGATAGCATAAAGCTTTTCTGTTCGAGTTTAAATTCAAATCATTATTACATACATATATAATATATATACATATATATATTGGCCTTGGCCAATTTAAACAGTCTGTAAAAGCATTTAGAACACTGTGACAGACAATGTGTCGCCTGGGACGACTTAAGGAAACATAGGTTTGCCCAGCCTACACCACCCTCTCGACCTCTCTGGCTGAATCCGCAGGAACAACATGTTCATATGTGCGGATCCTGTATGGATGCAGGAGTCTGTCACTTATTTCAGGTACTTGATAGTCCCCATTTTTTATTATATACATTCATTATATTATACACCACGGTGCTGAATAATACCAACAATTTCTACATAATGAAGCAACACTCACCACCCCTGCCATTCAATGTCGCTTGTGACCAGGCAGTCAACAAGGCAGTAACGCACACATTTGATGCATGAACACACATGTTTCCTATGTAGCAGTAGTAGGCTTATTGCATGTGGACGATTTTACGAAGTGACGGTGGTCTGGCAGTGCAGAGTAGGATGTCAAACCATAATGTGGATAGACCAACAATAAAAAGACCACAGGAACACTTGATTACAGATGCAAAGTGCTTACTATTGGACTAGATGAAAATGGGGAGGCCTAAGCAGTCAGCATGGACTCTATACAGTTGAAACAAAGATGACCCTTACCTACACCAACTATATCAGTGGACAAGTAGTCAAGTTGCAAGTCCTGTTGATTTCTGCACCCTTGTATTGTAGAAGCTGTTTGAGCATATAGCAGGCGAGAACCTCATCACAGTTGAATACACCATCGTGAGTACCGACCTGGAAGACATAGACATGTTAATAACTGCTTGCTATATAGGCCATAGAAGATAATCATAATAATGTTATGAATTATATACCTACCTACCTACATAGTTATGGCCGCTCATAATAGAGGAAACGTTGATCCGTGAATCCACGGTATTGCTTTATTATCTCCAAAAACGTACCTACACCATGTTTGAAATCAAGAAATAACGTGAATTCTTCAAACTAATTCGCTAAACATACACTGTAAAATTGCCTAAACATGGAAAATGCGTGCATTAAAGAGTGTGTGAATCTTCTGGTTACTATTAATAGCTTAGACTCACGAATTAAGAAACAAGAGCGACTGAATCTCAGCTGCAATCACAAAATCACTCTGAAACTAAACCAAACTGAACTGAATTACAGATTATGAGACAGTTATTTTACTAAAATAATTACCAGCAAGGCAATGCAACATAAACAACCACGGCCATTTTGATTTTGAACCCAGTTTAAATGTATTTTATCTATGTTTTGAACTTTGAACACAGGATACAGGGACACAGAGTACTTGATTTTGAATGAATTCTTACCACAGATCACAGATCACTATATTAGTACTACCACAGATCATATTAGTACTACTACTTGCTCAGTGAGTACTACGCAGTATTGCCATGTCAAAACGCACGGACGATTTTCACTGCATTAATCACCGTTAATTGGAATATATCAATTATTTGATTATTTTTTTTATGATAGTTTTTTTTTTTATGAAGACGATCAAGTGCCTAATGCCGGGCACTCACATGCGTACGAATACGCGAACCCACAAGTGTAGGACGACATTCGCAAATAACTATGCAAAGTTTTCGCTGCATTCGTGGTTTTCCAAGTTGTGTCGGTTTTTTGACGCACATCAAAGGGCGCGAACCTCGAACCTTCGCGTAGTCTCCTACACATTCGTGCAACCAGTTGTGCTCACTGAGTACTTTATATATCTTAGCGATAAGACCGCCCATTGTTACACTAGTTATTAGTTTTTAGATCTTCTTGTTTGTGGTGTACCAATAAAGTGTTTATCTATCTATGAAATAAATGCAAACGGGCGCCGCGCCCCTATTATGCATGGTCAAGCGATAGAAGTAAAAGTAGCAGAAGCAGTGAAGTAGCAGTAGCAGTAATTGCAAAATGTCACTTTGAATTCGAATTACGCATGCTTTCTGCACTGCTGTTTTGTCGCTTTGGCACACTAGCGGCTTAGTGGAATATTAGCAGTAAATGGAACTAATTTTTGCAGTTTATTTTTTTTTATCTGTGCGAGGCTGCTATAGTCTGTTCTATTTTTACCTTTGATTTCATCAAAATATTTATCTTCTATGGGCAACGGGCCACTAAACCAATGAAACAGAAGGACGGTTACTATATCATCAGATATTCGAGTAATATATTTTCAACTTGGAGTAAGCGCACTACATTTATTTTTAAGTGGGGGCTTAATTGTTATGATTGTTTAAGTTAAATATTATTTATAGTATAAACTTCATACAGAAGTCCGCAGTCTGTAAACATTAAAGTTCATAATATTACCTATTAACATCCAATCTATTAATATCAAAATACGGACACAATATTATGTAATAATATCTTCAGTGCGGGAGAAATCTCCAATCCCCCAAAAGTGGTTAGGTCAAGTTAAATGGATTATAGTAACAAAACATAACTTTAAATATATACCTTTTCTTCTTTTTCCTTACCCTTTCCCCCTAAATTCGTGGCTTGAGTCACAGTAGCGGCACAAAAATAATATCTCTTCGGCAGATGGGCGGAATGGGTAGGAGGTAATCTCCCTTCTCCCCATACTAGCCAATTTTGTGCTATTCGATTCCAATTTCTATATTTAAATATACATAAAAATCGAAGCCCTGGTAGAGCCGGCTTTCTGTTTGTTTATATTATGTGGCAGCGTTGATGGATTATAACCTAAATTCTAAATCTGCCAAGCAATACTCCAAGGAGGAGCTATTAAACTTCTATGGAGTAAAGAAGAAAAAAAAAAAATTCTAAATCTGACTACAATCTATAGTTATCCATCAGTCCTAAATTTAAATAAATTACATACATAATCTTTGTTATTAAGATAATATCTCACTTGAACTATATTTCACCCATAATAGCTGCAAGAAAAGGTAAGTTACGAACGCATAGATTGCATACCTACTCCAACTTTTGTTGTTTACATAATATCGAAACTAATATTACTACTTGTTAACAGGCCAAACGTAAGGCTCCAGTAGCCAGATGGAACTATATACAGGAGGATGAGGCAGAGACCAAGAGCCGATGTCGTACTTATCACCGTCGTACTGTGGCGGAACGTAAAAACCTACCTACCCATTCTGAGAAGTTATGGCATAGGCCTCGCGTTTGATTTGGCTGAAAACGTGCTAGAAATAGTGACTGTGACGCATACCTACTAACTATCTCATAAGAGAGCACCCTAGGGAACTAATCAAGTGTGTAAGTAACTCATTGAAACTCTGGCCCATAATAAAACACTTATAAAGCTCCAAAATCTTTTATTTTCTCCTACTTAGGTGTAAGAAACAGATAAGTACGCGCGTGTAATAATAAATAAGTGTATTTTTAGTTAGTGTGATCATATTTTAACATAACAAGTAAGCATAATAGTATGGTGGCCCTGGGTTCAATCCCCGGGCAAGTTAAACAGGTATAAGCATGTCTGTTTGATTGTGTCTGGGTGTTAAAAAATATGCATATGTAAGGTGCGTGGTCGCGAGCGCTACTGTTGACCATGAGGTCCCGGGTTCGATCCCTAGGTCAGGCAAAATGTGTTATTGGATTTTTCCATTAAGTATGAATTTTCTCAATGACAGTCTAAGAGTCTGGAACTGTGCCCGGTAGATGATAATGGACTCTGGAATTACGCTAGTTATTATATATTATTGGCAATAGTAGTTAACTACATGTTATAATCCTACTTCTTACTAATACTGCAAGCTACCTTTCACTATAATACAGCTTAGAACCTGAAATAACACATAGTCTAGGGTACTTTCCAGCGCATAAAACACAGGTAGTATAAGTAGGTATATTATATTCTTACTTTCGTTTTATTATTCTTTTAATGACAATAATTATGTTAAATAAATCTATAAATTCTATAATAATAAGTAAAAAATAATATATTATCAAAGAAATTAAATTTATAATAGCAAAACAGAATAAACTATGAACAGCTCTATTGATAGTCAGTAATTAGTTCTGGACCCTCAATCCCTAAGTACAAATTATGGGTCTGACGAGTCTTCTTAACAGTCTCTTCTCTCATGTCTACTTGTCTCCATCTATTAAGTGGACATCTCTTGTAGCTGCAAAAGTATAAAATTTTACTAAATAAATAAAACTTAAAACAGCCCGATAGCCTGTTGGCTCAGATGGTAGTTACTCTGCTTTCTGTTCCGCAGGCCCCAGGTTCGAACCCCGTCCAGGTCAAACATTTGTGTGCATGAACATGTCTGTTTGATCTGTGTCTGGGTGTTATAAGCTTACATAAGTATGTATATAAGTCTTCTGGTTAGCATAGACCAGCTTCTAGCCTAGTTTGGGACCAGATGACCGTGTCTGGAAGTTGTCCCATATAATTATTATGTATAACATGGACATAAAATAAGAATAATAAATACCTACACCAGTCACTGGGTGGAATTAAATATAAGCTGTGTCCAGTTGCATCGAACCTACACAAGACAAGCATAAGAAAGAATCGAGTGGCTGAAAATGAAAGAGATTCTTAGACCTCCTTTATGGATCTTTGAGGATGTTATTGATTGAAAGAGAAATTGTTGTGTCGAGTGTTATATAATTGTTTAATATACTAAATGAGTCGCATGTAAATGATGAAGTGATTGATTGCGAACTGGTAAATTTATGCCGCAGCAGTATGATTTGCAACCGCAGCAAGACGCAGGTTTGGTTTGACCATACACCTCGAGACATACTTATTCAACAGAAGGATATTTATGATATTAGGTACATATCTAAGCCGAATGATGATAATTTATTAGGTACCTGGTAAGTTAGTGTTTTATCACAATAAACGTTTGCATGTTATGAATTTATTCATTCAATAATAATTATTTATAGGCACCTACCTAGACACATTAAAACAATAAAAAATAAGGCCAAATTACCTTTCTGATGGGTCTTGAGATTCAAATACTCAATTTCTCGTTAATCCTCAACTTTCAAAATGGGTAATATTATGGTTTTTGAAGCTGTACCTAAACACACCAATAACCAAAATAAGATGTTTGAGTTCGACTCAACCACTTGGACTCTTGTTTTATGGGTCTTGTAAATAAGTTTATGCAGGTGCACATCACGATTTTGGTTAGAGTTTTTTTGATTTGGATAACAATCTGAACAACAATCAGCAAATAGTAGTCGCCTTCTGTCAGTCCCATTTCGCGCTGCTACTTCTATCGCTCTGCTGTTTTATCGCTTCGGTAATTCCGAAAATTCAGCCTTAGCAGCAATTACTGCCACAGACCACACAGATTTCTTCACTAGCGACCAATTTTTGGTTCCTTTCCCGACGGTCAGAGGGCGTCTTGAAACGAGCTAGCAATCAATTGCAAGTTTTTTTGGGTAATTCGAAACATGCCGTTCGACAGCAGAAATTGAGCAATCTTAAACGCTTTCCACACTGCTGTTGCTTGCGTAATAAGCCCGCCGCAGTTATGTTTGCACATTACTGCTTGACGGATGAATAACTGGCAAAGGTGTGATACTTCTCTAGGCGGCCCCCTGCAAAAGAGGCCTACCACTACAAATTTGCGTGGGCTGTAAAAACTATTGGTGGTAAAATAAACTAATGTACCTAATATGGGTTTGTAGTATTTATCAATATTTACATATGCAAATAGTGATGGTAATTAATGCGATTTGCCCACTAGCAAATTTTGGGGGGAAGCCGAAGAGTACAGTTCGGCTCCCGTATCTTTATCAATTATCGGTGCATTTTCGAGTGTTAACGTGTAATTATTATGGATGTTTGTTACCCTTTCACGCCAAAACTACTGAACAGATTGGGCTGAAGGTAGCTTAGACCCTGGAATAACATACGGTTGGTACTATTTTCCCGATATTCCCACGAGAACTGTGTTAACACAATTACTGTTGTAATGGGTCGATATCATTTCTCATACAAGCTTTGAGGCACCAATGACGATGATAGATAATATATAATTTCCTTATTAGTGCTTTTTTAGTAACATACATTACATACAGTCACGCCTTGTACCCGGTGGGGTAGGCAAGGACTATTTGTTTGAGTATATTTTTAATATATATTTTTTTTTGTAACAACTTAGTATAAAGTAGCATTTATTCAGTTATACTACAGCCCGGTCGCACAGTGACCAGGGAAAACGAAGTCCCAGGGGGTTAGAACGAGACAGCAGACATGAATTTTTCTGGTGTAAAAAAGAGAAAAAATGAGCAAACTAGTTATTCCCGTGCCAGGCCCGCCTAGGGCAGAAGATATGTTTTAAACCGGCAGTTCCTATGGAAAGACTTTAAATACTTATTTGCAGTTTTAAAACGTATTTTTTTGTAGTATAACTAGATAAACGCCACTATAAAATTGCTTGTTACTTAAAATAAAACACTAATATTGAAATTATGTAATGATAACATCTCTTCTATCATTGCCAATGGTTGGGGTTTCCCATACTAAAACTTGCCTTAAAAACATTTTTTTAATAATTTGTTGTATGTTTTGGGTAAGTAGGTAAATAACAAAATTTATCAAGATAAAATATTATTTTTATTTTCTAATTAAAATAAATTTCAACTTAATAACTAACATAACAAATATCCCTTAATTATTTTTTTAATTTGATAATAAAATCTAACCCGGAACGAACAAGCTGATTAAAAGGAGGTTCGCTCACTGGGATAACATTTCTATTAGTAAAAATTTTAAAATATCACATTATTTATTACACTTCAGTCGGTCTAAATTCAGTCGGTTTTATATTAAGGCACATAATTTATTACTAAAAATTTGTCATTAAATGTTAAATGTATTCAATGTATTACAAAAAGGTGTAGTAGTACTTATACAGAGGTGTAGTACTTATACAACCCGGCACCTTACAAGCAGACAAAAATAACCAAACCAAATATTGTAAAACTCACAATTGAAAAAATTAAACCTACATGCGTTCTTCTTGTTGAGGTATATTTCCGAACGAACGGTAGATTCATTACTAGTTATTGATATTATTTATTGACGTTTAAAAATGTATTTTAAAGGGGGTGATCCATTGGCGAGTAACACCGTTGGTAAGTCAAAGAGCCAGCGAGCGAAAGGTATAAAAACCTTTAAAACCGCGGTCTTGTAGGTGCTCCTTTAACGGTTTATAACTTTGGCTCGCCGGCTCGTTGACGTCCCAACGGTTTTACTCGCCAATGGATCAATCACCCCCTTCAGACTTATTCAAATAAATTTTCTCTAAGTTTAATTGAGAAATTAGCAAAATATTTTTTTTCACGAATTTAGAAATTCTTCGTTTTGAAAGTTGTTCAATTTGATGGGTACACACCCATGCACCCTCTAAGTACTATTACACCTTTTTTAACGTGTATAAAGAGTGCAGTCACCCTTTTAGATGATGTTAAATTATTATCACTAACCTTGTACTAATTATAATTAAACCTTTGGTGTGCTGGGGGAATTCCCGAGAAAGAAAGAACATAGATTGAAAAGAAGAAGAAAAAGAAGAAGACAATAGAATTTGCAATGTGTCTCGAGTGCATCCACGAACCAGCATACAACGGTTTAAAGGTATCAGGTTTAACAATAAGATATAGTATTTGAGGTATTAATCTAAACGTGAAAACGTGAAAGCTATAACGTGGGTTTGTGCAAGTTAAGAGTGAATAGGTTATTACTGAATAAGCATGCTCCAATTAAGGCTGCATCATCACTTACCAGCAGGTGAGATTGCGGTCAAACCTGTTCACTCTAACACATAAAAACAAAAAAAAACTACCCATCAAACTAAGATATTGGTGACTATTAATTCGAATTCCCTAATATATACTGTATACGCACCAATGAACTGATTTCGTAAAAGTAGAGTATTGATTTTTCTAATTAGACTAGATTAAGACTTCAATTTGATAGGTAGAAGTATGAACGGGTAACACTGTAACACTGAAAGTTTTTAGTATTTTATTATTTTTAATATTATAAGAGATATACTAAAAACTTTCATTTATACTACAAACTGTGTAAAATTTATACTAAAATAAAATAAAGTTTTACCCGTTGTGAAAGTTTTTAGTATTATAATAAAAACTTTCAGTTCACTTATAAAATAGGTAAAGAAGGAACTAGTAAAGGGGGTCTCTCTTCCACACAAAATGATTTTTCCCAAATATGGAGAACGAGATAATAATTTTCCATTCAATTATTTGTGGTTGGCTATTAACATGACCTCTAGTTTGGTTGAAGAAAACCGTGTGGTTTTTCATATTTACAAAAAACATCAAAATAACCTCAAACTATATTCATAAATGTGAAAAAAACGGTACGATTTTCTTCAACCGAATATATTTTGGCGCAAATAAATGCCAGATCATAAACCAACAACGCGCAATGGAGTGGAAAATTTTTCTCTCTTTCACCATATTCGGGAAATTTAATTTTGTATGGGAGAAAGACCCCCTTAACACTAAAAAGACGGGCGGGGCCTTTTGACCCACTTTAAAGTTTAGCCTTCAATAATTTCTAAACTATTTCTTTCTGTACTATCTTCTTGTGACTTATTAAAAATGGCTCAAGTTTAAATATACAAATGACTTCATTTTCATAACATCGTCATAGAATGAAGAACAATATCTACCTAAAAGACGGCGACAGGTCATTTGACCCATGCAGGATTTATTGGTATGAACGATATCAAATTGCGGGTACGTATTTATATAAATTCGACGTTGATTATGTTTTTCCTTTTCTAAATAAGCTAAAATTTACTTATTTTTATAGCTACTTCTGTACTGTTACTGTACAACTTCAAAATCAACAACGGGGAAAAAGGTTTAGGAGAAGAGTGCACGGTGCTCTCGCAATGCAAGCTGAGTGTAATAATTATCAAAATTATATATTTATCAAAATTGTGAGTAGGAATTAAAAGTTTGAGACATAAAAAACATTTGCATTATGTACAAATCAAAATATAATTATGAATGTTTTTTCACTTATTCAATGCATAAAACTTATATTTTATGTGTGGGGTCAAATGAACCTTCGCCGTCTTTCTAGGTAAGAACATTTTTCCGTCTTTCTAGTGTTAATCTGTGGTATAAGGCCAGTAAGAAAAGCAGGTATTTTTAGGTATATATATTTCGAATTAGGAACTTTTTGGGAATCTCTAATGTGTATTAAATTCATATTATGTCATTTGTTTTTACAAAATGGCAGCAATTTAGGAAGTGTCTCCTGTCAAATGCATTTCGACACTCGACAAACACTTTTTTATAAAAGTGTTTGTCGAGCCATTATTGGCTGCCATTTTGTAAAAACAAATGACATACATACCTATCTTTGGTTTTTATTTTTATTAAATTGACTATTTTATTTTGGAAAATTTTAATGTATGTAAATATTTCAATTCTATTCAAATTCTATTTTTATAAATTGTACGTTTTTATGTTAATATTTCTCGTCACATATGGGCTAAGAACATGAAATAAACTTTATTTTTCTTTTTTTTTCTTATATGAATGTAATACCTACACATTACAGATTCCCAAAGACTTCCCGGCCGCTGTTCTTACTGGCCTAATCTAAGAACTTTCAAGTGTGACCCTTGTTCGTGGCGTATAATGGGCTCAGCGGGAATTACATGCAGTTATTATAAATTTTTTTGTGACGTTTTTATTTTAATGATTTGGAACAACAAGGCTTTTCCCATATGTTAGGTATAACCTTATTGTTTTGAGACGTGTGACCTAGACTTTGACTGCTCTTTTCGATGGCAGACCTTGGTTTTAAACATTTTAATGGTCTTTTCTTTGGCTTGAGTAAAGTGTCCAATTTAGAATGACCTTCCCGACCGTCTGACATATTTTGTGGCTGCAAAAAAAAACAAAATTACTAGTCTGTTTAAAATATAATCAATTAAAATAAATTATGTAATTAAACACTATGTACTATAAATCCTAAATGACTCATTGACTGACATGCGCAGCGCCCAAACCACTGAACCTAGAGAGTTAAAACTTGAACAGTAGGTTGTTTTTGTTGTCTAGACGTGTACTTAGAAAGGATTTTTGAAAATTCATATTCTAAGGGGTCCTAAATGGCGTAATTTTGATAGATACATTTGCTTAATATATAAAGTCATGTGGGCGAGCCTATTGCCATCTACCGGGCACAGTTCCAGACTCCAGGCAGTTAGAGAGATAATTCCTTATGGAAAAATCCAAATTTTCACACTTTTCCTGACCTGGGGATCGAACCCGGGACCCTTGCGCCTACTACGCCACCGAGGCAGCAAAAAAAATCGATACTGATTTCATGTGACCAAATTATAAGTCAGTACAATCCTTCCCCGCGCTGGGCCTCACAGCGTAGGGGGGCGTCCCCCAGGTGGCGGATGGGGGGAAGGTCGGTAGCACAGCCTAGCTAGCTATTCGGCTAAGTCCGATGGACTCGCTGACCGAAGAAGGATGTGGTCCTCCAGCATTTAGGGGGTTGTGCGGCGGGTTAACACCCCACCCACGGAAAAAAAGTAACGTTACGAAACCGATACAAGAAGAAAAACGATCCGATTACAAACTCAACGACAAACGGCATGGATTCATGGACCTCCGATTAGCCTCATGGAATGTTAGAAGTTTATATAGACCTGGCGCCTTATACCAAGTGACTAGAGAGCTGCATAGGTATAAGATCGGGATAGCAGCTTTGCAAGAAGTAAGGTGGCCAGGGCAGGGAGAATGCCGTCTGGATGACGGTAGCATTTTGTTTTATAGTGGTTCAAGTAACACCAAGCATGTAAATGGCACAGGTTTTATAGTTAAGAAATATTTATTAGGTAACATAATTAAATTTGAAGCAATTTCAGATAGAATTAGTATCTTGAGAGTTAAAAGTAAATTTTACAACATCACAATACTAAATGCATACGCTCCAACTGAAATGGCCGACGAACTGACAAAAGACAGCTTCTATGAAGAATTAGAAGTTATTTACGGTCAAATGCCGGAATATGATACCAAGGTGATACTGGGTGACTTCAACGCTAAAGTAGGGAAAGAGGAAACATTCGTGCCTGCTATTGGAAGACATAGTAAGCACGAACATTCTAATGACAACGGTGTGCGAGTTATCAGCTTTGCAACAGCTAAAGCTATGGTGGTAAGGAGCACAATGTTTCCGCACAAAGAGATTTACAAAGGCACATGGAAGTCCCCGGATGGTAAAACGATAAATCAAATAGATCATGTACTTGTAGACAGAAGGCATATGAAATGTATAGAAGATATAAGAGTTTTTAGAGGAGCTGATTGTGATACTGATCACTACATGCTAGGTATTAAATTTAGAGGAAAAATTAAAACTGTGAAAGGGGAACAAAAAGCAAGGGAGGATAATATAAACATAGAAAATTTGCGAAGCGACATTATCCGGGAAGAGTTTAAGCTAGAGCTAAGCAATCGATTTAAGGATTTAGAGATATCAGATAATATTGACGATACTTGGGAAAAGGTTAAAATAAATATAAAGGAAGTAAGTTTAAAAATATTAGGGCCAAGACAAAAACGAAAGAGGCAGAAATGGATAACAGATAATTGTAAAGAGCTAATAGAAGAGAGAAGAAACTATAAAATATTAGCAGAACAGGAAGACAAATACACAGCAAAGTATAGAGAACTACAAACTACTACAAAAAATGCAATAAAATCAGCGAAAAGGAAAAACATGGAGATAATGGTGCAAAATATGGAAACTCTCATCAAGGCCAAGGAATCAAGGAAGTTCTATAAAGAAGTACGGTCTGTTAAAAAAGGATTTCAACCAACAACGCATTTGCTTGAAGATGATAATGGTAACCTCGTGACAGACGAAAGGAAAATAAAGGATATGTGGAAGGAATATTTCAAATCATTATTAAACTGTCCTAAACCAGATTGTCCAATTGATGAAGCCAATATAGCAAATATCAGCGAAATAGAATCATTAAGCTTTCAAGAAGTTAGGGAAGCCATCGTAAAGCTGAAAAATAATAAGTCACCAGGTATAGATAATATCCCCTCCGAAGTATGGAAGTATAGTGGAGGGGTGGTCCAAACAAAGCTTTACGAACTATTGGTCAAAATCTGGAACGACGAAAATTTACCATCTCAGTGGAATACAGGAATCATATGTCCTATACACAAAAAAGGGTCTAGGAAGAAATGTTCGAACTACCGTGGAATAACTCTGCTGCCAACGGCGTACAAGATCCTATCCTACGTGTTACTTAAAAGACTAGAACCATACGCTGAGGAATTGATAGGGGACTACCAGTGTGGTTTTAGACGTAACCGTAGTACAGTCGATCAGATTTTTCTCCTAAAACAACTTATGGAGAAAAAATGGGAATATGCACAGAGTATTCACACATTGTTCGTGGACTTCGCAAAGGCATACGATAGCATAGACCGAGGTTCTTTGTATACCATATTGAGGAACTTTCACGTCCCCGCTAAGCTTGTGAGAATGATCGAGGTGGCTACTTCTAAAAGTAGAGCAGTGGTAAGGGTAGGAAAGGAGATTTCTGAGGTTTTTGAAATCGAAACCGGTTTAAAGCAGGGAGATGCCCTGTCACCTATGTTGTTCAACATAGCACTAGAGCACGTCATTAGAAAAGTTCTTGCCCTAGATGGCGGCGTACAGCTAAATGGACAACATAAGGTGATAGGATATGCGGACGACTTGGCTTTGATAGGGCAGAGAAAAACTGAAGTGCAGGAAGCCGTGAAAATCTTGGCGGAGGAAGCAAGGAATGTGGGTCTCAGGATAAACGTGGATAAAACGGAGTATTTACATATGAAGCGCTACAAGAACACCCGAATAGCAAGACAGAGCTTAGACCATGAAGGCACGGTCTATCAGGGAACAGCAAAGTTTAAGTACCTTGGCTGCACTATTACCGATACCAATGCGAGAGAGGACGAAATTGAGGTACGAGTACAAAACACTCTACGGTGTAGTGCTGCCCTGCATAAAGTGTTGGTGTCCAAGCTTCTCAGCAAGAGTACAAAATTACGGATTTACAAAACTGTTATTCGTCCAATCCTAATGTACGGCTGCGAGGCTTGGACTCTAACACAGAAGGAGGAAAATAAGCTTCGCGTGACAGAAAGGAAAGTGTTAAGAAAGATTCTGGGACCCGTGAAGAATGAAGATGGAAACTGGCGGATTAGAAGAAATAAAGAAATTGAAGATCTAGTGGCCGAGCCAAATATCATCGGCGAGATAAAATCCCACAGACTTCGCTGGCTCGGCCACGTTGAACGCATGGGAGAGGATCGCGCAGTAAGGAGAGCGTACTTGGGACGCGTAACCGGGAAAAGGCCGGTCGGGCGTCCTAAGTACCGTTGGAAGGAGGAGGTGGAAAAAGACCTGAAGGCGCTTCAAGCAGCTTCGTGGCAAGCTATAGCGCAGGACAGACAGGAGTGGCGTCTTCTTGTGTCGGAGGCCAAGACTCACTTTGGGTCGCTGCGCCAGTATAGTTAGTTAGTTACAATCCTTCCTAATATTATTATAAATGCGAAAGTTTGTGAGGATGGATGGATAGATGTTTGTTACTCTGTCACGCTAAAACTACTGAACCGATTAGGCTGAAATTCGGTATATAGATAGTTTAGACCCTGGAATATCACATAAGAGAGGCCTATGTTCAATGGACGTCCTACGGCTGAAATAACGATAAAAGCCCGTGATAAAAGAAATCAATTTACCAAACGATTAGTGGTGTCATTTCGATCGAATCGGCTTTGTTTCGATGCAGTTTCTTTAGACTGGTCGCCCATCACCGAAGCCTTCCTCTTGGTTAATTCTTGACATTTGAGCTCATATTGTGATAGTTTCTTTTCTGCAAGTCTGAAATACAACCAGATATAAGCATACTTTGATATATTTTGCAGCAGTGCAGTGTTTGTGTAGTAGGTAGTCATAGCGCGACTTTAGTATGGGATTGAGTCGAGTGTCCGGGGTGTGTCAAGGGTTTGTTATATCATTTGAATATTATATCAAATAAAAATTATATCATTTGAAATTTTATCAAATGAACGTATATCAATAATTATTCGCGCAAAAGACTTTCTTGTACGAGTATGATTATTATAAGTTAGAATTTATTTTTATATAAAGTTAGATAGTTAATAATATACCTATTAGTAGATAAGTAAGATTATTATTTTTGATCATTGTTTAGTACTTAGACACACACTATTGTTACGGGTATTTGGTAATATTTAATTGTTTGTTAGATTGTTTCTTACTTGTTGTTATTTTTTTTTCCTGTTTGTCAACGGAGGCAATAAACAACTTTTTATTTTATTTATTTAATAATATTTATATTAATATTTTTGACGCAATCAATATTTTATAGATTAATATCATGATATTTTGAAGATAAAGTTAACTTTGTTAAAATCAATTTATTTTTGTTTAAAAAAATTGACGTGTTTGTAACTTAATTTTTTTTTTAGTGAACGTCTATTAACGCGAGTAAAACTGGGAATTTTAGCAGTATACTATAAAACAACCGAGAGTCTATAAAAGAAACTAAAATGTCAGGGAGATAGTAAACTACCCTGATATTTTTATAGAATGGGTTTATTATATTCGGAGGAAACAGGGGAATACAATGTGTCGATTTGGTAAATTTTTCATAGGATTTTGTCAATTTTCTTACGAGCAGTTGTAGCTAGGATACGCTCTTACAGCTCGACAGAAAAGAGTAGAAATGGAACTAATTTAATGTGTACGTGTTGACTTAAAAGTTTGTCTAATTGATAAATACAGTGGCGCCCAGTGGTTATTTTCTACTCTTTTCTGTCCAGCTATAACACGTTCGCGGACACTTGGCCTGATTTCGAAGTGTCACTTTGACACTTAATTTTTATATGAACTGCTATAGGCGCACCGTCACTGGGCAAAATACTAATTATATATTGTAATTCATAGCATTCGCCTGCTATTTGGTGAATGTTTTAATTATATTCGGAGGAGGACGACTGCCTCGGTGGCATAGAGGGCGAATGCTCGACTGCCAATCAAGAGGTCCCGGGTTCGATCCCCAGGTCAGGCAAAGTGTTAAATATTTAATTTTTCCATTAGGAATTATCTCAATAACAGCCTGGAGTCTGGAACTGTGCCCGATAGATGGCAATAGGCTCGCTCCTTACATGGGACCAATAACATAATGGCGAAATGTGGGTGTATCTACTATGGGACTGAGTCCTGGGTACACCTCTGCCTACCCCTTCGGGAAAAAGGCGTGAATGTATGATATTCGGAGGAAACAGGGGAATATAATACATTGATTTGGTATTTTTTCCATAGGATTGTGTCATATTTCTTGTAGCTCTTACGCTATTAAGTGAAGAAGACTAGTGCGGTAATGTAAAATAAAATGCACGAGTGCGTAATAAGCTGAATTATGAACCTAAATGCGCCGCGATAACGATTAACCTCACAAGAAAGACTGCAGAAGAACTTAACTATGTAACTTACGATAATCTAGTCTTCAGTTCTGTAATATTGTTTTTGTCGATAGCCTTTTCTTGTTTAAGCTTGTATACTTTACTTCTAAGCTCCGATTTATTCGCTGCATTCTCGCAGAGCTTTCTGAAAACATAAACAAAGATGATATGAGCTGCCATTTTGTGTCTACACAAAATTCACACACACACACACACATCATCAGCTGGACGTCCACTGCTGAACATAGGCCTCCCCCATAGAACGCCAGTAACTATTAATATGGGGGGATTTTGCCGTCACCACGCTTGGCAGGCGGCTTGGTGAGTTGGCAGTAGTTTGATACCTTTAATTAAATTCTTTCTGACAAGTATGCAACATTTTATCTAGGTTACCTAGATTTATGTAGGACTGCTTCGGTGGGGTAGTGGGCGCAGGCTCGACTGCCAATCATGAGTTTTCGGGTTCGATCCCCATGTCAGGCAATGTGTTAATTCAATTCAATTCAAATAACTTTAATTCAGACCATGTTCATACACTTACATAAATTTTATCTTCATTATTATTATTATTCACTATTACAATAATTATTATCATTCAAATTCAATATGTCAAAAATTATGAAATCAAAAATAAACTATATATACCAAAATATAAGCATAACATACATTCACGCCTTTTTCCCGTAGGGGTAGGCAGAGGTGTACCCAGGACTCAGTCCCATAGTAGATACACCCACATTTCGCCAGTATGTTATTGGTCCCATGTAATAGGGGGCGAGCCTTTTGCCATCTACCGGGCACAGGTTCCAAACTCCAGGCAGTTATTGAGATAATTCCTAATGGAAAAATTCAATATTTAACACTTTGCCTGACCTGGGGATCGAACCCGGGACCTCATGATTGGCAGTCGAGCATGCGCCCACTACGCCACCGAGGCAGTCAATATATAATATTGATAATATGTCATATTGAGGGCAATGTCTTTAATACTGATTTAATGAATTCTTACCTTTGCAACGCCTGAAGATTATTTGTTAATTTTATGTTTTCCTTAATGAATTCCTCGTATTGTGCTTTTAGAGAGATGTAAAGGCTTCTGAAATATTTAGAATGATATAACAATAAATAATTTAATAATAATTGATTTATATTACCATGCTCGACTGCCAATCAAGAGGTCCCGGGTTCGATCCCCAGGTCAGGCAAAGTGTTAAATATTGATTTTTCCATTAGGAATTATCTCAATAACTGCCTGGAGTCTGGAACCTGTGCCCGGTAGATGGCAAAAGGCTCGCCCCCTATTACATGGGACCAATAACATACTGGCGAAATGTGGGTGTATCTACTATGGGACTGAGTCCTGAGTACACCTCTGCCTACCCCTTCGGGAAAAAGGCGTGAATGTATGCATGTTAGGTTAGGTTTAAAGATTTTTATTATCATCAAAGACATAAAATGTCACTTATGAGATAACTATATTTCAACAAGTTAAACATTTATACACGTCGTTAACATTACAATATGTAGGTAGTTGAATAACGAATTGATAAAACATTTAAAATAGAAAAAAATATAAATTCACAAGCTTAGATTAAAGTTATTATGTTATTATTATTATTATAGACATATTAAAGTTAAGGAACCAGATTGTGAAGTATGTTCCAACCCAAAAGACAAAACTACTAACGATTTCTCACACAAACAAGCTAAACTTAAACTATTCATAGTTGTAAATATTCAGCTAATTGTTTCTTAAATGTTAAGCATGTTTATCTATACCGTATCCGAAATCCGCAAGATTGTCTACGTCTTTAGCAGACTATTTAAACATTTGGTCTGTATATATTATGTATAGACCACTAGCTGTGCCCCGCGGTTTCACCCGCATAGTCTTCGTTCCCGTGGGAATATTGGGATAAAAAGTACTTTCCATGTTATTCCAGGGTCTAAACTATCTACATACCGAATTTCAGCCCAATCGGTTCGGTAGTTTTGGCATGAAAGAGTAACAAACAAACATCCATCCATCCTCACAAACTTTTGCATTATGATATTAGTAGGAAGGATAATATAATAGAACACTCCACAGACAATGTGTCGCCTATGGGACGGTTTGCCCAGAGCCTAGACCACCCTCTCGACCTCTCTGGCTGAATCCGCTGGAACATGTCGAGCGTTTGTCCGCAACATATCTAGGGAAGGAATGGAGTCTACGTCAGGCACGAGTAGGGTGAGACCCTGAAATAAGTGACAGTCTCCTGCAACCAAACTGGTTCCGCACGTATCGACATCCATATATACATCTATATTATGGAGTACTAGCTGTGCCCCGCGGTTTCACCCGTGTAGACATCGTTCCTGTCCTGGCTATGCTCGGGATTTCTCTGCGAGATCGAGTCAGAAATGAGATCCGTAGACGAACGAAAGTTACCCACATAGCCCAGCGGATTAGCTATTATTAAGTTATTATTAATTAGTTATTATTAACTTATTATTAAGTTGAAGTGGCAATGGGCAGGGGACATAGCACGTAGAACTGATGGCCGATGGGACCGTAAAGTTCTCGAATGGAGACCACGGATTGGTAAGCGCAGCGTAGGACGTCCTCCCACAAGGTGGACAGACGATCTGATAAGTACGGCAGGAGCACGCTGGATGCAGGCCGCTTACAACCAGACTGGATGGAAATCTAAGGGGGAGGCCTATGTTCAGCAGTGAACGTCCTACAGCTGAGATGATGATGATACTTACGAGTAAGTTACAACTATTTTTTTATAACTTACTGAATCACGGATCACTTCGCACACGAGCGCCAATGTGAGTAGGCACGTTAAACTTCTTTCCGTAAGATAAATTCCGAAAAGTGGACAAAAAGTTAATAATTTTATTTAAAATTTATATCAGTGTGTAGAGCGAAATTTGTGTATTAACTACGTGAAACAATTTTTCATAAAAAGTTTAGTTTATTCCAAAAACAACTCAAAAACAAAGCTAACCGGTCGTTAAAAATACAAAGTGTAGTGACTCATAATCATCTGTGCGAGTGCAACGACATTAGTGCTACGACAACGGGTCAATGACCGCTCATTGGACTTTGATCCATACTAGTACTACGCTAAAACTATACCGCAAATTTTCAACCATCTGTTGCATGTCGCCGTGGTCGAGCGGTTAACGCTCTAGTAATCGATAAAGGTTCACCTAGATCGAATCTTCCTGAAGGGTTCGCACATTTTGCATATTTTGCTACGTAGTATTATAAGACATTTAATTATATTCATAATGGAAGAAACCAATAATGTAACGGAGAGAAGACCCAGGTTGAGAAAAGCAAAATCATTCGATGGATCGAGTGAAAATAGCTCCTTTAACTCTTCAGTTGACCTATTAGGTAGAAGCGTTGACTATTCCACAATCAACGTTATATCGTCGAATAACACGGATGAAATTAATGATATGAAGAACGTGATAGCTAGTCTTAATATGAAACTACAAAGCACCCAAAATGAGTTAGATAATGTGATCCTTGAGAATATCGACTTGAAGAAACATATTGATCATCTAGCACAGGAAGTAGATGTACTAAAACAAATATGTACTAGCCCGCTATGGCTAAGGAGGGACCTAACATGCTCGAGTAGCAGGAAAAACGTGAGACGACGAATAACCAATAATTTTGATAAGAACCCTCTATCGCTACCTGACACAAATAGACCCGCGAAGGAAAGTATTCTACCATTGGAACGTGCGAGTGAAGAACGGAGGGAGGTGGAAGAGCAAAAAAGTGAGAACAGCATTAATGAAAATTTGGATATACAAGCTGAGCAGCCAGTAGAAGAATTACCGCTTAATGAGAAACGGTCTTTGATTGTAGAGCAAGCACTGAATATCATAGTAGAACAAAAGGCCGCTATTGAGACCTTTCAGCAGGTAGAGTTATCTAAGAGTGTAGAGCCGTTGCAGGTAGAGACTAAGCAGGTAGAGCTTTCTCGAAATGGTGTACATAAGGTGAAGAAGATAGTGTCCGGGCCCGTCACACTACACATGTCACACATCAACTTCAAACTTTTAATAATGTCAAATGCATCTTACCTGTGCATGTGTAGTGCCAATTCAATTCATAAACACTCAAGTGAAGTGCCTTTAATATTTTAGTTAACTATTTGTGATCTCTGAAAGTTGGACTTATCTATGAACTTTGGCACCTGTCATTAGAAGAAACGTCAAAAACGTCTTCCGGGCACTGGGTCATCCGGTCATTGCCCCCACTACATTCTGTTCTTCAATGTCAAGGCTACGAGGTACGTGCCGTCTAATCAGTGATTTGCAACTTATTAATTTCAAAGTGAAAGTTTTTACCTAAATCGGCAACAAAATAGCCACCTGCGCGCCGAAGCGACAGAGAATCCGCGAAAGATTCTACAGATAGTTAACTCAACTAGAAGATTGTTTATATTCGGGGGGTCACAATGCTCAGGCCTGCCATCAAGCCTCAGGAAATCAAGAACACGTAGTATCTATGAACGCTACGAGGTCATAGCTTTTATCAAGCCGAACGCTGACTCTGAAGAAATACTTAAATGCGCCAAGTTATTCGACATCTCTCAAGAAGACAGGGTGATCATATGTATCGGCCAACATGATCAAAACCCATTGAAGATTATGACAGAGCTATGTACATTTCTAAAAGACGTTAATTGTCATGTATTCATTTTAGGTATTCTAGTAAGTATGCACCTAAATGAGAACAAGTTAAATGATTTGCTTAGAATGATATGTAAACAAAATATAAGTAAATGCACCTTTGTTCCAAAAAAGACAGATAAACCTTGCAACTATTATTCTGTTAACGACATGTGTACATCTATCAACTCTATTTTAGATCAATATGACTATAACATAAAGTTTTTGACTTTCCGCAGAAACAGACATAATACTAGCTTATTTTCTAACTTTAAACGAGCCTCTGTGCGATTATATAATGAACGCACTTTGTTGGACAGGGACACAAAGACATGAACGTGAGCATCAGTCCGTGGCTACTCAAACTGATGATTTGGTAGAGAATAAAAATGTTAAGAATGATTTTTTTCGACAATAATGATATAATTAGTGTGAAGGTCACAGAACCTGAGTATGAAGTAATTAACTAATATTATCAAAATGTTTGTGGTATATCCAATAAAAAAGAAGAATTAATGGTTTATTTAAACGAACGTTCTGTGAGCCCGAAGTTTATATGTCTGTGCGAGCATTTTCTTAATGAACAAAGCATATCCATGTTTAATCTTAGTGGTTATAGTATTGGTGCATATAATTGTAGGGTTAATAAAAAGAGGGGGGGTACTGCAATCCTTGTAGATAATACTAATAAAAATTGTACGGAGGAATCGAAATTTTGTAAACTGTTGTACAAATTGAATAGCTTTGAGATCTGTGGCTTAAAAGACTTAAACACTAATCTATATATCATATGTGTATACAGAACTCCTGATGATAAGAATTTTGAAGATTTTATGGTACGACTGGAGAAACTGTTGGAACACTTTTTCAACAACAAATGTATTATTGTCGGAGATTTCAATGTGGACTTTTTAAAAGAATGTGGACAGCAGCGTGATTTAGTCACTCTTCTTAACTGTTATAATTTTATACATTTGGTGAAAGAATGTACTTTTACTCGAAATAACGCTGAATCCTGTATTGATAATATTTTAACGAATTTAAAGGAGGATAATTTTGATAGTTGGGACATAGATCACAACAGGCTTGCTGATGGGCACGCTGGAATACTGTGTACCTTAACTCTTGAAAGGAATAATATCAGAAGGAAACCTGAATATTATAATGCAAAGCATAGAAGTTTCTCAACTAAAAATAAAATATCTTTTAATTTCTCTTTGACTCAAAGTGATTTAGTAAACTGTAATATAAACAATTTTTTGAACAGATTTCAAAAGTTGTTCAATCATGATTTTAAGAAAAGAAATGTAAAAGTCAATACCAAATTGAAAAGCAGGTTAAACTGGATCTCACAAGGTATTATTAGGACATCAAGTAAAATGAAACGATTTTTAAATTCGATGAATAAATCAAATTGCCATGAGTCGTTAATTTCATATCGTAGTAATTATGTTAGACTTTATAAAAAAGTAATATTAAAGTCGAAAAAAAATAGCGTTAAACGCGAAGTAGAGAATTCAAAAAATAGTACGAAAGGTATTTGGAAGATAGTTAATAGACAAAGAAATAAGAGTAGGACGCGAATTATTGATAATTACAGATTAAAAATTAATAACGAAATAGTGGATAATACAAAAGATATAGCTGACATTTTTCTAAAACATTTTGACAAAACTTCAAATAATTTTGACAGTAAAAATAAAGAGCAGGCATTGACATTTATAAATAATAATTTTGTTAGAGTTAATACTGACATGGAATTTAGACTAACAAATAAAGAAGAAATTAGCGTTATAGTGAAAAGGATGGCTTTAAAACATTCTTACGGACATGATGAAATACCCATTAATATAATTAAAGAAAACATTAAAGATCTCGCAGAACCCTTATGTAATTTTTTCAATAAATGTATTAGCTCGAAAATATTTCCAGAACAACTAAAAATAGCAAGAGTTATCCCAGTTTATAAGAAAGGTACCAAAACTGACCCACAAAATTTCAGACCCATCTCCTTGTTACCAGTTTTTTCCAAGATCTTTGAAAACCTTATTAAAAATAGGTTGTTATCACACTTATTTAAACATAGCATTTTAAATGAACGACAATTTGGATATAAAAAAGGCGTAGGAACCGTTGATGCTGTCGATTTTCTGATAAATGATGTTGTTAGCAATCTGGTAAGTAAAAATAAAGTGGCTGGATTATTTTTGGATCTTTCAGCTGCATTTGATATGGTGGATCATGATATTTTGATTGCTAAGCTGGAGCATTATGGCGTTAGAGGTGACTCGTTATGTCTTTTTAAATCATACCTCACAAACAGAAAACAATTTGTTGAGCTGAAGAATATTGTAGATGGACAAGAAATTGTAACAAGGTCTAAGATAATAACTGTGAGACGGGGTGTTCCACAAGGGTCAATCTTAGGACCTATATTTTTTGTGATATTTCTTAATGACATTATAAATTTTATAAACAATTCAATTCCTGACATTAAACTTGTAATTTACGCTGACGATACAAATGCAATTATACCAGCTTCTGACATTGATAAACTCAAAATTAAAATGAATGATGCGCTTAAATTGTTTAATACATGGTTTCAAGTAAACAATTTAAAATTAAATATCGAAAAGACTCAAGCTTTGCTATTTCGAACAACGACACACAAGCATGACACAGTAGAAATATTATGCGGGGGAAATAAAGTGGAGTTTTCCAAGAGCGTAAAATTTCTGGGGGTACATATTGATGAGTTCTTGAACTGGAAGGACGAATTAAAGTACTTGGAAAGCTCAATTAGTTCAGCCTGTTATGCTCTAAGAACATTAAGGGACGAGGTGAATGTGTCACATCTCGTAATGGTTTATTATGCTCTTGTGGAGAGTAAAATAAGGTATAGTGTAAAATGTTGGGGAAATAGCTTCGCTTACAATATGAAAAGAGCATTCATATTGCAGAAAAGGGCAATTAGAACTATTGTACGTGCACCGCAGTGGGAGTCATGCAAGGAGTATTTTAAAAGTCTCAAAATTTTGACTGTCCCCAGTATTTTTGTATTAATAATTCTCATGGATATTGTTAAAAACCCGCTCAAATATGAGAGTATTGAGCAGAGAGAAGAGAGGCTAAAGACACGTCGAAAAGACCTTAATACATTCTCATGCTTGAGGCTAAACGTAGCTAAGCATGCGTCGAGGTACCAAGCGGTCAAACTTTTTAATGTTTTGCCAACGGATCTAAAAGTCATAGATAATCCTCACATGTTTAAATATAGGCTATCGGCAATGTTGTTGAAGGGGTGTTTTTATTCAGTTGAGGAATTCATAAAATGTAATTTTAATGAATTATGATTTTAATTATTTGCTGTTTTCATTAGGTTTATTGATTTATGGACATTAAGTTGATTTTATTTTTGACATTGATTAATTTTTAGTATTATTTAAACTTTTATTTTTTGACATTTAAATTGTTTAAATTAATGTTTCTGACTGATGTGATTATTTTATAATTTTATTTTTATTGTAACTTAACTTTTTTTATTGTATTATTTTTTAATTGTATTGTAGGTTTTAATGTTTTATTAATTTCAAACACAATTGTATTGATTGTTAATGAATAAATAAATGAAATGAAATGAAATGAAAAATCTTCACCAAATAGTCATTATTGTCCCTCATCTTAATATGCATTGCTACATACATACGGCGTCGTACATCAGCAAGATCGGTCTGCAGTGTTGCCTTATCTTCAATGGAGTCATCTGTTAGGGCAAAGTAGAGGCGGAATATGCATTCCTCTGTGACTTGATTACGGCATTGGGGGCAGGTTTTAGATCTGTGGATTTAGAATAATCCTACTTATTCTATAGGTATATGCTTTCCTTAGGGTGGGCCCCCACGGGCCACACGCGACAGCCACAAACTCCTGAAGAACGGTCTGACAGCCACCGGCTACAATCGTGTGCGGCGAGTCCATATGAAATGTATGAAAACTACAGGAAATATGCCGATGGCGGCGTTTTGTGGTTGTGGCCAAGGGCGTCGCCAAGGGGGGGCAAGGGGGAGCTGCTGCCCCCCCTAGAGAATCGAAAAAATTTAGCCTATATTGTCAATGTTGACATTCAAGTGCCGCCATACGATAGGCACGTATTTTTAAATACAGAACCGTCTGGGCCATATTTCATAAAAATAATAATCTACAAAACTGTAAAAAATCTACAAAATTGTAGGGCTTTTCTATTTCATCGAAATTTGTAATTATAAATTGTATACAGGCAAATACCTGTTGTGTATCTACCGTCTACTCAAATGGGGAATTTGGGTAGAAATTCCTCGACTAGCCCCTCCCTTGATCATCGGCTGGCGACGCCTTTGGTTGTGGCCGGTGACCCTTGTGCAGAGACCCTTATATATAGTATAAAACAACATCTACATAATATGTAAGTATATAGGAAATCCTCCCAAACAATGCAAGGGTTTTTCTTGAGGCTACCAATTTGTTAGTAGAATTCATTGAGGTTTTTAATAATTGGCTAATTATATAACAATGAGTATACAAATAAAATCATGGGATGGGGCTAACCACAATGGTTAGCCCCATCCCATTGGTTACCCCAATCACACTGCTCGAGTCAATTCATATGGATTATGAAGACAATCCATATTGTCAGAGTTTCAGGTCGTCAAGATTCCTACAAGGCCTCCAACATGACATGTAGTGCCCAGGTGAAAACTCCACATGGTGAGATTAGATCCAGGAACTCTGGATTTTATGATGGACATGTTTCCCCTGGTCCACGGATGCTGCATTCATCATTATTGCATGTTTGTACTAGCGAGCTGGCTTACTAAGGTGCTTCACATTTTATTTAAAGACTGTGTCCGCCTTGTTTTCTAGGTTCATGTTCAAAACCAATGGAGTAACATGAAAACCATGTAGTGGTATCTCTTTAGCAGGGTATCTCTTTCTCATCCTCCAAGCAGTAATGTGCAAATTACTGTGTTCCGGTGTGAAGGGCAATGTTACCAGCGAAATTACTGGGCATGAGATTCAACAACTCATATCTCAGGGTGACAGGCAAACTGCAGTGCCGCGCAGAATTTTGAATTTTAAAACACTGGGTGGCACTGTGTCTGATATGGGCAATCATGATGCTTACCATCAGGCACCTGATTTGCTCCTCTTGTCACTTAATATCATAAAAAAATAAATATAAAGGAACTATTCTTCTTAAAATGATCTATTTAACTTCCTTGTTTTTGTTAAGCCAAGGCGGATTGCTAGTAAAGTACGGTAGTTTGATCTTGGCAAATCATAGCATACTCTCTGCAAATTTTTGCACATGTTATCTTAACTAAACAGTTAATATTAAGATTGTTCAATCTTTATAATAACCGGAGAACTGAACTAAACATTACATTTACAATATGTATCATTTTTTTTATGATAGTGAGTGACAAGATGAGCAAATCAGGTGCCTGATGGTAAATGTAAGGTCCGTGGTCGAGGCGTATTAAATGAGAACACGAGTGACTCAGTTGGATGTCTGTTTATTACTAGTTACTTATGCTAATACATAATATACGATGTATACCTACAGTACATGCCCATCGGAAAAATAATAAAAAAAAAAACTTAATCTAAGGCTTTTTTTTATATAAACCAAAGTTTTCCGTTTAACATAGTATAATATCTTGTATTACATAAATTTATTTTAAATTTAACATTTATTTTATTATTACTACAACTTTATATGAGGCATTCTATTGTTATGTATGAACATTTCTTTATATTGGTATCTTTACATTCATTTTACAATCTTCAATTGAATTAGTTCTCTAAATGGTCCGACACACAAAGTATCGAATTTGTTTACACTTTGTTCATATCTCAGTAATATCATATCTCCTGCTGTATAAATTATTGGGTTCATATAACAATCATTCTTCTAATTGCGTAACTTTTCTTTTTACTGAACTCTTTGCTGACAATCAAATTGTTTCGTGCATCATGTTGCGATTTTTGTAAACTGGTCTTTTGAATAATCATAATAATTGTACCATAAATATCTTTAATCATTATATCATAAATCAAATAACTTGGTATGTTACAAACTTTACCAAAAACTAACTAGTAGGATGTATATTTTGTCTCTGTATGTAACGTCGTATTATAACCGAAAAATCAATAGGGTAACCATACATTCCAATTTTATGTTTGTATAAAAAGAAAAGAAATTAAATTTTTATGACTATTTTCTAA
The DNA here is from genome assembly GCA_947063395.1 of Hemistola chrysoprasaria. Taxonomy (NCBI): domain Eukaryota; kingdom Metazoa; phylum Arthropoda; class Insecta; order Lepidoptera; family Geometridae; genus Hemistola; species Hemistola chrysoprasaria. The sequence continues at coordinate 2,536,511 of OX346727.1, read as the reverse complement.
GCTATAGGTAGTTTTATGATTAGATAGATTAGTCTGATGGTGATATGCCGTTGAAGTTATTTGCTGAATATGTAAAATTTCACACACTTCTTTCATTACTTTGGAAACAAACTTTGTACCTCTATCTGATATGATTTGTCTAGAAATTCCATAACGTAATATGCAGTTGTTTACGAATGAGCTTGCTATTGAAACAATATCCTTATTCCTAAGAGTATAAGCCTCAACATACTTTATACTAACTAAGGTCACACTGTAGTGTAGACTATATACGAATAATTATTATCACTATCCTTACTTAAGGTATCCTTACTAATTTAGCTTACTCCTTACTTAAGGTAGTTGTTGGGCCCTATCTAATCTAAATGTACTTATTCTATCAAAAGCTAAATTTTTCGTGTCAGTAATTACCTACTATCAGTGTAAAGTGTTTTTGATGCAAACACTTAGAACAACGTCCTAAAAATCACTTACGTCTTTCTCTATTCCTGGCTAATGGAACCTTTTCTTATTATATTCCATTATTATATTCGTCTTATTCCAGCATGTCCACTAGTGGGTACCATAAGGTAGTCATTTAATATAACTCGTTTAGTATCATCATTATAAACTCTCATTAATTATATTATTTAAATCACCTAATTGGGGTCCGGACCAATTTGATTTATTATTTATTATTTGAGTTAACTCTTTACTTATTTTTTCTTTATTCATTACTATATTCAAACATCTTTAATTCTTTACACATATTTTCCAACTTTCTCACAAAGGCATCTCGTGCGCATTATGATCGAAACGAAGGATTCCTTTATTATTTTTAATCTCTATCAAATACAAACAATATATCTTTTATTAATTACACATCCATTCCAACTTTCTCACAAAGGTAACTCGTGCGCATTATGATCGAAACGAAGGATTTTCGTATTATCTTAATATTCTATATCATATTCAAACAATCTATCCTTTATTCTTTACACATACATTCCAACTTTCTCACAAAGGCACCTCGTGCGCATTATGATCGAAAAGAAGGATTTATACGTGAATTGCTAACTTTTTATTGCAATATACATATATGCAAATAAATTTATTCTTTCATTAGTATTTCTTTTAAATAGTTCAATTCCATTCTCTTTCAGAAAAAAATCAATTCTGTAAAAACCTTTGGCTACGGCTGAGTGTTCCCACCACTTTTGGGTGATCAGTCCAATCGTTAGTAGGGTGACTACTCTCAGCCATAGTTTTATTATTTTCACATCTTTCATCTCTCCCTTCCATTCTTCTCGGCTTGCATATTATAATATACTCCCGCTATAAAAAAATCCTTACTCAACTTGAAGAAATGTGTTCATGTGAACACATTCATCGCAATCTCTACTCTCTATACTAAATATCTTTTCGCATCTTGGTGGTATACACAAATAACTTTCTAAGCTAATTGCCCCTTTGTTCATAGATAACTTTACATTTCCGTTTTCATTACTAATAGAAACAGTTATTCTTCCAAAATCCAAAATATATTTATATATTTTCATGAAATCTCGACCTAAATTGTGTTTTGCATAAAAGGTAAGTTTTGAATGACATGAAAATATATATAATGTAAAAACATAGCTTAACGTTTGGACTTCGTCCTCTATTCCGTTTATGCTCATGCATTCTCTATGTACCTACTGGAATGTGTCATTGCTTAACCGTCTCATATTTCAGTGCTGATAATGACGCTCCGGAATAAATTAAAAATAGTTTTTAAGTTATCTACTGAATCTACTGAACTACTAAGATTGCACGCCATTATGAACATATAAAAATACTGCAAAAATTCGTCAATGACCTTTTCTGAGTTTACATCTGTCTGTTGCCTCTGTTCAGGGTATCTACATTGCTCTGACATTATGCATGTAATGCATGTTATTTATTTACCTCGATAAAATCCTCTACTTCTAGAACCACAACTGTTATTCTATCTACTGGGAATTTACTTGACCACGATTTTGATGAAAATTCTGGTACTGACCTTGTGAGGTTTGCACGTTACCCAAGTAGTCTCGAGTAGGTCCTATGTGATTACCTCAATGATTACCCATATTTCTACCTGAAAATCTTCTCTTACCTCCTATTATCTCCTATGACTTCTATTACCTCGTTGTCTAAAATTCTAAAATAAGTACATTCTGAGTTATGTTGACTACAGGAAGGCTCTTCGTCCTTCGCTGCTCTGATAACATCTTTCAACGACGAATAATTTCAAGCTGACAAAATCGCGCTAAATTGACGGTTTCGTAATATATCAGTAAAACTTCTAATAGCCAACTGTTCATTAATTGTTCGCAATGTCTCGTGTGTATCTCTATGTCCCTTAGCTTGAGCTATTGTCAAATCCACGAATTTTTCAACTTTACTTCCATACTGTTCCACAGTCATACCATGGTTATCTCATCTGAATTATTTATTTATGTATAGCCGTGCTATATTTATGTGTAAATAAAAGTGTTCGCTTAACATCGCTTGGCACGTGCACTGGACGACAACCTTTATTACGCTTTCATTCTATCTCATTTTCAGAAAAAAATTAATAAGCATAGTCTGACCTTCAGGTGTGAGCGTAGAGCCATACAATTCCATAGCATCGATTAGGTTTTTGGTGATGTTCTCATTACCTGTCATCACTGGCATCAGCAATACTGCAGTCTAATCAAAACAAAAAAGTAAATTCAAAAGTAACCATAATTGTTTGATTTTGAGTTTCCTTTGAGGATTCACCTTGGATATACCTAGAACTATAAATTTTGGAACAAAATATTTCAATGTCTTTATAATATTATATTTCTCTAACAAAATCGCAATATGATGGTAAGCACGCTAATACATACATCTTTTTGTCTATTTCATGTTTATGAACTTGTTTTGATTAAATTTAAATACAATCATTAAATTGACGCATTAAAAATTCATTCAGCTAGTTTCTGCTTTAGCAATACCTCTGTTCTTCTATCATAGCTTAATTTTACTAAATTATCTCGTAAACTTTTTAGTTCTGTATAAAGGTTTTTAATTTTACTGGCCATTTAACATGTGAAGTAACATGTTCAACTTCTATAATAAAAATTATTAATGATTCATACTTTACCTTACAATTCCTTATTTTCCAACCTATAAAATTATTAAAAAAATATTATAATTAATAATAAAAAAAATGTTCATAGTCCCATTATATTAGTGCAGGACTAATATAATTATGATTTTATTTTCCCGAATCATGACGCAACGCAACGACTGATCATATCTACCTTTACCGATTTATTATTATTTACGTTATCTCTATTATATATTTAACGGTCCACTTTCTTTCATATTATTTATTCACTTATATTATTATTATTATATATATTTCACATGCACACTTTCACTTATTTATATACGCACTTTATCATAATTACGCAAGTAGGCCTAGTCTGGAACCTCTGGTGCGGGCGCTGGTGGCGGGCGGTGACGCCCTTGCCCTAGGCAGTCAGATTTGGCGGACTCTAGTGCAGCAGCAGCGGCACCAGCAGTAGACGCTCCACCAGCAGTAGACGCTCCACATGCGCCTATCATGGTAGTTGTCTTGTTTTCCTCTGGTCTGGTGGGCTGGTGGGGAAGGTGGTGGTTTCCGACCTCCCTCATAATGGTCACAAAAATCACTGTCTCGCCGAAAGATAAACGCCACATTTTTTTTTTTTTTTGTTTTGCCGATTTATTACGGTCCACGTTTTATTTTTGTAACACTACATTTTATTAATTATGATATTATTACTACATTGTGCATAATTGTGTCGCACATAACAACGACGATGCGCTCGCGCGCGATCAGCGAAACATGATCCGCATCGCTACGTACGAAGCCTCAGCTGGCCGGGTCGCCATGTAAGGTCCGTGGTCGAGGCGTATTAAATGAGAACACGAGTGACTCAGTTGGATGTCTGTTTATTACTAGTTACTTATGCTAATACATAATATACGATGTATACCTACAGTACATAAACATATCAGACACAGTGCCACCCAGTGTTTTAAATTTCTAAATTCGCAAGGCACTGCCCTGCGCCTGTCACCCTGAGATAATAGTTGTAAAACCTTGTCGTGCCTAGTAATTTCGCTGATAACTTTGCCCTTCAGACCAGAACACAGTAATGTTTGCACATTACTGCTTGGCGGATGAATAACTGGCATAGGTGTATTACTTCCCCAGGCGGCCTCCTGCAAAGAGGCCTACCACTACAACTCAACTACAATAGGTACCTACTCGCCATGATAAAAGCACCATAGTGTATATTGTAGGTAAAGTGCAAAAACTTTAATAAATTAAAACTCACGTTTTTATCCACTGATCCAGGCAGTGTTGATGGAAAACATGCCCACATTTCACCATATATATACTATCTGTTTCCTCCAAAGTATCACTGCAGATCGTGCAAGTAATCTTCATTGTACTGGAATAGAATAAATAAGATCAAATAAGACCGCCGCTTGTACACTTACACATATGTTTAGATTCTTGATTCTGTGTCCTGAATCCTGTATTTTTTTTTATTTAATGAGTACCTACAGCCACATAATACATATACATTTTTACATCATTTTTATTTTACATAGGCAAGTTCTTATATGTATAACAATATATAGGCGTACATATAGCATTCGCCATAGAGCTCGTTTAATATGAGTGAATACAACTGGAAAAAACATAAATGAAAATAAACTATTGTTACCTATTTCATTGTGTGTGGTGTAAAATAAAGTATTAACTGTATATCTATCGATGATCAACTTACAGCCTAGCAATTCTAAGTATCATTTGACATATCATTTGTTACAGTAAAAGCTTTGAAAGAGAAGATATAGCTTTGCATAGACATAACTCACACAATTTCAATAACCCTCACCGGATACCCTGAAATTATGATTTTTACTAAACACTCAATATAAATTCAAACCAAGAAGGCAAATAACTGTCAAATAGTACTTCATTAAATTTGCTGGGATGTGGGTAGTCAGTTCAAGTACTTATTGTTAACTTATTATATTAGATTGTTTGAAAAATCACATATAAATAAATGTTATAAGTATATACAAATTGTATAGACAATAACGGTTCTTAATAATACAAATAAAATGATGAATTTGAGGGTACCTAGATAATATCGTTTCATTGAATATATACTGGTCATATTTGTTATTATAATGGCGTCAGGGTCTGGAGATTCCAAATAAGAATTTCGACCTATGAGGTGATCATTTATATGAAATCGTAACTTTTGCAGTTTTTTTTAATCAAATTAAATTATTAACGCTCTTACTCATATTATTATCTAGGTACTTACTTAATAATCTCTGTTTACGATAATAAACAAACACAATTAACATTATAATATAATTGTTTTATGAAAGTAGAACGTATTTTTATGAGTTTTAGGCTCAGAAGCGATTCAACGTCATTGGTTTTAGGACATAAGCCCAAATAACATTTAAATTTAGTACTGTTAAATCTTCAATTCAATTCAATTCTTTTGTTATTGTAAAAAGTGATAAAACTTTTTAACTCACCAATAATCCGAAATCCGAATGTCACAGAACAAAAGGTCCAAATTAAACTGCAGAATTAAACCTAAACTAAACCACAGAACATAATACCCTAAAGAAACGGTCCACAGAACACTACCCTAGAAACGGTCTCAGTCAACGCCCACATATCTTCTGAATATGTACTCAGTGCCCACATTAGTACTCTCTGCAATGCTTCAAAACCCTTTCTCTTCGTTAATATTTATTATAAAAATAATAATAACGTACTCTGTGGATGCGGATCATAGAATCACAGAACAAGAATGTAGAACAATTGTAATTATTAAGTAATCTGTGGTACTATAGTATACTGCCTCGGTGGCGTAGAGGGCCTGTGCTCGACTGCCAATCAAGAGGTCCCGGGTTCGATCCCCAAGTCAGGCAGTGTTATATATTGTATTTTTCCATTAGGAATTATCTCAATAACTGCCTGGAGTCTGGAACTGTGCCCGGTAGATGGCAATAGGCTCGCCCCCTATTACATGGGACCAATAACATACTGGCGAAATGTGGGTGTATCTACTATGGGACTGAGTCCTGGGTACACCTCTGCCTACCCCTTCGGGAAAAAGGCGTGAATGTATGTTATGTCTTAATAGACCCACACGAATGTATTGCCAGTGTCAAGTTTATTGTTTTTTATTTTTTTATGATAGCGAATAACAAGACGAGGAAATCAGGTGCCTGATGTTAAGCATCATGATCGCCCATATCAGACACAGTGTCACCCAGTGTTTTAAAATTCAAAATTCTACGCGACATTGCACTGCGCCTGTCACCCTGAGATATTAGTTGTTGAAACTCGTCATGCCCAGTAATTTCGCTGGTAACATTGCCCTTCAGACCGGAACACAGTAATGTATGCTCATTACTGCTTTGCACATGAATAACTGGCAAAGGTGTGGTACTTCCCCAGGCGGACCCTGCTAAAGAGGCCTACCACTACAAAAAGTCAAGTCAACAACGTCAAGTTTTGTATTTATGCTTACACGGGACATTCATTGACTCACACGTTATTGTATTTTCTAGTGTCAAGTTACTTAAATTTTCAAGTTAACATTGGTCAATTAGTCAATTCAGACTTAGGGCAAGCTCAGTCAAGTCACAGCTCTAGTAAAGTGGTGGTCTTTACAAGAAGCTGCCGGAATTTTGGTGGGAACACGAAAAATCACATTTCAACTCTCGCATCACTTGCCAAGAAACTTGTGTATCTTCAAAAACACTCAACACGTAATATTCCACCATTTATTACACGTTAAACACTCGAAAATGCACCGAAAATTGATAGAGATACGGGAGCCAAACTGTACTCTTTGGCTTCCCTCCAAAACCTACTATATAGATAAAGTGGTATTAAAGTGATCTCCGATAAAATGCGGATGGTGGAATAATAAGTAATCTGTGATCGACCGTAGTATCTATTAAAGTGATCAAGTAATCTGTGGTCACAGAACACTAGTCTGTGGTTATCGACTGTGATGGTGGATAACTATTAACTAGGTTTCATACTTCAGTGTGGATAACGAAATTTGCGATTTGATTGTTCAGAGTTTAGCGAATTAGTTGTGTTATGTGTTCGCCCAGTATTGTGGAATTCACGTTATTCCTCGAATTTAAACTGGAGACGAAACGTTGTTGGCTTGTTGAAGATAAACATGACAATAAAATACCATGGATGGACTCACGAATCCACATGTCCTCACTGGAGCGCGAAGCGGTCACAATAATTATAGGTACATATAAGCTGGATAAAGTTACTAAACGTACCGTAGGAAACTGAAAACCTTATTTTGTGGTCGTTAGTTTTACCAACAAGTCATTCCCCCTCACACGGCGGCCTGACGGTGCTGCAGCTGGGTCTTTGGCATCATATTTCTGTTTTTGGAAGATCTGAAGAACAAAAGGGATAGCTTTTGTTCTTAGCTTTGCAAACAGTTATTAAAGCCCGTCACACACGTAGCTATAATATATATTAATATAAATTATAGCAAGGCATCTTACGATATATTTTCTATACAAATATTCGACTGACCGCACACGCAGCTATAATATATATTTCTATGACGTCACCAACATATACCGTAATATATCGTCGGTCGGAAACAGTATTGGAACATTTCAAAATGATACTGTTCTGAGTAATTGAGGTTTAAAGTTTTTGAAAATATTCAAATGTGATTTTACTTTATCTAGGAATCATTTTGTGTTGTTTTTCTACTGAATAATATGCAGATTATAGCCAAGTTTATTGTGTGTTACTAAGTTTTAGGTGTCATTTGTAGTTTTTGAGTTATCAGTATTTTTGTGAAATGTTCCATTAATGAATTGAAAATTTCCTGAAAATATAAGGACTAATTGGAGCAATCCTGAATAAGCCAGTAATGAAATAAAAAAAACAATCAATTTAGAAATCATAATGGTTTATTCAATCTATCAAAAAATAAAAGGAGATCACTTTTAACCTTTAGCTGCCGACCTGGTATAAACGTGGCACTTACGCCGACGTGACGACTGAGGGACGTCAAAATTTAAGTAATGAAATAAAGATTGTATTTACATGCTACATTTTTATAGTTTGTACATTAAAAAGATTGTTACTTGAGGTAAGTAACTACAGGATTTAAAAAAAATACACGTTATTTTTCAGGTAAAATCAACATTTATTCGAGAGATCACAATTATTTGGTACAAAATTTTAAAGACTTACTTCAGTCTCCTTTTTCTCTAAAATTAAGTAAAAATCAACAAATGAACTTAAAATATGTTATCTTCTATAAACAATTATCAAAATAAAACATAAATCTTACTTCTCAGTTAAAAAAATAAAAAACTAACAGTACTTGAATATTTGGTACATTCATTACATAGATTTGCAGTCACTGCATATTTGTAGGCAGCAAGTAAGGCACATTGGTTTCTTGCATTTGCAGCAACAGTATTTCGTTCGCCTTTTCAATCGACTGGGACAGATTGCACATGTCTTTCGAACACCTGGATCAGTATTCGAATAAGTTTTTGGTGGTGGAGCCTCGGGCATATCAGCGGGTCCTATAACTCGCTCGATACTTAGCCGCAATTCTCGTGGGATTCTGTCGTTGTAAACGCGTAATTTCATTTCCGGGAGTACTAACTCACGTGCCAGCAAGAGTAAAAATTGGCCACGACTGATGTTGATCTTGTTGGTGCACTTGTTGTACAATACATAAGCATTAACACCACTCATGTCTATCAACCTGTAAAACAAAGTCATAGGCCAACGTCGAGTTCTTCGAGAGCACGAGTAATTCGAACATTTCTTGTCCACCTCATCCACCCCTCCTTTTGTTTTGTTATAGTCAGTTATCATAATAGGCTTATTAGTAACAGAATCAGTCTCTTTGATATGGTGCATAGACGATACCACTAAAACAGCTTTTTTAGGCTTAGGCACATAAGACAGAATGGTATTGTCTTTGGTGAATCCATACAACGAAGAACCAACCACTCTATCTTTGTGGGGCTGAAATTCTGGTGGGATCTCCCTCTTGTTTTTCTTCAAAGTGCCCAAGTAAGTAAATCCACGATCTTTCAGTGCTTGCAGTAATTCTATCGAGGTAAACCAGTTATCTGCTGTTATATTTCGGTTACAACCCTCGATCCCTTTACAAAGGTGTAGAACAGATTGTGTGGGAATCGAAAAGCGTTTCTCTGCATCACTTAGACCATAGCCATCAGATCCTGTGCCATGATATATGTAAGCATTGTATATATAAAAACTTTGGGCATCAACCAGCAGGAGAACTTTTATTCCATACTTATTTGGCTTGTTTGGCATATATATTCTAAATTTGCAGCGCCCTCTAAAAGCTACAAGCATTTCATCTATACAAATGTAAGGACCCAAAGTGTAATTTTTCTGACAATTACTGATAAACTCATGAAATAACTCTGAAATGGCGGCAATTTTGTCGTCTTTTAATCGTTCAGTTCTTGTTTCAGTATCATCGAAACGTAAACAGTTTAATAAGGCCAGAAATCTGTTTTTGGACATAACGCAGCGAAAAATATCTCGCCCTGTGCCATCGGTTGCAAAAATATAGTCTACATTTTCGTGATTTGATTGGAATACTGATGTATAAAATAAAAGCCCAAAGAAAGCCTTTATTTCGGTCTCATTCGTTGAGCCTAGTTCAGATCTACTAGTGTCTTTATACTTAGCCCTATAGCTATCTAATTTCTTATTTGTATGATTTACTACCATCTCAATCATGTGATCAGTAAACATCAGTTTCCATAATTCCGTAATAGATTCGAATTCACTCGGACTTACTTGAGAGGGTATATTGACAATATTGTGCGTGCGTACTCGATTTGTTCGAGATGGTTCCGCCGATGCCCATTTGTACCTATTCTTCCCGTAAAAGTAGCGCGGCAGCTCTCCTGTTGATTCTTCATTTGGTTCCTGTTCTGTTCTAAGATCTTCACTAACCTGGTCATTTCGCGTCTCTACTTCGCTATACTGTTCTCCGATCTCTCCAATTCTAGTCTCTGCTGCGCCAAGCTGTTCCTCTCTTACCATTGTCTCTTCTTCGCTCTGTTCTCTAATGTCCTGGCTTCTATCAGTTCGTTCTTCTCTTTCTTGTTCTTCATTTTCGTGATTAAGGCTGATTTCTCCGTGGTAAACTTCCTCAATATGGGGATACGCGACCTCAACATCATCCTCATCAGATTGTTCAGATTCCGTATCGTGTTCGCTCTCATAAGTGTAATCAGGATCGCCTACATCGTCATCAAAATCACTACAGTTGTCGTCACTCTCGTTCATGAGATTTTCTCGTATCTCGTTATCATCTAAACGCCTATTCTGTTTACGCAGCTTCTCGGGAACTGAACAGTCATCATTTGCAGGTTTTTCCCGCTCACTGGACGTGATGTTTCTTCTTTTTGGCATTCTGCAATTAAAAGTATAATGATACAACCGATGTGACGTTAATCAGACACTATAAGCTAACACACATGAACACCGAGGTGACGACCAAGAGACGTACGAAATTTTGTACATAAACACCGTACTTACGTCTGTGAGACGTCGATTGCTTCGATACGGAGGCGCGTGCACTCGTCGCTGGCGCGGCGTCGACTGCCGGCTCGCGACGCGTAGGTAGGAAGGTAGCGGGAGGGGCGACGCCGAGGGTGGCGTGATTTTAGAGATAACTCAAAATTAAAAGTTATTACGTCTGTGAGACGTATAGGTCGGTAGTTAAAGGTTAATATTAAAATAATAATGTGCTTAAAATTAATCGTCTTCGTTATGCTCATCGGGTATAAGATTGTCTGTGGCCTACAAATTTAAATAATACTCTCTGTATACTCTTGGAATGACATTTGAGTCGCATAAAGAAAGTAGGTCTTTTTTCTTTAGGCTTGATATCTTTGGTCCTCGAAAGTGGTACTTATTTCGTAGATGTAGTTCAACATTTGTAGCACCTCTGCCTCTAGTTTTGTTGCGCACATTTAAGCACTTCATCGTTGCATTCGGATCATAGGTGTCATTATAAAAAATCAAGTATGGAGAAGATGCCTGCATGAAAATTTTCTTGATGTCGTTCCATATAACACGATCACCGTCATTATTAACTGTGAAGTTTTTACCAAACTGCGTTACTAGGTTCTTTAAATCCAGAATATCACTGAAGTCTAATTCATGTACTTCGTATGGAGTTCCAGTCTTCTTGGCGCATTGTATTAATGATTTCCATTGAGTTGGCACAAAAATAGATCCATTTTTCAGAATTCTTGTCTTCTCACGTTCAATTGTGCTATGTACGCTGTCACCTTCGTTCTGGGTGTGTCCAACAATTAAGTATTTGTGTGTTATTGACACAACACCCAAAATTTTAAGAGCATAGTGGTAGAGGCTTAGTAAATATTTATTTTTATTCTGTGCCGAACAATTGTCAGTGTAGTAAATAACATTTTTTCCAACACAGTGGTCTTTCAGAAATTTATAAATGCACGTCCCAACTTCATCGCAACCTTTCCCTCCTAGTGATTCATTCCACAGGTAGCAATGGGCAGCTTTTGATACAACGTCAAAGACGGTGCAGTTGTACACATTTAGTCTTCTTTTATAAAAAAAGAGGGAATCGTTCCCGCATGGTGTCTGCAGAACTGCCTGCATGTCATAACAACAAATTATCTTGTTAGCATCATTTCTGCATGTTTCTATGTCTGCTTTCTTTTCCAATCTGCTCAAATCTTTTTCTTTTAAATGTTTCTCATAAGTGTACATCAGTTGTAACTTATCATCACCAACAGCATTTTGATATGACAAACAAAGTGAACACTGATCCTTCTTAGGCTTGTGAAATGCAATGTTAAACTCGTTTCGAAAAATGTGTTCATAGGTTCCTTGTTTGATAATAGGCTTACTATTCTGATGGCACCATTCTTTGTACTGCCGATACATCAGAGTCAAGTTCAAGTCACCATCTAGGTATTCCTTTGAAGAACTTGCCCGACAGTAATGCGACTCTTTCCTCGGATAAGAATTTATATGTTCCCGGGCACCATCTTTGTCAGCCTGTGCTAGACATCTTCCAGTATTACCATGACGTCCTCTACGATCTTCAGTAATTACGCCCGATGCGCCTGCTTTCTTTTTATTCACTGTTGATAAAAAAGAATGTCCTACGTCCAACGTTGCTGTGAAAAATCGTTTGCATACTCGGATTTCCTCTGAATTTATTGTAAAACTGTATGACACATTCAAGGATCGCTTACTATCTTCTTTGTGTAGTGAATACTTTGGCTTAACAACTCCCATACAACTAGCAACGAAGTAGCGCTGTCTTTCAAGATCACCAATGCCCCAGAAATCGTTAAAAATATTTAATCTTTTTTCTTCATTAATTTTTTCCGTACATTTCAATCGACAATCAGTTGAACATGGAGTTTTTAGTTTTTTAGCGGATATTGTGCGCCCTTTAAGTGTTTGGTAAGACTTTCCTGTGTTCTTCAAACTTTTTTTCACATTTTTCTGCCATTTTTCTGGCTGTCTCGTCCTCTTTCTTGATCTTTTATTATTGGTATACAAGTCTTCGCAATCCGTTAAATTAGAAGCATGTGGGCCTACGTTATCCAAGTTATTTCTTTCAGCTTCCAGCACACGTTGTTCTAATTCTTGATCCAATTCACCATCTATAAAACATAAAGAAATAATTGAAACAAACATACAACTCATACCTGCCATTTTCTTAAAAAAATATGTAAAGGAGTAAATCTCAAATAATGAATCACTATGTTAGTACCTAAATCTTCACAATCCGTTAAATCTGAATCATGTGATCTCACGTTATCCAAGTTGTTGTTTCTTCCAGCTTCCATCACAGGTTGTTCTGGTTCTTGATCCAATTCATCACCTTAAACCATTAAGAAACAATTAAAATAGATGTACTCCTCATACCTACCTACCTTCTTAAAAAATATGTAAAGGGGTAGGTAAATCTCACATAATGAATCACTATGTTTTGGTTACCTAGCATAGGCTCAGTATGTTCCTGAAGTACAGCAGCCGTTGTTGTCGTTTTTAAACGTTTATTTTCATTTGTTAGCTCCTGCTCTATTGAGCTCTTTTCTGTTATTTTATTAATAGTAGTATTATTATTTTGTGGACCTCTGTTAGGTAAATTTAAGTTATTTTCTTCATCCATTATAATTGACTGCAACAGCTGAATCGATTCGATACCTACAAACAAATAAGTTTTCTGTAATACCTATATTTTTAACAACAACAAGCTTCACAAAGTAATTAGGAGAAAATACTATGGGTGCATGCCCGAATTCAAACCCACAACGAATGTGGGGCAAACTACCACTCGACCACCAGTGTTCCAAACATACCGTCGACTCACTAGCTAACAGGTAAAGATTGTAAACACCACTTTATTTACTAAAGTGCTGCAAAAATACCTATATACCTACCTACTACCTAGACACTGTGAAACAGGCCCTAAGTTTACTAATGAAGTATTTACCTAGCTAAATAGGTACATACGTACCAACAGTTAACAGTAGATTTTATTGTGGGGAAACTTCACACAGCGCCACCTAGCCCTAGCTAAGGAACTAGACTTGTGTTATGGTAGCTAGTCAACTAATAGAATACTTATATACTTTAGTAAATATTATACTTAACATTAACATAGACACCCAGAGTAGAAACAAGTATCTGTATATTTATTTATGACGGGAATCGAACCCGCAACCTTCTGCGTCGCAGACGGTTGTTCGCCCGACGCGCCACAGAGGTCGTCTTTGATAACTAGGTACCTACGAAAGATTAAGTCTTGCCTACTGATTTTCTTACCCGGTTCGATCTAATGAACTTTTTGCTCCTCGACAACATTAGGCGCTGGACTCTCTTTACGCACAGCATTTAATTTTGTCTCTGGAACGAATTCCACCAAACAACCACCACCTAGTAATCAAATAAAGAAAAGCATTATACCTTTATGACATCGAAAGATAAAGTAGTTAGCTAAGTAGTTATTTATTTATTCTACAAAAAACTTATTAGGTTATATTATGGTGACTAAGTACTATTTGTACAAAACTTACCGTTAAACTGATCACGATCACTCTCTAAATTCCTGGTTATTGCTAATTTAAGCAATTTTTTAGCTCTTGAACACATTTTTGCAATTTTTATTTATTAAATTCAAGCTTCGTCTGACCACTATACTCAGCGTTCAAAGCGCAACTGGCACAAAACACGAATTAATAATAATCAAATCAAGAATTTTAGAGTCATACTGGAACATTTCGAAATATTCCAATAATGAACAACAGATGCACCTTAGAATTTAGAGTGGCAGCGGGACATTTTGAAATAAACTGATAATGAAAACAAAAAGAATACGAAAATCAATTTTTCTGTATCGGAATAAATAGTTTTCTGTCAATTAGGCCTAAAATTTTAGTTGTACCGATAGTGATTTGGAATAAATGTTCAATTCCCTACCATCCTGCATACTTATCTCGCAACACGTGATTTCGGAAATGTTCCGGTAATGAATTCGACCGACGATATATTATTGCATATTAATATATATTATGGTATAGCAAGGTATAGCAAGGTATATTTCGACATATTTTTAAAGTACAGCATGTTCTAAAGTGTTCGAGCGCACGTTTACCCGCTATTCTACTTAATATTGAGTGAATTTTTTTGAGGATAAGTCACGATACAAATTGAATTCACCACGAGTTTGTTTATTCTTTATATGCGATTCAATCCATTTGGTTCTAGTTTTTGTGCCCGACATGGCAACTAACAATTCCAAAGCAGCAGTGGAATCGTCCTCTGAAGAACTGTCAATTAAATCCATTAACAATGTACTTGTTGAATTCATAATTATTTAATTAGTAATCGGAACACCCTCGGTGGCGTATAGGGCGTATGCTCGACTGCCAATCAAGAGGTCCCGGGTTCGATCCCCAGGTCAGGCAGTGTTAAATATTGGCTTTTGCCATTAGGAATAATTATCTCAATAACTTCCTGGAGTCTGGAACTGTGCCCGGTAGATGGCAATAGGCTCACCCCCTATTACATGGGACCAATAACATACTGGCGAAATGTGGGTGTATCTATTATGGGACTGAGTCCTGGGTACACCTCTGCCTACCCCTTCGCGAAAAAGGCGTGAATGTATGTTATGTTTTTTGGAACACCCTCTAATACAAAACACGTCCAAACGCTAGGCCGACCATTAATGGAATGAAGGCTAAATATATATTATAGCATGGCCTCCGTGTGTGGTAGCTTGCTATAATATATATTATAGCTCGGTATATTAATATACGCGTTGTAAAAAATATTATTAAACTAGAATTTACACAATTTTATATGCACAATTTTATTGCTATTTTTATACATAATATTGACATAAAATCCTGAAAATCCAGTGGTTGGTAACTGAAGTGTACATTTATCAAAAATTTTGGATTGCGGCCACATGGTCGCTATCCGACGCATGCAGCATTATTTTGTTTTGCTTAATATGATCCTAATGGGTCTTATGGGAGTATTTTAATTTTGGGTGTAGCATTATAAATTTATAAAAGTGTAAAGATGCAATTCTTTGGTAAGCTACCACCAGTTTTTAGAAGAACTTTGTTTAATTTACCTTCAATCATTGGGTGCAAAATAGGTGGTCTTTAACTCACATAATTGAAATAAAGACATTGGTTTGCGGCCACAATAATTAGTATGAGAGAAACAACGGCCATAAACTGAAATAAGGATGTAAGTTTATTGAGTATGCAACCACATGTGATTTATTGAATCTGGTCTGTTATTGAAATTTGAAATGTCCATTTTGTTATTATTTTAGCAAGCAATAATGTGGAAAATACTAAAGATTACTAGTTTTCTGTTTCCGTTTACACCCTGCCTAAGCTTTACCCGCGAGCTTAGGGTGATGGAGACTGTTGGGGATAAATATGTCCCATCGTCTCCTGCAGGCGAACATCTACCACTACTACTGCGTAGGATTTACTCCTGCAAAGCATGGCACAGTGGTTGATCTAAGTGGTAGTGGTCTCCGCACCATACTTCGGAATAACTGGGTGGGAGTTGAAAGTTTGGTGGCCATCATTAGCGTCTGGTGTCTCTCTAATCTCGCTGATAGCGAGGGGGAACGGCTTCGTGGCAGTAAACTGGCGTGAGTACTAATTGTAAGTAAAAATAAGTAAGTACTAAAAGAAACAAAAACTTCTCTGGGTAACCGTATTAAATTTATCTTGTACTTAAACTCTAAAAACATTTTAATTAAAAGGTAACTAAAAAAAATTATTATTCTAAAACCCTTGTTCAAAGACATCAATAGATTCATTAAATGCATAAAAAATAATCTGCCCTCTCATTTTTAACTTATGGGAGGCTAGTTTTTTTTAAATCTGATTCCAGGTTATGAAAGAAATATCGTCATCATTAATTCTGAACTTTTTTTCCATTTTCATCACTGATCTTACAAAATATAACTTGAAGTTCATCATCTTCTTTCCCGTTGCAGAGTGTTTTCTTTCCAGATGTTGAGGGGTTTGAATCATCTTTGTGCAGTTTGGTTTTAATAGTGGTAGGTACAGAATGCTGTAGTGTTTCTTGAGGCTTCTTCCTGTGTTCTTGAGATGTGAAATTGCAGGAAGTGAGTGCAATAAATTTTGTGACAAAGTGCAGTGACATTGGTTTTTTAGCTCTTGATCGACATCTTTAGTATAGACTACAACAGTGCATACTTATTTGCTGTCTCGATCCTCCGAAATGAAAGGATTGTACTTTTACAGCGTATTTTGTTAGGTAATTTTCACTAAAATTTACGTGTATAATTGCTTCTGACTCAGAAAGGGACTCATTTTTTGATTTTAGAAGATTATTGTTTCTTGAAAATGCTGTTTTATAATGGGACAAACACGACAAACAATAACATTGACTATTGACAAAACTTGTTGGAATTTACCCAAAGCAACCTGCAAAAAAGGAGGGTTATGTTTTTGAAGAGTATGTATGTTTGTTGGTTTAATTTATAAAGTTGCGCCACTGTCTATTTGCTGCAAATGAATCCTTTCCATCCATCGGTTGTCTGGAAGAAATCACTTATTAAAGTGAACAATGTATCACATTCACTTATTTTCACTTTAAAATTTCACTACATCTGGCCGCATCTCTACCATCAGCATTTACAGTATTTAACCTGCCAGAAAGCTTCTGCCGCATACTTTTGAAGTATTCTGCATCCTCTTTTCCATCTATTTTCTTTCGCTTTTCCGCCTACATTTACACCATATTATATTAATAATATTATATGACGGCAGCAAAAAAAAATACTATGTAAGGCAATAACTGTTATTAATACATATATTATTCGTCATAATATGAGCCTCGATGTTTGATGTACCTGCACTGTTGCTTTCTCCTGCTGCGTTTTGCATGATTAGGAAAAAAGTAAATGGAAATCATATTTATAGACATAATTCTTTTTATACTAGTTACTTAAAATATAATTGGTGCCCTTCCTCCAGGAGAAGCGTGAGATGTGGCCCAGGAGGCAAGGACCTCTTTGTCTTCAGTTTTTGAGTCACTTTACTCCATCATATTAATATACAAAGCTGAACTATTCGCACCATAATAATAAAATATGTAACCAACCACCATAATATTATGTATGCCACGTAGGTAAGCAACAGCAGCCCATCGCCTCATAAATTACTTATAATCGAATATTATAAGGTCTCGAATGTCTTCATATTAGCGCAGAACAATAAATGGTATCGATTAACGGGTTTTTATGGACACCAAATACGAAGACAGTGCGAAGTTCCCAAAAAGTCAGGCGGCTCAGGCGTCGGCGGGGTGCAGGCGGGTGGAGGGCGCGGGTACAGCGCTGCTATGTGATGCCGGGGATGAAGTGACGCGTGAGTGAGGCGACCGTTGGCAAACATAATTTCCTAATTACTCTAGTTGTTTTACACAAAACGTCACAAACGATATATCACATTGAAGGTCGAACGTGAAACTATTAAATTATTTACAAATATATTATACCTAATTAGGACCATGTTTTTGAAATTTTGTGGAGCAAACCGAAAAGATTAAATTTTCTAAGGATTACTACTATGTATCGATTAAAATTCTAAAAGGTTGAGCCCTCAGGTGTTACAACTTATGATTCCGATAAAACCACCGGAACAATGCCTATGTGAGTATAAGCACGGGGCTCAGCTAATATGCTATAGAATATAATTAGGCATGTAAAAGCAAACCATATTATATGTTCTAAATTATTTTTAATATTTCAAAATAATTTTCAATTAATTGTGTTCTCTTGAGATTGCGAAAACCTCTTTGTTGATGATTAATTATACTGTTTGATATATCATGAACATATTGATACATATTGAGTCCTCCGGTGGCTTACTATCATTGCTAACTATAGCTAAATTATGCAAAACCGCTGTTACCACGATAACCACAGGTACCCTATGTAGGTTCACATTAATACCTTTGGATAATATAGGAAACCTTCTCTTCCAAATACCAAAGCTTCTTTCCACAACATTTCTTGTTCTTATGTGTGCCTCTTGGTAAAGATTTTCTCCTCTTGTGCTGGGGCTTCCATCTGGTAGTGGCGTCATCATGTATTTTGTCTGAGCATAGCCACTATAAGTGTTTGTTGGGATATTTGCTTTGTACAAATTTACGTTTAATTGCACAGTTGTCCCAAATAGGGAGTCATTAGAGTCATGTGCAGAACCGTGCCATCTTGCAACAACATCTAAAAATTTTAGGTTAACTGCTGCTAGACATTATGTATTTCTACAAAAGTTTTTTATAGATTTCTATAGATTTCAGCATTTTCCCCCCGGGTGATATAATATGTACATGAAATGAAATGAAATGAAATGAAATATATTTATTTGCCAGAAGTATGGTAGTAAAATAAGTTGTTACATAAAGCAGTAAGTTTCACATACTTCGCCGGTAGATACACCGACATGCAAATATTTTAAATACACACATGCGAAGAAATGCGAAGAACCCAGTCTATTACAAATTAAGAAATTAAATACACAATTATTTTTGATTCAACATTTCAGTAGTCTGACTACTGAAATTTTTTTCAATTAAAAAATACATTTAAGGTTAATCATAATAATATAATATGTGTATACATGTGTGTACAGTCTATGGCACCGACCACCACCCTTGGAAATTTTGTAATTTTATGAAATGCAGTTGCTGCTTCATTTTGCTGATCCCCCGAATTTGGGAACTGTATGTAAGTTTCTCTTAAGGAAGCAATTGCATGAGTAACACGATAGACTTATTCTACAAGCAGTTGACTCATGAACACCAATTATATCACCACAAGTAATAAATTGGCTTCCAGTAGCATAAAACCGTAATGTACACAGAAGTTGGTTAATAGGACTCACAGCAGTCATCCTGAAACAAATAAATTGAATGTTGATTTGTGCAGATAAGTACTTATACTTTGTCTTATTTAAAAATTAATTTTAGGTAATATTTCCACAACTTAGGTACCTTCATAAATGGTATTTTATAGTGTAATTATATTTGACATAGCGATTTTATCGTTGGATATCTGTCAAATAAGACAAACGTAGATAGGAAATAGGTACCTGTATCCTACCTTGAGGTACCTAAGTAATTTGTAACATTTTTTTATTTGTCGTAGCAGTCATAGTGGAATTTTTTGATAAGCGAAATCGCCTTGGAAATTTCTTCTCTGAAAGATCGTGAAATAAATCTGATCTTGGAAACAGTTGTCTTGCGGCACGCCATACGTGCCTTATCATCCGTGTACTGAACGCCTTATCCGTAGGAAAAACATCATTGTTACTGAGAACAATGATTGGCGTTCTGTTTATTACCACGTCCCCTTGGTACTTTACTTTTGCATTACATGCGTCTCCGCCAAATAAGCATTTTAATGTTTCCTCAGCTCCCGCTTCGTAATTTGGCTCGTTCCATAATATCACTCTTCGATTTACACATTCCTGTATGGGGAAACCGCAATACTTATTAAAATTGCCCATTTGGCCAAAATTAATAAGTGCATGTATCACCGCGTCAAAAAAGAAGTTTTTGCCCGCATTAGGTGGTGATACTACCAGAATACAATTGCACTTTGGTATACGCATGTCCAGTATTTTGTATAGGTCCGCCAGGAATGTCTGTGTAGCAGTATGGGAGTTATTGTTTTGATAATATACTAGTTTCTCTAGTATGTCCACACTTGTTGGGATGTCGTAATAATATTCGCTGACTCTATTCCATCTTGCCATGTATATCATCCTGTCTATGTTTACCATACGCGTTTTGAAGAATAACTCTCTGATACTCATATCCACTATTTTCTGTTGATAATTGTGAAAACAGTTTTTTATGAATGGATCATTTTTATTCCAATATTTGTATTTTGATTGTGTCCAATATTTTGTGAAGATAATATTTTGGGGTGGTGTTATTATGAAGGAGCTGATGTATTCCTCTAGTTGCGCGGTTTTTTCTCCACCCTTAAATTTCTTATCTTTTCCATTTCCTCCATGATTTGTGTTTGTGATTTTTTCACTGTCCTTTCTATCTTGCTGTTCTCCGTCAGTATCAGAGTTTTGCTCCGCCATTCTGCTTTCTTCCACCATTCCTGTACTTTCGATCTCATGCACTCGTGAAAGTCGTACATTTCTAATTTTAAAATTTTCGACCCACGCTCTCTCGGCGAAGATAGCGTAATATATTCTCCGCGGCTCTCTACACAAATAGATTGTTGCATTCGCCCAGTGGTTGATGTCGTATTCGCAGCTGCTATGAACCCGTCTAGCATATCTTCTAAGGCCTCTTGTTTTTTCTTCTTTTTCGGTAGCGGTTCGTCGTTGTCCGTGTCGCTGTTGCTGTTGCTGCTGTTGCTGTTGTTCTTTTCGCTGTCTTCTTCCGCGCTTGTTTCTGTGCTTTTGAAGGATACCTTCTTTGATGGTTTTAAAGATGTCTTCTTCTTCTTCTTTTTCGGTATCTTTTTCTTTTCTATTTCCTCTTCCTCGCTCTCCGTTTCTGTCGTTGTCTCTTTCTTCTTCTTCTTCAGTATCTTCTTCTTCTTCTTCTTTTCTGGTTCCTCTTCCTCGGATGCAGGAGCTTCCTCTTTCTTCTTCTGTGTCTTTTGGAATTTTAAATTCTTCGAGAGCCCTGATGTGCCCGCAACGGCACGTACATCCGCTGTATGCGCAGTCGTGCATAACGTGGAGATGTTTGTTGTGTTCCGCGATGATAAGGACCCCCTTTCTTCCAATATCTCTGAGACTTGTTCGAATAAGGTATTCTCGAAAGCGTTTATCGAATCCTCCCGGAGGTCTTTCCCAGATGTCATGTAATATTTGCCTTTTGAGACCCATTCCTTTAAATGCATGACTGATACTTGATCTAAGTTTTGATTTTCTCTCTTCAAGTATATTACGAAGTTCTTCAGCAGATCTTTCAGATAGGTCCATATTTGGTATTCTTCCTTGTTTTTCCTTTTCATTATAATTTGTTTCATGCGATTCAGTAGCTCGTAGCTTATCTCTACTATTTGCGGTTGCCAAAATGTGATCAAAGATTTCATTAAGGGATGATTTATTGTATCTTGCCTTTTTTTCCACATTTCCTGTTCTTGCTTCCTGTTCTTCTCCTTCGCTTCCGCTGCTGGTTCCGCTTCCAGGATTGCCTGTGTACATGCCTCGTTTTGATTTTCCGTTTGGTATAGTTGTTCTTATAATGTACTCAAGCAGGGTTCGTCGTCGCTTGAGGTGTCCGTGATATCTAATATTCTTTTTGATACCCCATAGTCCGCCGCCTTGTTTGTTTTTTCCTCCCGCTCCCCTCCTCCCTTTCCCTTTGATGAGGGCACTTTGTCGTTTAAGTCCATGTTGTTCATTTTCTGATGACGTCACTACAAAATCGTATAGAGCTAACACGTCCAGCTTGCACGAGTGTTCGCTTTAAACTAATAATTTATTTAGAAATTCTTCCTTTTATTCCAACAACAACCACAACATCATTAGCTTAACGTACGTGCGAAGCACATGTACATGTTAAAAAGCTAGCTAGGTTGAGATAACTAATTATCTCTTCATCATAATCGGATAATAAATCCCACAAATCTATTATATAATTAATTTAGTCGACACAGGCGCGAATATATCGGTAATTCCGGTGACACGTAAGCAAAAGGCATCACGTCGGGATCACCACTGTGGGTTACAGGGGGGTATCAGGAGTTACTACGTCACTAATTAGTAATAGTCCAAATTGCGTGTTCTGTTTTTTGAATTTTTTATTTCCCCACGAGTAAAAACCCTTTCGCGGCGGCCAGTGCGTAGTAACTGACGTGCCTCATTCATGCATCTCGCTTGCACACAAAATCGCTGACATACAATACCGTTCATACTTACATGGTCCCTACAAGCTTTTATCTTTGCACACTGCACTTGCACTGAATTACCTCGAACAGCTGGTCGTAAAATATGGCGCTAAACACATTTTAACGTCGCTAAATGTCCTTTTTGGAGTGTTTAATTTTGACAGTTGGTAAACACGTTTAAGGAGCCTAATTTTTGTTGTGCAAGACGCTAAACGTAATTAGTTTGTTAAATGCATTTACGGGGCCTCTAAATATGTTTAAATATTGTTAAGCAAGCCGCGCCTAAGCGAATTGGATGAGATCTATATGAGCATTTTGAATGCATGCTTTTAAAAGATATAATCGCTCCAGCAATGTTAAAAGACTATTCCACCTGGTTTACAGTCCAAAAGAAGTGATAGCTCTTTTCTATATTCAATTTTCACATATATTTGAAGTACTGATTAATATTTTATTGGTCATCTTTTGAAATACCTACACTACAACTTTGCGGATTTTCTTTATCAGGTCATTAATGTTTTCATCTTGTGTTAACTCTGGTACGTGTTCTGGCGCAAGATCATTTTGTGACATTACGATCTAACTTGATTCTGGACAGTAAATGGTGTTCATCATCGCTGTCGTCTATATAATCAACAGTCACAGCTGGTTCATTTGTTTTTTTAATGGTCGTCCGCAATGATGTGAAGAGACAAATCAAACCCAGAGGGTTATAAGTTTTCTAATACTTTATTTCTTAACAGTAATACTTAAGTTTATTATTAGTAATACTTTCTTAAGATCAATACTTTATTTATTTCTTAACCTTATATAATCTATACGGCGCCCCCTCCCGAGGTGTGGCTCAGCGTGAGATCTGTGCTCATGATGATTTTTTTCTATCGCGCCTTGCTTGTCTTTCTGTTGTGCCTATCACGTAAATAACGTGTTAAAATATGCCGTGTAGTGGTTTACGTGATGATAAGTTGATGGACATCTAGGCCCAGCTATTCTAAGGTACGATGACTATTATGGCCCAAAATCGTAACGGCTGACCCAGAATCTAAAAGACCTAACATTTTGCAATATCATATCTGTATAGAGGCAGGCATACAGCCGAGTGTCATTAATTGGTTGGTTCTGCAGAATTATTGTGTCGATCCTATATGAACTAAAATAGAAGTTAATCGTCTTCTATTTTGATTGGTGTCACAGTTCTGCAGGTTCACTAGTTTTTTGAATGACCTGATTTATCTATGTTACAATTTGGACATTGCGGGGTTTTGACATCCTCCTTTCCACAAACAAAACAGAGTATATTACATATATACAAGACAATAGTTCTAGATAACATTCTACAGTTTGTTCAAAGTTGTTCTCTAAGTCATGGTGATACTCTGATTCTAAAGTTTCGGCATTTATCAATCCAGAAATAGCTTCGTAACTAGCTAGCCCAATAATCCTGTAATGCTTCCCTACGTGAATATAACAACCCTCTTGTTCGTTTGTCTTTAGCACATTTTTTCGAATTCGTGACTAATTTTTCAATCTTAGTTGAGTTCTGAATTATCTGTGCGATATATTGTTTGGTTTTCTCGACCGCCATGTTATATAAAGTTCACTTAGTTCACAAAAAAATTTTGCGGGTGTAGACAGCTAAAGTTAACTAATTTTGAGATCACTATTAAATTAACAAAGTTCTGTTTTTATATTCACCATACAACGTTAAAGTTCAGTTTGAAAATAAATACTTGTCCAAATTCACCTGTAAAAACTAACTTATTAACAGATCAAATTATTCTAAGTCCGTTTATAAGTTATTTTTAGTTAAACGTTTTCTACTTAAATGTTTTTATCACAAAATATAAGTCTTTTTCACTCACGAATTCTGTCTTTAGGTAACACTTTGTTTACTTTGCACTAACTCACTGTTTTCTGTTTATTTGGTCATAAAATTCAAATTCCATTTTCCGGAACATAAGGATAGGACAGTTCAGTTGTTTGCATAGTGTTGCACCTTTGTCGCCAACAATATGTAAGAAATACATATTAAAAATACTTATACATTTACAAAGCACAGTGATAAATAATGTTTATATAATTTGGTTTTAATAACATTAAGTGATTGAGACTGTCGAATTTCTGTCTGTAATTGGTTCCAAAGTCAAGCAAACTGAACAGTGAATTAGCTCATTTTCTTTCGAAAGAAATCAGATAATCAATTTTACATTCAAATCAGAACGATTTAAAGCTACACATTGATTGATTGATTGTTTTCCGATACTAAAAATTTTATACATTGTAATTATCATCTTTTTCGCAATTGGCATTAATTGAATGAACCGAATAAATGTTATTAACCAACAATTTTTTTGTTATATGCATTGATAAATTAAACGCATATCGGCTTAACAGTTCTAAATGCTTCTAATACAGCCAAAATAATCTCAAGTGAGTCCTGACTGTAATTATTTTCTTGGTCAATATATTATAAAAATAATTTAAGGGAGCTCTATTAACAATCATTGTTAGTCTATTCGACTGCAATTTCGCCTCTGCATTTGCAACGGCCGCAGCCCACCGCGCCTGTATGACGGCGTCTTCTGCCTGAGAGAACGGAGCCCTTTGGGGCTATATGCCTCCCTGAGGCGAAGTCTTTGTATAAGCCTTTTAGAATTTCTAACACCACCAGTTGGTGGCGGTGCAGAACTTTGCAGTCCTTGATTGTTTTCAAAGAATGACCGTGTAAACAAACATGTGTAAACATAAGACAAGTTGTGTGGTGGTTGAGTATAAGAAAAGTGTTGGAGTTGTGTAGTATCCTAGTGATGGTGAAGACTGGTATATAGAATTTATTGATGGGTTATGTAAATTGTTAGATGTTCCGTGACCTCTTTGTAGCAGACGTAAATTGCAAAGATAATTTTGGATACACATTTGTCCTTGAATTACAAGATGCACTGGCATTCTTTTAAGCTGGGCAGCTACACTTATCCCGAATATATCAAACTCTGTTTCTGTTTGCGTGGGTGCGTTAATTGTGTCCGCAACATTCTTCATTTTATTGACCAAACGGCTGAAATCCTGTATAGTTATTTTACGAGGAATCGGCGATTTTCTTAGTTCTTCTTCATTATGATTACGTTGCGGGTCAGATGTTGCATCAGAATTGATTGATTTGATGATCTGTGGCAGTAGGCAGAAGTACCGTTACGGTGGGGAGTCTCAACAGAGAGCCCCGAGAGGTTGCAGACCATCTTTAGGTTGAAGATGGTCTTCCCCTCTGGGGTCTTGTTGAGGACCACCAAGACAAGGTCGAAAGGGGTTTTATCCCTTCCGCTATAGACGCGGTGGATCTTTGATGGGGTAGCCCTGTTTTTTAAGTTTGTCAGTGATGAAATCACTGGCGAGCTCTTTAGGAACACCCCGGATAACTATACGGAGGTGTTTTTCCTCTTCCAGAGCATAGGTGTACCATAGGCTTCCCTATGCTGCTGGTCTCGGAGAATACGGGTGATTTGGCGGTGGGCATCGGACGTTCTCACCTGGACTTTGATGCCCTTTTGAGTGGAGTGTGTAGCTGAAACGATTTCGACCTTTTGGTCGGTGAAAATGTGCCTGACTTCTTCCCACCTTACCTTGTCGTGGACAAGGAATGGAGGAGGGAGCTTGGCCGGTCGGGATTGAGGCGGGGCGGGAGATTTAGAGTCCGGAACTTAGGAGACTTAGTTCATCATAATAGATATACTTTTTGTGCTTTGGTGCTGCATTTCCAGAAGGTATTTTTTTCATAGCGTTCTTTGTTCTTAAGTATGCATCTCTGGCTGTTTTCCATCTTTGTTGGATGAGCTTCCCTGAAATAATTAAAATATTAAATTAATAATAATAATTCCCTGAAATAATAATGTTAATATTAATATAATAATAATAATGTTATATTTCAGATTTTTTACTACTGGTCGGACATATACAGATTTGTGAGCGTATAATAAATAAAAGTATGTTTATTAATATTACTTTTCAAAAGCTGTAGCAGGTGTCTTTTTCGTTTGAATTTTCAGAGACATATAACATATCTCTATCAAAACTGTTTCCTTCTGCAGAGTCATCGTCAATCTAAAAAAATACTTTAAAGATGTTATGAAAAAAGAAAATACTATTTCATATCGAGTAGACCAATAGGATGATCAAACAATAATACCTTTTCCGATGATTTATTGCTATTATCATATTCAGGTGGTGGTATGTATTCTGAAATATCAGACCCAGTGAAATCGGACAAATTAAAAATAAATGAAGAAAATAAATATTGTATTCTACCAGGTGTTTTTCCAAGACAGAAAAAAATAGTGTAAAAAGTAAATAAAATTGCGTATAATTTTATACGTTTTACTTAATTTTTTTACTGAATTCTAGTAAGATCATTATATATCAATACACACAATAGCTATTTTTCTAACAGAAACAATAAAAAATATCTAATCATAGTTAGAGGGGTGCCAAACCATAACGTTTTAAATGCCAAAAAAACAAGTTTTCAGTAGACACAAAAAACTGTTTTAATTGATAAATAAAAAACAAATTAATTATTTATATTTTTATTAATAAACTGGCATTCAATATACGTAATTAACACAAGAATTTGTAATCTTCCGAAACGCAGAAATAATTTTAATGTTTTTTTGAAAAAAATTAAAACGACAAAACGTTTTAAGTGCCATTATTCATGCAAGTCATAACGTTGTAAGCGTATTTTTACTTGCACTTAGTAAACTTAACTTAATCTTATAACATTACTTATTTTATAAGGTTTTCATAAAACAATTTATTTTCTCCTGCTAAATACGGTAACATGGCACTAATGTCTTTCTTTTTCTCGGCAGATAAAGGTACAGGTGTTTCCTTCATCTCGACTTCCAAGCCCTCAAAACTCGCCTTAGTGATTCCAGGTTTAAGCACTGAAGTTGCAATCCATGGAGCGTATTCGCCATAACTTTTCTTTGTATAAATAACACCAAAGTTTTCAGATGTTACTCGAATAATGGTAGCCGAAGATATCTGCAGCTTTTTAGTGTTTATCATAGTTCTAGCAAGATTCATCCAATCAAAAAACGTTTTGGTATCTACTACTGAGAATGGATTTTTCTTTCCAGCATTCGCAACAAGCTCAATAAGATCTTTTGGAATCTGTTGCTTTGTACGCCTTTTTGCTTTTTCAATAATAGCAAAATCACGATCACACGCGAGAAAGGTATGTCCCTTAACGGGAAATTTATGAGTTACTTTCGTAAAGAACCCTTTCGCAATTAAAACCAGGAACATAACAAGAACAGCCTGGTTCTTGTTTTGTCCACCACAATTATCTGACCATAGGATTAGCTTTTGTCTACTTGTAGTGTATCCTATTTCACGATCTGTGAAAAACTTGTAGAGACACGAAGCTATTTCGTTGGATCCCCTTTGCCCAACAGTTTCATTCCAAAGAAACATGATACCCTTTCCTTCATCTTCCAAATGAATTCCCATATTGACGCAGGCAAGCTGACGACTATAGTACATCTGTGTATGGGTTAATGTTGGAAGGTACATCTGTTGCTGGAGATCGAATTGTACCACTCGAGTGTCTGAATCGTGGCTTCTGGATTTTATTCCATCTTTACTCATTTGTTCTCTAGCCATGTCAGCTTGTCTGTGATGAATATCCAATCTTTGCTTAACAAGGGTTTTTACTTCTTCGGTTGGTGCAGTATCTATTTCCACTTTAAAAGAGTCACACGTCGGGCATGTGTCAACGCGCGGAGGCTTAAAAGAGAGATTAAACTCCGTCAAAAAAACTTCATTAAACCACTGCCGAGATACAGGTGGCTCAGCAGATCCATCACGGTGTTTTGCCAAAAAACCTTTATACAGTTTGACGACACTAAGCTCCGTTGGAAGATATTTCCTATTGGGTGCGTCGTTTCGACTGTAATGGCTTTCTTGAGCTGGTATGGACGATATGTACTCCATAATCTTATTTTTCCATTGAGAGTCCCGTCTTTGCCTTTTTCCACCTCGTTTATCTTTCACACTATCTTCATTGCTGTCCATTTTTTCGGACAAAAGCTGCACACGGCGTTGACTGACACCAAAAGTTTCACAGAACGTTTTTTTACAAACCTGAAATTAAAACGAACTTCAGACTACAGAACATGCATTCACACTAATTATGAATATAAATACAATACAAATAATTTATTGACGCTTACCTGTACTTCAGACATGCCTCTGATTATAAGAACGTATTTGAATGTGCGTTGTCGCCGGCTTTTGGTTGCCTCATCATAACTGCCGTGCCTCCTTCGGTTTATTAAGCAAATCCGGATCAGACTTTTTAGGTAAATCTGCTGTTCATTATAATTTCCCAGATTCCAGAAGTCACGAAATAGCTTTTTACGGCAATCCAAGGTCAAACAAGTACAAGAAAACTGGCATTTACAGGATACCTAGAAAGAAGTAAAAAAACAGTAAGCCCGAAATATTGTTCACTGCATAATAATCATCAATATAAACTTGAGTAGTGTAGGTAACAACAAAACATCGAGATAGTGTAAATATCTATTATTCTCTCGTAATTAATATTATTATGGCAAAATATTTTCGTCAAACTTACCTCCTGTGGCTCGGTTTTTTCGCGTACATCTTGGTTTTTGGTATTCACATACTTTAAACCACTGTTTTTATTAACCTTTCGTATCGTTTTTTTCCACTTAGCTTTATTTAAAACTCGTTTTTTCGAAGAGCCCGACACTGACGCACCTTCTTCTTCGGCCATTTTGAATAAACTGCCACTTGCAGCTCACGAGGCACATACAACGTTATGACTTTCTGTTACGCAATATTTATAGTGGAGGGGGGTTTTTGAGCTTGTATTTCAAGAGTGCAAGTAAATGCCGGCACATACAACGCGTTGCTGCAATAAAACGTATTAGAGTTTGTGTGGCACTTACAACGTTATGGTTTGGCACCCCTCAATTAAGTAACCCTGTATAAGTGAAATCTCATAATTGTCTATGTAAAGTATCTTTACCTTTACATACGAATCATACCCAATTTATGATCCAAAATAAAAAAGTAACCCTGTATAAGAACACTGATTACACCTATTCTTCCTCAAAAAAAAAAACTATTTTAAATCCTTTTATTGTTACTAACTAGTAGCTAGGCCCCACGGTTTCACCCCTCCTATCCGTGATAAGAAGCAGCCTGTGTTTATTTTGAAATTGGAGATAGATTAAAATAGCAAATAATTATAAAAAAAGGAAATTAGAAGTTTTCTTACATTGTCATCTTACCCGTCATCTTCATTAATTTGGCTCGGTTTCAATATTTGATCAGCTAAAATAATAATTTGATTGTTTTCCGTTGTTCTTTCCGTTATGGTTTGGTGTTCTGAATCAATGTGCAATTTGTCTGAAAAAATAAATAAAAAAATAATAGCTTATCCCGCAACATCGTCCACGCGGACTACAGTTCGCGATGAAAAGTAGCCATGTTCTTTTCCAGGGTTCATCTAAACTTCTTCAACTATCTTTTTTTTTATGTCATTGAATGACGAGACGAGCTGGTTGCACACCTGGTGTTAAGCGTTAACGCCCGCCCATAACAATGCAGTGTCACCCAGGACTTTGAATAACCAAGTTTTGCGCGGCACTGCACTGCGCTCGACACCCGTAAGTCATGAGACATTAGTTAATAAGTATCATTGCCCAGTAATTTCGTTGGAAACATTGCCCTATGACCGGAACTCAGTAGTGTTTGCACACTACTGCTTGGCGGCCGAATACAGCAGGCAGGAAGGTGCAATACTTTCCCAGGTGGCTTCTTGCAGAAGAAACCTACCGCTACAAAGCCAAATAATCTTCATAAAAAATTTCATAACGATCGGTTCAACCGCTTGGGTGTATAATCTTTTTTTATTTTACCTAAAAAAATATGTATACAAATAAATACTTACCAGTTACGGGACAAGTCCAAAGCTTTTTCTTTCTTTTTAATTTTTCAATTTTTTTCTTCCTCCTGAAGGCGGCATTTTTGCGAGAACAATTCAAAATATAGGTAATACGAGAGTTATACTAGTCAAGATTAATTACGTTATGACGTCCACCAGCAAACGTGTATCGAAAAATTTCCGATGGATCAGGTGAAATGTTTGCAACACGTTCTGCATGCAGGGATTCATAATCTTTGTACTCATATTTTTGTGTGATTCATAATCTTTGTATAATCTTTGTAAACGAGTATCGCCAACGTCCACTGAGTAGATTATTTCTTTCTTCGAAATCCGGAAAATCAAATAGACTTGCTATTTGATTTTCCGGAGTACAATATCGAGTACGTGTTTATATCACAATCTGTTTTCGGGAGGGCATCCCAATAAGTATATCCACCGGCGTAGTCTATGCAATTCTCCTCGCTCAATTTACACTCTGTATCCAATGGCAAGATAATTTTGTTGCTATCGACTTTAGTCATTACTGATTTTTTGGTCAAAGTGACCGTCACTGTTCCTGTAACAATCACATTGTCCCAACTTCCAAACAGATCTGAATAATCCGCACCATCACAATAACCGTTATTTTCAATTGTACCAGCAAATTTGATCGGCTTTGTAGTCACGTTATTCACAGAAAGACCATCGATTTTAAACTTTCCTATTTTCACGAAGTGCTCTTTATGCGCTGTTTCGCATTGCTTACGAGTCATCGGATACATATATTCGGTCAATCCATCCTTTACTATGGAATTATGGGACGATATTCCACAGTGGCTTATTATCCGACGTATCTCCACCTTACATTGAATAATATCAGTTTTCTTGTACTCCTTTAAACTCAATAC
Source organism: Hemistola chrysoprasaria (assembly GCA_947063395.1). Taxonomy (NCBI): domain Eukaryota; kingdom Metazoa; phylum Arthropoda; class Insecta; order Lepidoptera; family Geometridae; genus Hemistola; species Hemistola chrysoprasaria. Next base: position 2,505,090 of record OX346727.1, on the reverse strand, counting down.
GGCAATGTTTGATTTGGTCAACTGTACATCTTTTTCTTCTATGCTGCAATCATCTACGTCCAGTAGTGAAATCGGTGTTACGGTCTGGATTCCATCCCCACAGTCATATCCAACGAGCACAGCATCTGCAGGCTCTAATGTCGCTTTTACAATTATTAAGACAATCGCAAGTATTTCTCTACCTGGAACAACAACAAACAAAAGTTTTAGTACTATACTAACTAACTAGTTCACTTTAAATAATTGGGATCAAATTGCTTCAAGATATTTTTGCTCAAGACATTTCTACACAATAACTTTGTCAGAGATTCATTTGTTCTAATTTAATTTTTGCGCTTTATGCTAATCTATCTTCTATCTATATATATATTATATATTTATATGTATATATAAAAGAAAGTCGTGTTAGTTACACCACTTATAACTCAAGAACGGCTGAACCGATTTGGCTGAAAATTGGTGGGGAGGTAGCTTAGAACCAGGAGACGGACATAGGATAAGTACTTTTTATCCCGGTAAAATAGATGTCAATAAATAAAAAAATAAATCTGTCAGAACATCAGTCTAGCACAGACAACGGAGATTTACGTATAGTACCAGGCTCTCATAATGATCAGGAGATATTCCCACATAGTGATACAGGAAATAACTTATATAGTACCAGGCTCTCATAATGATAAGGAGATATTCCCACTTAGTGATACAGGAAATAACTTATATAGAACCAGGCTCTCATATTGATAAGGAGATATTCCCACATAGTGATACAGGAAATAACTTATATAGTACCAGGCTCTCATGCATCTCTCATCAGCATTTCATCTCAAACGTGAAATTTTTCGATAAATCGTGTATTGACTGTGCGAGACTCCGCGTCCAGCTACTACCGCGTTGTTAGTAGGTGTGTAATACGGGACGCGCCAGAGTCGGTAATGTGGTTTAAAATATACACATAAGGGACGCGGTATGCTTGCGGGGGGTATACGGCGGCAGACGTAGCGCCGCGCAGCGTCGTGCGACTCGGAAGTGAAAGTTCGAGTTTTCAATTTCTTGTAATTTTTGTTTGTGTTTTAATTCCATTCTTGCTATTTGTTTTTGAAACTCGACCAACCCCATCTTCGACTCAGATAATAGTTTAAAATTATCATTTGCAGTTTTCTTGCTAGAAATTTCTGGAAATGAAATAAGAACTATTTTATATATAAATAGGTTTATCATATATTTCACGTGTATATATATCGTTTGATTATGTATTGTGACTATTATAATCTAAAAAAATATTGAAATAGGTAGCTAAGTACACATCGTTGCGAGAAAGTGAAGGTTGCTGTTTTTTAATTTCTATTCGAGATTTCAACTTTGGTGTTTTCATTATGGACTCCTGTGTAATAGGGTTTAGACTGTCTTTGGCACAGACTTTATCGTCCACCTCTGATGCCTGGTCTTCTAATAGAGGATCAAAAATCCTGACTGTCTGTAAATACAGCAGAAATAAATACCTATAGACTATTTTACTTAATAATATTAGTATCTCAGAACCTAACTTAACACGTTCATCGCCACGGTGGGTCAAAATAACCGGCACTTGATCTACCCATTGGGGCCATGGGGGGGTCAAAATGACCGGCACGCCAGACCCTACTTTGCGAAGCCCGTTCGCGCCGCAGAATGCAAAAGCTGTGTATTCAATCATACAATATGACCGGCGCGGCCCCAATGAACACCTGTAACCAATTGGTTTTTTGTTTTTTTGATGGCATACCTATTTTTAGGACTTAGAGAAAAAAGTTAAAGAATTAGTAATATGGTCCCGTTTTTACCCTTTGTGTACGGAACCCTAAAAACCACAGGATTTCGAATCAAACATTTTATTTATGTTATATTATGCAAAAAAACGAAAGGACAATAGAACAAAAAAATGTTAGGAATGTTTTTTACTATAACTTAAGCATTACAAAGCGTCATACGAACAACACTCAAACTCTAAAGATTAACTCAAAATGGTTATTGAAACTTTTTAGTGGCATTTGTCAAAACATTGACGACATAAATGGGGATTTTCCGGACAAATAGTGCAAAACCAAGAAACCTTCTTTGTTTTGTTCTTGGCCCCATTTCTTCCATGCAACTCAACATTTGTTTTTTAACAATCACGACAAAACTTTCTTGTTGACACTGCTGCACCTTCTTTTTTCTTAAGTTCATGTTTTTGTCAATCAACTTCTTTGCCAACAGTCGCCTAAAATCGACGACAGAGATCTTCTTCTTGGTTGTACTCTCATATAGCACTCTTGCATTTACTACTGCAGTATTGAGTAATAATTCGATACCGAGCTTCTTATACCACTTTAGTGTCTTTTGCAGAGGACTCCAATAAGCACTCATTTGGTCAGACAAGTCAACGGCTGCCTTGGCTTTATTATAATATTATAATTTATTATATTCGATCACGATTTTTGGTTTAATTGTTTCAACCCCTCTTTTGTTATTTTTTTTTTTTGTAAATCCAATAGAATGTTTGGTTGACAACAAACATACATCCCTCTTATCATTACCGTGACACCGTTTTTGTTTTCTTTTGCCATAAATTCACCCGGTTTCAGATTTCCAGTCATGACATCCTTTGGTAAGTTCTTCCTGTTTTTTCGTATGGTTCCTACTAAATGAGTATCATGTTGAACTAACTTTTCCGCTAGATTCAGCTAGATTGTATACCAATTATCTACGAACATGGTATGACCTTTTCCAAAGTAGTTACGTGCCAAGTTCAAGACAACGTTGGTTGGAGTATTATCCTGTGAATCTAATGTCTTTCCTCCATATACCTCCACATTTGTCGTATAGCCAGGAGTAGTACACAATTTTAACATTATTATATTTTAATACGATAGATCCACAAAATTTACTTCGATAGGTTGCATTCGTTGACTTTCCGGAACTGTGTCCTATTGAGCCATCAACTTTGCGTCACTATCATAAATTGTGAATAAGCCATGGCTATTTGGGGTTCAAAATTCTTTATCGAAGTCATCTGGAACATGAGGACTGCCATATTAAATGAAATTAAACATCAAAATCTTAAAAAGGTACTAGAGGTGTAAGATTGCTCATTGCCCATGGGCTTATAGCATATATAATTAAATAGTAATAGTAATAATAAGTACCTGTGCCCATGACTGACTTTTAAATTTATTACCTATCTACTTTCTGAGACCATTTTTCTAGTTGTTTAAAACCTTCCTCACACAGTATGGAATAAGTCCAAGATTTTGTTGACGCCAGACGCCACTTGACTCCAATCTTTTCCATTTGTTTCTATTGCTTTAACTGAACTGGGGAACTTTCGGTTTTGGTTTAAAGATCTTTATTATCAACAAAGGCAATTTGCCACTTACGTGATAACATCATTATTTAATGTACAATAGTTATTGTTCGTCGTCGCAATATTACAAAAGTTCGATATAAATAATAATTAGATAACTAAGTAGTAGGGTCAGTGTAGGGTAGTTGTAAATTAATATCAAGATAAGTAAAATGTTTACATTAAAAAACTGGCTCATTCCGCGCATTTTTGAGATTCGAATAAGAGGTATGAAATTAACAAATATATATGGTAAAAATGGTTGACATAAGCAAGCACTTAATAATGGCATGGTATTATTAACCTTATTACATTACTCATACGATCTATTATTTATTGCGATAATGTGTTGAGCCAATTGTTTTTTAAATGCGAAAAATGATTCTACATGCTTTACATGCGAAGGTATTTGTTTGGATATAAAGTTGCGCTCCTTCAACAGTGAGCATTGATTATATATAAACCTCCATCTTTTAAAAACTTAGGGCCATTTCTCAACTCCTTGAATGAGTTACTAAAATCGCTGTCTAGCTATAAAAACATTATCCTAACAGGCGACATAAATATAAACATAGGGACTGAACACATAGGAATAAATGACTACCTAAGACCTAAACCCCTGTCCCTACCATGGACTACTATCGGCTCCTGTCTCGATCATATGCTGATAAAATCCAGTTTACCGTGTATTAGGTACGCTTGTTACTAAATCGATTATTACTGATCATCACGCTGTCCTACTAACCTTAAACTTAACGCTGCCTAAACTAAAACAATCACTAACTAAATTCACTGTAAATACGAGTATGAAACAACTCGAATATGATTTATGTCTTTTTTGGCTGGACACTCATCACTTCCTGTTTTATGGTCACTTGGTTTTTTAAAGCGTCGGCATGTTGCACATTTTGGAGAATCTCCCTTCTTTGTGCAGTCTTGGATAAAGTGTCCATCTTCACCACAGTGTTCACAAGTAGGGCCTGCTGCTTTACATGTTTTGGCTGCATTGCCGTATTGCTGGCATTTAAAGCATCTGGTCACCAGCGTGAAGTCCCTCACCGGGCATGAGGTCGAGTTTATAAATAATCTTTCTTGTGTGATGAGGGCTTTGCGTTTGTCTGCGGGTACTTCTGTTACGTAATTGCAGTGCTCTGCATTTTTCCTTCCGGATTTGTGGCTCAATCGCGCGGAGACTAGTAACAAACCTACATCAAAACTAACTGGATATCGATCAGCAATTGAAACCGTCATCATATGAAATGTGTTCACTATTTCATAAACGAATGTTAAATCTATTAACGAAGTCCTATACTCTTCAACATGATCGTAGTTAGCTAAATCTCCTCGTCCAAGTTTGACCAATAATTTCACAGGATCAGGAACAATAAACCATTGCATTCCGTCATGTACAAAATAATTAGAACAAAAATATATTGACGTACTGTACTTAAAAAATTTTGATTCCACGTTTAGTAATGTAGCGCACCAAGAGTCTTCGAACTCACCTTTAGTAAGAAGCCAACTATCATCTCCCGCACAATCCGAAATAAACTTCGTCCATATCAAACATTGTGGCAACAACAGCCATCAAGAATCTAGTATTTTGACAAAACGTGGACGCATCTCCCGATTTACGTTGATAATCGACTTTGTATTTCACCCATTTTCCGCGTCAACAAGAACAGTATGTGCATGAGCTTCGAGCCATAAATTTAAATAAAATTGATGTACTCCCATTGTTTCCATAAACATACAATCGAAAATTAAAGTAGCTAAACCCTGACTCGTATCATACTTTGAAATATCTATCTCTGAAATCGCTGCACCTTCACTCAATATTTTTTCGAGTTTCCAAGGTGGTAGTATCTCATTCATCTTGTCTGAAAAATTTTCATTCGTAGTTCGTGTAAAATCTTTAAATTTTTCTTTATACATTCTCTCAATTCTATTGTCTATTTCTCTGAATATTGGACAAAATATAGCGTTATGATATTTTTCTTGCCACACAAATTGTCTGTAATGCATTATTAGTATACGGTGCAGTCAAATCTAAGCTAGGTTTCACAGTTGGTTTAATCATAAATTTATACCTATTCCAACCCCAATCCTGAATATCACGATCTGGACCGTCAATCATTTTCCGCACAGCGGGATTTTGTGTACGTTAACCAAGATCCTAACGCTTCAGCATTAGGGGTGATAGGATTGTTCCTAAACTCTTCAAACATCCATGAATTTTCTTCGTCTATATTATATGATCCAAAAGATTGAGTTATTAATCTTTCGCCTAATGCATGTGGATCGACCATACCATCTAATTCAGGTACGGCCATATTTCTCTTATTCAAGACCATGATAGAGTCTATCTGCGACAGTCTACGAGCGACAGGCATCATTGTCTTCAAAACAGGTCTTAATTTATCAAATATGTATTGTTTAGGTGGTCTTTTTGATTCTGTAATAAGTATGTCTGTTAAATCAATGTCGAGTTCACCATTTAATAGATTGATACTATTCAACTCATGGTAGTGATACGAATTTCCTGGTAGTAATATATCGTGTAAAGTCATGAGGACCTCGAATTTTATAGAGCTCAAAAAATTATCTCTGGAGATAGTTGGCAATTTATCAGCGATGTTTTTACTCAAATATGCATTTAAAAACCTCGTTTTCAGACATTGTGGATGGGATTCGAAAAACAGTTATCCGAGGTCTGCAGTCTGCGCTTGTGCGCGTCATCGACTGTAAGGCTCGAGGTTTTAAGTTGGACGGTTTGTTCGATCTTTTCGAAATCGTCTTTGGTCCCTGTGCTGATAATAACTCCTCCGTTTCGTGTTTTACGAACTCCTCTAACTTAGAGCTTCATTTCTTCAGGGCAGATGATTTTTTGGACCAGGTTTTTGGTTTCATCACTCGTCCTGGAGTTATCGATGGGATAAATCGCCACAGAACTGAACGGGCTCGGTCGAACAAAGTTATTGGATCCCTTTATTTACCATGTTGGCAAAAGATGGGCTCGCCGCAGCGTGTTTTATAGAGGACTGCATGGTCTTCTTAATATCCAGGAGTTTGCTAAATCATTCTTTTCTCTAAGGGTTTGAAGTGAAGCGCAATTTTGGATGGCCATTTGCTTCAGTGACTGATATTGTACAGCCATTTGCGAAACTCCATGTCCAACCTTACGGCAAAGGTTGCTGATTTTCAGTTTTTGATTGGAGTTTAGCTTGCTATGGAACAAATTTCATTCAGGTATTGCTCAATTGACCCCAGCCAGTTTTGAATTTCAGGAGTTGATATTAGGTCCATTGTTTCATCTTGTACACGTTTAGGTGTAGTCGGAGGAGGAGTCCGGCGCGTAATCCCGTTCCGGTTAAAGGAACTGCTGTCTGCCATGTTCACTCAGCTATCACTTTTCAAGTTCATTATAACATGTATGATTCGTGATTCGTGATTGAATCGTTTGTGCGACGTTCCGTCCAGGATATTCTCAGCATTCTGCGCCAGCACCACTTTTCGAACGCTTCAATCCTCGTACGCACGTGGGCTTTTAATGTCCAATGTGTTTTAGTGGCTTCTTCTTGGTGTTGCGGCTAATGCCCCTGTTGCGCCATATTCTCTCCAATCTCTTTACCACTGACTTCGAAATTTGGGACTATTGGGCCTGTATAATATGCAATTGCGTGCAACAGATGTCGTGCATGTGACATTCCTAAAGGAGCATATCGGAATGTAATAGAAGCCAGCCGGTACTATCTGAGACGTCGCGGGTAAGGGTACCCACCCTAAAGCATATATCACTTATCTTTAATTAAAAATGTATGCTAAGAGGTAGGGTAAATGTAGGCAATGGGGATCACTTAAGCGAGAATGAAAATAAAAGCAAATATATGAATCAACTATTTATTGCTCTGTTCTTATTATAAACTTTACTTACTATACTATCAATTGAGATCAACTTTAATCACTTTGGCTTATTAATTTTGGTACAATATAAAATTAAAGAAAAAAACAGTTTGATCACGATTGTCAACACCGGTTGGCAATGGTGATCAGCATGTGGACAATGGTGATGAAATGGTGAAAAATCCTGGCAAAAAAATATAGGTTATAACAACAATATAGCTGTTGAATTGAACACTAAAATGCTACGACTGTTACACTTTGCAAGTACAGAAATAAATATTTGTTATTTTGTGACTTACCTTCGGATTTATCAACTCGAAAAATTAGATGAAAATAGCGCGAAACTTTCTCACACCTGTCACACTCCAACGCATCCCGCGAACTGAGTGAATTACCGGCCGCGCACGGGAATGACGTAAAGCTATCGTGTAGTTATGTTGGCATCAGTGGTTCGCGTTCAATTTTTGTTATTTTGAGGTGATTACCATTGCCTACTGACTCCCATTGCCTACATTTACCCTACTCTTTCCTGTTAAGTACTTATGTAATAAAATGTACTTACCAATTTCATTTTTCGCTTTGTCGGATTTTTGATCTGATGAAAATCTGAATAAAAAATTGCACATATTTCCTCCCAGGCTTTATCTTTTCTATTCTGTTACTATAACAGGCTAAACGCGAGTCCCATATAGCGGGACGCTTTTCTATCTCTATAATAAAGCGCTCCGTGTCGAAACTCATGTCTCCGAAAAATGTCCAAAAAAATTAGAGGCTCTCCTTTTTTTTCTTTTCACCGTTGAATTTGAAAACTAAAATATAGAATTTTGTTTCCATGAAATATTATACAATCCGCCAGTAAAAAAATAGTTACAACCATACATAACGGTATACTATACTCACAAATTTTTAAAAAGAATTGTCTGAAATTTTTTTCTTTCTTTTTTTCAAAAATAGTCATTACGCTATGAATGTATCAAATTGTAAACATGTTAGTCTATATATCAAACGTGAACCTTGTAAAATTGCAAAGTAAACAAACACAATTTTCGATATTTTAGCTCTCAATTCAAAATTGTTGAGAAGATCTAACCTTACATTTATTATGCTTACATTTTTTTGTAAGGAAGATGATTTATGGGTACATAATAAGCAAAATACCCAAACACATCACGGATTTTCATTTCTAAAAATAATTCAAGAAACTTGATATTGAACAATAACTATTACTTCTCAATGGAATTGCCGTAGGGTTATCGGCTACTACCAGTGGTTCCAGTTCATCATAAATAATCGCTCTTTCTCCAGAAAATCGGCCAGCCTGTCCCCTTGGGTTCCGTTGCCCATATCCAAATTGCCGCACTCTCAGCTCGTCATCGCTTTTCTTGCCTAACTTTGCGTTGAAGTGAAAATGAAAAACTTTAAACATAATTTAACATTTCTTAAATACAGCTATGATAATAAGTAATAAGTACTTACCTACTCACCACCTCGATGTTATCTGTAGAGAGATCTAAAAGAGAGAAACTTTGTTTGTTACGAAAAGGCTCCGAATCTACTTGTTCCTCGCTACGTGAGCTTTTGAAAAAATAGGGATCCGTAAGAAAACTGAAATATTTTCAAACAAGGTGTCAAATATTTACTAAAATTAATTATTAATTTGCGTGCGCTGTGAAAATTAAGTAAGTTTAGGTGACAGATTAAAAATCTGTTTTTAAAAGGTAAGTGAATTACTATCGTAATATTTAATTAACTGTAACTACCTACTATAGAGCAGTTTATTCTAGATTTTGTAAATAAAACAAATACACAATATTTACCTAGAAATTTATTTCAATAATTAAGTACATTGTTTTATATTTTTGTTACAAGTTCTCTAACACTTTTATAAATATTATCATCATCTATGTAATTATTCTTTATAACATGTTGCACACAAACATCAGCTTTACACTGACATACGCCTGCGAGTTTTTTCGAGTCAGGATCACTCTTTGTAAGATCATACAATTCTATTTTTATTAATTTCATTCTACCCGTGATCGGTCTTTTAACACATGAATAGATTATAATATTGTCGTCGTTACTTCTTTTGCGACTCGTAGTTCCTCAATTTTTGACCATCGGAATATAATTGAATAGAGATTCTTCGCTGTCCTGTAAAACAAAAAGTAATTATTAATATCGAACTTTTATTAGTAAACACCACTTTAAATTAATTATTTAATTATAAATTATACTTCCAACCATTGTATGAGCGTCTTACTTTCTTGATTGTTTCAAAGCTTAATACTTCGATAGTAGATACACTTCGAATTTAAAGCCAATTTTTTATTGTTGTAAGGTTCAAAATAGAACAATAGATCAAGTAATAATTTTGGGTTATTTCCATGAGGTCCACAAATCCATTGTTTTCAAAAAAGTTAAGTTCATACATTGATTACCAACGGATCCACGACATTTAAAAATGAATAAATTCTCTTTCCCACCAGGTCCATGAAATTGTTTGGTACAGTTAGCAATAAAATCTTAAATCTTCTCGATAAGGGAGAAAAAATATTTTTATACTTCATGAAATTAAAGACATTGAAAAATATTATTAAATAATTTATTCATGAAATCACAGTTTCGGTATAATCACAGCAAATCATCTAATGTTAAATAACAAAAACAAACATCTAATGTTAAATAACAAAAAAAAAATTTATATATTTTTTTATTTATATATTGATTAAGGGCATAAATAATAGTTATCGATTTTTGTTTATGTTTTTCATCAATGATTTTTATTTTCAAATCTTTATTAATGGATTGACTGGACGGAGTCCCTGGTTCGAATCTCACCATTTGGACTTTTCGCCTGGGCGCTACCGTGTTTCGGATGTCACGTTAAATTGTAGGCCCCGGCCGTTTCCTATGAGATATGTAGGGGGCAGTCGTTAGGTCATGTTGGAGGCCTTGTATGTATCTTGGCGACTTAAAATTCTGATAATATCCACATAACCCATAATATGAATTGACTCGAGCAGTATAATTGGGGTGACCTGTTCTGTTAGAGTATAAATTCAAATTATTTATTTGTTTACAACACCCCTCAAAATTTTCTAAAAATAATTTTTATGCTAACATTTAGTCTAAAGTACACAACATGGTCACACTATAACAATTTCTTATTATTCGTTCACTGGATGCCATAATATGCTCATTTCTATATGCACTTCTAGCGAATTATGTTGTTTCGTATCACATAACACGTAACCAGCTGCAGTTGGCTGCGAGGGAACCTCTTCGGTGTTACCCGGTATCGGCGCAGCCGTTGCCACCGACTTCATCACCATCTTATTCAGCGATTTTTGAATACCGTTTCGACAAAAATGCTTTATAGCGACCACTTAGCGGTAGACCATCAATGCCTGTTCTTACCTCTAATCACTCTTCCAGCTGGAAAAATAATCGTTGATCACATTTACGAACTTGAGGGTTCCAAAGATGGCTGAGCCGGTTCGTCTTCATCTGAACTATCGTTCCTCTCTACCACAGGTTCAATATCATTAAAGTCATCTTCATATTTCGTCGTCTACTAGTGCTCTATTGCTTGTTATGACTATTGCGTAACTAATAATACCTAAAAACAAAACAGAACTCTGTATACTTCCGTTTTATAGCAATAAATAATAATGACCAACGAACACTTCAAAGTTACCCAAAAAATAAACATACGCCTCGGGAGCGCATGAACTCGTTTTAACACCAAAACAATGACACTTTCCGAACAAAGACAGTCGTCATTCGACGAGCTTGACCGTCGACTGAGTTGGTTAAGAAGGACAGGTGTATACGGGCTAAGGACAAAAAGAGACATCAATATTTCATTCGTGCAGGCGCCTCTGAGGCGTAGGTTATCTTTCTATGGTTAATCGCGCAACGAAAATCTCTTAAAGGTTATCGTGAATCCAAAGAAAGTATTTCTTACCCTTTTTCGGGTTTTATAAACACGCACTATCAGCTTAAAGCCAAGAGGTCGTTCATAATCGCAATGAAAATTAACGCTTCGGAGCGCCATGACTCGCAAAAAGTCTAATGGCCGGCCCCACCCAAGTTCAGGGTCAGTCAAAAGGTGGATTCCAATCTACGCATCGCGCCCACCACACACAAGGCCTCATCGGTATTATTAACCTCTATAACTCAAGAACATGGATTTTTTTTTATTTACGGGTAATTAATACAAAATAAAAACATACGTGTTTGAGAATTTTTCATTTTTTTATATATTTAAAAAAAAAATTGAAAAACAGGGAGTGTTGCCTGGCAGCAACACTGAGAAAACTATTATAAGAGGAAGTTATGAGAGAGGTGGAAGTTCCTCAAGCATTACTGGTTTTGGTATAGCATAGAGCAACTCCGCATTTTTCGCATGTGTTGTGAGTAAATCCAGTACACTTTGGGAACTTGTACCTAATTTTTTTATCAGACCATTGGGGGGCCAGTGCCCAATCTGATCTTGCCGTACTGCCATAGGAGGTGCATGCTGTGCAGGTCCTTTATGTTTTTTTGCTTGTATCTCGTTCTCCAGCGAATGGCGACTAGACATACAAGGCTTTATACCCAATTTACAAAGAGTAACTGCAACATCTAGACGAAAATCTGCTGAAGATAAACGACATAGGAGGCTTTTGTCTTTACAGACTCTTTTATAAAGCAACCATGCGTTTACCATTGTGAGATCCAAGTAATGATAGAATAGACGTATTTGCCATCGTATGCTACGCAACTGTATCTTGTATATCCCCATCATGCTGTCGATCAGGTCAACACCACCCATGTGGCAATTATACTCTCCTACACTAACACTCGGTCGTTTTATGCTGACGAACCTGGAGTTCTGTTTGTCCTATCTGCGAACATCAGTTTCAGGCTGTATTCCAGCAAAAGTAGAAGCCAGAGTGACAATTTTATTGTCTTTCCATGCCACATTAGATATGTCGGTGCCGTTGACGTTAGCTACATATTCTTCTGAATAACCTCTGGGTTTTTTCCGTATCACCTTTTCTGGTAGCAACTTACAGTCTGGGATTCTATTTCTTCTTATCGTACCAAGACTGAAGTCCGTCTGACCAAAAATTCCAACAGACGAAGAGAGGTAAAATAATGGTCAAAATATCATGACGAATTATTAGAGCATTATAATTAGATAATTAATATTATAAATGTAACGCAATTTTGCACTAGTTCATGCAATAGGTTAGATTTAGTTATATATATTGAAAAAATTGCATGTACACTGCTTGAGCGTCAGTCTTAAAGAGGGGGGGCACATTGATGCAAAAAATTCAAAACTTATGGACGAAAAGCAACATATTAAAATATTTATTATGACGTGTGCATTGGCTATGTCTATTTACATTTTGATTACGAACTCTTATGGGGTATTTACACGGGTCGATTTTCGCCGTGCGGCGAGTCGCTTCACAAATTGCCTCATCAAGCCGCATCGCTAGCCCATTTACACAGATTACTAAAATCGCATGCGGCTCGGTCATTTCCATCGAAAATGTTGAGCAGAATAGCCGTTTGTGCTGAAATTGAAATAATTAATTATTCAACAATTGCTTAAAGAACAAAGAGAGAAGAAAAAAAAAAGAAAAGAAGAAAACGTAATGTTTGTACGTAACGTAACGTAATGTTTGGGTACGTGGATGGATTTCTCGACGTAAGGTCTTGGGTGCTTCGGATACTTTATTGGTTGAGTGGAGTTTAGAAGATCCTGATTATTTTAAAAAACTATTAAGATTGACTACTTTAGCCCTAGCAGGAAGATGTCAAAAATATCGTAATCGTATCGAGACGTTTTTTTGAATGAACGAAAGGATGAACGACCGCGTTGGATTATGATTTATTAGTGACATTTTTAGAGAATTAACGAAATATTTTGTTTTAAAATAACATTAAATCCTCATTTATATTAATTTAAGTCAATATGAATTGAAATAAATTACAATTTTGATAAAATAAAAGCATATTATTTTTTGGCAAATATCGAAATTGGCAAATGAATCGAACCAACCAAGCCTAACGTAAGTTGACGAAGGCTGGCTATCGAGCGCTGACGAAACTTTTGTCACTTAACATTTGATGGTGAGAGAACTCACGTTAGAGCCCGTTCCCACTTGTCGGGTGTCGGAGCCGATTATTTATCGGGTGTCGGCGTCTTTGTTCACATACACGATTAATAATCGGTTGTCGGCCACGGTCGAAGCTAGTGCCAATTTTAATCAGTCTACGCGAAGCGATTTGCACGATGGACGTCGACGAAGCTCTTGTTGTGTTGTATTATTATTTAAGAAGAAAACGAGAAAAGACAGCAAAGAAAAGAAAATATTGGGTGCACCCAATCCTGAAAGAAAGATTTAGTTTGGGAACATTTCAGAATTTAATAACAGAATTGAGGAGTGACGAAATTAAGTTTTTCAATTATTTTAGAATAAAAGCCTACGTAACCTAAGTAGGTAAGATATCAAAATGGAACTTAGTGGGTTTTATAGTGGGAACGTTGTGTTGTTGATGAAGTTATTGTGTAAAATTGTGCAGTGACTTATTTACGTGGTATTTTAAAAGGGTGATTAATTGTGTGCTTACAAAGAATAATTGTTACATTTGACACCAATCTACAACAGGAAGAATTTAAAAGCACTTACTTGGAAACAAGAATCGGTTGCATAGCACGGTGTAGTGTTGCATTATAATTTTAAATAATTTATACTTATGCCTAAATTACAGGCAAAAATATGTATAGTATGACAAATAAACAAAATAATATTACCTACCTATACAATTCATTGAGACTTATAAAAATGTGTTTTGGAAAAGCATGCAGACGATGACTAAGACTAGCAAAGTGAAGTTATGAAAAATGTTTTAGGTAAAATTAAAAAACGGCATGTTAAATTTCATGGTTTTATATCCATAACTACCTTCCTACCTATAGCTTACCGAATAATATTACATGATATAGGCCTATCTATAATAACATGCGTGTAACATTAGTATTAAAATCCATTTATTGTCCCTTCAGTCTTATAGGTAGGTATATTCATCTTGTTCAGAATTCTTTATAATATGTGTTTGTCTGAAATTGTAAATAAATTACACATTAAACACACTCAAATTTATAAAATTTTATGGTAGTTTAAACAAGCAAAATTATAATTAAATTTAATAAAATAAAATAGGTATACACTCGTAGACAGTCACAGAACATTAAGACCGTACTCGCACTTCGTAAAAACTAATGCATCGCATTTTCGCACTTGTCTTCATTATATTAATTCATTATCATGAATAATATTTATAAAACTATCTTCAACTCTTATTTTAACAATATAAGAGATAATCAAGGATGGTCGCACTTTGAACGCTTTAATCATTTTCGCTCTAAGTACTCCCAATTTTTTTTGCGGTCTAACATTTGCCAATTCTGTTATTTACCAAAAAGTATATTATTTTATTATTACAAAATTATAATTTATTCGAACAATTTTTACATAATATCTTCTTAATATAATACAAATCACAGCTTAAAGTATTTTACAACCAATTTATCAGGTTAATTATCCAAAAAAGTCACTTTTAAATCAATAGACTTTACAATTGATATACAAACTCTTTGGGTAAATCATAATCCAACGTGGTCGTTCATTCGTTTCGTTCTTTTCATTCATTCGTTCAATTTACGTATCGAGTTCTCGATAGTTTTGACGCAAATCTTCCTGCTAGGGCTACTTACTGATCAGTTTAATACTTTACTACATAAGGTTACTCCGCTTATACAAAAATGCAATACCAATATGCGAGAAGCACTTTCTCCAAAAATTAAATTAGAAATACCCCTGAAGTTCTTGGCTACCGGTGATAACTACTCAAGTCTTGCAGAGTCATTTAGAGTTCCAGAATGCACAATTTCCCTGTTTTTGAAGGATGTTTTGGATGCTATATACAATGTTTTACAGGAGTTCATTATGGTAAGTGAAACTAGTAATTAATTTATAAACGATTTATTTTATAATTTTCCATTGTGTTTTCATCTAAGCATGATCTTACAGCTTGAGATAGAATATCGTCGTTCACTGCGTATTGTTGCTCAGTATTTTCTTGTGTTAGTAAACAGCTGGCAAAATAGTCTTCTTCATATTCGAGGTGCCTTCCAGAATTGGAAGCTTCGGGAGTCGAAATTTCACGTTGGTTTCGAAAAGCTTGGTTTCGGGAAGTAGTAGCTTCGGCTTCAGGAGTCGAAGTATAAGCGTGTATACTCTGAGAGTGAGCTCGTAGGTCTAGCAATTGGAAAATGTTGTGTATTTAAGATTTTCAGTCTTTCTTGTGACAAATAATTATTGATGAAATTTTGACAAACTTTTTTGACAGACAACTGTATTTAGATAAATTATATCTAAATACTGTTTTTATAAAATGTCGATCCTCTTCGTTCAGTGATCGACCTTTCTCCTCTTATAGTTGTGGTGGTCTGGTCTGGTATTTTCTCTTTTAAGTCGCTCAGATCTTTGCTTTGTTTTGTTATGAAATGGTTTCTTCTTGGCGGGAAAAAAATTATATTCTCCGCCTTGTTCCTTAATTGCCTCCGAAAGGGCTGTCTCCGAGAAGAGATGTGTCTCAGACGGTGGAATAGCAGACAGTATATCTTGAAGAGTCTTATTCGACGGACTAAACATTTTGCGTCGTTCTTGAATAATTTCTGCCCAATGACACAAACATATTGAAGCAAGTCATTTGAGGTATATTTGAACTTTGAGTCTTAGCGCACTAGCGGCTTGGACGCAGCGGCCAGGTCGCGCGGCCAGGCCGCAGGGATCGATTTGCAACGCGGCCAAAACCACGGCTACGATCGTCAGTTGCACGTACAGCGCGCTTCAAAATGGACGTTGAGGAAATAGCAGTGCTTTTGTATCTTATAAGTAAGAAGCGGAAAAAGAAAAGGAAAAAATATTGGGTTCATCCCTTGCTTCGTGAAAGGCGAACAAAAGGATTATTTTATACTTATTTCACGGACCTTCAGCAATATGATGACAAGTTCTTTAATTATTTACGGATGAGCAAGTCTACGTTTGAAGAACTGTTAAGAATATTAAGACCATCTATCACCGGCACCGTCACTAAATTTCGTCCCTGCATTTCTGCTGAGGAAAAACTTGTTGTAACTTTAAGGTAAGCCTATGCCTATCTACTTTTATTTAAATAATTTCTTTGCGGTCCCTGTGTCTATTTTATGAAAAAGAATGCAGGTAGATAAGTAAAACTAGTAGGTACATAAAAGTATTTAAGTACTGTAATTATCATAATCAAAAGTGCAGTTGTTCAATAATTATCATAAAAAGTTTCAATTATTTCTGAATCTTGCGAGGCCTGCGAGTAGTTTGATTCGGGTGATTGGATAGAGTTTTCTGCTCTTTGTGAATCCAAAGGCGGCGCCGGTTCACTGGGACGTAACAGAGAAGGGCGGCAGCTCATTGTGGCAAGTGGTTCATTATCCAAATTCTTAGTAAAATATCCCTGTTGATATTCTTGATGGCTGGTATAACTGCTTCGAGGGTAAGTAGGTTGGTTGTGCTTTGTCATAGTGGTCATAGGTTCATAGTGGCTTGGATCATATCATGTATTTTGTGCTCGGTGGATTAGATTAATTATTTCCATCTTAGTTGTCAGCTTCGCGGATTCGGGTATTTTTTTGAAATCATTTACTAAGGAAAGCATAAATAATCTGTCTTCGTCTTCGAGAAATGATTCACGTTGAGTTCTTGAATTAATGCTTTCTTTTAAAACCGAAACAAGGTCTTCTTTTTCCAAATTATTGTCTTCCTTTTTCTTCTTCGATCTTGGTTGTCCTTGAGATACTGATTCGGGGGTGGGAAGGACTATATTTTCCGTATCATTTAAGTTTGATTCTGTTGTATTCGGTTCTACCGTATCTTTAAGGAACATCAGGTTTTGAAAGTATACATAGGGAGATTTACGTTTCGCTGCAGCACCACTTTTTGCGCCTTTGACACGTCGTAGCTCCCTGAGGAATGAGTCCCTTATATTTTTCCATTTTTTTTGGAGTGACTTACATGGAAATAAAAAAAAGTTATCATAACGTTTGTTTGTTTGTTCTAGATACCTAGCATCTGGATGCTCCTTCAGAGAACTAAATCATTCATTTCGCATTGGACACACAACTATTCGAGAAATTGTACTTGAGGTCTGCGTCGCCATATGGCAAAATATAAAAGACATTGCCTTTCCACAGCTCAATAGAGACAAATGGCTAGAAATAAGTGAAGGATTCAGGAAGAGTTCGCAGTTTCCTAACTGTATTGGAGCTGTGGACGGAAAGCACATAAGAGTCATTCAGCCGACCCATACAGGGTCACTATATTATAACTACAAAAACTATTTCTCTATTGTGCTGATGGCTATATGCGATGCCAACTACAAATTTATATGCATAGACGTCGGCGCATATGGAAAATGCAGCGATTCATCGGTATTCAAGAACTCCCATTTTTATGTAAAACTTACAAATAATAATTTAGACATACCAGACAAAAGACCGATAACTGAAACAGGTGTGCCTCTGCCTTTTGTCATAGTTGGCGATGAAGCATTCTCTTTGTCAGAAAATATAATGAGACCATATGCCGGAAGAAATTTGACCGACAAGAAAATAATTTTTAACAACCGCCTTTCCCGTGCACGCCGGTACATAGAATGTACTTTCGGGATACTAGCCAACAAGTGGCGAATTTTTCATCGTCCTCTTGATGTACACAGAGAATTTGCTGTTGCAATCATAAAAGCATGTTGCGTCCTTCACAACTACGTACGGGAGCGAGATGGGTACAAATTCGAAGACACCTTGTATATTCCTCCGACTATTGAAGAAATACCTCCCTGCCAGCCGTCAAGAGGAAATAGAACATCTACTCAAAACAGAGATCTATTTGCTGACTACTTCGTGGGTGAAGGACTGGACGGAACTCCCGTGGCAAAATCGAGTAGCTTTGAGAACACAATAAAATAAACATTACTTACCGAGTTCGTTTTTTTCAGTTGTCCTTAAGTTTTCATTTCCAAATATTTCAATTATTTCTTCCCACATTATCCTTTTTATATCTCGGTTGGCATAGTCTTCACAGGACATGTCCCACAACGCCCTCCTCGTCTCGATTTCTGTTATAAATCTTTCCGTGTCGAAAGACATCGCGATATTTACAAATCACGCTGTAGCTCTACAACACGTGCGGCCGCCACGGCTAGTGCGCGCACACTGGTGATTTTACTACAATACTTATAGATCTCAGTGGCCGCAGCGACCAGCGACTGAACACTGGCCGCAAACGCGCCGCTCCGATCTCGCTGGCCGCTGCGGCTGAGTATGGCCGCTGGTCGCGTGCGACCAGGTGCGCGCGCTCTGTGGCGATTTCATACTTAGGTATCTATCTCGATGGCCGCCGCGACCTGGCCGCTGCGGCCAAGCCGCTAGTGCGCTATTGCCCGTAGAGCCGCCATACACGGACCGCTCGAGCAGTAACCCAGTGATCAACATACACGGACCGCTCCAGTGCTGCCAGATGAAAAAAATCTACTCAGCGCTGACAGCGGTGCACTAAGCGCTAGATTCGAATATATTCACGAGCCATTAAAGCGCTAAATCGGCTCAAACGAGTCATTAAAGCGCTAAATTTGAACTTTTTACTTTTTTTAGCGCTTTTTAGACGATCAGTGTGATTAAATAATCTCCCATTCTAAACATGAGCTCTTAAAACAATTCTGATAAAGTTTTGGAAGCGAGACGCAGATTGCGACTTGTATAAACGCATCTCGTGTACGGCTCCGTTGTTTTGCTCTATGGGTTTAGTATGGTAGATTGTGTAATCACATTGATCGTGGAAAAAGCGTCAAGCTGGGTTCAGATTGTTGTGTCGTGATGTGTTGGGGCGCTATGTGTCGTGACGCGTAGTGTTCATACTGGTGTGTCGTGGTGTGTTGCAATATGGCACAATTTTACATCATTAATAATTTGTGAGTTGTGCGGTGTATACGTGTAAAATGTTTTTCTTGGAATCATCTGATACTGACAGTGATTTTGACGAAGATATACAATTTCTTATCATGGCAACTCTTCTTAAAGAAAAGAAAAAGAAACGGAGATATTGGGTTCATCCTATAAATGAAGTAAGAGGCCCTTACTGCCTCATTTCACACTCTCGTTCAGGACTTAGAAACTGATGAAGAAAGGTTCCATCGATATTTCAGATTAACTAAAATTCAGTTCGAGCAAGTACACTCTTTAATTGAAAGGGATATTAAGAAACAACATACGCAATTTCGCTGTCTAAAGACTACTACACACATGCCGGCGGCAATGCCGCCGGGTTCATGCCGAGCGGCTATGCCGCCGGCAATACGAGCCGCCGGCACAAGCCGCACAAAGCCGTCAAGCATCATTCCAGTTGCGACAGTCACATAGAACGCTAGTGAAGTGAAATTTTTTTTTGGTTGGTTGGTTACAATGAATACGAAAATCATCAGCACTGCCGCCGCAGTTGTAATTTTTATTTTAATAAGAAAAAAATATAAAAATAAAGATATATTATATTATTAATATGTTGTTGTACTGTAGATATTATTATGGGATCCATTTTTCGTATTTTATTTGCTATGTGTTCTCCGAATACCGAGGCATCGTCGCGAGCAGATGATGAAGCTGACATATTTTTTAAAACTTGTAGAGCTTCGGCAATATCACTGTCTCCATCAGTACCGCATCTCCTTTTCCGGGAACTAGTCGCTGTTGCATTATCTTGATGACTGTACTGCGAATGCGTCTGTAAATAGAAGTGTCGCGTCTTCACTTTAGTATATGTTCTGTGACCGCGAGTAGTTAGTCTGTGATAAAATAAAGAAAAATAGGAAACATGAATACTTACATCATTCTCACTATTTACTGTGGGTAGTGGTTTATTTTTGTCTCGCAAAAAGTTCAATGCCTTATAAGCAAACCACTTTGGTTCCTGTACATCGTCTGTGCTTGCACCAGATTTGTACAACTGTTCAACCTTCTTTTTTTCCCGAAAATAATGAGAGGTCAAATTTTTTAACTTTCTCTCTACTTCGCCTTTATCAATGTCAAATACACTTGCAATTACATTCAAGGCGTCCATTCGTTTGTTCCTATTCTTATAGTCTGCATTTCTGGGATTCCATAATATATCATTTTCATGAAATTTTTCAATTAATAGCAACACAGTTTCGTCGTCCCAATGAAACGACATTTTAATTTGTTGAATACACACAAACCGCACACCACTACCGCTCGAATGCCAGGCACGAACTGACGCCGACAAGCCGCGTAACCCGCCGGCACACCCCGGCGGCCATGCCGGCGGCTCCTTTGTGCAGCAAAGCCGGCGGCTTTGTATGCCGCCGGGTGCACGGCGGCTTGGCCGGCGGCTTACCCGGCGGCCCTGCCGCCGGCACTGTGTGTAGGAGCCTTTAAGACTTGCTGTGTGTTTGAGGTATGTATTTTTCTCTAAAATGACATATTTTTTTTTAATTACGGGACACAAAATTAACTTTAACACTTAAATATATAAATAATTATTTATTAATCACAGTCACTATAATCAACTGTACTATAATAGGAAGCAAGATTTTCATCAGCCAATGAACTCATTTATTGTGGTGGTTGCAGTTGCAATGTGAGTAATCAGTAGAACGTTACTATGTGTGAATATGAACAGAACTCGGATAGTGATCAGTCGGCAGGGCCCCCGGACCTTTGGGAGTAAGGGCCGTGCCTTTGATACACCTGGTGCCGGCCTAGTCGGTGGGTAAGGATTGCTAATTAAAAAAGCAAGGCTGATGATTACAATATAAATTTAATTCTCAATAAAACAATGAACGATAACAAAATACTAAAACTAACGAGAAATCTTAACTTTTTATATACTAACAAATACCTTAAATTGAAGCTAATGATAAAGGGGTCGCAACACACGAGGGGCCCCGCCCTAAAGTTACGGGGGCCCGTCCTGTAAATCGGGGCCCAACTATCTAGGAACGCTAGGGCGCTCGGTTTAACATAAATTGCTTGTTTCTAAACAGGGTACGAGCCTAGATGTAGATATTCGGGCCTCGACTACAGGAGCGGGGTACGCCGAGCACAATTTAATATGAAACTTAACGATTAACTAAAGTACTACTAATAACTGTTAAAACCTCGACTCGATCCGTTGCCGGGTAATCCTGCCGTAGGCTCAGGGAAGGAAAAATAGTGTTTCTACGATCATATTAACTTTTGAATAAAACTTGGGTACCGTTAGGATCCTCAAAATGGCGTAAGAGAATACCGCGCAATGTCGCGGGGAAGAAAAGTCGGCGGTTGTTCGACCTTCTGTCGACTGGGCTCGCTCGCTACGGTGTCAGGGTGATCGCTGTGGTCCGCCGGCGGAGATTATCTCCTCGGGCTCAACTCGCCGCAATGGGGGTACGGGGGAAAAAACCCGCTATGAAAAAGAGTAACCTTTTGTCAGCAGCGTTATTTACTCGTTGCCACAAAATTAGCAATGAAAGAATATATCCGTAGATAATAAGGCGGAGAAAAGCCATACCTTTTTGCGGGTTCTGGAATTCCTGGCGGATAAGTATTTGCAGCCAGATGCAAAGCGGCAGCGGCAGCGAAGAAAAGATCCGTTCGTTTTCTTTTTGAAATCAAATGTGTCTTGAGGGAAACGGTTTTATCCCCACCGTGGGTCTCACATGTTCCGTTCCACACACTATGCGCACCCCACACAAAACCCTACGATGCTATCAGTACGAATTTCTAATATCTTTACTGAGGTTATAACTTAACTCTAAAGCGCCCTGTAAACGATCAAATTTGTTTGACAAATTTGTTTGTCAAATTTTACGTTTTCATCAAACATCAACGCAAACGGTCAAACAACACTTCAAACAAATTTATCAAACTAACTTGCAGATTCAGTTTTCTCCTTGTCGTGACGTGACGTGCTGAGCGCTTAAATATAATGAGTAATACAGATGACGCATTTTTGGCATTGACTCTAGCTTTGTGTATGAAAAGAAAAAAAAGAAGGCGATGGAGTAGAGAATGGTTGAAATTAAGAGAAAAATTTACTCACGAAAATTTGCTACACGAAATATTACGCACAGAACCAGAAGACTACGCAAACTTCCTGCGCATGGATCATAAAACTTTTGAAGAATTACTAACATTACTCCGTCCTCGCATTGAAAAGATGGACACCGTTATGCGCAAATCTATACCAGCTTCTCAAAGATTATCAATTACTTTGAGGTACCTAGCCAGTGGCGCTGATTTCGAAGATTTAAAATTTACAGGCTGCATTGCACCTCGTACATTAAGCGACATTATCATTGAAACGTGTGAAGCAATAAATGAAAAACTAAGGAACAATATTCAGGTAAGGTTTTAATTTGAAGAAAAAGACATATTAATACAGTGAAACCTGGTTAAGTGAGACATCAAGGGACCTGCAATGTCGTTTCACTTATAGAGGTATTCCACTTACCCAGTGTCTCAGATATACAGGTATAAATAAATATCTGTCTCATTTACAGAGGGTTCCATTAATAGAGGTGAGAATACAGGTTATTTCAGTTATAGAGGTGCGATCATTAAATAAAATAACGTGTTATGTATGTAAATGATAGAATAAGAATGAGTAAACAAACAATGTTATCTCAGTTACAGAGGTTTATGCATATAAAATTTACTCGCTGTCTCAGTTATAGAGGTAACTATGATGATAAATCGAAAGAACAAATCCCTGATATAGAGGTTTACCTCGTCCCACTAACAGAGGTAATTCAATACCAAAGTGTTGGGACCTCAGCATGAGTTCCAGTTATGGAGGTTTCTCACTTATCCAGGTCCCACTTAACCAAGTTTCACTGTATTAATTAAAATTTATAAAAACTTTCTAAGTATTTTGCTGCTGTATCAACTTCAGTATTTTCGTTTGTTTGCGTATTTGGAATATGAATCATCACTGGCTGCTCCGTATCCGACAAATATGTTTGTTCTATTGGAATTAATTGTAATGCTTGTGGAACAGGAGACTGAGTGTGAGAGGTAGGAGATTGAATGTATGGAACGGGAGATGGAGTTTGTGGAACAGGAGACTGAGTGTGAGAGATAGGAGATTGAATGTATGGAACGTGAGATTGACTGCTCGGATTAATTATAACTGAATGTCTGCGAAGATTTCCTTCTTCCCCTTCAAAGAGTATTTCGTTAATGAACTTTTCTGCCAGTCGTCTTTGTTCAGCAGACATCCGTTCTAATTTAAAGGCCCAGTTTCTTGCCATTGCTTGATATTCATTTTCAGGTCTTTTGAAATGATCCCTGGCTAATGTCATTAAGTCATGTTGCAAGTCCTCCTTTTTCTTCTTCTTTGCAATTGATGATTGTGATGATGATGATGATGATTGCTAGAAATTAAAATAAAAGTGTGATAAATATTTTCTGTTTTAGGTACCCAGAACACAGGAAAATTGGAAGATGTTGGCAAGACAATTTGGAAATAGATGGAACTTTGATCATTGCATTGGAGCTGTAGATGGGAAGCATATCACTTTAGAAAAACCTGAGCATTCCGGTTCCTACTATTATAACTACAAAGGAACATACAGCATAGTACTTATGGGTATAGCTAATGCAAATTATGAACTCATCATGGTTGATGTCGGTACAAATGGCAGAGTGTCAGATGGAGGAGTAATTAAAAATACAAAATTTTGGCAATACTTTGAGAATAATCAGTTGCAAATTCCAGAGCCAGATGAATTGCCGAATACTAAGAAAATAATGCCCTATGTGTTTGTGGGCGATGAAGCTTTCCAATTTCTTCCAAATTTCATGAAACCTTACAACAAACAAGTGTTAAATGGTAACAGAAGGATATTCAACTATCGATTATCTCGTGCTCGACGAATTATTGAAAATGTATTTGGCATTCTCACGACTCGTTTTAAGATTTTCCAAAAGCCTATTAAATTATCTCCTACAAAAGCAAAAATTGTAGTTATGGCGTGTTGTCATCTACATAATTTACTTATGAAACAAAAGAATTACATTCGCCATGGAGAAGTAGACATAGAAGACTGTGTTACGGGGACTGTCATGCATAGTACTTGGAGAAATGAGTCAATGTTGTTAAGCATTGAGCGTACTCGAGCTGGAAATAGCGCTGCACTAGCAAAACAAGTCAGAGATGATTTTTGTGAATATTTTAACACAACGGGTGCTGTTCCATGGCAAAACAAATGTTTAGAGTAATTTTATAAGTTGAACGTGTAAAAAATATCTCACAATAAACTGTATTACTAGTTTACCTGTGTTTCTGTTTCTGTTGATGTTCTCTGTTCTGTTCTGTTCTGTACTGTGCTAATTCCTGATTCTTCCAACGACATTAATAAATCCTAAATGGACCGGCCGCATCGGTACATTACCTTAAAAAATAATAAGTCAACACCAATTAGCTATATATCTATAGGTAGATTTGTTAAAAAGAGATAATGAATACAATACTCACAAGAGAGAGCGAGAGCACAACACAAGCCTTACCAGTTGTCATTGCGGCGAGACCATTGGCCACAAAAATAAATACATACATATTATACATAGAAACATCCAGACCAAGACAAACCTTCATGTTTATGCACACAAAGTGTTTGACTTGTGCGGGAATCGAACCCGCGACCTCTTGCACAGCAGTCAGCTACGCTAACCACTACGCCATTCGGTCGTCAAAATATATAAGGGCTTATAATGACTCCAGGCACAGATAATAAATAATTAATAGTTAGCATACAAAAGTGACTATACCTATGTATAGCGTAGGTATTTTCACTTTGGTGGTCTACAAAATGTTAAAAAGCAATATAATCATTTTTGACGAGTGACAGGTAAGTTTGTATGTATAAACAGGTAAGCTCAGATGCACAGGCTGGTGTGAACATGTAGGTTCAAAGGTAGAAAGAGGAAGTTTCATGATACGAATAATATAATAATAGTCATATTTATGCAGGTTTGAATATACGGAATAAAAGGCATATCGTAATATAAAACATTTATTGTTTTATTTTAAATTTTGCAAAAAATGTGTACCTAAACATAAAAACTTTTCAATCAATACAATTTAACATTGACATAATAATAAACATAAATGGGCTCTTCTTTTGCCTAATAACAAAATTAACTTAATTATGAACATCAATCAGTCTTGATTACAATGGAACATGTATTGTTATATTATAATTAAAATAAGTCAGTGGCTACAACTAAAAGTCTCATGCCCGGTTTTTGAGAGTGTTAGATATCTCTTTATTAATTATTAATTCGATAAACAGACAACCGTTTTAATTCTTTATTAAGTCCTTTGTTTAAAAATGCATTTAAAGGCATTTGCTTATGTAATTGCAGTTATGTCAGTAAAATCGTTTTTAAACAAAGTTTAATGACAGCTAAATATCAGATAAAGTTATGAATTCAATAAAAAGCTGATACGGACCTCAGAAACCGGGTATTAATCATCAATTCAAACATAATTATAAGTATCTTCATCATTACTATGCAATATTAACAACATATTCATATTAACAAAGTAAAAATATTTGAAACAAAACATACTATTTTAAAACATAAATTTTCTTCTCTCATTTCTTAGCCTTAGTATAAATATTTTGGACGAATACCTTTATTTTTAGCCAGTCTTTATTCTTAAGTAAATCTACATGTTGTTCTTTTAGTTTCTCACATTCATTTCTTTTAGGCGGTTGGTGATTTTTTATGTGAAATTTAAAGTATTTTGTAACTACGTCCTTTTGTTCCTTTGTCCAAGGTACCAAAGTCCTTTTTTTTCCTTTTTGTATTTTGTTTTCGTTACCTAATTGAGACACGGGTTCATTAATAAGTTGTTGAGAACAATTTTGCATACCAGATGGTCCAGCCTGAGATAAGTCATTTAAATTACAATATGTTTGTACGTAATCAGAATTAGCATCTAAAGTAGGTTCAGGTTCAGGATCATAGTCTATAATTTCGTTGTTGTCCACGGGCTCTTCAATCAGCTCCTCATTCAAATCTAAATCAATCTCTTCGAGAGATTTTCCTTTGTAAGCGTCTGCTTTTCCATCTTCCATAAGAATAAGAAGCTTTGAGATCTTAGCAGTTTGGTATACGTCATCTGGCAACCTGTAAGACTTTTTATGTACTTCATTAGTATGGCCCATGAATGTAGCCAACTGCTCCATATCATTTTCAGACATGCTAAAAATTTGCGATAAGGTGGCTAAATGTTTTCTTAGCCTTGTAGAGGATATCGCTTTAGGCTGTTTCGCCCCTGATAATTTGGCATGCTTTTCCAAAACTTTGTAGCCATAAATTGTATTGTTATAACCGGGATTCCCAAACAAAAATTGATTTGGTGTCGAAGCAAAAAAAAAATGCCTAATCGATAATAATAATTTAATATCTTCTTGAACTTCTTTATTAAACAGAACTGGTACTCCGCGGCCGCGTTTACCTCTAATGACAACACGTTTAAATTTCTTTACCAGAATCCTTTCTGAGGCAGTAAGCGCACGATCAAACTCTTCATACTTATTATTATCATTATTGCTTTCTAAATAATCGTGCACTGTAATTCTTTGAAGTTCTCCAGGCCTGCGCCTATTTAATAATAAAACCCTACAATACACAGTCTCTAAAAGTTGTGTATATGTTTCAGTAGTTTGTAAGCCTTCTTAAATTTTTATAGCAGCATCCAAGGACTTTTTATTTAGGTATTCTTTAAGAATTTTTAAATCATTAGCTAAAGGCACAATAGTTATCTTATTCCACTTTTTCTTGTTTAAATCTGTTGCAGCTTGTGTAGACACATCATATTTCCAATTTGATTCAATAAGCTGAATTAAAGTTTTTAAGTCGGCTTCTATTTTGCCTGTATCTACTTCCGTATAAGGCCCTTGCCTTTTTAATGCACACATTATTGCAATATTGCAGCATTGTTTCAAGGTGGTGGATAGATTCATTGCGAACGTAGGTGTCTCATACCTATCTTTTTCTATATCATAATTTCCCAGTATTTTGGTTGCTTGTACAATGATATCATAATGAATTGGTCTTAAGGCAGAAAAGAAGTCATTAATGGATGGATCAATCTTTTTTAATTCTAGTAATAATTTTGCAAGCTCTCTCATTTTTCTAGACACTACGTTGACGAAATGTTTTTCTCGGTGAGTTTTTAAATATTGAGATCCGAAAGCACATATAAGGTTATCTTTTTTTGCAATAAGTGATATTTTGTCTGCCCGCATTCGGGGAAATACAGTTTCCTTAAGATTTTGGTCGATTTTAAGATGACGTATCAGTAGATTTTGAGCCTCAGATTGATTGTTTTTACTTCCTGACTTACCACTACATTTCTTTTTATGTTTCCACAATAGTTTTTTCGAATAGAATCCTAGACACTCTGTACACGGCAAATAATCAGTAAATTTGAATTTTCGCATCGGTTTAGTGACCTCTTTTGAATTTACAAGGTAGTTTCCTTTTTTACGTAGATCTGCAATTAACTCTTTTCTATCAAGACTTTTTTTAGATTTTGACACAATTTTTTGGACTTCAGTTTCATAAATATGGTGTCGGAGTAAATGACGAGCAAAATTTAGAACAAATGACTCACAGTAAAAGCAATAATCTTTATCTCGAACCTTTGAAATTTTGGGTTTTAGCCTTTGGATCATTGTTGTACTATCATTAGAATTATCTTCTATTTGAGATTCACTATTAATATCGTAAATAATCTCTTCATTTGGTTCTGATTCATTGTAAGGCTGTGGAAATTCCCTACTTACAATAACATTGCAAGGAGAACTGCTTTTACAACTAACTTCACTTAAACTTATATTCTTAGGTGGCTTGAAAGATACATTAGACAAGGCATTATTAACATCGAGAGGTATTCCTTGATTTGGTACGAATTCATCTGCTTTATAAGGTTGAAGAAGTTTCCTTTCTACAAATACACTACATGGAGAACCGCTTATGTGACTAATTTCGCTATAATTAAGATTAATAGGCTCCTTGACCGATGAATCGAAGTTCGTAACACATTCTAATGGCGTTAAATTATTCGAAGTTCCAAATTCATTGCGAAAAGAATCATCAGAACTGGTCTGCAACAAAAAAAAGCATATTATATTTTCTTGCACCTTACTATTGTTTCTTCGTTAATATGAAGGTAACAACTGATTAGTGATTAGTGCTATAAGTGTTGTCTATCCCTTGCTGAATATCAAAATAACCTATCCCCGATCTCAATCCTGAATTGGCGCTCGCAGATATTTTTAAACCATTTAGAAGGTTTCTAACATAGTTTAAGGACTGTTTCGGCTTAGAATGCTACCCCTTTTGTGATAACAGCCGTTAGCATATTATTATTAATTAATTAATTAAGTATTTTAGTTAAACTTACTTCATGTCTCGGTGGAGTGTAATTAGAACATGTCGCAGAATAGTCAGATATTGAACTAGATTTTGAATCAGATAATTCCTGTACACAGAGATACATACAATAAAATACATGATTATAACCACTAAAAGAAGAAATTGAAGTTGAACGAGACATCATAGGTACTTTTTTCTTTTTTTAAGAGCGACTAATGTAAAGTTAATGAATAGACAGCAGTAGCTATTAGGTATTCAGCTGGGAAAAACTCGAACCAACACAGATTGATGTGAACAGGTAAATTCAGAATTGGATAGGTAAGTACGTCTTCACAGGTAAATCAGAGACGGATTGGTAAGTATTTATAAACAGGTAAGCTCAGTGTGAGAACAGGTAAGTCCGGAGTTGGACAGGTAAGTACATATGTATAAAAAAATGTGTATACGTAAGTCGTGTATTGTCTAACCCGTTGTCCTAGGTGAGCGACAAACGCGATAATGCGACGCGATGCGTAGCGACGCGACGCGATACGACGTATTGCGACCTATATAATACTTCACGCGACCATAAGCGATAACATAGGACACAAGTACGTACAACGAACATTTGACATTTTCGCATCGCATCGCGTCGCGTCGCATTATCGCGTTTGTCGCTCACCTAGGACAACGGGTAAGATAAAACATACGTACCTCATGTAAGGTTTCTGGTTGGTTTTCTTTTTCTTCCTGTCTCTCTGAAAACAAATCAGATATATTTGTATTATTATAAAACAATAAAAAAATGAAATACACTCGACCCGAAAGCAAACAAAAGCAAGAAAACCTATAAAAATAATGACACACACTCAGGTACGCACGCATGCACGGACGCATGCACTCACGCATACACACACACAAACACGTCAAACTTATAACACATCTCCTTTGCGTCAGGGGTTAAAAAGATTTTATATACCTAACTGTAATGACGTTGTCTGATGTAATGTAACTCCATACCAAATTTCATCCAAATCCGTTCAGCCGTTTTTGCGTGAAAGAGTAACAAGTATCCATCCACATACTCACAAACACCATACCTAAACTTCCGAGGCGCAGTAGCTAACGCACTCGACCTGAGAACTGTGTAAAGTCGCAAAAAAGCCTCTGGTTACCCCTTCTGGGATAATAGCCGTGAGTGCATACAAACTTTCGCGTTTATAATAGGTATTAGTACTAAGTAGGATGATATTACGATATAAGAATCAAATAGGTAGGTAAGTAATATAGAATCATGTACCACGTGAATCACTTACTGTTGATTATTACTGGTTATTACAAAAACATTCGTCTTCTGGAAAATGATCATAAATGGCATATTCGCAAAATTTACACCACATGAAAGAAGAGTTATAAAGCCTTTTAAAGTCATCGAAATTCATGGGTAGTACAAAGTGTTCAACTACTGAATTAGTCATATTAATACTCGTATCACAATGTATGCACCAATTTTGCAAAGTGAAATGCGTTGAATCCCAAGGCCATTGCAGTTTAGCTTTATAAAAATGTATAAAATCATTTCTTTTAAAAAAAGTATCCACATCAATCACAACAACCATTTTTGCAGACTACACACGTTCACTCACAGACAATTTAACGCAAACTAAGCTCATCATAATATTATAAACAGACAACATGTTTAAATGTAAGAAGGTACTTACTAGCTATATGTTATAGGTATTATAATAAAATAAATCGTGTTATAATTTTCATTTAAGTAGTAAAAAGTAATTACTTACGGTTTGCCAATTTAAGAATCCTTGCACTTCTTTTCATTGTGATTCA
This sequence comes from Hemistola chrysoprasaria, assembly GCA_947063395.1. Taxonomy (NCBI): domain Eukaryota; kingdom Metazoa; phylum Arthropoda; class Insecta; order Lepidoptera; family Geometridae; genus Hemistola; species Hemistola chrysoprasaria. Next base: position 2,474,458 of record OX346727.1, on the reverse strand, counting down.
TATACACAACCACTAACAATAATAATAGACAAAATAAATAACCACTTTTAACCCACTTGCTAATAATTCACTTTGGTGACAAGCTTACATCACGGCCGGCACATGTCTGTTTGTTTACAAACTTCGGCACGCGAGCGCCCTGAAGCCCGCCGCCCCGCGCCCCGCGCCATGCGTCCCTCGTGAACCCCGAATAGGCCCCTCAGACGCCGTACCTAGTGCCCGTTTAAGAATATTTAAGGGACGCAAGATTGTTGTCACGATAACATGATAAAAACTTTATAAATTAAGTACGATATTCAATGGACACGGTAAGATCGGTGAACTGAACTCAAAGTATACGTGGTAAATTATACGCTGAACACTATCGCCCTCCAAATTTCAGTCGGACGGTGACGGAACTATATAATACGCTAAAAGGCATTGTAGTGATGGAATTACGTCCATGCCAATTTTTCGCCCATGGATCCTAATGATCATAAGAGACCCTTGGGCTAAAAATGAGGGTCGGTCAATCTTGCGTCCGTATTTCGGACGCACAAAGTCAGTCGGACGCGGCATCATCGGTAAATAACGCCATGTAGGACGCAACATGTCCTTCAAGATGTATATATATATACATATATATATAATTTTATATTAAAAAATATATACTTACTCGGCATTGCCAACTTCTACGTTATTATCAGACATTTCTTCCTTGCTTCTTTAAATATAACCTTAGGAAAAAAAGAAAGTACAATTAAGCACATGAAAACAAACACCAAATGAATTGCAACAAAATATATATACACTCAACCAAAACCCAGGGGGTAAAATAAATAAAAAATTTAAAACGCAGTATTTTTTTATTAACATATAAATTCACCCCATACAATTTCAAACAAAGCAACACATATTTAAATGTTTTTCAAATAAATACCTAACAAAAAATATCATCATCATCATCATCTCAGCCACAGGACGTCCACCGCGGAACATAGGCCTCCCCCATAGATTTCCATTCGGTCCGGTTGTAAGCGGCCCACCTCCATCATGTTCCTGCCGTCTTTATAACTAATATTACATTTGAAAGTTTTGATACAGCTTAGCATTTTCCAGTTTATTTATCTAATTATTGGTAATATTATATAATAAGATGTATTAATTATGTAATAATTATGAGTTTTATTTGGTCAAGTTAATTACCTGGAAAAATACGCGGTTTCAGGGGGGTAGTCCACGCGGGCAAACCGCGGGCAGAAGCTAGTAGGTAATAAAACACTAAATAGGTGTTAAGGTTCTTAACCCTCTGGGACTGACGTGCCTAAATTATCTCAAATCCACTGATGTGGTAGTCCATCAGACACCATTTTAACGATTAATAACTCTATAGTTTTTTTGTTAAACCCCGATTATATGATTTTATTTTAATATTTGGGGTTTATATAATAATTAAACTTAGTAACTAAGTTTCAGAAAATAAAACTATGTGATATTTATTAACTTTTATTGAGTAAGTCTAAATAAGTCTTAGAACATAGACATTTAAAAAATTTAAAAAAAATTAACGATCTTAGCACTTTTTATAGGAACATTAATTATAATTATTAAGTTAACATATGTATATATTAAAATATTAAAAGTTAACAATATTCAATGGTTCAAAAAAATTTGGCATGACTTCAAACTATGACAATATTTTTTGGCAATCTTGACATAGTGGCTTGGAACATTGAAGGCAAATGGGCTTCTCACAATCACAGCATCGATATTTTGACAGTCTTTTAATTTTTGATGGACAAATGAAACATAGTTTCCTTCCGCTTGATTGATTAGATGTAGTCTTTGGAGGTGGAGGGGGTAAATCTTTACCCAAAACTCTTCTTATTGTCATTCGCAGTTCTCTTGGCAATCTTTCATTGTATACGCGGGCTTTCATATGATCTAGCACCAATTCTCTTGCCATATTCAACATGAAAGTTCCTCTCCTCATTTTATCATCACTATCTCCACATGACTGATATAAGACAAAGCTATTAACTCCTGCCATATCTAGTATCCGCTGAAAAATTGACATAGGCCAACGACGAGTTTTACGGCTACAAGAATAAATCGAACACTTCTTGTCAATTTCGTCGACTCCACCTTTAGTGTGATTGTAGTCTACAATCATAACTGGCTTCCCTGTGTCAGTGTCTGTGCTTCGATTGTGGTGAGAAGAGGAAATAAGCAAAACAGCTTTGTCTTTTTTCGGGACATAGGAAAGTAAAGTGTAATCTTTCGTGAACCCATACAAAGAACTACCTACTTCTCTGCGTTTGTTTGGTAAGAAAGTTGGAGGTATCTCAGCCTTGTTCTTCTTGAGCGTTCCTAAGTAGGTCAGTCCTCTTTTTAACAATATGTCCATAAGTGGGATAGAACTAAACCAATTATCAGCCGTAATGTTGCGGTTTGTATTTTCGACCACTTTCGCAAGTCTCAAAACAGATTGAGTTGGTACGGCCATTTTTCTTTCTTGTTCCGTCAAACCTATCCCATCCGAGTTTTTGCCATGGTAAATGTATGCATTGTAAATGTAAAACGTGCGCGCATCACTCAACACCATTATTTTGATACCGTATTTGGCCGGCTTTTGGGACATGTAAATAATGAACTTGCAACGGCCTCTATACGCCAACAACATTTCATCGATGCAGAGGTATGGTCCAGGACAATATTGAGACTGACAATTAGAGATAAATTTATTGAACAAATCAGATATTGGAGCAAGTGGATCTTCTTTGAGGCGTTCTTCTCTGTTAGTAGAGTCATCAAATCTCAGACAGTTGATCAAACACGAGAATCTATATTTTGATATCACGCAACGAAATATTTCATGACCAGTTCCATCAGTGGCAAAAATAATTTTGAGGTCTGCGTCATTGCATTTAAAAACTGATGCATAGTACATGACGCCAATAAATGCTTTCATTTCGATGATATTTGTATCAGTAAGTTCTGTTTTGGTGCTTTGTTTAAATTTTTCCCGATAGCTACTTAGTTTTTGGTTTGTGAATGTTACCAAACTTTCAAGCATTGAATTATCGAAAAGCTTGGACCACAGTTCAAAATAGCCTTCAAAGTTAGAATTACTATTCGGACGCCTCGGTAATCGAATTATATTGTGTGCTTCAGTTCTTGATGTTCTTGGGCACTCTGCACTATTCCAAATAAATCCATTTTTACCTTTGTAAAGTTCAAATGGCCCTTCCGTAGCAGCTGGACGTTCTTCTTCAACTTGTTCTTGGAACATAAAATTGGAACCCACCTCTTCATCTACGGAAATTTCGTCATCTTCCAAATTTTCGGTTTCTGGTTGAAAATTTGGATCATCTCCTTCATCATCAACATCACTGAACTCGTGTTCGCTTTCGTCGATCAACCACTCTTCTATCATTTCATCTTGACGTTTAAAAGTTCCAGACGCCGTTCTTTTAGAACCGCCAGATTTACTTGACTCAGCCATCCTAAAAAAAACAATAACTTCATTGCCTGCCATAACCTATATACCATAACATATACGTAATCTGCTAAAACTTGTATACCTTCTATAATAGTCGCAAAGATTACTCATATATTAAAAACATATAGGCTTATTATGTTTTAGGATCTAAACTTTACAACGGTAAAAACTACAGCTCACAAATATCTCAACTAATTCTCAATAAGCTTGTACATTAATTATCAATACGGTAAGTAATAAATCAAAAGGAGCTAAATACAATTACACTGATATGTAGTCTAGGAAACACTATGAACATAAAGTGATTTTACTGAGGTGGTTGTCTCACAGATCCATACCTTAACGTTGACGTGGTTGACCCGTAGACACTTTCCCTCCTTGAGCGACGCGTACGCACCCCCTGACTGCCCGCCGGTCACTGAGCGATGGCTAAGCGCGCGCTCGGAAGGTACTGAGAACGCGGCGGTTGCAATTTAAAAAATAACGAAGTTGCATACGTTTTTATATTTTGCGGTGTCTGACAGACTACTACGGCTTCGTTCACACGGCATTGTCCTGCACGTTTTTTTCGTATTCGTTTTTTAACGTACAATCATCCGGGTCTTCACACGGTAAATTATCATTCGTGTAAAAGACGAATAGCCGCAGTCTTCACACAGTTGTCACAGTGAGTAGACGTCACTGATGGATCCACGCGTGGTTGTACTTTTATATTGGTATCGTAGGCGCCAACGGTCTCGCCGCCGACAAAACAGAAGGTTTTGGGTACATCCTATTAATCAAGAATCTGTGCGAACGATCACATTTGAAAAATTATTCGAAAATCTTAGAAACGATGAAAAAAAGTTTTTTAATTACTTTCGAATGTCTGTTGAAAGTTTTGAAAAGTTATTAACTCGACTGGAAAATTCAAGCCTACCAAAATCAAATACGAATATGCGGAAATGCATTAGTACTAAAATGAAATTAGCCATCTGTTTAAGGTAAGTACACAAATAAAAATACACAGGTTGTGATTATTTAAGTTTTATTAATGTAATTATTATAATTAAAAAAATATAAAAATTTGACCAATTTTACTATGGTATATTCGTGTTTCGTATTAAAAGACATTGTAATCAATATCCGTGTAGTTAGAATAGCAGGATTCGACAGAAGACGGACTTTGAAGAGAAGCTGCTGTAGTTAATTCTACAGAGGCTGGACTTTGAAGAGAAGTCGTTGTAGTCATGTTTGTACTAATAGAATTTGTAGCTTCTTGTATATTACTATTTTGGTATTGTTGTGTAAAATATCCTCTGTGAACTGATGACAGATTGAAAGACGACGATTCACGAATTTGGCGACTGTTTTTAATTTTTTTCATTAACTGTAACACACCCATTTGAAATTCAAGGACTTCATCATCGTCATACTTATCTAATGATGGTAATATCCCATTAAAAAATGAAAGATGCCGATTCATTGTTTTAGGTTCGTTATTCGAATAAGAATCCATAAATTTCATCATCTTCGCATCTACAGGACTAATCATATTCTTTAGAGATCTTTTAGGTACACGATTAGGTATTGGGCTCTTTGCCGCCATTGTGTCATGTGTCTCTATAGAGTTTGTTTCCAATGTTTCATTTCCACCCTCAGAATTTTTTTTCTGGTTTTCGGATTCTGTGTTATTATTGGATTCCGTGTTGTTATTTTCGGTAGTAGCATTATTTACTGTCTTTTTAGGTTCTATTACTTTCTGCAGAAAAGATAACTGTTTACTATATACATAAGGCTTTGCTGTTTTGGCGCCACTTCCTGAGCTTTTCTGATCTTTTATCTTTTTATACGATCGATTATAATTATCTCTTATATGAGTCCACCGTTGAATAATCATTTTAGCTGTAAAAGACAAACAAAAACGGTAAACAAAAAAACTGATCTTGTCAAACCAGTCTGTGTAATGATGCCGCGTGTCAGTTTATATTGGATCTGTATAGAGGGACGTGCTGTTGACTGTACATATACATTTTTTTTTTCAGGTATTTAGCATCGGGGTGCTCCATGAAAGATTTACACTATTCATACAAAGTTGGAGTATCGACTATAAGTGGTATCATCTGGGATGTTTGCTGGACTCTATGGCATGTCCTTCAGGGAGAATATCTTCAAATGCCTTCTACAGAAAGTGAATGGATAAAAATAGTGGAAGGTTTTGAAAGAAAGACTAATTTCCCTCATTGTTTAGGTGCAATTGACGGAAAACACATAAAAATCTTAAAGCCTCCTCATAGTGGATCCATGTACTTCAATTATAAAGATTATTTTTCAATTGTGCTACTTGCGGTGGTTGATTCGGAATACAGATTTATATATGTAGACATAGGATCATACGGAAAAGATTGTGACTCATCCATTTTGAAAAATTCCGTCTTGTGGAAAAAACTTAATGATGGTTCGTTGAATATACCCAAACCAAAGCCATTATTAGACGTATTTATTGGTGATGAGGGATTTGCTCTACATAATAATTTACTACGCCCTTTTGGAGGAACACATTTAGATTTACGTAAAAAAATCTTCAATTACCGCCTGAGCAGAGCAAGGAGGTACGTGGAGTGTGCTTTTGGTATCTTAGCGGGAAAATGGAGAATTCTACATAAGGCTATTGATGTTTCACCAAGTTTATTGACAGAAATCATAAAAGCATGCATTGTATTACACAATTATGTTCGTGAAAATGATGGACACAATTTTGAAGATGTGGCAAATCCTTCATTATTTGAAAATATTCAAAGTACGGCAGTTCGAAATGTTCAAGCAAACAGCGTAAGGTCCATTTTTAGTCACTATTTTTTATCAAACGAAGGAGCAGTTCCATGGCAAAACGAATACATTTAGAACTAAGCAGAGCAAGTTAAAATATGTTGTAACTCAATTTTTATTATTAGTAATAAAATATACATACCTAAGGCTTGTCTTGTTTTTTCTTCCTTTGTCTCAAAATTAGGATCAATTATTACCATGATTCCCTTCCAAGCCGCTTGAGTTGCGACGCGATTTTTATAAAGTTCCAAAGTTTTATCCCATAAAACGAGACATTGTTCCACTAAAGAAATTAATAGTTCGTTGTCTATAGAAGATTCCTCAACCATTTTGAATATCAAACCAAATCAAACATAAAATACGTGCCACCCGTCCAAAAGACGCTCAGGTACTAAACGCTTCTTCGGTTGCTATTCGATAAAAAACGTGTGAACATCGTGCCGTGTGAACGAGACAGAGCTATATTAAGTGCCACTGCGAACCGAATACGTCAAAGTTCATTCGATTTGCTTGACAAGTCCGTTGAGTATGCGTTTAAACGTATAAGCGGTACACGTTTTTTTGCAGTACAATCGACGTGTGAATGGATATATGTACGTTGTAAGGTCACTATTTATACGTTAAGACGTATACTGCAAAAAATCGTGCAGGACAATGCCGTGTGAACGAAGCCTACCACGTCAGTCCCAGAGAGTTAAATACGATTATTTTCCATCAAATAAAATAAGTTTATTAAATTTTTGCCGCTATGTATGAACTTGAATTGCGGGATCATGTTTGTGTAAATGATGAAATCTAACCTTGATATAATTTTCTACTAATGTTTTCAGCAAAAGTGTGCGGTGATTTAGGGTAGGGTGTTGTTCTATTGAATGAATAATCAACGTATTTAAAATGGAGCTGTTCACAAAATACTTTAATATTTCTGACGTAATAGTTTTTGTTTGATTGTGTGACAGTATGTGCAAACTGCCTTTTTGTTTTACGATTTGCCTAATAGCATTTTCAGCTTTTAGGCAAATTTCAAACAAATCTTTGGTCGGATAAAGCAAACCACCCATGCTTTTCACGGTTATGAATTTGTGAAACCACAATCTTTCGTCACTAATTAAACTATTGATGCATGTTTCGCATTTAATAATTTTTGTTAATTTTCTGGCAGTCCACCCTGCAATATATGCCACAATGTATTTACTAACCTCTGATATATCATTACGTTGATAATCTAGCATGGCTGCAAGTATCAAGGTATTATTTTCACATTGTATATCCTCATTATCTACATTGTATGAAACTATTCCTGCCTGAGGTGATTCAATGTCTAAATTTCTTATTACAGTTTTATTAATAGCATTGGTGGCATTTGAATTAAGAATTTGGTAATTATCTAAAGGAATACAGTTTCCTGAAAAAGATGAACGGAGCTGTGCATGGTTAAAAAGCTTTCTATAAATTCCTATGAATTGTGTTGCATTGGGGTTGTTATTATGGCCGCCATGACTCCGAATAAGACCAAACAACAATTCTATGTGATCCTGACTTATTTTATACGTTGATATATATGCCATCTTGCCAGACTCTACCAGAGTGTTGTATAAATATTTTAAACTATTTATACATACAAGAAATCCAACAAATCCTGTTTTACATTGACACTGAACGACATTTTTTTTTGCTATTTTCATTGAAATATATTTTTTTGTAACACACTTCGTTTTGTGATATATTTTAAGGGATTTTATGTAGTTCTCTATTTTATCCAAAAAATCGAAGATTTTATGATGGTTGTGTTCAGATATCGGCATTTTGAAATCGTACTTTCCGCTTTTACGTGAATTGAGTATGTCGAACAGATGGTTAAAATTTTGTATAAAAGTTACAGTAGGCTCGACATTTTCAAACTCGGGAATTGAAAGTGATTTGCACATTTGTAAGGCTTTTGCTACACTTGAGCTCAATAGCTGCACCGCTAATTTGACTTTCATTATTTGATTTCTAAATTCAATATGGCGGCGCGTCAATTTGTTGGCTAAGTGTAACCCCTCAGTTTCCTGAAGAGAAGTTAATTTTTTTAACAAATGCCATTGGACTTGTTGATCAGTTTGGTCAAAAAATATACCTTTAGCTTCAAAAGTATTTCGCACGAGTTTCAACATATGACATGGGTCTAAAAATATAGCCACTTTACTATCATTGCTTGGATGTTGAAAGTAGGTCTTCATTTTATCAATATTTTCTAATTCACACCCTAAAATCCGAGCAGCAGAAAAATTGGCAGAACATCCATCAAAAGTTAATGCAACAATATCAACACCTACACCATTACACTTCTGAAGACATGTTTTGATTAAGCTTGCTCTTTGATTACCTGATAAACCGTTTATGAAAAAATACCCTACGGGTATTTTCCAATTCTGGTCATTGCAAACCAATAAAAAAACATACACCTGAGTTGCTATTACGTCAACTTCTGTTTGGCCTAGACCATAATCGACTAAGCCTACTGTTTTTTTACCATTCCATTGGGTTTGTTGGCGTATAGCCATTTCATCTGCAACTAATGTGCAAATGAGTCGTTTTCCACTTGCTTCTGATTTATTTTTTAATGCTTCAAATGCTTGTGCGGTAAAGCCGGGCTCTGCTTTGTTATTTTCATACCACTTCCTTAATGTACGTGGATGAGGAAGGGCGGTGGAAAACATTCGTCTTACATACATGTAAGCCGATGCAGAATAAAAGTGCAAGGTCAGTGCGAAATTGCGCAGTGCTGGAGGATATTTTCTTTTACCCGACTTTCCTTTCCGATTCATATAAATTCTATTTATTAATTCTGCACTTTCAGCTTTTAATTCTAACTCACTAGTGAAATCCACCGATATAAATTGCTTTTGTTCTAAATTTTTCACTATAGATTTCAATGTCATACACTTTTTTTGAAGTCGTGAGTTTTTCTGTTGAAGTGACCTTAGCTTGAGTTTTCGTTTTCTACTCTCATAATTTAATTTTCTGACTTGGTTTCTCAAAACAGCTTTCCTAGGAGTGTCAAAAATTGATGAAGAAATGCTGACACCACTAATCGGTGTGGCAGGAGTACCTGCAGGAGCTGTAGGTGTAATGGCTTTTGGAGTGGAAGGTGAAACAGGTTCAAGTTCCCCATCTTGTATCTGGCAATGAGGCGTGGCAGTTTTGTATATTTTGCGCATTCCTTTTTTAGTCGTGTATATTTCAGTGGGCGCAAAGTGATTAGAACACACACGACTATATTCGTTTGCTGTCCAGTTATCATCTCGCCTAGATTCCTGTACATTTTTTTCCCATTTTTCACGAATAGCAACTTCTTTTGGGAATCTGCAATGAGAAAAATGCATGCCAACAAATTATTATTTTTCTACGAAAACAGATTGGTAGCGATTCTTTTTCTCTAGACCGTTCTGTTTCAAGTAAAATGTATAAATAGGTAATATTATTTCTTCAAAAGTCTGACATAATAATGAATAAGTTGTCAAGTACGTGTCGAGACACGCGTATGATAGGCTTCCGTAGATGGTGACGATGATTATGATGATCATAAAAACCAATTTTAATGATGTCATTAGATGGATGACAACTAGAAATATATAATTGTCCAAGAACTATGTTCGTGAGGTCAATGACCTCTGAGTTCAGATGTGGAAGTTATTTGGTTTTGTAATATTAGGACGGACGGACGGACACAACGAAATTATAAAGGTTTCTCGTTTTACTACGGAACCCTAAAAAAGATAAGCAGCTATGTATAAGTATGAAAAAAAGATTATTTAAGTATGATAGAAAAAGCAACAAAATGCATGACTGTGTCCGTCAATCGAAATAAAAAATGCCGGATTGGCCGGACACGATCGCCACTCTAACTCTAACTTTCCGTTCTATGCTAAAAATCACAACTCATGCTTTACTTGTCTCACTAACCACAAGCATATATATCTGTCTCTTATTTCATTTGTTTCGCCTAATGGCGGTCATCAGTCAATTTGTATTGTGAAAAAAACAATTTGTTTCAAAATACAATGATTAAATGGTGATAAATCAGTACTTACGCGTGAAATGTGATGCCTGAAGCTTTGTGATGTATTTTGCTGCTACTTTTGCAATTCGGGAAAGCACAAGAAGGCATTTTTTCGGATGTTTATATTGTGTATGAACGTATGGCACCATTCGCGGACGAACACCGAATGAAGCGGCAAGTGAGAGACGTCTCTCAGTTTTTGTAAAAAGTACATACTAAAACTTGGCGCGCGCTTAGGCCAGTCCATTTAGGATTTTTAATGTCGTTGGATTCTTCCTCCATTTGATCTTGCAGAAATTCTAATTCTTTGTAATACCATAATGTCGGTACATACAGATCATCGGTACCAGAACCAGAAAGCATAGACTTTTTCACTTTGTTGTTTTCGCGCTTGAAACTTGTACGTAGTATACCTATTAATTTTTTTTTTCACTTCTTCCTCCGTAATGTTCCGGCGACAGATCTTCAGTAAATTTGTCATTTTTTTTACTGCTGCGCTTCTCTTGTTTTTGTCCATATAATCTTTCGATTTTATTTTCCATAACATCGGCATGTCACGATAAATAGATATGAAATGCAACGTAAATTCTTTGTCCGAAAGATACTCCACGCTGTTGTCGTCACTGGGCGAAGCGTCCTCCATGATGCCAAACCAACGACTGAGATCATGTTTGACAAACACCGCCGTTCACGTTCAAACTTGTTTGTCAAACACGACATCAATCCAGATTTTCTGCAAACGCGACAAACACGTAGATTGTTTGACAAACGCTTCAAACTAAGCTGCAAACGATCAAATAATTTGACAAACACGTATATTTGTCAAACAAATTTGATGGTTTACAGGGCGCTTAAGAAAAATCAAAACTTCACGTTCGGTTTCACGGTGTTTGTCACAGCGACTCATAGACTATGCCTACAAGTTGCACATAATTAGTCGCCTGTAAGGCTCTGGTCTACACGGTGTAAGTCCTGACGGGTGCGCTTTGTTTATTATGTTTTCTGTGGTGACAGTATTGTTCGTTTGACATTCACATCTTTTTGGGGTGTGACTGTCGTTGTCAATTCGCGCGTTTGTCAAGTGCCAACAGGTAGATTGATTTAGTTGAAAGTATAAAATATTGTTGCATGATTTAATAATGTCCAATTAAAATAATATGAAAGAATGTGATTCAGTGCCCGCTATAAAAAGGTATGTTACAATGACTGAAGAGGTTGTTCGTATTGTTGATAAGTTGACGATGGTTGGGGTGGGAAAATAGTTTGTTGTGGCGGAATGACTTTGTAGGATGTAATGTTAATTGGAGTTTGCAGGACTTTATCGGGCTGTTGTTTCTCTAAGTGGCGGATTTGTGCTTTGGATACTGCAGAGTGCAAATCTAGTTTAATTTTAGTTTGTTCAAGGATTGAAAGACTTTTCACCGCTTTGCTCATACTCAAAAAGAACAGATCATTTTCATCCATATCTCTTTCTCGTCTTTCATTTTGCTTTTGAATTCTGAGATCGTTTGATGACTTCATAAGTTCATAAAGCTCCTGCATCCCTGGCTTGACCGAATTCTGACGGGAAGAAGACGAACTCCTGACTGAGCATTGAGACTCGCTCCTATTGTAAGGACTAGCTGTAGACCTGTCCGATGTCAATTTAGATGGTGATTGAATTGCTTTTAACCACATTCATTAAGCTGAACACCCGCTCAATATCAGCATTTGAATGTGGCAAACTCATTATTTTTGTCGCGACATTGAATAAGTCTAAGACATAGACAGATGTTCTTTCACATTAATGCTTTCGAATTGCATTTTCGGTTGCGCTATTATTATTTTCGTGCACATGTTTCGTATCAAATCATGTAGCGTATTGTAGAGCAGACATGGGTCAGAAGTTTTGTTTTCAAAAGTTTTTATTGCCCCTTGTAAATTATTAAGTATTCCACACAAAAACTGCAAATAAATTTTGTTTCTTTCATCGTTGTACATGTTATATAATAACTCGGCTTTGTAGCAATTTTCATAAGTTCTCATTAATTGAAAGTGTAATTTTAGTTCTATCCATTGACTTAAGATTCTAGTTACTGCGGGTTCAATTGACAGCCATCGTGTATCACAAGCTTTTAAGATCTTAAGTGGCTCCTCTCCACAGTTTATCGCTTCATATATTTTTTTATATTCGTTTTTTCGTTTCGGTGAAAGCTTGAACCAATTGTGAGTTTCTCTTATTATAAATTCTATATTTCTTGGTATAGTCTCACATGACGCATGTGACACTGCCAATTAAATCGAATGGCAGACACATCTTATCAACACTGGATTGGGTAAAGCATACCTTTCCTGCAATATTTTATGGACACCTGCGCTTACTCCAGTCATAACCGAAGCATTATCCGTTCCGATTCCAATTAACTTGCTTTTATCAAGTTTAAAAGCTTCAAGTTGTGCTGTTAACGCCGAAACTATTCCTTCGGCATATGCAGATTCCAATTCGACCAGCCCTAAGAATGTGGAAACTATTTCGTTGCGACTGCTGCTAAAATATTTAACAACAATACCGAGATATTTTCAAACAGAAACATCAGTAGAATCATCTATAATCCAGCTGTACGAATTATCGCCAATATCATTTCTCAAAGAATCTTTAAAATGAGGTGCCAATACTTCCTGAATTATTGCTGTACATTTCGTTCGGTGCAATTTCATTTCTGTAGTAGCCTTAGAATCCGAAAATTTATTCTTACACAATTCGGTAAGGTGAATTGCTTGTATAGCTGTGTGTTCTGCAACATACATTGAGAGAGCACCTTCAGCACAGAGTTTATCGACGGGTTTTTGCAATATTGAAGAGATTTGTGTTTGTTTTTCGTCCAAGAAAGGTTTCGCCTGCTTCTTGTGATGAACTGAATCACAATGTCTCTGGATATCACTTAATTTGGCAAGAAAATCCTTCCTATAATACAAACACATTGCCCTTGTATCATCTCCAGGCACAGGTTTCAACCATTGTTTAAAGTCGATTTCTCCCATTTGACTTTATATCTTTGTTTGTACGCAGTTTTTTTTGATAATAGTACATCCATTTCGAAAGAGTTAACCAACACAACACTATGGAACACTCACAAAAGTAACGAATAAAATAAATCAGTGCTTAAAACGTTATTTCTAAACTTGAACTTCAGTGCGTTCACATAGACACATAGTTCTGTTTCAGTGAATATCTGGAAATCTTTAAATTCAGATTGCCGTTTACTACTTGATTTAAAAAAAATGTATATTCCTCGACCCAACTTTTCACATTCTTGTGGCAATTTTTTACAAGCATCGTTTGCACATAAGTGCAGTGAATGGCACACACATTTTATAACAGTGATTCCGGGACAGCGTTGACGAAACCTGGTAGACACAGAATTGTTGCAGCCCATCATTGTGTTGCACCCGTCGGAAGCAAAGCCAATAATGTTATCCAATGGGATTTCATATTTTTCAAATGATTGTGTGACGATGTTAAATAAATGTTCTGCGTTAGCTGTATAATCTTCAGAACTGCTATCAAACAGCTGTATCAAGTCCCAAAAACGAGAAACAATTAAGCCAGTTACCGGATCATAGTACCTGATAACTACGCATACAGTTTTTACCACCGCTATATCAGTGCTCTCATCGATTAGCACTGAAAATTTAGATGTTTTTAAATCTTCACACAAGATCTCTTTTTCAGTTTTCCCGATAACATTGTTAATAATAGCTTGTACCTTTGTACGCTTAAGTTTTAAATTTTTGGCTATGTTTGAATCCGTAAAAGTTTTTGCCAAAAGATCGCACATGTGATCCGCCACTCGATGTGATAATTTATGTTCGGCCATGAAGGCAGCTAGCTTTAGTTCTGCTATTTTTTGTTTATCGCCACTGGGCTCCAATTTTTTGAATATGCTATCTATTGGCTGAACGTTTGAACGTACAGTTTTAACGTTTTGTGAATGTTTTATACCTTCAGAATGTCTTTTTATGATAGTTAATTCTGCATTCATCGTTGTGTCGCAAAATGAGCAGAAAGCTTTATATTGGTCCTTAGGATGTTGCTGAAGCCAAGGGGAAAAAGCTTTATTATTTCGCCACTCATCTTTGAATTTTTGTTTATAATGCTTACGTTTTTGTCCAGTTTTCGGAATCTTGGATGATGACGCTTCTTTATCTGTCTCGTAGCTATCAGTATCACTACCCATTTTATGTACGTTGTATCGAACAAAAATAAATATTGTTTCACTGATTAAATACACTGCGCACTTGCCATACATCAAACAGCAACAAACAAATCGAAGAAAAAAAGAGTGTGAGCAAGCGATTCATTCATTCATTATTATGCAACCAATTTTCATAAACATTGATTGTTTGAATGGATATGTAAACTAACACACTTTTATATTTAAACGTATTGTGATGAATAAAATATTTAGGGATTTCCCCGGTAGTAGTGAAGCGAAATAGCGGCGACTTGATGTTGCCATGCCATATAGAGCTGGATTTTCGTTTAGTTCTACGTATCTGTAGTACGTTGTAGTGGTAGGCCTCTTTAGCAGGGGGCCGCCTGGGGAAGTACCACACCTTTGCCAGTTATTCATCCGCCAAGCAGTAATGTGCAAACATTACTGTGTTCCGGTATGAAGGGCAATGTTACCAGCGAAATTACTGGGCATGATGAGATTCAACAACTCATATCTCAGGGTGATAGGCGCAGTGCAGTGCCGCGCAGAATTTTGAATTTTAAAACACTGGGTGGCACTGTGTCTGATATGGGCAATCATGATGCTTACCATCAGGCATCTGATGAGCTCGTCTTGTCACTCACTATCATAAAAAAAAAAAAAAAAAAAAAATCTTTTTATAAAATAAATACTTCTGAATAGTTATTTACATGTTGACTGTCAATTCTTAATAAAAATACCGTAAAAAAGTACACGGTAGTGAAACATTACCGTAGACCGTGTTTTAGCCAAAAATACCGTGCATCTACGGTAATTACCGTGTATCTGGTAACACTGATGGGATTCCCCGTGCTCTATTGCCATTTTAAAACTTAGCTGGCATAGAGCACAAAATTGAACATAGGGTATTTTCCGATATGCACTGCGAGTACTGTGCAGTGCTACCACTTTAGAAAAATCTGTTTCGTTATGGACTACTAGTATACTGCTGCAGTACCCTAAAAATATAAATAAAATACTGTACAGTGGTCGCATGCATACTGGAACATAGCCAGAGTATACTAGTAGTCCATAACGAAACAGATTTTTCTAAAGTGGTAGCACTGCGCAGTGCTCGCAGATTTTACAGATGCCTCACTTTCATTGGATCTTGTCTGTGGGGCCCTATTTTTTTGCAGTAACTCTGTCACTATTCCAATTCGAAATACCTTGAGGGTCATCTGGTCTTTTTTATCTGGACGATCCTTTCTGTGCAGCAGCCAGGCATTATTGACACATATGTCAAGAGCTTGGGTGAAAAGAGCCATATACCATCTTTTTGTTTTAAAACTAGATCGGTACAATGAGATCAACATGTCGGCCAAATCCACTCCACCCATATGAGCATTGTATTGCTTTACGATTTGTGGATAATCTACATCAACTCTTGATTTAGTCTCTTTCGAGTATCTCTTTCTTTTTTCTTTTGCATGAGAGTCCACAAATGAACTTGCTAGCGTAACAACTTTATTATCCAGCCATTTTACCATCGCAACTTTATTTTTATTACAGACGAGCGGTTGGCTAGCACCTCTAGCTTTTTTTGCAAGTGCCTTGTCAGAGAGTAACAAGGTTTGACAATCTCTCAATCGGTTACTTTTGACGGTTCCCAAACTAAAAAGACCGTATTCATTTCGGAGATGGTGGATCAACTCTAAAGAGGTGAAAAAGTTGTCAAAAAAGACAGTTGCAGGCTTCTCTTGTATGGTCTTGCAAAGTGCTATGACAACTTTAGCACCGAGGCCAAGACTATTTTCATAGTCCGTAAAAGATCGATTTCTGAACGTGTCTTCGCCAGCATACGGGATAAAATCGTAAATTAACCCAGATACCCCTGCACGTACAAAAATTTTAGAACCCCACTTTTTCGGTTTTTTTTGGTTAGCCTCGTATCGACTACGCGCTCCTGACGCGCGTGCCATGAATGACCGCGCCGAGAGTGCGTTCCGCGGAACGCGTGCCAAACTTTTGAAGTATATCAACTAAGCGCGCCTGGCGCGCGTGGCAACCGTTCCAGTGTTTGACCCGTCATCATGCAAGCCAGTCGTGTACGAGCAGCAGCAGCTTTTGTAATTATTCACAGTATTATAAAGAAGAAAAAGGAGAAACGAAAAGTGCGCTGGTGGATGAAAGAGCTGTACCGAAAAAAAATGCAGTGACACTTATCACAGATATGCAGTTCGAAGTGGTAGAAGACACAATAAAAAACTTCACAAGAATGTCGACAGAAGATTTCTATTACTTAAGAAACTTGATAGAGCCAAAGGTGAAAAAAATTGACACCCGGTTTCGCGAAGCTATTACAGTGACTGAAAGGCTGACTATAACTTTGAGATTTCTGGCCACTGGAGACTCGTATACAAGCTTGCAGTACTTGTTTAGAGTTTCAAAGCAAACTATATCTAGGATAGTCCCAGAGGTTTGTGATGCTATCAGTGAGGTTTTAAAAGATTGGGTAAAGGTAAGTGAAACACGCAATATTATTATTTTATTAATTAGTATTATATTTATTTAACTTTTTTAAATTAAATTATTTTGAGTTGACGTACTGGCCAAAGAATCATTGTTTGAATTTGAGAGATTTTGAGGTTCGTGTGTTGTGTTATACCCATAATGTGGACTGTTTTTGCCTAAATCGGCTTCAAAAATAATATTATTTATTGCCTGTTTGACATATATTAAAGTATGGCTGTCATATTTTCTTAATTCATTTGCTATATGCTGGCCATAACTGAAATATGAATCAGTAGCTTGAGACGTTTCAGTTAAAATTTTAAACGCTTCTGTCAACATTTTATCGTCCTCATCTTCCAGCTTCCTTTTCTTCGGGGTCTTTTTTGTGGTTTTTTTCGGTGCTTTTTTAACAGTATCATTAAATTGTTCTTGTGTATTACACTCTTCTGAAGTTTTTTGGGAAGACTCGCCTTCATTTTGTAATGTAGAGTCCTGAAATATAAACGTGCATTTATTTTACATTGTATTTTATAATTATTTGTAATTTTACAGATCCCCACATCCGAGAAAGAATGGTTGGAAATTGCTGAAGAATTTCAAGAAAAATGGAATTTTCCTCATGCTATAGCAGCCATGGATGGAAAACACGTAATAATACAAGCACCTGGTAACAGCGGCACGGAATATTATAACTACAAACACTTTTTTAGTATCGTACTGTTCGCTCTCGTAGATGCGGACTACTGTTTTAGATACGTTGACATTGGTTCCCAGGGGAAACTTTCGGACGGGGGGATCTTTAAACGCACTTCATTATACAAAAGACTCGAAGAAAAGTCCATGAAAATACCTCAGCCATCGATACTTTAAATACCATATACCCTCAAAGTTCCATACGTTATTCTGGCAGACAAAGCATTTGCACTAAACGAATACACAATGAAACCGTTCCAAGGGGAGCCAGAGAAGGGTCTCTAGAAAGAATTTTCAACTATCGTCTGTCAAGAGGACGTAGAGTAGTGGAAAATGCTTTCGGAATAGCAAGCTCGGTTTTCAGGGTTTTAAGGAAACCTATGTTACTATCACCCAGTAAAGCTACAAAAGTAGTTTTAGCTGTTGTACATTTGCACAATTTTTTCGAAAGAGGTCTAGCCAGAAATACATACCACATGGATCTTTAGATACGGAAACAGAAACAGGAATCACACCAGGTAGTTGGAGAAATGAGGGTGAACATTCATCACTACTCCCTCTCACTAATGCGCCACGTAGAAGTGGGAATGACGCAAAGGAAATACGTTTACATCTCGCTCAACATTTTGCAATCAACGGAGCAATACCTTGGCAAAATAGATATTAAAATTAGTAACATTAAAATTAGTAACCTGCGTATCGCCTGTTGTATCGTTTGAGTCATTATTCCCATTGTATTGCAAAGTATCTATTCTGCATTTTTCTCTTCTGTACGATGATAGGAGCACAGTCATTTTTTTCTTTATCTCCGGCACAGGGACTCCGATTTCATTCACTACCGATTTCTCTCCAAGCATCTTCTCTCAGCGATTTGTTGTGATACGAAGAACTTTTGCTATTCCACAGCAGTTCTTTTGTACCATACAGTCGTATTAACTTACGGCAACTTTGATTAGGGGAGACCGGGGTCGGAAGTCACATTTTTTTTATTTTGCACGTATTTCTCCAACTATCATGTTTAGACTTGAGGTTTTTATATTAAAGGATAGTGTAATTATTCTAGTTTTAAAGAAATGAAAGAATTTTTCTCTAATGTTACGTTACGTAAAAATATATTTTTTTTTCGTGAAGAAGAGAAGTGTGACTTCTAACCCCGGGTCAGGGATGGTTGTCACAGTATTAAGGGTAGGTAGTCACATAATTAAAGTGAGGGCAGTTCACAAAAATAAACACTAATCATAATGAAGTAATCATTTTTATTAGAAACTATAAATCTTGTACATTGTATGTGTACGAAAGAATAACAAATACTTGCTGCAAGCAAATATAGTAGGTATATTTTATGAATCTGGTAGCTAACATGAAAGGACTACAATCATTAATTAAAAAAATAACTTATCTCTTTGGACAGTATGTTTTCTTAATCAGTCATAATTATCTTAATCAGTCAATTATATCTTAGGCCATACCTTCTAGTAATTAAAACTAAAAATTAATAACTTAGTGAGATCTCAGGATCAGTCAGAATATTCAGAATCACAATTTTGGCATATGTAATTGGGTAGTCCAGGTGTGCATGCTTCGTGAGCCCAAAGTTTGCAATCTTGGCACTGGATCCAAATTTCTCTAGACTTGCTAGCAGAGTAGGGCGACAAGCAGACTAAGCAATAATCTTCCTCCTCTTTCTCGTCTTCTTCATAGTCAACAAATTTGTTCTTTTTATTTCTTTTAGTTACCGTTTCCTTTTCTTTCTTCTCAATCAACACACGTTTAGATACTTTTTTTTTCTTTGCATCTTGTTCCTTCTTTTTCTCTTCTAAGTAAGTCTTTTCCGGTGTATCAGTTAGGATTGTTGATTTTCCTTTTCTTTTGTCTGCTCGCTGTGACTTACGTGGAGGTGCTTTTGGTAGGGGTTTCAAGGCTTGCGGAGATACAAGTAGAGACGTTCTTGAAGAACAACTTGGTCCAGGAATTGCCAATTGTTCCATTGGAGTTTGATTTTGCGGCAATGCTTCTGGCAGTGAGCAGACAATCTTTTCAGGTGTAATTGCACGAGCACTAATGTAAGGGTTATCATTTTGAGCCAGTGCAGCGTCGTCAATAACAGGCAGGATCATAGCAGGATCTTTAGTCCCAAAGTTATGATCTTCAGCTTCAGGCGTTGTAGGACGATTAAGTGCAGAGTTGTTGTTTTGTTGGACGGCATCATTAGGCACAATTTCATCGTCAGGAACCGTAACTAGTGGTCTATCAGTGACAGACTATGCCATGAAATCGTGGTCTTGAAATATGTCTCTGTTAAATGGGCAAATCCCGCAGGCTTTATACCCTGTGACAATATTGGATGGTGAAACTGCCAATGGAAATGCCTGAGCAATAATTCCAGGGATATCGTAAATTGTCATGCTTTGTCCTGGATGATTTACCATCCATTGATCCATTGCGTTATTAATATATTTCTTCAGAGGCCCATAAACCGACCTGTCCAAGGGTTGAAGGCGATGGGTACAGTGCGGTGGAAAAGATAGCATTACTATGCCATTTTCTTTTGCAAAGTTTAGTCCTTCGATAGATAGATGAGAACTGTGGTTGTCTAAAAGCAAGAGGCATGGATTTTCCTTAGTTGACTTTACGTGGTTATGGAAATGTTTCAGAAAAGCAACAAATAACTCTTCTGTCATCCAGCCTGAGGGATTGCTACCACCTTTGCAGCCAATTGGTCCGTCCCGTATGAAATAGTCTTTAAAATGAACCCGGGGGAAAACAAAGAATGGTGGAACTGAATTTCCAACTGCTGAAACAGCAGCAGCTAACGTGACTAATGTGCCTCTTTCAGCCGAGGTAATGGCACCAACTTGCTTAAATCCCTTTCTAGCAACAACTTTGGACGGTTTTTGAACTGTAGTTACCCCAGTTTCGTCCATGTTCCATATGTCATGTGGTTGGATATTGTTCCGTTTAATTACCGATTCCAGGTTATCGAAAAAGCTTTTGACATTATGTGGATTAAAGCTCGTGGCGCGAGCCAAGCTAGTAGCTTCAGGAGTTCTTATTGACAAAGCTGGGTGTCTCTTCAAAAAGCTTGTGAACCAATCGGAGCCAGCCAACTTGTTCGATTCCCAAGCCTTAGGGACTTTCAAGTTGTTAGACATTGCAAGCTGGAATGCTATTTTGCGAACCTCCTTCGGAGACAACCCGAAATAGACACTTGAAGCCAGAAGTAAGTATTTTTCCAGTTCTTCCTCTTGTTCATCGGTAAAAATTTGTCGATTCCTTTGGTAGCCTATTTTTGTGGATGGTCTTGAAATGGCTGTGTTGTTGATCTCTTCAGAAGTAAACTTTTTACAATATCTAGTTAAAGTGCGGTAATTAATTCCAAAATCCTTCGCAACAGACCTTATGGACTTGGCATTAATTTTAACTTCCCTCGCCGCACGCAGCATCAATGAAGCTGAAACAAGCCCTCGATTGGTCTTCCTCTTGTGAACTCGTGGCATGTTGAAGCTAAAACAAATAAAGTCTATTTAAAAAAACTTAAATACCAATAGAAACAAAAACGCATACCAGGGGCTGGTTGTCACATGTGACTACCAGCCCAAAAGTTCCTGTGACAACTTGCCCCGGTACATGTTTTAGAAAAGTAACCTCCAAAGCAAATACCCCTCAAAAGATATTGAAATAACTATATCTCAGTATCATAGAAGACATATTTCTCACCATAAAACACATTAAATGTTCATTATTATAGAAAGTTTAAGTATACTTACGAGACTCGATCCGGAAACACAAAAATTTACTTTTGTTGTGCGAAAAAAATAAACATGCGTGTCACCGTCACAGCATGGCGGAGCGGACTGATGTGAGGTAGGGACGGAGGTGTTGCTATCCCGCTCCTATGACGCAATTCAATGTACTCATTCACTCGTTCGTGTGTCTGTTATTGCCACTGAGACAACCAACCCGTGAGACAACCATACCCGGTCTCCCCTATCCATAATGGGAGCGCACAAACACAAAAAAATACAACGAGTCCGTCTCAATTGGCGCGCGCGCCGCGACTGATGCGTGGTAAAAAACCGACAGCCGACGGAACGGACCGCTCCGCGTTCGGGCGCTCCAACGAACACATTGGCGCGCGTTCCAAAATGGTATCCATTTCGCGCGGCTGGAGCGCGCGCCAGTGTTCGATCTCTTGGAGCGCGTAGTCGATACTCGGCTTAAGTATTGGCGCCTACTTCCAGCTCTCGTACCTTTGTAAGGTGTAATCATTTCATCTACACTATAGCGCCCTTCCTCTGCGAGTAATAAGCAATTTGTGCGGATTTTTTCAAGAATTGGTCGCACGTTGAAATAGCGGTCATCGTTCATGTCTGTATTGTCTACAAAATGTAGGTATTTCCTAATTTTTTTAATGTCATTACATCAGCAATTAGTGGATATCTCAACGCGTTACTCCAATAGTCTCGGTAAGTTGGCATTTGAACTACACCCATCGATAGAGTGATGGCTAAAAAATCTTTGATATCATCCGTTGTGACATACATTTAACAGCTACTCTTTGCACTGAATATAAATTCGTGTTATCCCTGATGTGTTCAATAAGGTCTTCCGAAAACAACGTGGAAAAGTAATCCAGAGGTGATTTTAGGCTTGCATCAAAAGGAGGATGGTATTGGGGTAGTTCTACTGTTGCAGCATGTTGAAACTTGCCGGTTTTCCACTTAAATCCTAGAGGTTTCCTTACAAACTTCTTAACTCGTTTTACCACAACCTTGGGTGCAGTAGGAGCCTTTCTTTTTGAACGAGTCATAGTAGCTGGTGTGCTTGTCAAAGGTGATAATACAGATGAGACTGAATTCAGCATGAAGGGAAGCTGCTCCTGCGGTTCACCAGTGGGGAACATTTGATTGATAACGGGTGACAATGGAATAGTTTCTTCATCAGATAAAGGCGTATGAAGTTGACCTGGAGGGACATTTTCGTTTTCAGAACTTCAGAACAAGAAATGTCCAGGCTATTTAGACACGAGGGATAGGATTTTGGTTCAGAACTGCAGTATGTAGAATCATCGTCATCGTCGCGTACCCTAGGCTGCTGAATTATAAGTTCATCTTCAGAAGAATTACTACCACTATCAGACTGTGCATTTTCTGGTGGTACAAGTGCCATAATTCTCCGTATTCGTTGCCATTTTGGGCTAATCTGAAGCAAGCAAACAAAAAAAAACATGCAAAGCCGCACCCAAGGCATACCAAAATAGCAAACACAGCTTAAACTATCTTGTTATAAAACATTTATGCAAATAAATAACAAAAAGATTAAAAATTATTGCTAAATGCAAGTTTAGTAAAATCGCCACCAAATTAGCAGAGTTGTTTAGAAGCAACATAGAAAATTTCATGTACTTCACTAGTCGAATGGGTAGTGTTGTTTAGTAACGACATTCAAAATAGTCAGTACTTCACAGGGAGTATCGCAGTGTAGGCGACAAGCAACATCCTTGTTGACAACCTCATAAATTCTTATTTTATGAATTAAATTCAATGTTTTACACAATTATCAATGAAATACACATTTTAAATTACAATGTGTGCAATAACCCAAAATGTAGACAAAAACCATTATTTAAATAAATATTTACCTTCGATCTGTGTCGAACTAGTGGTCTCGGCGCCATTTTGCAAACGAAAGGTAGAAATAGTGCCCAGTGTTGCCAGCTATAATTTTTATTTGGTGTGTTTTGTTTTTGCTATGACATGAATACAAAATGTCTTGAAAAAAGATTGAAATAAATGAACAAGATTTTTTTTTATTATTTCGGTCAGGCTTGTCATTGCGAATTAAAGGGTTAACCATTAGAAATAAAAGTTTGCTTTTTAGTTTTCAACAAAATGTATTTATTAATTAGTTTCACAAAGTAGGGGACCTCAACGATTGGTAGCAGAGCCTAGTTGAGTGGATCTAGAGGATGGCGTCACCCAATAGAAGTTGCCGCATCGAGTTGTTAAACCGAAGCAACTATGATACCTGGAGCATTCAGGTACAGACCGTACTAATAAAAGGCGGTTTGTGGAACTGTGTCACAGGAGACAAGGGAAAAGACGAAGACTACATCTATCAAGAAAAACAATTGCTTGCGCGATCGGAACTGTAGCTCCTCATAACACCGTCTGAACTAAGGCAAGTAAAGAACTGCAAAACAGCGCGTGAAATGTGGGACACACTTAAAAATGGATATGAAAGTAAGGGGCCCGCACGCAAAGCTAATACTGTAACAGTTAATTCTGAAAATAATGAATCAATTCATGCAATATCTAATCTATCGAATAACTGGAAAAGTTAAAATAGAAGAAGACAACTTAACGTTAAACAATACATTGTATATTCCTGGACTGTCACAGAATCTTTTGTCAGTCCTCGTGTTACTGAGTATGGACACACAGTTTTATTTACTAAAAACAAAGTACATGTCAAAGAGAAATAAAACAATATCCTTTTAGAAACGGAGAAGATAAAAATGGTCTTTATTACTTGAAATTGGACGAACAAGTAAACTGCATTCAAGAAAAGGAAAACGATATAATGAAATGGCACAAGAAGTTAGCACACGTTAAACGAAAATTACATGAAAAGCATGCTAACAAACAATTTAGCTAAAGCATTGAAATTCAACACACATGATACCTTGAAAAGTTGCGAGACATGTTTAAAAGGAAAGATGCTTGCAGGAATTAAAGCAAATTGATGAATTATTTGTGAATGGAAACCGTAAATGTCAACATCACCTGTCAAATTAGAAGCGCAGTCAGACTTTTCATAACTGTCATTATGTCATTCACCCTTCTTGCTCTTGTCTGCGCTGGTTACGATCGCTAATATTTTTCTTAAAATATATCCGTTCATATCAAGTGATCACGCGAGTTTTATTAATCCAAAATAAGTAATAAATATCTACATGGTAGCAGAGCGTGGTTGGCCAGCCATATTTCAAGATTTTGGAAAACTATTGAACGGATCGAGGTTATGCACGAGGTATCCGCCGGCATCATGTCGTCATCTAATATTTTCAGTATATCTAAACTGTCTGGCAAAGATAATTACGCGCAGTGGAAATTTGCGGTAACGGCATAATATCTGCGACATGAAGGATTGTACAAATATCTGATCGACACCGAGGTGGATGCAGTATTGGATACGAAATCTTTTTCGAAAACAACCGAGATGATGCATCGTGATATTTGATATGTAGACTCAGGAGCAAGTCTACACATGACCAACCGTGATGACTGGATATACGATATGACCGATCCACCGGTGTCATCAATCAAAGATGCGAGCAACACACCACTCCTAGTGAAGGGAATGGGAAAAGTTAATATCATACTAGATGGTAACGAGGACAAAGTGATACAGGTGAGAGACGTTTTATATATACCTAACTTGGGGGTAAATTTACTCTCAGTGAGCAAAATAACGAGTAACGGTTGCAAAGTCCATTTTACTGATGATAAATGGGATATATATATAATAATGGAGGAGAGTTTGTATGCTCAGCACTCAGAAAGGGAAATCTTTATGTGCTAAAGAGCTGTGTGAAAGAGGAAGCTGCCGCAAATCTAACCGAAGCAAATACTTTCTCTCCGCAACAAAATGGTCTTGCTGAAAGAATGAACAGGACACTGGTTGAAAGAGCAAAGTGCATGCTATTTGACACCAAACTAACCAAACAGTACTGGGCAGAGGCGACCGCTACAGCTGCATATGTCGTAAATCGTTCTCCTACACATGCGCTAAAAGAGAGAACACCTTTTGAAGTTTGGTCAGGTAAGAATTTAGAACAAATCAGTGTTTTTATGGAATTGTTTTACTT
Organism: Hemistola chrysoprasaria; assembly: GCA_947063395.1. NCBI lineage: Eukaryota > Metazoa > Arthropoda > Insecta > Lepidoptera > Geometridae > Hemistola > Hemistola chrysoprasaria. The sequence continues at coordinate 2,448,872 of OX346727.1, read as the reverse complement.
ACTTGATGGTTCTGCCTCAAGCCTCGTTTATTCAGTTCAGCCAAGTTCTCCTTGCTGGTAATTGAGGTCTCATCAGAAATATCTGAGTCATTATCAGATTCGTCAGTGGTTTCTGGTACATAAAAGTTATCGCTTGTATCCCAAAAGTCAGCATCGTCATCGCTTTCCGGCACATTAAAAGATGTTCCTTGATCTTCTTCGGTGTTTACACAATGTTCAGGACTATGTGTAGTATCAATAATATCACTCTTTTCAGTAACTACGTGATTGATATTTTTATCAAAAACGGCACTATTTATGGTACCTACTATTTTCACGTCGATATTCGGCGCTAACGTGAACTGTATTGCTAGTTGAAGCTACGCATAATGCCGTTCCTTTTTCTGTAAATTTTTCCTAAAAACATAAATTTTATTGATATTGATATATTTTAAAGGCAGTTTAATTTATATCTTTACAACGTGATACTTTACCTTAGATATTTGTTGTATTTTGATTTTTTCTTTTAGACACGGCAGGATCTTGTCAACATTTTGTTCATAATTGCTTACATTAACTGCGTTTGTTTTATTTCTTCTTGTGTTATATGCTTGTACTGGATCCAAAAATAAAATAAATTTAGTTACAAAATATTATTATTATTATCATACCTATTTAATTTGAAGATATTAAAAAAAGAAAATAAGTACATGTTTAATATTTACATATTAGAGTCATCTAATGTCTTTATAAATACCTAGTTTTCCAGATGACAATATTCGCACTCATCTTGTGTATAAATACCTAGTTTTCCAGATGACAATATTCGCACTCATCTTGTGGGTAATGATCATACAGAGCAAAGGTACAGTTACTGCACCAAAACCATGATTGTTCAAGTAATGTGAGTACATTATAACCAAAATTTAAATCAATAATCAATAATCATATGTTGTGGTTGCGTCGGTAAAATATTAACAACAAATGCACAATTTATACAATGCGTTCGTAAAATAAAATGCGTCGCATCCCAAGGCCAAATCAAATCATTATTTAACAATTGTTCAAAATCCGATCTTGTTAGAAAACTATCTACGTCTAAAAAATAACCATCTTGGGTTCACTTGAACTTGAACTGTATACTGACTGTAAGTTAAGACAACTGAGTGCTGAATGTTTGTCGGATATTTTGATGATGCCTACCTACTTTTAAAAGCCTGCGCATAAGATTGTTTTGAAATCTTATTCGGTTTCAAAGCAATCTTAGACCATCTTAGACTGTGCACATTATTCCAAATGTGTAAGAAAATCACGATTTAATTGGGATGTATCAGCAACCATAAGTTATTGACTTAATATAAGCAATTAATATTAGCAATCTTACCTTTTTTTCCTTTTCGCGTGCTTCTCATTTTCTTTAAATCCATCTTATTATACAAAAAAATCATGTTTATGGATGTATCGGATCCATAAGCAAAAAATTAAATCCGTCAATATCATAGAATATCGTACACTACATAATATGTGCAGGATATTCTATGATATTGACGGACGGCGAATATCACGCCGAACGGTGTGACTTGTTCAGTATCGACTGTATAATAAGATAAATCAATGTGAGGTTCATTTTTGCACAAGCCATAGTTCACTAGGTTTAAACGCGCCAGGCGGCCAGGAAGTAGATAAGCCGAATTCTAAGTAATAAACAATATCAACGGTCGCATTCATTCGTTACATTGTTGTCAAACGTATGTATGTATATCTCGCGCTACAACAGCGCTAAACGTTACAAACGAAATTGTCAAGAACTAAGCGATATACAATTTCATGTATTGTAGCTGTAAAGTGAAGTCCAATTTTTTTTTAATTACAAAGTTCACATACCTAGTACTTTAGACCAAGACGCGTGGTTTGGCAATGTGAACCAAAATGACGTCCGTATATGGGACGCATAAAAGCAGGTGGACGCCATTTTAAATGCAATTAACTCCATATTGGACGCCGAAATATATATATATATATATATATATATATATATATATATATATACAACATAGAACAAGTGTACTTCTTCTAGATATATTTTGCAAGTTAATTTTGAAGTTTCCTTTAAAAATGTATTTTTAGTTCTACGATTCACGTCATTAACATTCTGTTCAGTAATTATTTAAGAATTCTCATCTAATAATTTGATTCGTAGTACATACTCAAATAAGTCATATTTCTCTAAATTTGTAGTTAACCTATTAGATGTCAAAAGTTCTGTTATCGTTTCTAACAGTTTAACGTTTTCTTCAACGGACTCTGTGGTTATTAACAAATCGTCCATGTAGCGTACTACCTTACCAAATCGTAATTTCCCTAAAACTGTATTCATTAGCCTTTGGATCACCGATGGCGCATTACATAACCCAAAGGGCATTCTCATGAACACGTAATGTCCGGCAGGTGTTACAAAGGCAGTCTTGTTTATAGAGTCTTTATGTACGTTAACATGATAGTACTCACTTTTAAATAGAGGGAGGTGAAACATTCACAACACTATAACTTGTTAAAGTCTATTTCAACTAGAGAGCGAAAAACGGACATTGACCTTTTAGTGTTGCGCAGGGAAGACCAACCTTCTTTGCATCAATAAATTATTTTAATACTTAACAACTGTTTAATACTTAACATCATGATTGCCCATATCAGACACAGTGCCACCCAGTATTTTAAAATTCAAAATTCTGCGCGGCATTGCACTGCGCCTGTCACCCTGAGATATGAGTTGTTGAATCTCATCATACCCAGTAATTTCGTTGGTAACATTGCCCTTCATGGTGTACGTTTTAAAGTGCCGTCTCCATAAAATGTTCTACTTTTGTTTTCATCAGTCAAAAATGTTCTACTAGTTAATGATGTAAAAACTAACATCTCATCTTTTGCCATCTTCAATAATTAGAAAGTCAACTGATAGTAATTTTGGAATTTTCACATCCAGCCGATTAAATTCGTTATTACTTTGTTCCAAAACTTTGTTTTATTCTATACAGTGCACTTCATTTTTATTCAAATGATGGCATTATCACAATTGATCTTTGAAATTCGGATATGCAATTTTCGAAAATCTTGATCGGCGTTCATCTTAGTAGATATTGCCTTTTTGCAAGTATCAATAAATAATATATGTTTTTTTATGTGACATTTTGGCTTCTATGTGACAGACATGCATTAGGACTTGCCTTATGAGCCCTATCACAAAATTTCATGCGCTCATAGGCAGTGCTCAACGCATTGCAATTTATAGCATTTTAGTAGTTCTAATTTCGTTTCTTTACAGGTGTTTTAATCATTATTTTCTAAAATAATAAAAAAATCGATTTCTCTATGAACTGAGGTAACTTTAGGTATAAAATTTTCGTAAAAATAATAAATAATAATAATAAGTTTTACGCTTTTGAATGGGATTTTTTTCTAGGTATTCCATACATATATCAAAATTTTGAGACCGTTATGTACTAGATCATTATATAAGATACGTATATTGTTATTTATTTTTTTATTATATTAACTTTGTACTATAGTTAAAACTAAGAGCTCAAAACAGTGCCGTCGTACACTTTAAGAAAAACTAGCTTCGTCTACCTACCTACCTACCTCCCACTCCTCTTCTTTCCTTATGTCTTTATCAATCCCGGTTTTAGCCATTAAATCTCACTGCACTTCAATTATGTATGTCACCCATTTTTCTATCTTCTTGGCCTAACCTAATTGTTACTTATTTCCGCGCGTCAAACCACAGAGTCACCTTTCATAGACACTCTAATCTTACTTTTTTATAAAGGTGGCAATATACTTTCGCGTTTCGCGACACTCCCAAACCCGAAAGGAAAAATTAAAGTGTTGGTAGGCCTAAATCTATTTCATCTAAGAACAGCTTTGACAAAGTAAAATAATTCTCATTATAAAGGAATAAAGTTTTATTAACCTTACCAATAGCACAGAATACTAATAAGGGACAGAAGGGACACTCCTCAAAATCATTCAAATAAATAGCGACTCTAGCTCGACGCAATAAAGTGCAATTCAGGTCGCACGACGCCCAACTAATTATCGTTCAAGCTGCCTCTCTTTCTATCGCGTATCTCTTATTCCTTCTTACGACGTTAGGGATGTTATCTTTTTTATTTGTCTATGAAACTATATAATTATCTTAGGTTTTAGGTGTAAGCAGTGTAAGGTAATACGAGTGCCAGGTGACATGTTTGTAAGAATTAAGAATAGTTTAACATTTGGGAGTTGTAGGTATCTACTTATTTACTAATAGACATGCATTATTACCTTTCGATGGCCATTGGAAGTAAGAAAATTCGTGATGTTCAGACTCTTGTAATAATTTAACCATCCGAATGCGATAAAAACGTCAGTTTTCACGAACTAGCTTATCCATTAGAATAAATAATATTCTAATATATTAAATAAGAAATTAAAACACCGAAAAATATGTATCGAGACAAAATCTCAACATTACCACAGAATATAGGAACATTTATTTTGTAGGCTCTCACTATGCGTGCGTTTAAAATAGGGCTCTTTTCGTAAGGATCGTCCCGGATGAACGCATAGCGTTAGATCTCACTCAAGTTCCTATTGTTCCGAATGCATAGGGCCGGTAAATCCAATGCTTAAGCATTAATGCTTAAGTATTGGATTTACCGGCCCTATGCATTCGGGCGAACTGTGAGACCAGCGCGCGCCTGCGCGCGACGACCCCCTAAATTTGTACGTCTAGACTACGCGTTCCGGGTACCTGTAGCTTCAAAGCAAAAACGTGGAGTGTCACAGGCCTGCCAATAATCAAATTAACATTTTTTAATTTATACCTCAGAGGAAATAACATTAGTAAATAATTGTTTAGTCCATTTCCTTATCCTCTCTCTGGCTTTCACCGATGCATTCCTTCTCGCGGTCAGCTTTACTTTCATCTGCAGTGTCTGTAATCTCATCTTCTTCTTCTTCTTCGATCTCTAAAGGGTAGAGGTGAGCGATGGAGCATCTATACTTTGTTTCCCCTACTTTTACTATAGCGATTCTAACTTGACCATCTTCTCCTTTTATCACTTCAACTATCTTACCGACTTTTCAACACATTATATTATGCATTTCATCTTTTATCTGGACTACTTCACCTACCTAGGTAATCTTTTCACATTAACCCTACTCTCTCTGTTCTTATGGCTTCTTTCTCTGAGACTCAGCAGATATTGGCTAACAAACATTTTTTCGAACTCTTTTAGTATATACATTCCCCTTTTCCAACCCTCAATCAGATTAGATTTGGTAATTCGTTCTGTTTCTAATACTTCCTTTTTGGATTCTTCTACTGTTAAGCATTTTCCCATAGCTAGAAAATCACCTGGTCGTAGTACATGTTCTTGATATGTGGAGACGTACGTCAGAGGTCTAGTATTTAGTACCGCCTCTACTTCTTTAATGACAGTCAGAAACTGATTGTAATTTAGCATATGCTTATCCAAAGTTCGTTTTAGGCAATTCTTCACGATGCCGATCAAGCGCTCGTAAAAACCTCTATGCCATGGTGCTAATTCACTTATCCACATCTCTTATGTTTTTATTGTGTACACTAGAAGAAAATCTGTCCCAAAATTCATGCCATTTTAGTACATCTCCTTCAAATTTAAGTTCCAATTTGGGCAGTTTACTTGTAACATTCTCCATCTGCTCAGTGTATTTGGAAACCTTCAAAGCATCCTCAATCTCTTCGATGAGGGTGTCTGCCGCCATTTGTGTATTTGTATGTTCAACAATGGAGTCGGGATCTTGTACCGCCATATTCCTAAGACATATGTGAGTCTCAGTAACATACCTTTTCGACTCTGTCACTTCCTCATTTGGCACTTTTGTTTGTTTATTCGTTAAAAAATCAAATGGAAAAGAAGAAACAATAAACATTAACCATATTCAGATCAGACACATCACTTGACATATGCACTCAAACAGTGTATGACGAGCAACCATCACAAATGCATAATGAATATCAATCAAGTGTACAAACATTACCATAGGGCCATAACTAAACGAACAGGCTATAAAACAAAAAAAAAAGTCTAGTATATAGCTAAGAAGGTAACTTTTGTATGACAGGTATCCTTGATCTGCAGGTGTATAGTTGCAACTCAATTAGATAAATGGTTCATGCATGCATGTACAAGTCCATGTAATACACGTGGTGCACGCCTAACGTAGTGCATACATATTATGTACTCTTTGGAGGTAGGTATACACGGAATAACGTTTCTAAGTAAGTAATCCAGATTATTTCTAACAGATATCACTTACCAATTGTTGTTTCGGCAGTTTATGTGTCCAACGAACTTGTAACAAAGGTTTTTTCTCGTACTTATCAACAAAAACGACAAAATTGTGATGCAAAAAATTGTCGGGTATCGTACCGTATCTTGCAGAGTTATTTCTTAGCAATTGGACTTTTTTTAACCAATTCACATTCATTTTTACTTGTCTTCAGACCCAAAGAGAAAAAGATCCACAGAGTCAGTCATCGAAATCTGTTACTACTCGATGTTATTTCTCGATTACGATTCGTGACCAAGTATCGAATCTTTTATTGTAATTTCGTTAATAGCAAAGTAAGTCATTGTCACACACCATAAAATAGTCAAAACCATTTTTTAGTCACATATATGATAGCATTAATAATAATAACTTAGTAACTTCAGAAAATTATGATAGTTATTAAAGTAGATGTTTACTTTATTCGAACTCGTAACTCGTTTATCAGTATTTGATAACCAATGCTACATCTCATTAGACATAAATAAGCGTAAAAGGTAAACATGTAAATTGCAATCGAGTAAATTTCCTAATCAATCGATTGAGATTTCGAATAATTTCACCCCACTTCAAAGTCAAAGGCGGTAAGCCTTTGACTCATTTCCTTTTTTTATTTTTGTTCGGATGCGTTCACGATTTGTCAACTAAAAAAAAAAAACTGACCAACTGTAATTTTCCTAAAGATCCCAGCATCTCCACCATGACGCAAAACCTATTTCTGCGTATTATTACTACCTATTAATCATACAAGAATATGAGCCCGAGTTAATGTTGATGTCGATAAATAAATCATAGTCTGTCCACCCTTTCATCTATTATATTGTTCATAAATAAAATACTTACAGATCTTATAGTTAGATACTTTGAATATTACCTAGTATCTAGATAGATCTTTCCTGATGAATCTGCTTCGCTATCTTCTCTGACTCTCGCTGACTCCTGTCTGTCCTCCTTCTAATGATCCTCGAGATGACACTGCATCTGTCCGTCTTCTTTCTCCTCACCGAGTAGATGAATGATGCGATTCATTCTTCAGGGATCATAAGAGGCTACTTTAGCCCTCCCTTCCTCTCACTGGAGGTCACACTAACCATGAGAGTAAACGATCTCATTCTTTCTTACCTGAAGGATCATAGGCGGTACTCGCCTTTCCTTCTTACCTACCTCGAGGATCATAGGCGATATACGCCTTATTGTTACCTATCATCTCTGGGGTCATAGACTGTGTTGGCCTTCCCCTTTGACATGAACTCCGGGATCATAAGTCTCTCAGACTCTCCCTTCCTACACCTTCACTACCGTCTGCCGGCATCATGAAACTTTCTTGTTCATCCATCGTGACTTCCCAGTCTACTCTTCAATATCATATCGTTCTCATATTATGGCCCACCTACCTGCCTACTTGTCTACCTACCTACCTCCCACTCCTCTTCTTTCCTTATGTCTTTATCAATCCCGGTTTTAGCCATTAAATCTCACTGCACTTCAATTATGTATGTCACCCATTTTTCTATCTTCTTGGCCTAACCTAATTGTTACTTATTTCCGCGCGTCAAACCACAGAGTCACCTTTCATAGACACTCTAATCTTACTTTTTTATAAAGGTGGCAATATACTTTCGCGTTTCGCGATAGGGGATACCAACAAAATATATTAAAATATACAGAAACACGAATAATTTGTTTATATTTGTAAAAGCAAAAAAGACTTTATTTTCACTGCAAAATTAGGATTGTTTAGCGTCACTTTATATACTGTAAAGTCGCTAGACGTCCCTAAAAACATGTTTCTCGCTAAACCCAAAAAAATATCCGCTAAATATTAATAAAATTCCCTAGTTCTAGCGACATAGTCACACTGCAACGGCAACACTGAGTTCGATTAATACACCTCCACATGCTAGATCCTGTTTTATTGTTATTGATAAAGTTATACCTGCATGCACTAATATAATAATTAGGAGTTGAAATTAAAGGTTCTCGTCAAGGCAAAAGCGAATTTCAATATTATGAGTCAATCCCAAGGTGATTTTATGCTATAGAGATACATTGAATTAGCACCAATAAATAGTTCATAAAATTTTGATGTTAAATACAAAAGCACCACCCACACCATCGGCTGTATGCAAAATATTAAAACATTGATTTGTATTTTGAAACCGCTGGAGTATGTAACCAAAGAGTTATCAGGTGATCAGTATGTGACCATTAGTAAAATAATACCGATGGTGAACTATTTGAAGACGCAGATTAATAATATACCTGTGGCTGTAGGTGATGGTGATGATCCCCATGGAAGTGTAATAAATACAGTAAAAAAAAAATCCTAAAACAGAACGCCGATTCGGACATATTGAAGATAATTATTTGGTTGCAATGTCATGTTTACTAGATCCGAGATTCCAGAATGTCCACTTTCAGGAAGCCAAAGCTTGTGCAAAGGCCATTTCTTTACTGAGAAGATATATAACAACGTCTCCAAGTGTTATCGGCAGAGAACATGACAGCGATTCTTCTTTCGAAACAACCTACGATTTTGGAGTCACCACAAGAAATTAGCGCACCCGAAAAAGCGAAGTAAAACCAGTTCTTCATTACAGTTTGAAAATAAGGAGAATTAAGCCATTATTTATCTATACAGGTTTCGCCACTTTCTTTGGATCCTCTGAAACAATGGGAAGACATGAAAATTGTTTTCCCAAAATTATATAAATTGCCACGAGAATTTTTATCGATTCCTGCGACTTCAGTGTCCTCAGAAAGATTGTTGTCGAAAGTAGGAAATACAATTACTAAAACCACGCAAGTCGACAAGGAACAACTCGCCCCGCGAGAAACTGGAGTCATCACCGTATTAAAACCAAAAAATAGTAGCTGCAAAGGGCGTTAAACAAGGGGTGCCATAGTGTCTGCGGGAACTTTAGTGATTCGACGGAATTAGCAGCAAATGCAGTTGGAAATACTATTCCGCCTTTGTTTGTGTTTCCTCGCCTTAAGTATAAAAAAAGATCTATTCATTTGTGATGGTCCCCCAGAAAGTATTGGAGCTGGAAATAGCTCGGGATGGATGACGGCTAAAGAATTCCTTATCTTTATGGACCATTTTATAAAACATACAAAGCCCACCCCCGAGGACCCAATATTGTTATTGCTTGATAACCATCAATCACATGTTGACATTGATGTCGTCGAAAAGGCAAAGGACAATTCGGTTATAATATTGTCTTTACCGCCACATTGTACTCATAATTTGCAACCACTAGATTTTGGCGTAAATGGACCGTTCAAAACGTATTGTGCCGAAGCTCAAGAAAACTGGCTACGCAATAACCCAGGCAAAACAATGTCTGTATATGAGATACCTGGAATTGTATAACATGCATGGCCCCTAGCAGCGACCCCAAATAACATAATGAACGCATTTAAAGAGGCAGGCATAAGTCCATATAACCCTGATATATTTACAGATGTAGATTTCGCTCCGTCTTTCGTAACTGACCGACCTATGCCCGACACTAATATTTCATTGGAATTGGATCAAAATATGGAATCACAAGTCGGAGAAATAGCAGATCCTGAAGAGCATCAGATGGATCATAATATGGAAGCCATCCCAGGTGGCGAGCCACGACCAGCAACAACAAATTCACCGACCAACGAACCCAACTAGGAGCCTCGAACATTGCTAATTTGCCAAATAATATTATCATTCAAGCCACATCTAGCACATTTTTCGTTGAAGCTATCAAACCCTTACCAAAAGCACCACCAAGATCGTCTAAATTAACTAAACGACGAATAAGAAAATCCGCAATACTGACAGACACGCCAGAAAGAGACGCTTTGGCTGATGAAAAAGCAAGAAGAGGAAAGAGCAATAGTATAATAAAGGTAAAGAAAATTGAAAACAGAGTTGGAAAGAAAAAGGTAACCGGTAAAAACAAGCCAAATTGTAAAATGACACGTAAATCTGCAAATAGTAAAGAAACTGTGAAACGGAAAGTCCTGCAAGAAGATGATCATGGAAATGATAGTGAAGAAGACAGCCTGGAATGATATTGTTTAATATGTTGCGACTCATATTCCAATTCACAACCAGGAGAACAATGGATTCAATGCGTCAACTGTAAGAATTGGGCTCATTCAAAATGCCTGATATCTGAAGATGTTCATTCCTATATATGTCCAATTCTCAGAATAATTATTTTTAAGTTCTGTGAGACTGACATAAAACTATTACTAGGTATAGTAATTAGATTATTGATCTCAGTAAAGTGGCTATGAGACTGAATAAAGAAACTAAATAGTTTTAAAAGTTAAAATTAGTTGACTTTTGTTTGGGTTTCAATCAAAATAAATAATTATGTTATTTTGTCAAAAAAGTTTGTCAAGTTGATTAATATTGAAGATGTTTATTAGTCTAAGCCTATTAACAAGGTTGTATTACATTATTAGTAAGAATGTTTGTTATTTTTTTTGTAGTTTTGTTTTCATTCCTTGAAGTGTGTTGAATTTTTTTTTGTATTTTTATTAATTAAACTCATAAATATTCATTTCACATGTGCCTTATTTATTTTAAACATACATTTCCAAATAATATTACATTTATATTGATAGGAGTTGACAACGGAACAACTTACCTTTTGACTATAGAATTTGAAGCTAGGATAAATTCTGCATCTATTTATAAAGGGATCATAGATTATAAATTAGATTATTACATTCATATTGCGTCCTACTCCAAAATCGGAACTTCAAACCCCGGCCTCCCTGATGCAAAGCTGCATGCCAGTTTTATCTGAAGAAGTCCCTTTAGGAAGTGTTCGCTTCTCGTGAAAAAGCTTGTGCACATTCTCCACTGCTACATGACCAGGAACTCACCAGATCTTCACTATCTATACGGGTTATACATAAATGGTCACTATTGGTATATAGGTTAGTCTATAGGGTTAATGTTCCATTCGTGGACCAGTTAAGAGATTTTTAACTTTTAAAGCTTATGATGATCACTTAATAATTTACCAACGATAGATTTAGGTGTTTTCAATGATTATTTGGGCTTGACTCTGATGACTTATATACATCGCATTGTTTTACAAAAAGCATTTATTAGTATATTCACCACAAAAATTAAAAAATTGAAATGTACTATCCCTCGACCATCACAAACCAATACCTGACCAGGCAATGCTCTATTAGCTGACCACTATCAAAATCGTAAATAAAGGCAATAAAATTAAAAACCTTAGTTACATTCATTGCTTATTATAATTATATTAATCATAAATAATTATAAAGTAATAAAATATTATCTAACGACGACTTAGTCGACCGATCGAGATCCAAAATTGCAAAAACAGGTCGCGTCACGACAAAAGTGAAGCTTTGCGCATTGGTCTAAAATCCTAACAGATCTAAAAATCGATTTCTGCGCATTCAAGGTCAGAGCTATTAAACCGTGACGCAACCTGTATCACTGTTGTTTATAATAATAATCTTTACAAAATTATCTCACCATTTATAGATTTTTTTAAACTTATACCTAGTTTAAAAACTTATAAAACTTCGTTTCGAGTAAGAACATAAAAAAACTAAAATTCTATTGTAATATACAATACGTAAGAAAACACGATATAAAGTTTTTACCTACGACCTAAACAGTAAAAGGCAGGAATTTAGACATTTCTTTTACCAGATAAAAACCTCTTCTGTTGGTTAATACTGGTGTATCTATACGCTCTACTATATCTTTTTCAGAGTACCATATTTTGTCTGGTTTTTCAGGCCATCTAAAAGTGTTTCCCGTGGAAAAAGTCATTGTGCTTATTTCAAAACAATGCTGTTCAACGCTTTCCACCACTCCCGGAAAGTATTCCCCTTCGTATATTATTATGACATAGTCTCCCTTAGATAGCTTCTTTGTATTCGCATAAATTCTGCTGAGAGGTATGTCCTCGGAATTGGAATTTGAACTTTTCTTCCTGCCCGTCTTGTTCTGATTTCTTATCTTCATTACTTTCTGTTTCACTGTCACTCCATATAACTTGTCTTCTTGATTTTTTGCTCATCAATTTTCTTTCAATGGGTTGTTTAGAATTCTTCGCTTTTGGTGCTTTTTGAATCTTTTTGGCTCTAATTTCCTCATCTTTCTTGATTCTGGCACCACACCTTTTAATTTGTTACTAAGCGTGTTGTGTGGCACACCATAATGTCGTCCTGCTTCTCTTAACTTGAAACGACCTTCGCGAACTGCTTTTATAGCTGATTGCATGGCCGCCTCTGGGTAGCGCAGATTTCTAACATTTCCTTTCTTCTTGACTGTGTAAAAAACAACAATCTTTGATCCCACACCAAAGCAAAGCAAGTGGTCAAGCATTGGGTCAGCGAATTTTCTCTCAGTGCTAATGGATGACAACCCTGGTCGACTATTGGAAAACGACCACATTAGAGTTAAGAATTCTTAATAACTATAATATACACAACAACTCTTACTTAAAATCAAAGATATAGAGCACTTTTGTCATTAGGTATCTTTTCCAATAGTCGACCACAGTGGTCGGAGTTAGGGTAATTATTCAAAATGCGGTTCCAAAGTATCGACCAGCCACCAAAAACCATACGACCATTGAAAATGCAGAAATAATGCTTTAAGTTAGTTGATTAGTATATCATTAACACCGTTGTCATGTTTAAATAACAAATAAAAGTAACACTTTCAAGAAACATAATGATTACGCTAGATATCAATAAAAATATTCTTAGTAAAACAGACGTGCACTTACCAGGAGCCATCTTTACGTCAAAGAAACGTTAAATATTACGACCAATAGGATGCGGCCGTGTAGATCAGGTGACCGATATGGTGTTGCCACATGAATTGACATCAAAACCACTACTCAATGTTGTCGGTATTTCTTACTTTGGGTGTTTTTTTACAATTTGGTCAACAGTTGGGACATGGTCGACGAGTAGAACATTAACCCTATATTATAGTCCGGTGTGTCCTGCCTATAATAATGTCCTAATTAACACAAGGGTAAGACACAACTCCGTATTCTTTAATCTCCGTTTATTCGCAATATAATAGTAAACGCACCTGCCTACGCGGGGGGCCGCGACTGTTTTGATATAATTCATTGCAATTGCATCGACAACTATTGTACAATCTGTGTCCCTACAGAAGCCCCCCCTTTTTTCAAAATATTTTATACAAAAGAAAATATTTAATAAAAAAAAGAAGTAAAATAGCTGTATTTTTAAATTTTTTCTGATATTTTACGATTTTAATTACATGAGGAAGAAAAAAAAAGAAAATTACAATTCCAAAATAATTACAGAAATAATCAAATAAAATACAAAGTAATTGTTATCCAAACATAAGCTAACTTGTGTTGCAGTTCTCGACATTATGTTATTCAATACGTCGTAAGTACATTATGATAAAGTCAATACGATAATTCATGCTGCAAAACATGTTTAAAAATTAAAAGTAAAAAAAAAAGATTTTGTTTTATTCTTTTGAAAATGTTTCTTTACGTAGTTTTATTAGATACACAAACATTCACACAAAGTTTTAAAAGAAAATAAAAATGACGAGAAAATAGTCTTAAACACTAAACACAATTACAATTTCACACAAAAGATGTGGTCGTAGTTTCCTGAGGTTGTGGTTTTGGTACAACGTTGCGTACTTGAAGGTCAGCTGGCTGCTGAAGTTGGCCTAGCTGAGCCTTCCGATCATTCACACAAAGTTTTAAAAGAAAATAAAAATGACAAGAAAATAGTCTTACACACTAAACACAATTACAATTTCACACAAAAGATGTGGTCGTAGTTTCCTGAGGTTGTGGTTTTGGTACAACGTTGCGTACTTGAAGGGCAGCTGGCTGCTGAAGTTGGCCTAGCTGAGCCTTCCGATCATTCACACAAAGTTTTAAAAGAAAATAAAAATGACGAGAAAATAGTCTTACACACTAAACACAATTACAATTTCACACTAAAGATGTGGTCGTAGTTTCCTGAGGTTGTGGTTTTGGTATAACGTTGCGTACTTGAAGGGCAGCTGGCTGCTGAAGTTGGCCTAGCTGAGCCTTCTGAGACATAATTTCTTTCCCAATAAAACGTCGTGCACCCCGACGACAGCGTATGTACACGAAGTAGAGTATCGCGATGGCCATTATCACAATAACGACGCCGAAGCCGATTGAAAAATAGTGGAGATTATTTAGGCTCTCCACAGTACTCTGGTTTACTATCTTCTTTAGTCTGGTAAGTTCCCATGTTTAGGAATCTAGTGAAACTTCCGTTAAAAAATTGACTTCTGGTTCCTAGTTTTCATAGAAACGGGTCTATAATTTTATTAACAGTGTCTCTAACTTTCCCTATAAATTCCGTATCGCTAAACTGACGTTTCGTCGTAGTGCAGAATTCGCCTGGCAACCGTATCGTGTTATCATATTCCATTTCCGCTGCGCTAATGCCTGTATCAGCACGTGCAACTGCACGTAATCCGAGCATGATGGTAGGTAGTTGCTCAACCCACGTACTACCTGTGCATTCCAGTCTCGCTCTCATGGATGTTTTGAGTGAGCGATGCCAACGTTCTATACGTTGCACTGTGGGTGGTATGGTGTGGTACCTACCCTTATCGACACCTAAGTACTTCAGAAGCGAACTAAATAAATTGCTCTAGAATTGGCTTGATCGCTAGTTAGCTTGACGGGACACCCAAAACGCACAATCCATCCTTCATAGAACGCTTTTGCAACCGTGTTAGCAGAAATGTTCTTTAAAGGAAAAGCCTCAGGCCACCGTGTGGTTCGGTCGATAATCGTTAAAAAATACCTAAAGTTGACACGTCACAATAAATAGTTTGATTAGATTCGGGTAAAATAACTTTCTTAATTTTGAAGTTAAAATGACCATGCAGTAATGCTAATATATCTGACAACTTAGTGTCAGCTTTTTACGCTTCGAATAATTCCAAGTAGTCGATACCTGTGGGACATGTTATTGTCTCTATGCGGGATAAGCAGTCCGCGACTACATTCTCAGAACCACTCACATATTGAATATCAGTTTGAACTCACTGATAAACATGAGCTGTCGAGTACGTCGTGGAGTATCTTTCAACCAGAGTTAGCCAACCACCAGCCCGGAACCCAACAGCTCCAAAAATGCTGAGGAACAGAGTTGAATCAGATTCCCCCAGCATTTTTAATACAAACTTTGCCGAACCTGAAATTATATCTAGTTATGGTCAAGAATCAGAAACGTCTGAACGCTGCCTTTATCAAGGCCATCAACATCTCGTATTATATTATATTATATTATATTATATTATATTGAGTCAATCCGAACGAATACAAATTATGATCCAGATTAAACAAACTGAGTGCATCAATATATGATACTTCGACACATTCTTAATATTAATCCGTGATAGCCAAACGTCTATGCTATATAGCTTTAATTTTTTTTATGCGATGAGTGGTGAACAAACGGACGGCCTGCCTGATGTATAGCAGTTACCGTGGCCTATTGACACCTGCAACAACAGAAGTGTTGTCGGTGCGCTGCCGACCCTAAAGAGTTTATTAATATCCTTTTTGAAACGTCTGATACCACCTTAACAGCAGAATCGACCTCTTCCCTCTGTGACACAGTATAAAGAACAAAATCGTCTGCATACTGGGACATTAAGACATTATCACACTTTAATATCCCACATTCAGCAGCCGTGAAGAGAAGAAGGGACATAGAATTATCTGTCCGAAAGGTAGATAGCGTTTAATAAAAAAAAAAGTCACTTCATGTGGGCTTTATTTGTGCCAATATCGTCCATGATCGCGGCGACGTCCCTAATGTTTTTAATAATAATGCAAACATTGAAATAAAATGCCATACCAAGGCAAAATCAAAAGAAATCAATCCGGCGGGTATCTTTCGCTACCACACACTCACAGTTGGATGCTGGGATCTGCCTGCCCCGTGCCCGATCCGTTAGTTTTGAACCCGAGCACCGGGCAGGCATCTGGCTGGCAAATCTGTGTCCGTTCTCACCATACACTAGAAGGGCATATCCGTACGTGTATGGCTACCTATTGCCCCTGTTCTTGCACTGTTTGTTTGCCTTTTCTGATAAATACCTTTCTTTGCCTTTTCTTTGTACTTGTGCTTGAATAAAGACCATTTGTGTCACTTAAGTTGGCATAATCTTTAACACCGGAGCTCTCTAAGGCCATGATCATGGGCTTATTAAGCTTATTTATATATGTTTGGCAATAAATAATCAATGTGCAGATGACATTATTTTGTTTACAGAATCTTCTACACGTGTACTAATTTCTAATGTAGTATTGATTAAATCTTTTAACAGACCAACTTTCCAGGTTAACCTCAAAAGCTCGTAACAAATTAATTGTTCCAAATCTCCTTTGCTGTATAAGCTTCTCTTATAAGCACATATATAGGTATTGTTAAGACATTGGCAAATGCCTTAAGGCCTTGTCCGCACTGCGATATTTCACAACACGTTTTTTTTCTCGCAATTAAATTAAACACATATAATCCTATAGGAGTAGCCGCACTGGCGGTAAAAAAATCGTGCGGGATAAAAATCTGTGACTTGATGCAAATTGAATGCGAAGTGGTGCGATTTATTTCTGCACGAATATTTTGTACCGTATAAAGTAAGTATGGCTATGTCCGCACTGCGGAATAAAATTCGCGCGTTTCCTTCAGTCGTGCAACGTCGCTATTGAAAACATGTCGCGCGCTTCTTCTCCCGCCCGTACGGCAGCCGTGCAAGAAAATGACGAGATTGATGTGGAGCAACTAATCTCGCTGATGCACAGGAGGCCTCCCCTGTGGGACAAATTTGATAAAACATACCACAATAGAATATTGAAGGCGAGATTGTGGGAGGAAATATATAAAGACATATACTTCACTTGGGAACAGTGCAGTGACGCTGAAGGAAAACAAAAAGGTTAGTAAAATACTTTATTAATTCAATTATAATAATGTATTATTCTATTAAATTATCTCTCTATCTTCTATCTATCTATACTTAAATTATTTATTCCTATACGCAGCACGTAAGTTAAATCAAAATGCGCAACAAACAAGTATCAATCGACTTGCGGTATGCGAGAAGTACCTACGACGCCGGCGGCGTCATCCGCCATTTTGGTTCAACTTTAATGCCGATTATACATATTGACAATAATTATTATTATCTTTAAATTTTCTTGGTCTGTGTGTAGATATAGATGTTTATTTATATTCTTTCATATTGCCATGAAAGTTTTTTTTTTCCCTTTCAATGAATTAAAATATTCTGCAAAGTATTGTCTGTTTTCAATGCTGGATATTCTAGATCTCACAGGACTAGGGCGCAAACTTTGTAACTCGGTCCCATACAATCTGTCTTTAAACCGAATTCCATCATGTTTGCGAAGGTAATTATGTAAAATGCAACATGCTTTAATTATTTGGTCACAAGTTGTTAGTTTTACATCTAAAGCTCGATGTAAAATTCTCCATTTATTAGTATGCCAAATGTACATTCTACAAATCTTCTTGCTAGTGTGAGTCTGTAATTAAAAACTCTGAGTTACAGATAGGTTTCTTCTAGGGTATGGTCTCATTATATGTTCTGAGAGAGCAAACGCTTCATCTCCAACAAAGACATAAGGCATTTTTTTCCCATTTTCATCGTTTGGCAGGTAATTTGGTGATGGAAGTATTAATTGACCACTTTCAAGCTTCTTTCCAAATGTAGAATTTCTAAAAATCGTTGAGTCACTACTGCTGCCGTAAGCACCTATGTCAACACTGATGAAATAATAATTTGCATCAGCAACCGCTATTAAAACCAAGGAGTGATATTGTTTATAATTATAAAATTGGAACCCGCGCAGTTAGGCTTTTCGCACCTTATGTGCTTTCCATCCACTGCTCCCAAGTAGTGTGGAAAATGGGTTCTTTTAAAGAAAATTTCGGCTGTATGGGAGCAGGTTCTTTTATCTGGTTCTGGCATGTATGAAGGTTGTAGACATGACCATAGTTTTTCACACGTGTCTTATATAATTTCGCCAATAGTAGAGATACCAATAAGATATTCGTAATACAGCGAATAGTAGCAATTTCCTGAAGCCAAATAACTGCAATAATCATAAAAAAATATGTAATACCAAGTATATAAATTACAAACAGACAAGTCAATACCTACATAAGTTTACATAACAAATAAATTACTTTTAAAAAAATCATTTATTTTCTTTCACAGGAGCTGAAGTGCAAAAAAAATGGAAAATCTTAAAGATACATACTTCAGAGAGGTAGCAGCGGATAAAAAGGTAGTTTCTGGTCAAGCCACAAAGAAAAAAAAGAGACCATAAATACACATGAGAGCACTTTCATTTTTAAACACTCAAAAATCTTTAAGAGATACAACAAACAATATTAGAGATACAGAAAGCACCAACAGCAATGCCGAAGATCTTACTAATCAAACCGATGACGAAGACACTGACACAGAAGCTATACGAAATAGAAAACTTAAAACGAGCATGCGTAAAAAGGGTAGAATTCAAAATAATAGCGATGATGAAATATTGAAATTATTGAAGGACAAAAAATATGATGAGGATGTTTTGTTTTGTGAAATGATCATACCAATGCTCAAAAAATTTGCAACGGAGCAAAAACATTACGCTAAAATTGAAATTCTCAATGCACTTAACAGAGCAAATAATTATTCACCAGAAAAGTTCATGCCACTGTTGCCAACCTCCTACACAACCTTACAGCGACCGGGAACAACACGTCGTATAATTGCACTTAACATTCCTCTGGTAGCACTTCATAATAATAATACTTTGGTTCAGCATAAACACTTTATTCTTTAGTTCACAATAGCCATTTTTAGGCGCTTTTCATACGATTATATATAATATCCAATCACAACCAACATTTTCCAAACATCTGTCACTAACATGGCAATGTCAGTGTCAAAACTATCATAAAGTACCATGTGCACAGATTAAATAAATACGACTACGAATAGTGTTGTTAACAAAAGTTTAAAATGCTATTACTAAATACATACATACCTACTCGTATATAGCTTGATTTTTTTTTATTGTAGCATGAAAATTTATTATTTTATTTATTTGTATACTTGAATAAGATTTTTTTTTACAGTTCAGCACAATATTGAAGAAGCTCAGCAAGTAACATTAAAAGTGTTAGATAAATCGATTCAAGTACACATGACAAAAACATTCAGAAGTAAAGCTAGCCAAACAGGAGTCAGAATTGTAAATCAGATGACATAACCTTTGGAGCCGTACCAGAATTCTGTCTCTACATCGCCATTTAAGATTGATCGTTGTGTTAATAGTAACCCAACAAGATCCAGTATAAGTGTATCGAGAAGAATACTTAATCAAGAAAGACAATCGGATAGTGATACTTCTTGTACTCCCTCTGTAACTCAAACAGAATCATCACTATCAATAAAATCTATTCAAATAGAATCTGCTTCTGACTGCAGCGAGATGATAAAAGATGATAAAAAACGGGCTTTAAGAATTTTATAATGCACATTGAATAAAATCACAAAAAATCCTCGTGCATACATTGGTGTTCCTATGAGCTATTACTACTTAATTAATTTGATTCAAGAGCATACAAATATTCCCTCTAACCATATTTTACTTTTGTATAAAAATTAGATTAAATAATTCATTTCGTGAACTCGCTGATGATTTTGCCATGGATACATCTTATGCAAGCAAGATATTTCATAAAACTATATCTATATTAGCAAGTGTAATACGCCCTTTCATTGTAAAATTAGACAACAAAATGATAAAATTAAATTTACCCATGGCTTTTAGACACAAATATAACAAAGTTAGCTGTGTAATAGATTGTTTGGAGATTGAAATACAAAAGCCTTCAAAGGCATTGAATCAAGCTCTTTCATGGTCATAAGAATGCTAACACGATAAGATCTGGTTTCTTGTACACCAAATGGTTTAGTAAACTATATTTCACCTGGTTATGGAGGTCGTATAACAGATATGTTTGGTTGAATCCTGTGACTTTATAAAGTGTTTGCAACCGGGTATGTATGTGATGGCTGATAGAGGATTCAAACATGTGGAACTGTATTTACGTAAGATGGGAGTGCTATTACTACGGCCTCCAAGTGTCACGTCTGGAGCTAAACTATCTAAAACTGAAGCTAAGGGAACTAAAGAAATAGCTAGCTTAAGGATACACATTGAACGGGTGATAAGGCGTTTACGTGAATTTAAAATTTTAAAACCACATGCTTGTGTAAATTTACATTTAGTCAAATGTCTTGATGATATAATAACAATAGCTTGTGGGTTGATTAATCTACAAGATTCTCTGATTAAATAAAAAACAGAAATTAGACAGTTATGCATTTTTATTTACTATGTACTCTTATACAACAATGGATAAACAGGTTTTCCAGAATTTGATTAAACTTTGAAGTAAATTTGACACATATTCTTTATCA
This sequence comes from Hemistola chrysoprasaria, assembly GCA_947063395.1. Classification (NCBI taxonomy): domain Eukaryota; kingdom Metazoa; phylum Arthropoda; class Insecta; order Lepidoptera; family Geometridae; genus Hemistola; species Hemistola chrysoprasaria. The sequence continues at coordinate 2,427,979 of OX346727.1, read as the reverse complement.
AATGTTACACTTGAAATTTCTACATTTTTATTTGTGCAGTAAGAGGGTTTGCCATTTTTTACATAATTGAGATAAGTCTTTTCACTTATTTTCAACTCCGCAATCCTGACGGATGACATCAGGTGAACCAGCTATTATTGGGTACTCTTTGGATATTATTAATCCACAATCTTTAATTTTTTTTTCCCAGTTTCCTAGCAACAGTTTCCCGCACCTCATCCTCTAAACTTCTGCCACGTTTCATAGCTGGGGTATCTGAGATTTTCCCCCCCATTATGAGGGATATCAGTGTTCCATCACCTGTTTGGCACCAACTGACTTCATATGCCCTAGATACCGTAATCCGGGCATATCGTAGTTCTAACAAAGGCTATTTTTGTTCTAGTTTCTGGTCTAAATTTCGTCTATTCCCGTTGTCCCCGTACGCCATGTCCCCGTCACGGGGACAGCGGGACGTTATTAAATTTCTTTCCTGTTGTCCCCGTTACGTAGATTCGGGCACGGGGACAACGGGAAGTAAACATTTCACGTGTCGTTGTCCCCTTAAATCTGTATTCCTGTCAAAAGCTTGGTTTTTAGCTTGGAAAAAGGAAAAGTGAAATAAAACAAAATTTATTTGTATTACAATTATAATTTAGGTTAAAAAAATTGCAGTGTTATTTCTGTAAGTTTCTCTATTAGAACTCAAAAACCGCGTCACAGAAGTAGAAACGAGTTTAAATTTTCACTCGAAGCTACAAGATGATCATACGGAACAACTTAAGGTAGTACACGCACAAGCGAAAACCTTACAACAAGAATTGAAACAAAAACAGCAATGGGACCGGATGTCTAATCTAGAAATCACAGGTATACCTGACATAAAGAGTGAGAATATCTTAGACAACATCACAAAGATTTGTAAGCATGCAGGAGTTGAGGTGACAGACGGCGATGTTGAATTTGCTAACCGTGTACAACCGAGAAAATCAAAAGTTGGTCTTCCTCGTCCAATCATCGTTAAGTTTCGATTTAGAATAAAAAAAGACCAAGTTTTATCAGATCTCCGAAGAACCCGCGGCATTACAACATCGGACCTCAAACTGCCAGGAGATATGAGACGTATCTATGTCAATGAACATCTGACTGTTGAAAATAAGATCCTCTTCAAGAAATGCTGAGAAATTGCTGCAACTAAATGCTACAACTATGTATGGACCAAGAATGGTCGCATATACACAAGGAAGGATGATAAGTCTCCGGCTATTCACATACTTATGGAGGAGGACCTCACCAAAATAACATGAACTATTACTAACTTAGTACTAAGTGAAAGTCCAGAGTCTCAGTTCTATTTAGCCTGTAACGAGGTACCTAACCAATGTTTTTAATTTTAACATTACACTTAACACTGCTACACTTAACAATAATATTTCTAAACAATTGTAATTTTCATTACAATAAATATCAATCCCTAAATCATAATATTATACCTGCCTACCTACGAGTATTACATAGGTACACTAATAAAATGCACTTTTGTATACAATCACATAATAAATTATGTTCTAATAGAGTATTACCTACACATTTCTTGTAGAATCAGCCTCAAGTGTAAGGTGAGTGACGCTTGTTCATATAATCTTAAATTACTTATAAGTAGTTCATTTTACTCATCTTATAGCAGTGGGTTTGATGATGGGACGCACTATATACTTAGTGCATCTTATCAGGCTTCGGTCAAGAGGCGTAAATACGTATACTTTGAACAATTATTATTTTTACTTCCATGCATGGAAAATCGTCAAACGGAAGGTAACCTGAACCTGGCCCAGGATACTACAGAAAATGAGGAAGATGATGAAGAATTTGCTCCATCCGCTTCCGCACCTCCTCGCCAGAAGAAAACTCGTGTTTCGAAGAATACGGATTTGGATGAAGCAATATTAAAAGCATTAAATGAGACTAATGTTGATGAAGATGTAAACTTTGCATTGTCTCTTGTCCCATCACTCAAAAATTTAACCGCAGATGAAAAACTCGATGCTAAGATTAGTATTCTTAACGTATTTAAACAGATAAGACTTGGTAGGCGTGTTCAGCCTCATTCTCAACCAACATACACCATACTGCAACAACCCATGAACTCTTTTCCTGTTTACCAACGAGGGACTAACATCTTGTCGCCACAACAACAATTACAGGTTTATGCATCCGGTTCTACACCATCCCCCACTTTACCACAAACAACCATTCAAAATGTTTCATCACCAGCTGATTCCAACATGTCAGCCCAGTCATATTATTCAAATTTTTCAGAAGATTCCCAAATATACGACTTGTAAACTTGGCATTTGAATTATAATAAAAAATTTAAAGTATGATTTGTGGTTTATCTTACCTTATCGTAACGCTCAATCTCTCCTCCACAGGTATAGATAGTCTTAAATTTGTATCCTCCTTCGCTATTCCTGGTCCAATTAATTTGACGAAGCTTGAAGTTGGTTGAAGCTAGTTATGTTCATTCGATAAAAGGCGAAAAATTTTTTCGGGTAATCGAGTAATTTGGAATGCATAGTGTAAAATTTTCCATTTAATAATCTATCACTAAAGATAGGATGCACCCAATACTCTCGGGCTCTCTTATTAATTTTCCTCCTCCGGTGTATGAGAGCAATAATAACAATTCTATACAATGTTTTATTAATATTCATTGTGCGGTGCGACCACTCTTTTCACTAGTTGGTTAGAAACTAGCAAATAGAGAATAGTCGGCAGAGTGTTGGATAGTTTGCGCACTCATCACCGACTGAACTGTTTAGTTGGCTCGATGTGCGTACTAGCAGGCCAACCCGACTAAACTATCGGCCGATAAAAAGTCTGTGGTCTGCGGGGGCTCTTAACAGGATACAGGACCTCTTAGCAGTTTGACACAATCCTATGGAAAATTTACGAAATCGATGTATTGTATTTCCGTGTTTCCTCCGAGAAAAATTGATTTTTATCCATAAATTTATACATTGAAAATTAGAAGATGAATCAGGCTATGTCCCTCTTATTTTAATTTTGTTCCTAAACTCTTCATTTATTTCTAGTGAACGTCTAATTACGCGAGTAAAACTGGGACAGTTATTCATGTTTTTAAAGGGTCATACTTCATTTAACAATGAGTTTGTAGAAAAGTGAAAATGACAGGGACATGCTCACTGAAGACCTAGACTTTATAAAAAAAAAACTATTGCTCTGACGCAGTTATCTAGGGAGAAAACACGGGAATACGTTTGTATGGAAAAATCACCCCTCATGTAACCTCTTAATCTCTAAAAAATCGTGTGACGATGCAGTACGACAGAAAACGGAACTACATGGTTTATTAAATCTCCTAGGATGCAGCAACGAAGTATAATAAATGAATATTGACCCTTATAAAAATTACGGATATCATCATGTTCATTGTAATTTAGTGTATAGTTTTAAGGGGCTTTAAATAAAAAATCTCAGAAGATGAAATTTTTATAGCCTATTTTTAGAAACTTCAAATTAATTAAACTAAAAAAATAAGAATTAATAAATTCCAACTGATTCACAATTTTTATAAAAACAAAATAATCTAAAATACAATTTCTAGACGAATTTGGGCAGAGATTCGACACAAAACTATAATGTGAAAAGATATCAGGATGATGTTTCCTCGACAACGGCTGAAGGCAAAGTGAGCTCTCGACAACGGCGGAAGGCAAAGTGAGCTCGAGCGCTGGAAACCGCCTGCTTTTATAACGTTCGGCCGTCCTAACCTCTTCTACTACTAGAAATTGCTAAGACTATAATATATTTATATTGGGACGGTAAAGTAGACACACTTGTGGCTACTTGACTATGTCTGTAGATTTTGTAGAAAAGGTAAAGATGCCTTGGTCATTGAGTTATTAGACTATTCCTATCCACTCATAGACATTGTTTATATACAAATTCGGAAGAAAACTACTGCCTAAAATGGCAATACCAGAGAATTGGTAAAGTTGCCGCGGGCATGCTTTATTTCCATACTTTCTTTTGGATAGTTAGGGCTGTCAACAATGAAACCGGTGCTAATTTTATCAACTTGTTTTTTTAATTCAGTATCAATTGTTTGGTGTAGGTACATATATAATAAAATCAACGATGTTTTACACTTACAATAAATTTAAAGAAAATAATAATTAATTTTAAAGAAAATAAAAAGAATCTGCATCTTCCATCAATACAAATGTATCTGGATGTTCTGATATCTGAAGCAGCTCTATTGGTTTTACGAGAACACTTTCCGGCACATAGTCAATGTCTTCTCTTGAGGGCTTTGTGAACTTTAAACCGTCATTTTGACGATTATGGCTGGTACACACGTAACGATATATCGTAGCGATTAATCTGTGCAGACCGATTTGAGCAGATTTATCGATCGTGTGTATGACAAATCGTTGCAGATTATCGTTGATCGGTGGCAGTTGCAATTTACATTAAATAAATCGTTGTCGATTACGTTTGCGCAGTTTTATCGTCGCGTGTGGATGGCGATCGATGCGATTTCGGCAGTACTTCGCGGAACTCGCTTGTGTGCGCACGTGCGTGCGGCGCTCTTGTGAAACATGTCGGAAGAAGAAAGAGGTCCCCGCGAACAACTGCAAGAGTTCATAGAGAGCTACAGAAGCGAAACTTGCCTTTGGATGACCAAATCTAAGGATTACCACGATCGCAACAAAAAAAATGCCGCCTACAACAGGCTAGTTGAAAAATATAAAGCCATTGATCCAAATGCCAACAGGGAGATAGTAGTTAAGAAGATTAATAATCTTCGAACAACCTACAAAAAAGAACTAAATAAAATAAAAAAATCGTGCAAATCCGGAGCAGGAACTGACGAGATTTACACTCCTCGCTTATGGTACTTCGAGTTGCTAAGTTTTTTGTACGATCAAGAAGTACCGAGACCATCGAAATCAAATATAGATGAGGATGAGGACGATAATGAGGTAAGCTTTTATTTTTCAAAAATTATTTATTGCTTTATGATTAGAGATGAGATGCAGCGGATTTTCGGCCAGTATTCGGTATCCGGCCTATCCGGCCACAATTTAACTATCCGGCCGAATACCGGATAGTGTTATATTACAAAAAAACCGGTTAAGTGCGAGTTTGTCTCGCGCACCGAGGGTTCCGTACAAACTTTTACCAAACTTTATTAAGAAAAGATCTATGTTGGTTTTTCAGAGATAATTTATTATCAAGTGAACCAATTTCGATAATTCTTTTTTTTATTCGCTAGAAGGTACTTTCAGAATACTTCTATATAAATTTAAACCTACTAACTAGACTTTAAACTCCCCCCCCCCCCTCTTACCGTCCTTTTTTTTATAGAAATAAACAATATATTTTTAAATTTTCCATACACGTGGATTAGCTATATCTATATTCATTCCAAATTTCAAGTTGATAGCACAATTCGCACCCACAATAAAGTAAAGGCCCATTTCAAAAACACATACTTTTGGGAAAACCGGTTTTAAGATTTACAAAACCCGATACTTTTACAAGTCCTATAACCTTGATTTTTTTTTTACATAAACTACATTAAACATGCTACAGTATTATCATCTAAAATATTACAAAAAAAATAAAAAAAAGTACTTATACATACATTTTTAAAAACTCTTCCGAGTTAAGCCCTTTTTATATTATTTTTATTTAATTTATGAAGGCAATATTTGAAATGTGCCTTTATAAGCCTACAAATTATCAACATAATAAAGCCTATTGTTAAATAATGCTTTATTACACAATATAACCTATTGAATAAGGGTAAAAGTGCCCAAATCGAAAATGACGTGAATAAAACAAAGACAATTTTCATACAAAATTATATTAATCAAAAAGTAACAAAGTGGCACATAATATTAAATAAAGTAGGAACTTCGAAAAATAATTAAAACTTCTAAAAAATCTGTCTCATTTTCTTATGACTACAAACTTTATGTAAATCTTTGTATTCATTTCACCAACCTTTCTATAAACTTCTTAAAACAAAACCCTTACAATCTTTTATCAACAAAACTTTTACTTATCTTATAATAATCGGTCTTACAGTCTTCCGTTTACATCAGTCATTCCCTTATAACATAATTATAATCAACTTTGGTTAACTAATGACAATCAGTTTTATGCTATTGTTACCGACGTAAATGACTACTATTTCGATAACAAATAGCTTGAAATGATCTCTGTCTTTTTCTAAAAAACATATTATGAAATTATAAACAAAAACTAATAGTTATTACAGTAAAAAAAACTTACATTAACATACTATTATAATAAGTTGCGTAGTATGGATTAATAAGTTTCTTCGATACTAACTCCTGGAGATCCTTCTTCTTGTTGGTGCTTAATGCTATCGGCGCACCATAAGCTTTCTGCATAAATATTTCTGTTGGTTCTAACATCTTTTTCCTTTTATTGCGAACTGTTATATCGGCTCTCTGCTCCCGTATTTGCAAACTCCTGACCTTTTCCTGTCAAGTCACCATTTTCCTTTTCTTAGTACTCCGTCTGCCCCCAGCTCCAAGTCAGTCTCCATCCACCTTCCAAATCCGACGGTTGTGTTTCTTTTAATCTCGTGAATTTTATTTTAATTTTTTAAAAAGCCTATCGACCAAACCCTTATAACATTGGTGGCAGCGGTGGGATTTTAAAAAAAAGTCCCCGGTACCGTCTCCGTTCCGAGTATACAGTGATACCTACGCGAAATTAACGCGAGTGTTGTGTGGTGTATAAGTGAATAAGTGCCAAGTTACCGGCCCCACTGTGTATACCCGGATAATCCGTATATCCGGATCGCACTGAGTTGTGGTCCAGCTCATCCCGTGGAAGATCCACTGTTGCGCACTGTTCGTGCTGCAACCGGTCATCCCCAAGAACAGCTGCAGCCATACCCACTGTCACGCACAACCTAGTGCTGTGACCGGTAGTGGCTATCCGACGAGCGAGCATCCATCAGACGAGCGACGCGCGGGGCGCGACGCTTATCTACATCCTGCTACATCCCGTGAGCGAACTTCGAAGTAATGATAGCTTTCGTTATCACTCTATCCGCACTCAAGTAAGTGATTCTTGGTCATTGCGATTGTCAAACTTTTGCTGATATTGTTTTATACCTATAAAATACCTTGTTTAATTATTAGATATTGTTTATTGTGTGACTTGCTATTGTCATCAAAATGTCCGAGAGTAGAGCCCAAAGTCCAAAACCTGAGATAGCTGTAACAGATACAGAGGAAGATGGATTGTGCCCTCCACCTTCTGCTGGTCCGACCACAAGGTCTAAAAAGAAAGCCGCCACTGCGGGTTCCGTTAATAAACAAGAACTTGACCTTTCGACTTTGCTAAAATTCATAAAACCATTTGACGGATGTAGAGAAACACTGAACTCATTTTTGGTCAACTGTAATAATGCTTACGAGTTAGCCTCAGAACCTCAAAAGGATATTTTATTTAAATACATATTATGCCAACTACAGGGCAAAGCGCAAACCGCCTGCTCTACCAAAGAGTTCGCCAATTGGTCACAACTCAAAGAATTTCTCAAAACTCAGTTCAGTGAGAGAAAACACTATGCCCACCTACTCACTGACCTTCAGGAGTGTAAACAACAAACTAATGAATCTGTGAGCCAGTACGCTTTAAGGGTAGAAACGTGTCTTTCCCACCTTCTTACCGAAATATCTATTTCACACGGCCATAAGAATAGAGAAATGATAGGACGCACAGCAGCCATGGAGGAACTAGCCCTCCATCATTTCCAAATGGGGCTGATTACCCGTTTATCAAACATCGTTAGGTGTAAGTCGCCCAAGACGCTTAACGAAGCAGTAAATGTCGCGATATCCGAAGAGAAAATCCAACAATTTTTATTCAAGCAGAGCTCTAGCATCCGACAAGAAAGGCCAAGCACTTCAAGGCCAAACTTCTCAAGGCCGAATTCCCAACCTATGCGTCGTGACCAGAATCCGCAATCGTCTACTAACCTTAACCAGTCTAAGCCCAGCTTTAATTCAAATCGGCCTACTAACAATAACAATTCTTCTGCTCTGGTCTGCAGATATTGCAAAGCACCAGGGCATACCCTGGAACAATGCCGTAAACGCGAGTATAACAACAATCGCTTTAAATTTGATCAAAATCAGCCGAGAACACCTCAGCGTATCCATTTTGTATCTGATGCCCCTGAGAACGAATGCCCAGCTGGCTTCGAAGAGGGTAACGACTACGACACCGTCGACACCGAAACAAAAAACGAGTAACCGTCTCGTCCCGGTGTCGTACGGGACCTCACGATTTAGAAATCGACACCCCAAGCCTCAATCCTAAGCCTGAACCAACTCCGCTACATGGAGGTAATTCTTTAAATACGTTAAAACCTTCGCAGTCATCGCTACATAATGACCAGCCAAAACTCACTGTATCCGTGCAGGAAGTGAACCTGCCAAAAGCTAAGTCATCCACTGTATCCGTGCAGGAAGCAAACCTGCCAAAATCTTCTAAATCCAATGTATTCGAGATAACCAACAACCCTGCATTAATGCTACTACCTCATGTACTCGTTGAATCTTCCATGTCAGATATCCCCTTGACGTTACTTGTGGACTCAGGATCCTCTGTAAGTCTCTTAAAGCATTCTTGTCTAAAAACACACCCCAAGCTTGTGAAGGAAAAAATCCAATTGAAAGGTATCGATTCAGCGAATGAACCTATCCAAACCCGAGGTCATTTTAAACTTAAATTACAATTACCTAAAACCAGTATATCGCATCAATTCCACGTTATTGACAAGGTACATTTACCTTACGATGGTATCATAGGTTCTGACATGCTTAACGCATATGGCTGCAATATTGACTATACTAATAATTTGCTCCAGCTTGGCAAATCATTCTTGAAATTACACTTTTATGACCCGGCATACTTAATTCCTGCAAGAACTGAAACCATCATTGAGTGTTCTGTTCAAAATCCTGAAATGAAAGAAGGATTAGTCCTCGATCAGAAACTTACCGAAACCCTGCTAATCGCAAACTGTGTAGCCCGTGTTAAAGAAAATAATAGAATAAATATATCTGTGGTTAATACTTCTGAAGAACCTGTAACACTAAAATCAAACCTTAACCTAAAACTTTCCCCAATTGACCCCTCGATATACAGAGAGCAGCCTGCCAATTCTGTCAATCACATACATACTGCGACTACAACCGACTGTGCTACGCGAACAGATGAAGTCTTAAAACAATTACGTCTCTCACACCTTAATTCTGAAGAAAAGGAAGCTCTCCTGCAGTTATGTTCCGAGTTCTCTGATATTTTCCATCTCACTGGAGAAAATCTGACTTATACGAATGCTCTAGAACACGAAATAAAAACAACAACAGAAATACCGATCCATAATAAAACCTACCGCTTTCCAGAAGTCCACAAAGCCGAGGTACGAAACCAAGTCGAAAAAATGTTAGACCAAAATATCATAGAGCCTTCCGACTCTCCTTGGTCGTCACCTATATGGGTTGTTCCAAAGAAACTCGATGCTTCTAATATACAAAAGTGGCGAGTCGTTATTGACTACAGGAAACTAAATGATGTCACAATCGGTGACACTTACCCCATACCTCAGATCACAGAAATCCTAGATCAACTGGGCAATAGCAAATACTTTTCGACCTTAGACCTAGCATCTGGGTTCCACCAAATCAAGTTGAACGAAGCCGATAAAGCAAAAACAGCATTCAACGTCCCAGAGGGACACTTCCAATTTCTCAGAATGCCATTCGGCCTCAAGAATGCCCCTTCCACATTTCAGAGGCTAATGAATTCAGCCTTATCAGGGCTCCAGGGCACCCGATGTTTTGTCTACCTAGACGATATAGTCTGCTACGCATATGACTTACGAGCCCACATCCTAAACCTTAGAGCAATTTTCCAACGAATCCGAGACTTCAATTTAAAGTTACAGCCTGATAAGTGTGAATTCTTACGTCGCGAAGTTTGTTACCTTGGTCATGTCATTACCGAAGAAGGTGTCAAGCCAAACCCAGATAAAATCAAGGCCGTTACCGAATTTCCAATTCCGAAATCCCCAAAAGATATCAAATCCTTTCTTGGCTTAGTTTCATACTACCGCCGTTTCATCCCTGATTTTTCAAAAACCGCAAAGGCTCTTACTAACCTTCTGAAAAAAGACACACCCTTTAAATGGGAAAATCAACAACAGCTTGCCTTTGACACGCTAAAGCGCAAATTAACGACCAACCCGTGGCTTTCGCGTCACGCACCCTGAACAAGAGTGAATCCAACTATAGTACGACTGAAAAGGAGTTGTTAGCTATCCTTTATGGCTGTAAAACCTTCCGTCCCTACCTTTATGGAAATAAGTTCCAAATTGTAACTGACCATAGACCTCTAAAGTGGCTGTTTAACCATAAGGATCCCAGCAGCAAACTTCAACGTTGGCGGCTTAAATTGGAAGAATATGAATATGAAATCGTGTATCGCAAAGGAAAATTGAACTCCGCCGCCGATGCACTTTCCAGATATCCTGTGAACCCTGTTTATCCCGAAAATCATAGAAATTTGAACTCAAATCCTGCCCAAGACACCAGTCCTAGTACTGCGCCTTCGCAGGAATCGCCGCTTGCCGAAATTGATCACGAAACCCTTGAGGAGCTGATAGGTTTAGACCTCAATCCTGTGGATGGTATGGACATTGACTTTAGTCCACTAATTCCTCCTTCTCCCATAGCTCCTCCTATTGCCGTGAATCCTCCTACTTCCCTAACTCCTCCTATTACCGCAGACTCTCCTGCCAAAGATCCGCCTTCTTCACAAACGAATCCGCACCCTGAAACAGAAATAGATCCTCAACCCTCAACTAGTTGGCAGAATCCTGAAACCTTACCTGCATCCGTATCCGCGCACCGTGATCCAGGAACCCCTCCAGTACCTGATAGCTTACCTTTACCCGACGAAACCTATAATAAATTCTTAAAATCACCTACGAAATTATACAACACTTACATTACAGAACATAATGAAGACCTACTGAAAGGAACACAAAAATTAGTAATAATACCTACCTCAATAGATATGGACGAATCCCTACCTCATGTTTCGGAAGTTCTCAGTGACTGTCCGAGCCCCGAACGCGATGAATTTCTGAAAAAGGAAAGATCCTTACATTCATTTCTGCCTCTTACAGTTGAAGATAAAACTTACCTTTTCTTATACACCAAAGTGCACCATTTCGATGATCACTCGTACCCAGACATATTTAAATGTCTGAAATATGTTCGCGACGAAATAATGATGTCATATCCCACAGTTAATGAAATTAGCATCTCAGATTTCAGGAACCCTTTTGACAGACACTCCTTTACGAAGATCTATAACATGCTGGCTTATTTATTTGACGGCACCAATATAAAAATTCACATATATCATAACAACATTATATATCCTTCGCCTAGCGAAATTCCTAAAATCTTAAAGGAAAACCACGACATCCCCATTTCAGGACATTTGGGATCCACGAGAATGCTAAGCCGTATCAAAGAAAGATTTTCCTGGAAGAATATGCGCAGTGATATTGAGAACTATGTAAAGAACTGTCAGTCTTGCCAAACTAACAAAGCACTACGAAAAATAAATAGGGCACCGATGGTAATAACATCCACCTCTACGGCTCCTTTCGAGAGGCTAGCCCTTGATATCGTAGGTCCCCTACCTGAATCCGGTACAGCTAAACTGAAGTATATCTTGACCATGCAAGACGATCTTACCAAATTTTCATTAGCATATCCTCTTCGCAGCAATACAGCAGCGGAGGCGAGCGAGTGCCTCCTTCATTTTATATCACTTTTCGGAATTCCCAAATACATACTTACTGACCAGGGTACTAATTTCACAGCAGATTTATTCAAGAAAACGTGCCAATTCTTAAAAGTTAAGCAATTATGGTCATCACCCTACCACCCACAAACGCAAGGTGCTTTGGAAAGATCACATTCCACTCTTAAGGAATACCTCAAATCATACGTGAATGAAAACCAAGACAACTGGCCCCAGTATGTGTATACATCCATGTTAGCATACAACACCGCAGTGCATTCAACCACGCACTACTCACCATACGAGTTATTATTCGGGCATAAGCCCCAGATCCCAAATTCAGTATATGACGATAACTCTGACGCGACCTATCCTGAGTACGTAAAACTACTACAACACCGCATGAAACACGCGCGTGACAAAGCCTTAGAGTACATTCGGAAATCAAAAGAAAGTTCAAAAACCTACTACGACGCACACTCTCGTCGTATCCAATACAAAGTCGGCGACTACGTGTACATAAAAAATCACCTCCGACTCAGAAAGGCATTATCTCCAATCTGGAAAGGCCCTTATAAAATTGTAAAAGTCCATAATAATAATAATGTTACCTTATTAATAAATAGACGTCATGTGAAGCATCACTATGACGAAATTAAACTCGCGGAAGTCCACGATGTACACTCTACCTAAAACATATTCTGTTCTATATATACACATATTTTATAACGTCTAAACACATATATACTTACGTAGCGTAGCGTAGCGTTAAGATTAAAACTTATTAGTTACTAAGTTAGAAACCTAGTTAAATAATAATTAAGTTAGACACCTAGTTAAATAATAATTAAGTTAGATAGTTACTCCAACGTTTCTTTTATTACAGCGTACTGGTCCAAGGTCACTATGATTATGTCCAACCAATCAACTCGAGCTCCGGAATATACTTTGATCCAATTGGTGAACTCACAATTAATATAGGGCACCTAGATATCGTCACTCCATTCGATATCTCTTACATTGGACCTCATATACAAAACATTAATTCAATACTAGGTACAGTACGTTTTTTATGTAGCCAAATTGAAGTAGAAACGTCAAGTAAGTAAGTTGGAATGCCATAACGTACTAGAACCCCTCACAGTCAGGTACAATGACATTGTTTCCGAGTATTCCTCCATCGCTCACCTTACGAGTAGCAATAGATTCAAACGCGGAGCATGGATAGGTGGTATCGGCACCTTATCCAAAACCATCTTTGGGACTCTAGACGAGGACGATGCTGTCAAATATGATGATGCTATACAAAGTTTACAAAGTGGCGAGAAGAAACTGGCCTCGTTGATTAAAGAAAACATTTTGGTTACAACTTTTACATTGTCTAAGTTTAATAAAACATTACACGAAATAAAAATGAATGAAGCCAGGCTTAACGAAGGTATCGACAACCTCGAATTAACATTAAAAAACATATCAATAATTACTAATGACTTAAACACAAAATCAAATATTAATTCAATATTGAAAAGTTTGGAAGCCTCTGTACTCACCTTATCATTCCGACTAGAAGATATAACAAACGCTATAATGTTCGGTAGTCAAAACATACTTCACCCGGCCATATTGACTCCCACGCAATTATACAATGAGCTTTTCGATAACTACAGGTACCTACCTGCAGATCTAAAGTTACCTGTTACTCTAGAACTAAGCCACATTCATATATTAATGAATGTATCTAATGTAATATGTTATGGTCTCAATAATAAAATCGTTTTTATACTAAGAATACCTTTAGTATCGCCTAAGAAATACAATTTGTACCACAATATAGCACTGCCTACTCCGCATAGCAGTGTAAAACCAAATTCATTTAGTTTTGTTGTTCCTAGTAGTAAATACATCGCAATGACCAACGATAAGTCAGAATATTGAATCACTGAAAGAATGCAGAGTGATAAGCTCTCGCGAGTTTATCTGTGACGTCATGACCGTGTTCCCAACTAGTGCAAATCCCAGCTGTGAAAGTGAGCTTATCTCAAACGTCATAAGTGCCTTACCAGTGCAGTGCCAAACCGATTTAATTTACGGACACGTTTTAGATGTATGGAAACCACTCAGCAATAATAATTGGATATATGTACAAACTCTAAATACTAAATTGTATATAGAATGTCCCAATCAAAAGGTTTTAGAAATAAATATTATTGGAACGGGAATTGTTAACATCCCAAATAATTGTATTGGTTATTGTAAAAGTACCAAATTAATACCTAAATATGTAGATATAAAAATCAATGTCACCGCGGCCCATTCTGACTTTAATATAATAAATGATTCATGTTGTACCTTGGACAAATTTAAGAAGGAAATGAGTATTGAACCTCGTATAAAATTACAAAATATTGACTTAGATATTTTCACTGCGGAAACCAAATTAAAATTAAAATCTATTTCTGATGAGACAGGCGAAATTATAAACCAACATCAAATAATCAAATACGAGACTCATTACTCAGTTATATTAATTTTAATAATATGTATAATCTCTCTATTTTGTATAATTAAATTGTTTCTTTGTATTAAATCGTACAACCGTCGTCCCTATCACTTTCCTGAGTTTTTCCGATCTGTTCCGATAAATCCACCCGCAGAACAAACGTCAGACCCAGAACCTCAGGTCGTGTCTGTAAAGATGAGCAGACGCCACCAGAAGCCGGAAGACCAGAAGCCGGAAGATATTCCGTCTCCCAGTATTAGGACGAAGATATAACTCCTTTGTTTGTCATTTTTCCTAAACTTCGAAATTTCAACCCCGAAGTTTAGTCTACCCCTGGGAGGTGTTATATCGGCTCTCTGCTCCCGTATTTGCAAACTCCTGACCTTTTCCTGTCAAGTCACCATTTTCCTTTTCTTAGTACTCCGTCTGCCCCCAGCTCCAAGTCAGTCTCCATCCACCTTCCAAATCCGACGGTTGTGTTTCTTTTAATCTCGTGAATTTTATTTTAATTTTTTAAAAAGCCTATCGACCAAACCCTTATAACAGAACGTTGATTTCTTTGAAATCTTCATCATTGTAGGACATTTTATAAAAAAAAGTAAAAGGGTTTTCTTTAGTAAATTTCATTACTTTAATATTGTTCCATACAACGTTATTTTTTTCTTGGTCTGTATTATAATTATAACCCCAGTTTTCTTGCAATCCCTTCACGTCATAAAAGAAGTCATAAGTCAGAGTATGAACAATAAAAGGCTTTCCTGTCTTCCTTGCTCTCTGGATGGCTGCTATGTACTGAATTGGTGTGTATATTGGGCCAGTTTTCAGATCTTTTGCTATTTGTTTTTGAATTAAGCTGTGTACATTATCGGCTTCATTTTGGGTATGACCCTTAATAAGGTACTTGTGCGTTATTGTTTTCAAGTTTTTTATATTATTGACAGCAAACATAAATAAAGCAGCGATATATTTATTTTTATTTTGCCCGGAACAATTATCAGATATAAACGTTACATTTACTTCATGATCAGCTTTTTCTGAAACGCTCCTTAAATAATCTAAAATACAACTTCCAATCTCTATGGCACCTCTTTTACCTTGG